>CM042697.1:369412427-370012427 GCA_023614405.1 Avena insularis | reverse complement strand
AAATTCGCGTTGCTGGTCGACAACGCAGAGCCCTAGGAGGTCATTCTAGGGCGTTCGGTGCCAATACCATCTTGTGGTCAGTGGAGGTGTTGTTCGACCTCCTCGGACAGATGTTCCTCGCCAACGACTGGGAGGAGTTCGCCCGCGCGCATCAGATCGAAGTGGGCAACTTCGTCGTCTTCAAGTACGATAGCGAAGGAGCGCTCACCATCAGCGTCTTCGACGACACCATGTGTAGTCGTTGTTACCACTCCAACTCCGACGAGTAAGCTAGGATGTGTACTCGCCATGTACGATGTAGCAATGTGGGCATCGGCCATTTGCAATGAAATTCTTTATTCAAGTCTCAAAACAATTTTTACAAGAACACCACACCTAAACTATGTGCCGCCCATGGTGCTGGGGGCGGCTCGGCTGTGAAGGATTGGTAAGACACCATTCTTATTCGATAGACATGATGATCACTCATTGTGTCTGCACCTCCTCTTCAGGTTGGGCGAGGGACACGCAGGGAAGCATCATCGGGGTTGGCCCTGTGGTGACCCAGCATACCACTGCATGATGTAGTACACTATAGTCATTGACATAACACCAATGAAACACCGTTCACTAGTATTACATCCCTCAGAGTGGTACAACAGAAACACAACAGGTCCAAGACATGACTATAGGTTACAACTCAACTCTTTACACAAGATCCAGAGAACACTCTAGGTTAAAGAGAGAGAAAGAAACTTCTTACAAAGAAGAATCAGAAATAAAAAACTCAAAAACTATCATACTATTATGAATAGTATTTTAACTAATGGTCTGGCATTGCTGTTAATGCAATACGCTACAGAAATAGGTTCTATGGCTAGAGGTTATATTTCTATCTAATCAGTAACTTTGTCTTCACTTGAGTTGATGTATATGTTGACTTTCTTGACTTTATTGAAGAGCTTTAGCCTTTGATGATGATTCCTGGAGTATGACTTGATGTAAACGTCGTCTGTACTGGCTTTAGAACCTAGCAAGGGTTAAGAAGATACGTTGAGTACGAGCGTACTCAGCAAGTTCACTAGAAAAGGAGTGTTTGATGCACTATATCTACAGCAACAGACCGTAGGTCGTAGGCAATGCAAGTTTTTATAAACATTTCTTCAAAGGTTGCTTTTATTCTGAAAAGCTATGTCAGTCAGCCTTCACGGGTTTGCCAGAACTTTCATGAAGTTCCTTTCCCGCCTCGTTCGCAGCTCCTTCCCGGAACAGGGAGTAACAAGTTGTAACATCCCAGCATTAGAGCTTAGAAATAAGCTGGACCCAGATGTGTGCATTGCATTCATGCATAGAAAATACGAATAATTTCCGCGCTTTTGAATAAAACTTGTCAAAGGGATTGAAGCCTCTCTCAACTTGATGGAATTGAAGTAGATCATCAAGTTGATTGTGATAAGATTCAGAATGACCTTTGCTTAAACCTTATTTGGGAGAACATGATTTGATCTAAGGTAGATCAAATATAATCAAATTCAATCCTAATGCATTGCTTAATGATTAATATCTAATCCTTAAGGGATCATATCATAATATTCATTACAACAACCCATGATTACCAAGTGATAAGAATGTAGTGATTAACCTTGACTTATTTTCTTCTTAGTCAATTATATCATGAGTATCATGGTAATACCTAATCTTAACTCTTTAGTGAGTTTGAGTAGCAAGGAAATCAAGTTAAGATCAGTTACCACATATCTTTCTTTCAATAAGAATCTTTATCATCTCTATTGAACCTTATTTTAATATTTATGATTCATCAATGTTGAGTAATCAACTATTGATTCACCAATCCTTAACCTATCACCTCTTGAGCTATTAACTTTTGTTCTTATCATAGCATCCATTTAAAATCCTTTAGAGAAAGAAGTAAGAAGAGATAGATGATAATGCTAGTTATAAATATCATCCTTAGGATGGGAGTGTTGGAAGTGAATAAAAATCAATATGATTATTGATGGAGTTAACTCACTCCTGAAATGACAGAAGGGTATCTAAGGTAAAGATTATAAGGATGATTATTGAAGATAGTTATAAGGAATAACCCTATTGGACTAAGTAGGTATAGTCCATGAATAACAATCCATAACCCACTAGAGATATTAAGAAGATAATTATAATACAACTATAGTGTTGCATTGATGAAGCCTTGACTAGCTCATTGGAAACCTAAACCATAAAGGATCAAAGGATTATAACGATCATGCTTTAGTCACCAAGATTGAATGCTTATATCCAGTATAAGTGACATTGGTGGGTAAAACAGGGTTGAACTCTAGTATAATATATTGAAGTCAAGTTGAGATAAGATGGTATGATTAGGATGATGTTAGAGCAGAAGTGAATTATGGAGTCAGTATTTTCCTCTTGGGAAATATTAAACACTTGAGGTGAAGTAGAATTTGATATATATATATAATTATGAATGAATTTATGAGAGTAATGTTGGTGATGGAGGATAAAGGAAGGGTATAAAATTGAGGCAATTGTAACCACTTGTTGGATTGGAGATTATCAGCAGTAGAGTAGTTGATATAACCAAGTCTAGATATGTGAAAATCCTAAAAAGCTTTAGTGTCAAACTCATTGAATTCATCAATAAGTTTAGAAGAATAAAAGGTGAATAAGAATATTATTGTGAAGAAAAGCTCATCATGTTAGCACATGATGATGGATATGAAAGAGTAGAATATCTAGGAAAGGAATTCCTTAATCAGAAGTCCAAAATTATGAATTATGGAAGATAGGAATTCTTAGTAAACACTAAACCCTAAATCAATAATCAAGCTTAACATCCAGCTCATCTGTTGAATAAATCATTTTATCCTCACAATAATTTATAGGAATATTTCCTATAGCAGATCACTTAAGCACATCTCTGACATTCCCAATTATCATCACTATGTGTAGTTAGGAGTTATATTTATCAATTCTTTTTCATAAGCTATTACAGAAAATAACTTACTATATTAAAAGGTGATATCATGAAAGATCACAAACATAAAGACAATGTGTTTTAGCCAGTAATCTTTACTCACATCAACAAAAGAATATAAGTATAGTAAGAACCCTAAACCCTAGGGTAAGTATCTACAATTCAAACCTTAACCCTAGGTTAATGATAATAAAACATATATATTGCTATTTATTAAATTCATGGGAGTAATATTAACCATATTAGTTCCCTAGAACTTTATGTAATAATATAGTATCATTATATATATAAAAATTTCCATTCAAACTATTAGCTAATTGGAATTAAATTTTATAAACAAATAAGGAAATATCATAAAACCATGGTTTATTATTAGGAAGATGATTAACAACAAAGTCTTCTACAAAATATTAAAAAGGGGATTTATATAAAGAAAATAAAGAATGATATAAAAGGAAAATATTTATCATTAAGATTTACAAAATAAATCTCAATCAATATTAATTGTTGCTGTAAATATTCAGCAAATAAACTTTGTTAGAAAAGTTCAAATTATAGATTAAATACAAATTTGAAAAGCAAAACAGAAAATAGAAAAGAAAAACAAATAAAAAACATTTTCTGGCCGTAGCCCAACTTCCCTCCTTATGTGTCGCCCACGTGCAGGCCACAAAGGACCAGCAGCCAGCCCAGATCATTCTTTCCTCTGGATGACGGGTGGGACCGAAGAGGGACCGCAAGTTGAGTTTGAAATCAGGTCAAGGGGTTTTCTGTAAAATAAACACCGTCGCCATCCTCACACACATAGGCATTCATTTGGAGGAGTCCGCCACGCCCGATGCCGTAAATCGTCGGCCACCAAGGCCGAGATGCCCATTTGTTCGAGAGGGGATAAGAAGGCCACCGCGACACCCTGCCTCATCCCTATCCACATTCCCTCCTTATCCTCTCTATTTCGAATGGGGCCGAAACCCTAGCTCACCGGAGCCACGCCTCACCGTCGATAGAGTTCGTCATGGAGACCGTGAAGTGGACGAGGAGAAGCGCCATCGCTTGTAGACCATCTGGGAAGAACACAGAGACTGGGGGTGTTGGGGAGATAACCCCGGATAGGGTAAAGATGGGGATAGACGAAAGGATGTTTCCCGTCTAGTTTCCGAGTTACTGTCTGAGCCGGCCGAGTCATGTAGAGGTCGGCTCAGATAGGAAAGGGCAGGACCCTCATAGTAATGACAAGACATTACCCGACCGAGATACTTTGTAACTCGGCTGGGTTAAACCGAGTAATCTTAATACAGATGAAGGACAGGCCGAACTACGGGAGGCGGGAGGCGAATAATCTGGCTTGCAGGAGAAGGAGAAGCTGAAGTCAAACCCTAGCTGCAGGCTAGGGAGAATATGAGCAAAGCCAAGCACTACGGACAAAGACGCAGAGCGACAAAGAGGCAAAAGAGGTCACAGAGGAGACAGTCCTGAAGCCCGAGGCGTGCAGGAGGGGCCCTCTGGAACCTTGCCCTCGTTAGGGGAACCACAGGGAAAGGGAGACGCCGAACTACTATATTGGGACAAGCATATTCCTCGAATATGCTTGCCACGTCAGCCCTAAAGGAACCCAAGGATCTCCTTTATAAGGGGAGGATTGGACCCTGAAGGGGGGATGGACTCATTCTTAGGACCGTTAGGCTGGTAAAGTTCTCCTTTTCTCCTTGTATACAGCTCAAGGAGCACTTGTAACCCAAGGAAGGAGAAATAAAGATCTTTGCACAGTCTTACTGTGTAGAATCAACTACATCTTCCTCCCCGGATCCCTCTAGCATCCATTGGCCCCATACTTTAGCCTACCCATGGCATCTGCGCCGTGCCACCACGACAGTTGGCGCCCACCATGGGGCCAGCAGCGGTGCTAGCTGGAGTTATGATCCGGACGGGAAACTTCATCAACACGGGCGAGCGCGTTGTTTCTGGTTTGGTCCAGAGATTTGGTCTCTGTGACTACGTCAGTGACAATGCGGGAAGCTTCAGGGGAAAAACTCCCCCGCGTAATGGTGTCTTCATCAGCCTGGGCGGGCACAAGGTCTACGTCGGCGTCGACATCTCCGGCGTTTATCCTCACCAAGTTGTTGTTGCAGGAGAGCCACCTCTTAACACTGCGAGCCGTCCACCCGGAGCACATCCTGCAGGCAGCGTCGAGGTGATGGTCGCGGCTAGAGTGCAAACTGGAGTAGCAGCTGCCGGGTCAACCAGAGAACCCGCCACCGGTGTACAGGGCGCACCTAGGCAGACAGCACCACTACCCACCGAGGTAATCCCGCCAGTGACCAACCCGACCGAGGTACATGACACCACCCCAAAGGCACCAAGAGTAAGAGGGCCACCTCTGGAAAGGCCAGAGAACATTCTTCAGGCGACCATAGAAAACTTGACTACGCCTGTAGCGCTGATACTTGATCCGGCAAATGCTCAGGCAGAGTTAGAGGAAACCAGGCAAAAGGTGCTGGTAGAGGCCAAAAAGGTGTCGGCCTTGCGGGAGTCCTTAAACAGACCCTGCGAGAATATGCCAAAGCTAATAAGCAGCGTTGCCCCTGAACGGGTGGACGAATTAAGATTGAGAGGGAAAAACCTCATAGATGATATCAACAAAGAGCATGATGCTCATAAAGCAGAATCAGTGGATTTGGGCTTGCCGAGGTACAGTACCCCGGCAAAAAACCTAAGAGCGGCAAATGCCGCAGCATTAGAATTAGAGGGGTTAACCGAAGCCCGTGAAACAACAAGAAAGAGTGAGAGCTGGTGCGCGCAGCGAACCAGCAAAACAAAAAATGCTGAGGCAGACCAGCGAGGCAGGGGCCTCGTGAATGGTTCACTCGGCGAGCAGCACCTGCCTTGTCCGTGGCAGACATCTTCACCGGAAATAATGCGAAGGGACAAAGCGGTAACCTCGGAAAGAAACAAGCAAATTGTTCCATATGATCCGGCAATCGCGGAAAGGCAAATGAGCAGAGGCAATGCAAGCCGAGGTAACGATGGGGAGAGGAACCCGGCCGTATTGAGAAATCTGGCGGCCGAGGCAATGGAGAGCTCGGCGAAGAGAACCCGGAAGAGGCAATCATGAGAACAATACCCGGTCGAAGTAAGGAGAGAGCGCCACTCAACCCATAGCGAGGCATGAACCCCGACAGGAAAGAGAAACGAGGCCAGGTCGCCACAATCAAATTAATGAAAGATACAATGATGGTTATTCCGAGATGGAATATGCAATCCATGGCGGAAACAACCTCTATGGAATACAGGACAGAGTTCTGTACAAATATTTGCCATCAAATGATGCGAGAGTGAAGCTGGACCGGCTATACCGGTCCGAGTTGTTGGAAGAACAGGGTCCACCAGGGCCGACATGCTTTGGACCACGGATCATGGGCGAACCACCTATGCCGAACTTTCAGCTAGCAAGGGGCACGGAAACATATAATGGGAGTACCAAACCACAAGACTGGTTGATTGACTATGCCATTGCTGTGAAAATAGCGGGTGGAAACTTACGATGGGCAGTACGGTATGTCCCACAAATGCTGGAAGGACCAGCTAGGGTGTGGCTGAATAATCTACCAACGGGCAGTATCAACTGTTGGCTGGATTTTGAGGAAATGTTTGTCAGCAACTTTACCAGCACATACAAGAGGCCAAACAGGCCACAACAGTTAGCCATGTGCAAGCAGAGGCCGAATGAAACAGATAGAGAGTTTTTAACTCGGTGATGCAACCTGAGAAACTCATGTGAAGGAGTTATAGAATCGCAAGCAATAACTTGGTTCGCACAAGGATGCCATTATGGCAGCGTATTGTGGCAACGTCTGCAAAGAGATATGCTGACCACACTGGCAGAAACTATCAGAATAGCGGACTCCTACGCATTAGGAGACCCAACGCAACCAGAATTAATGTCGGCGGATCATCGCGAGCAACAGGACCATTATGCAAGAGATTTGGCTGGGTCATCGGTAGCGATGATTTCAGAGGAAGAAGAAGAGGAAAGGCGGATTATAGATATAATTCGCCCAAGTGGCGGCGATGGCGAAGATCCGCCGAGTCACGGAGCAACTCAACGGCAAAAGAATGGTCCTCAGCAGTGGACACCAAGGAATGAAGGAAAAATGCAGTGGACCCCAGAACAAAAGAAACAATGGTAGGAGAGACCGAAGTACACGTTCGAATCTATGTTAGATCAGCCGTGCAAATTTCACATGTCAAACCCATCCAGGCCAGCCAACCATACGACCCGCCAATGTGCATGGATGAAAAATGCAATGGGGAACCCCACAGGAATTCAGGCACCCCATCAAGTACATCAGCAGCATCAACCACAGTTGACTGGAGCAAATGCACAACAACTGATGTTACCCTCCCCGAATGCGATAACTCGGATCGGAGAGACGCGGTACATCAAGTGATGAACCAAGTCCAGGATGGAAGGACAAATCCGGAGAATACCAGACGCAATGATTACAGAGAACATCATCAGTCTTATTGCGTGTTCACAACGGAACAACAAGACAAGCAGAGTGTGCAGCGCCGGCATATGGAAGTAAATGCAGTTATGCCGGCAGTACCAAGATACGTGCCTTGGTCGGATCAGGAGGTAACTTGGAGCATAAAGGATCATCCCAAGATAATGCCGAATCCCGGATCATATGCACTCGTGTTGGATCCGACATTTGTTGGACCGAGCATCAATGTGAAATTCTCAAAGGTACTCATTGACAACGGAAGCAGTATCAACATCATGTACAAAGATACCATGCATAAACTCGAATATCGCGAACATGTTGCAATCCACGAGGACCACTTTCCATGGGATAGTGCCAGGCTTTCATGTGAACCCATTGGTAAGGTCCGAGTGGATGTGTTATTCGGCACAAGAGATAACATGAGCGTAAAATTTAGAGTTTGAGGTGGTGGATCTAGAGAGTTGTTATCATGCTTTACTTGGACGGCCGGCGTTGGCCAAATTCATGGGCAGCTGTCATATAAGTTATCTGAAAATGAAGCTACCCGGACCACAAGGAGTGATAACAATAGCAGGGGATTACAAGAAGTCAATGGAGTGTGCTTCAGCCGGGTCAAATTTGGCCGAGTCATTGGTTATAGCAAGAGAAAAAAGAAGGATTCAGGAGGTAGCAGCCCTCGCTCAGTCGGCACAGCTGAACATGCCGGCACTAGCCAACCCGCATGGCAGTGTCTCTTTTCAGCCGACTAAAGAAACGAAGAAGTTTCAGATAGATGAGCAATTCCCGAAGCATACTGTTACTATTGGTGCAGGCCTGGACGCTAAATAGGAAAGCGAGCTCACCAACTTCCTCCGTGAGAATCGGGACATATTTGCATGGTCAACTCAGGATCTGCAAGGTGTTAGAGGAGTTGGTGAGCACTCTTTGAATGTAAGGCCAGAGCAAGGCCGGTGAAGCAACCTCTCCGCCGCTTCGCCGAAGACAGGAGAAAAATAATAGGGGATGAAATAGCTCGGCTCCTCGCAGCCGGGTTCATCATGGAGGTGCTGTATCCGGATTGGTTGTCAAATCCGGTGCCAGTAGAAAAGAAGAAAGATGATCCTAATGTAGCCATTGTATGGCGAATGTGTATCGATTACACGAACCTGAACAAGGCGTGTCCAAAAGATCCTTTTCCATTACCTAGAATAGACCAAGTCATTGATTCGACCGCTGGTTGTGAGTTATTGTCATTTGTAGACGCGTATTCTGGTTTCCACCAGATACCGTTAAATCCGGCCGATCAAATAAAGACTGCGTTTATTACCCAGACGGGCTTATTGCTATCACAATGCCATTATCGACTAAACGCAGGAGCAACATATCAGAGATGCATGCAAAAATGTCTACATGATCAGATAGGAAAAAATGTACAAGTATATGTAGATGACGTGGTCATCAAAACCAAGGAAAGCAAAACGTTGCTGGAAGATATACGGCAGACTTTCGCGAACCTGAGAAGGTTCCGAATGAAGCTTAATCCGGAAAAATGCACGTTTGGCGTGCCGGCAGGAAAATTACTCGGTTTTCTTGTATCTAGCCGAGGTATAGAGGCCAACCCAACAAAGATAAAGGCAGTAGAAAGAATGGAATTGCCAAGATGCTTAAATGATGTACAAAAATTCACGGGTTGTCTAGCCTCGCTCAGCCGGTTTGTAAGTCGGCTGGGAGAGAAGGCGCTACCACTATATAAGCTGATGAAGAAATCAGATAAATTCATTTGGACTCCACAAGCGGACAGCGCATTTCATGAGTTGAAAAAGATGTTGGTCACAGCACCCATTTTGGCTTCTCCATTATCAAAAGAGCATATGTTACTCTATATAGTGGCTACCAACAGAGTAGTGAGTGCTGTAGTCGTAGTAGAACGACTTGAAGATGATAAGTCCGTACAGAGGCCGGTGTATTATTTAAGTGAGGTGTTATCCACTTCAAAGCAGAATTACCCACATTATCAGAAGATGGCTTATGGAGTGTATATGTCGGCAAAAAAGCTTAAACATTACTTCGAAGAGCATCCCATCAAAGTGATCTGTGAAGCGCCTATAGCCGACATATTGAGCAACAAAGATGCAAGTGGCCGAATAGCAAAATGGGCAATCGAGTTGTCACCATACGCTCCACAATTTGATAGGAGAGATGCAATCAAATCTCAAGCGGTCGCCGACTTCTTCGTAGACTGGGACGAAGTGCAGTATGAGCCACCATTACCAGACCCAAATTATTGGACGATGCATTTCGATGGTTCCAAACTAAGAAATGGTTTGGGGGCAGGAATAGTGTTAACCTCGCCTAAGAGAGATCAGCTGAAATATGTGCTACAAATACATTTTGCCGCATCCAACAACGAGAATATGAAGCACTGGTCCATGGATTGAAAGTAGCAAAAGAGATTGGCATACGCCGAATCTTATGCTATGGGGACTCGGATCTAGTAGTACAGCAAGTCTCAGGCAATTGGGATGCATTAGATGCTAATATGGCTTTATACAGATTTCATGTGCAAAAGATCAGTGGATACTTTGAAGATGTGAATTTCACCACATACCTCGGGCAGAAAATGATGCCGTAGACACGTTGTCAAAACTCGGATCAACCCGGCAGTCAATTCCCCCGGGTATTGCCCTGGAACACCTCAGGAAACCATTAATAATCCCATCACCAGAATCCGAATCTATCTTTATTCCGGCAAATTCAGCAGAAGATAATGCGCCGATGGAAGTAGACCAGCAGTATGACTCGGAACCCCCCAAGAGGAGGACAGCAGAAGTAAGCACAATTATGGAGAAGGCCGAGGTAGATATGTCGGCAGAAAACATGGAAATAGACAGTGAGACCACACCAGAAAAAGTCACACCGCTATGGGCGCAACCCATATTCTCTTACCTTAAAGACGCGATGTTGCCGAGCAATGAAGTATTAGCAAGACAAACTGTAAGGAGAGCAAAAGCTTATACGATCATAAACAATGAGCTATATAAAAGAAGCGTCACAAGCGTATTGCAGAAGTGTGTGAGTTCGGCAGAAGGACAGGAGATCCTCCTAGATATACATCAAGGAGAATGTGGACACCATGCCTCATCTCGTGCCTTGGTAGACAAAGCATTCAGGCATGGATTTTATTGGCCGACGGCGTTGAAAGAAGCCAAAGAGTTGGTTGAAAAATGCAATGGTTGTCAGAGATATGCAACCAAAATACATATGCCATCGGCCGAGTTAAAAACAATACCCATCACTTGGCCATTTTCTGTGTGGGGCTTAGATATGGTGGGACCATTTAAGCCGGCCCGAGGGGGAATGACCCACATATTGGTTATGGTGGACAAGTTCACAAAATGGATTGAAGTGAAACCAATAAAAAATGCGATGGGCCCACAACAGTGAAATTCCTCAAAGATATTATTTTAAGATATGGGTATCCGCACAGTGTTATTACAGATAACAACACAAACTTTGCAGAAGGAGCCTTCGCTAGGTTTTGCAGAGAGAAACACATAAGATTAGATGTTGCCTCTGTGGCTCACCGGGCATCTAATGGGCAAGTGGAAAGGTCTAATGGACTAGTATTGTCAGGAATAAAACCACGACTTGTTGAACCACTGCAAAGGTCGGCAGGATGTTGGATTGAGGAACTCCCAGCCGTATTATGGAGCCTCAGGACTACTCCGAATAGATCAACAGGTTATACACCATTCTTTCTGGTATACGGGGCAGAGGCCGTGCTTCCAGCCGACATATTACATGACTCGCCAAGGGTTACTCAGTATACAACCTCAGAGGTAAACGAAATAGCTCGGCAAGATACTGTCGACTTTCTAGAAGAAGCCAGAGAGCTGGCGCTATCAAGATCAGCTATCTATCAGCAGAACTTGCGACGCTATTACAGCAAAAAAGTAAATCCAAGAGTATTCAAAGAAGGGGATTTAGTTCTCCGACTGGTGCAACGTACGGCCGGCATGCACAAGCTATCACCTCCGTGGGAAGGACCATTCGTCGTGAGAAAAGCATTGCACAATGATGCCTATTACCTAGTCGATGCTCAGTCCCCTGGAAATAACAGAGCAGACAAAGCTGGCGAAGAAACGAAAAGGCCATGGAATGTAGCTTTATTTCGTCCGTTTTACTCGTAGTATGTTATCTCAAAATCAAGCATCAGTTATGTATCAAACCTCGGCATCCAGAGCAGTGACTCGGGGACTGCCATATGTTATTTCAATTTCATGTTATGTATTAAACCTCGGCATCCAGAGCAGTGACTCGGGGACTGCCATATGTTATTTCAGTTTCATCTTATGTGTTAAACCTCGGCATCCAGAGCAGTGACTCGGGGACTGCCATATGTTATTTCAATTTCCTCTTATATATCAAACCTCAGCATCCAGAGCAGTGACTCGGGGACTACCATATGTTATTTAAATTTCATCTTATGTGTTAAACCTCGGCATCCAGAGCAGTGACTCGGGGACTGCCATATGTTATTTCAATTTCCTCTTATATATCAAACCTCGGCATCCAGAGCAGTGACTCGGGGACTGCCATATGTTATTTCAATTTCATCTTATGTGTTAAACCTCGGCATCCAGAGTAGTGACTCGGGGACTGCCATATGTTATTTCAATTTCATCTTATGTATTAAACCTCGGCGTCCAGAGCAGTGACTCGGGGACTGCCATATGTTATTTCAATTTCATCTTATGAATCAAACCTCGGTGTCCAGAACAGTAACTTGGGGACTGCCATAGGTTATTTCAATTTCATCTTGTGTATTAAACCTCGGCATCCAGAGCAATAACTCGGGGACTGCCATATGATATTACAATTTCTGTGCACTAAACCTCGGCACCTTGAGCAGCGACTCGCCAACCGTTTTATGTTATTTCCGCAGTTCAATTTATACGCTAGACTTCGGCGCCATAGGCACTAACTCGAGGACTGCTATATTTTGTTCCGAAGTCCTGGTTAGCCTTTGATACAAAGAAAGTATTGAACTTCGACATTGAAAGTAAGAACAGTCCAAACTAGTATGAGATACGAAGCTCACACCTGGATTAAGTGGGTGAACCACGAATACAAAGATAAAGATACATCCCAAAATTAAGAAATCGCAGCCCAACACAGCAAAAGATTTGGACAAACAAGACCACTTAGACAAAGTGATAACAATTACAAACATGTGTCTCAGCAGCACACGGCAAAAGAAATTCATTCCATACAGAGGACAGACGAATATTTCACCTACATCGTATGCCCGGCATACCAGGGATAAGAAATGACTCAAACGTTTTTAGCTGGAGAGGCGGCAACTTGGTCAGGGGCTGGGGACTCCAAGGTAGGAGGAACTTCGGCCGATGTTACCTCGCCCTCCGCAGACCTAGGTGCAACCTCGGCAGAAGCCCGAGGCTGCTGAGGAGCATCGGGCCATGATGGAATGCCCGGTACCCTTGGAGGAGGATCGCGCGTCGCCGTTGCCATCCGAGCTCGAACTGGAGTCACCAGAAGTGGCCGAGTCATCTTCATCTCCCCCTTGCTCAGCTGAATCGTCATCTGATGCATCCTCGACTACGACCTCCTCGTCCGGGTTTGGAAGGAAACTCGGCCCTTCATTCCAGGTGTGCACGTCGGCATACTCGACGAGTTGGAAGGCGCGAGCTTGCCGAAGAGCAACGAAAGTGGGGTCCTCAACCCAACGGGAACCAGTGCGCAGATTTCTCAGGATATCAAGAGAGATGTCTTCGTACCATGACATAATAACAGTGAGAGCCATATCGGCGCCAGCTCGTCCGGATGATTCCCTCCAAAGACTTAATTGCTTCTCAGATGCCATAAATCTTTTCACCAGCAATTCGACCTCATTGATATCAGGAGTCCCAGAGGTATTCGGCCAAAGAACATGATAAGCCCGGATAGCTGCCTGCACCAAATCCATGCCCATAATCTTCATCGGGCCTACTGCAGCGCCGACAGCAACAAGGAAATCTTCCATTGAATACTCCGAGTCCGCGTCAACAGGGACACCTCGGTGCACTCGAGCAGCGAGAACCGCTTTAGAACTCACGAGTTTAGCTTCTGGAAAGTGATCTGCGCAAAACACGAAGGCATCAGGAGGCAGCAGGAACAAAGAGAAAAAGATAATCCGGCCGTGTTAAGAAGCTTATGATGAATATAGCTCATCATTATCTGAAGGTCTTTAGCCCAGTCAATCTTGCTCTTCTCAAAGCGAGCGATCTCCTCGCTCATTCCCCGAGTCTTAAGTTCGGCAGCCTCGAGGAGCTCCTTATTCTTCTGCAGTTGCAGAGCTAGACGATTTTTCTCTTTGGAGAATTCCTGATCGACTTTTTCTAACTCAGATTTCTGAGAGAGCTTAAGGGTCTCCACCTCAGCCATGAAGTAGCTATTTCATCATCTTTTTCTTTAGCTGCTACCAATGAGTAGCGCTTTGTTCTAAAAAATGCAGCATCACGTCAGGCATGGGCGTGCAATCTTGGTGAGATGCTGCAAAGGTTTGCAACTCGGCTTTACCAAAGCCAAACGAAATAAAAAAGTTTAGCGCATATTTTAAAGGGCGAAAAGGTGTAGGGTAAAAGGGAAACTAACCTTCCAAGCTCTTGACTTTCTTCTCAAGATGAATGTTGAGATTATTGATATTACCTGTTCACCAAAAAAGTGAGCCGACACCTCGCGGACAAAACAATAAGAATGTCAAAAATGACGAAAAGGAACTATCAACTTACCAGCCTTTTTTACCATAGGAAGGACTTTCTCGTATTTCTCTTCCAGTTTGCGGTGCGAAAAAAGCAACCTTTGAAATTCGGTAGTCCGCCGGTCATGTGCAACCTGAACAATGGAGCAAAACGATGAATGAATATTCAAAGCTAAACCAGATTCGAGTCAAGCAAAACTTAACTCGGATCTAGGTGGCTGGATATTCGAAGCTAGGCCAGATCTGAGTCAAGCAAAACTTAACTCGGATCTAGGTGGCTGGATATTCGAAGTTAAACCAGATCCGAGTCAAGAAAAACTTAACTCGGATCTAGGTGGCTGGATATTCGAAGCTAGACCAGATCCGAGTCAAGCAAAACTTAACTCGGATCTAGGTGGCTGGATATTCGAAGCTAGACCAGATCCGAGTTAAGCAAAACTTAACTCGGATCTAGGTGGCTGGATATTCGAAGCTAGACCAGATCCGAGTCAAGCAAAACTTAACTCGGATCTAGGTGGCTGGATATTTGAAGCTAGGCCAGATCCGAGTCAAGCAAAACTTAACCCGGATCTAGGTGGCTGGATATTCGAAGCTAAATCAGATCCGAGCCAAGCAAAACTTAACTCAGATCTAGGTGGCTAGATATTCGAAGCTAAAACAGATCCGAGTCAAGTGAGACTAAAACCAAATATAGGTGGCTGAATATTTCAAGATCAACTTAAACGAAAGTCAAGCAAACTTCAAGACAAATCTAGTCGGATATAAATTCGAACCCTAGAGATAAAATTAGATTAAGTGAAGCATTATTAAACTTCCAAGCATATAACAAGTTATTTCCTTGCAAGTTTCGGGGACTAGAGCGTATAGTAACATCTGGAGAACTAATCTAAACTCCGCAAAACAGCAATTACCTCATTCATCTTGTTAGTGTCAAGGATGAACTTGGCAGCTTGATCGAAACGGCCGCTGATGTCGGAAAGCTGAAAGGGCTGACTGATTGGATTACCCTCAAACTGATCAGCAGCATTCCAATTATTGGCATACTCCACCAGCGAGCCGAGGCTATTCCCACTAGCCGTCCGAGTTAAGACTTTACCGGACATGTTGTGTAACCATCGCGTCAGGCTTTTATGAAGAGCAAGTTGGTGTCGGGCCGAGGTAATGGAGGCTTTGGTAGGCGCAGTTCCTTTGCGCAGCACGTCGGCAATACTCGGCTGAGAAGAGTCGACAAGACCTTTCTGGGAAGAGGAGGCCTTGGTGGCAACAGTTTTTCTTGCCTTAGAAGAGGCATCAGCAGGAGCCGATACCTCGGTAATGGGAACGGTATCTTTAGGAGCAGCAGGAGTCACGGTCGCAGAAGGCGCCGAGATAACGACCTCTTCGGCCAGGGCTGGAGTTGCTGTAGAGACTGCTGGGGCAGATAGAGGCTCAGTAGAGGCGCTCGGATCCACAAAGGGGGTAACGGGTTTGATGGAAATCTCGGAGGGCCGAGTGGAATCGATGTCAACAAAAGGAGTTTCAGGCACGTCGCGACGAGGGAGTGACTGATTCGGAGCTGAAGGAGAGGCAACACGAGCAGGACTGGGAATCCTAGTATCTTCAACGGGCGGAGGAGACGGCTGCCGAATCGGGCGGCTAGTCATGCTAGGACCACCGGGCTTAACAGAAAGCGGAGCACTACGAAAATAAGAAAGAAAAAAGGGTGTCAGGATGAAAAACAGAGAGAGAAACAAGAAATACGAGCAAAAGGAACTTACCCTGCGACCCTAGGCATGGTCTTGCGCCTGGGAGGATTCGGAGCAGATTTCTTCATTCGTTTCTTGGGGGCCGCCTCTGAGGCACTAGCAGGAGCCCCGCGTTTCCCCGAGGTAACAGGGGGTCGGGAAGCAATAGGCTCGGCGTCGTGAACCTGACTGGCCGGATTAGCTGGGAAAGTAGAAGCCGGAAATGCATAAGAAATAGGCATTGCGGCAACTACCTCAATAACTTGGACCTCGTCCGAATCACCTTCCTCCTCGTGGGCCGAGGTCTTGCCACGAGCTCGAGCCGGGGCAGGATCCGACTTAGGGACGAACTCTTCCGATTCCGGCTCACCAGTATCCGGGGTGCTCCGGTACGCAGGCCACGGAAGCAACAAAACTTCGGCATCCTCATTCTTCTGCTCTACGAACCTCTGCAAGACAAGAAAAAAGAAAATTAGCGAAAACCGTTACGAAAGCAATTGGATAGCAGAGCGTTATTGGTTAAGCTTACTTCAGGAGGCGGACGATCGCGGGTGAACGGTTTCAATCCCCAAGCCCAATCCTCAGGCATCTCCGTCTTGAAGATAGCTCGGACACGCTTATGGATAAGATAGTTGTCCAGCTCCACGGTCAAGACTCGGTTAGGGTCAAGAGGACCACTCATGTAGCACAGTTTGTGAGTCCGCTTCTGGAATGGGCAGATTCGGCTACTGATAAAGGTAGCCATCAGATCTTCGCCGCATAACCCGACACGGATCAGCTCTTTGAGCCGAATCTCAAAGGCCTCGGCCAAGGCGTGACTCTTCCTCGGATTGTAAGTCCAATTCACCTTAGAAGGCGGACCAATGGAGAAGGCAGGGAGCTGAATCTTGTCCTTCGTCCCTCTGTTCTTGACGTAAAAGAAGGATTTGTGCCACTTCTTGCACGACTCTAACCCGGTGACACGAGGAAATACGGACTTCCTCCGAGGTGTAATGGACGCTGCCCCACATTGAGTAAGCAGTTTCTCGGAAGGGTGCAGAGACTTGTCAGGGACTACGTTAGAACGAATCTGAAAGAACTTTGACCAGACGTGCACGGACGGCCATAGGCCGAAGTATCCCTCCGAGGCGGAGATAAAAGCAGAAAGAGAAGCGATGGCATTTGCAGGAAGATGATGCGGCTGAAGGCCGAAGTAGTCGAGAAACTCTCTAGCAAAATCGCTAAGAGGGAGACCAAAGCTGCGCGAGAAATGTGACATAAAAACTACATACTCGCCCTCCCTAATATCCGGAGAGGACTCGCTGCCGGTAAACGACAGGAGACCTCGGCGGGAATCCTCCGAGTTCGGATAAGCCACTCAATCTCGCGGCGTGTCATGGAGGAGCCTTGCCACGAGCCTCGCTCGGGCCCAGAGCCAGCATCGTCATCCTCTACCAGGGCACCACTAAAGGAGCTAGACATGGGTTTGCCGGAAAGATCGACGGAGGAAGAACTGGCGGCGGAGGAAAGTTTAGAGCTACGAGGCCCCGTCGTGATTTTGCACAAGAACGACGGCGGAGGAGGAGAAGAACCGTCGCACGAATACAAAATCGAGACAGAGGAATCTAGGATAAAGCCTAGGCGGCGCGGCCGGAAAGAACTCACCGGCGACGGCCTTGAAGCTAACGCGACGCAGGCGGACGGAGCGACGCGGCGGAGTCCTCGCCGTCGAGGCGTCGATGAACGCTGCAAGCGGCGGGCGAAGCGGAAGGAAGAAGAAGAAGCACAGCGAACGAAAAGGGAAAGTGAATCCTCCAGCGCCCCACTTTATAACCTAGCCGCAAGCAAGGTAGTGGGATCGTGGGTGTGGCGGTTGGCAGCGTGGATCGTGTGTGCGGCACGGCCGCACGTCGTTGAGTGGAACCACACCTAGGGCCACACGGTAGCAGAGAAGATCACGATCCCAAGCGGAAACGGAGCACAAGGCGACGCTGGCGTGACGCGATGTGCATGTGAGTAACCGTAGTCGCCGAAAATACTGTAGAGGAACAAAAAACTAGAGAAGTAATGATGGGGATGACACATAGGACGAGGCGTATACGAGAAGATACGACGATACCTCGAACAAGCAAGGAGCAACTCGGAAATGATACAGGACGTGTGTCATTAAACTGTTACGACCCGACCGAGATTATCGGCGGGGCCCTACCAGCTTCAGGGACTAATGTTGGGGAGATAACCCCGGATAGGGTAAAGATGGGGATAGACGAAAGGATGTTCCCAGTCTAGTTCGGATCGATTCTTTATGCGAGCCGGCGAGTCATGTAGAGGTCGGCTCAGATAGGAAAGGGAAGGACCCTCATAGTAATGACAAGACATTACCCGGCCGAGATACTTTGTAACTCGGCTGGGTTAAACCGAGTAATCTTAATACAGATGAAGGACAGGCCGAACTACGGGAGGCAGGGCCAAATAATACGAAGCTTGCAGGAGAAGGAGAAGCTGAAGTCAAACCCTAGCTGCAGGCTAGGGAGAATCTGAGCGAAGCCAAGCACTACGGACAAAGACGCAGAGCGACAGAGAGGCAGAAGAGGTCACGGAGGAGACAGTCCTGAAGCCCGAGGCGTGCAGGAGGGGCCCTCTGGAACCTTGCCCTCGTTAGGGGAACGACAGGGAAAGGGAGGCGCCGAACTACTATATTGGGACAAGCATATTCCTCAAATATGCTTGCCACGTCAGCCCTAAAGGAACCCAAGGCTCTCCTTTATAAGGGGAGGCTTGGACCCTGAAGGGGGGATCGACTCATTCTTAGGACCGTTAGGCTGGTAAAGTTCTCCTTTTCTCCTTGTATACAGCTCAAGGAGCACTTGTAACCCAAGGAAGGAGAAATAAAGATCTTTGCCTGAGTCTTCTGTGTGTAGAATCAACTACATCTTCCCTTCCCAGATCCCTCTAGCATCCATTGGCCCCATACTTTAGCCTACCCATGGCATCTGCCGTGCCACCACCACGACAGGGGGAGTACGAGTTGGGGCGAATTTCACCATCTTGTTCTGTTGGTGTTCGTCGTAAATCTTATCGGGGATCTCGCCTCCGACCACGCCTGCCCTCGCCGACACCGCTACTGCAACCAGGGTGAGCATACGCATCTCCCCATGCCCTCCAATCTCGTTCTCATGACGTGTATCATCGTAGCGCCGTAGTTCACCATCGGTCGCCGCAGTAGGTGGTCGCCAGAGTAGCTCCGGTGACCAAAAGTGAGCGGCGCCACCGCTATTCGCCTTCCTATAGTGCACTGATTCGAACCATAGTCTTCACACTCGCTAGAAGTCACTAGATCTTCGTCGTCGTTCGCCGTCTGTGCGTCACCGGCGAGGTGACGCCATTGTGACGTCATAACCACGTCATCCTTGACCCAATCCACTAGTTTGACTTAGTCCTTGTCTCGCGTGGCAAGTGACATGGCCTAGGGCCCATCCGTCATTGCCTCTGAGTAGAAACTAGTTCAGTAACAAAAACATTATTTAAGCTGTATATGCCATGTGGCCACTGGCCCACTGGTCAGTGACCTTGGGTAGGTTTAGCCTCGGTAAGAAAAGTATTTTCTGTTTAATAAATCGATAAAACAATATAAATTCAAATATCCATATTCCAGAAATAAAATAAATGATTAAATCTTGTTAAATTAACAACTTTTGTTTTATAATTCAGAAAAATATGTATAATATATGAAAATGTTCAGAAAAATAAAACCTACAACTTAAAACTATTATCAACATTATTGAAATAATTAATTAAATAATTATTATTTAATAAAGATTTTATAAGTAATAAAACTTTGATAATTCATATTTTAATAATGGTAAATGTTAAAGATATAAGTAAAATACAAAAAATCTTAGAAAAATAAGAACTATAATTTAAAACCATAATCATGCATTATTATTTCACTTAACTAAATATTTATTATTTATTAAGTATTTATAAAGTAGTAAATCTTATAAAAATCGTATCTTATTATTTATAAATCACAAAAATAAATATAATATACCAAATTGATCACAGAAATAATACCTACCTATTAAAAATATAATACTCCACTGTTGAGTTAAATAAAAATTTAAAATACTTTAAGAACTTGAAGTTAAACTTATTTCCTTAATGAATAATTCATATAAAGGAAAATAAAATTTGCTAATATTCCTAAAATTAACCAATTGAGTCTAAATAAATAATATTAGTCTCAAATGTTGATAATATGAAGTCATAATGGTTCAAAACCTTATAAATACAATTTTATCAAATTGTCCTTCAACCAAATGAGTAATTTGTTTTCTAAAAAGATATTGAACAATTATAAAATTTTCAAGAATGATATTTGAATCAAATACAACCTTATAATGGACTGAATTCAAAGATAATTTATGAGTAGTCACTAGTACTAATTACTATCCACAAACTATAGTCACACTTTTAATAGAAAAGAAATGATCTTGTTCCATTATAAAATTAAGAAACCACTACTTAAATGAGAGAATAACTGTTCGTAAGTAACTTTAAGGAAACATTACAAGATACACAAAGTACAAATATCATAAACATTACACTTTCAAACCATCCATATTTTTAAAGTTAACTTTAGTCTACAAAACTTTCAATATAATACTAAAGACTTTGTTATATGTTTTATAGTTAACTTTGGTCTATTATAATTAAGCTATAAAGCATCTCAAGTCTAAGCTATTCAAGCAAGCACAAACAACCTAGACCACATTTGTTTAACCACAAAGATGGTTTAGACCTTAGTAAAAGAATCTTTTCTTTAAAAGTTATTCGTTTTTCCACTTCAATCAACAAACCTTATAATAATATTCCCAACTCTTAACAGATTAAAATTCAAGGAATTTCATCATAATCAACAGATAACAATTAACCACACTCACATTGTTTCAAACTTTACTTGTATACTTAGGATTTTAAACATTTAAGTTCCTTATTAAGGCTAGTACTTGTAAAGTACAAATTTTAAGATAAACAATTATAATGTAAGAAATCTTGAGTAACATTTCACGTTGGTGTGTATCTCATTATTTTATATTACTATAAGTACATGTTGTTTTACACACTCATAGACCTTAACAAGAATCATAAGTGTGAAACTTAACCTAAAGTACAACACATTTCAAGGAAACCTTTCCAGCATCCAAATCCTAGAACAACGTTATCCCCGGGATTCGCATTTAGAAAGTACATCACATTACTTATGCATAAGAGCATATTGGTTCTTTAAACATTAGTCCTTATCGTACCAATGATACTGATTTTAAATATTGGATCTTATATTGTCTTGAAGACCGTGAGTGCATAATCTTGCAATCACAAAAGGCAAGTTCACACTTGCTCATGTCCTTTGATTATTTTCTGTAAACTATTTTGCAAATCCAGTGTTGTCATCACCTACCTTTGAAAAAGGTCAGAAAACACTATTTTCATAATAAGATGATTATAGGTTATTTACCATGAGGTAATAACCTACTATGAAAGTTCCGGTAGTAAAGGAACATATTATCTAGGACTTAACAACCAATGTCGTCAGTGATTCTTGCACCGTATATTATGCGTTAACCATGAGATTTGGAATGGGACGGAGAAGTCAGCTGTATCTTCTTCCTCTCGCATGTAGCCGGATATGCAGGTCGTGGCTGTTATCCTCGTAGCGTGCATATTTAATTAGTAATTCATAGAGGATATGCAGCATATGGGTGAGAACCCTCAACGTCCCACGATAGTTCTGGCATGTTACGGTCTGTACAAACCATTGCCGTAATTCAATATGTGGGCATGGTGTACACCAAGGAGGCATGCGAGATCGCGAAGGGGGCAGTGATTGGCTTGGATCATCTTCTGGGCCCCACTTCATGTAATTCAATATGCACTCACGGTCTTCAAGACAATATAAGATCCAATATCTGAAATCAGCATCATTGGTCCGGTAAGGACGAATGTTTAAATAAGCAAGATGCTATTATGCATAAATAATGTAATGCAATTTCATAAACTCAAATACCGGGGATAACGTTGATCTAGGGTTTGGATACTGGAAATGGTTACTTTAGAATGTGTTGTCCGTTTAGATAAGTTTCATACTTGTGCTTCTTATTAAGGCTTGTGAGTGTGTGTGAAACATCATGTAAGTATAATAAAGCACACACAATAATGGAATACTCAAGTGGAAAATGTATCTATAGACTATGTATATAAGGTTTGTTTATCATTTAGAGCTTTCATAAAAATGCGTATGTCTTGCTTTATAATGTATCTTAAAATAATAAGTTTTGAGGAAAATATTACTTAGCTAAGGAGAAGTATTTAAATTTTAAGGTAACCTTATTAGGTGTTCTTTCTTAGTTATAGTCTTTAAGTAAGAAAGAATTATTCTATTTGAATAATGATATAAGTAGTATTTGAGACTTATCTATCGTGGTTTTTAACTTGGTTAGTTTGGTATTAAGATGCTTTATAACTTAATTATAACAGACCAAAGTTAACTATAAAACACATAAAAAATTCTTTAGCATAGTATTTAAAGTATTATAGACTAAAGTTAACTTTAAAGACATAGATGGGTTTAGGTTATATTGCTTATGATATTTGTATCTTGTTCACTTTATAAGGTTTCTTAAAGTTACTTTAAGAATAGTATTACTTCTATTTGAGTAGTGGTTTCTTAAATGTATAATGGAATAGAATCATTTATCTTCTTGTGAATGAACGGTTATAGTTTGTAAATAAGGAAATAATATCACTTGGACTACTAATGGATTCACTATAGAGTTTTGGTATGTCTATAAACTTGTGGTTGAAGTAAGTAAAGAGGTTTTATTTAATCCCAATTATTCTAGAAGAGTTTATACTTAGTAATATTTTGTAGAGGGAGTGACCCAACCATTATACAACATAAGGTGGAGTCCCCTATGTTTACAATGCTAGTCCCTGGATCAATAGCTAGCATCCACAGTTTAGATGTAATATCAAGAAACAAGGGTCATAATATCACTTTATAACCAGGAATAACATAATTTTATTACATCAAACATAGCTCATTTGGCTATTACATTACATTGCAGCGGAATAACTATAGTCATGGGGTCCTTCATCTTCAAAGTGCCATAGGCAGATGTTGGTTGTAGACTTTGTAATCCTAATCAAACAATCTTCACTAAAAACAATCAAACCTGCAACATTACAAGTTACAGCCACAAGGGTCAATACATTTTGAATTGTATTGGCAAGTTTCACTACTATGTAGATTATAAGTAGATCCTATCATTACATGCAATTTTGGCTAAGTAGAGTTTGAGGCTTATTTGCATAAAGCAATATTTTGTCCTATCTTTTAAAAATGGTTTTGGTCCGTTGTCAAATCTTTTTTTTCCAAGAATCCCTTGAACTCCTTGGTAGACACTCAAGTGTTCAAGTCCTTGTCAAAATCTCTTGAGCTCCTTGGTAACCCCAAGTGCATCAAGTTTTATAAAATCTCATGAGTTCCTTGGTAACCCCAAGTGTTCATGTTTTCATCAAAAACTCTTGAGCACCTTGGTAACCCCAAGTGCATCAAGCTTAACAAAATCTCTTTGAATTCCTTGGTAGACACTCAAGTGCATCAAGTTTTTATTTTAGAAGTTGGAATGTAGAGATCTCCCATAGTTCAAACTTTAGTTGCTCAATATTGTCCATAACCGGGGACACGACTAAGTACTTAGATTTTATTATCTTCTGCAGAAGGAGTACACTTTACCCACATGTCACAATCCCATCCTTTTGCCACCAGTGGCCTACTGGATTAGTGCTCACCAAGATGGAGTACTGGCAGATTGAGAATGTGACGAAGTCTTTCCAAAGGGTCCTCCCATACACCATTGCTAGCTTGTCTTCAGCACCCATGAAGCATTCCAGATCCCCATGTCCAGTAAACTGAAGACAATGCATGGGTCTTCCCAATGTAGTTGACTAAGCCAGAGCCATAATAGCATGTGGTTGCACACGAAATCCACAATTGGAGAAACATGTTCAATCTCTAAGTTTCCTAGGTGGGTTTTCTTTTGGAGCACAACACAAAGAGATCACCATAGACATGGTTCCTTTTGTTGCCACCTTCTCCAAAACTTAAAGTATCCTCCACCTAGGTGGTTCATTGAGTCCTTGTTTTATTATATAAAACACAAGTCCTTTTCTCAACTTTGTAAAATCTCAACATGTATCTCTTTTCCCAATACAGCATGACTAAGCATGTACAACTACAATGTTTTCTCTAAGGAAAGTATAGGGTATCCTATTAGGATTTAGCATAGCATAAGTATAAAATTATTTTCATGCATGTTTTTCAAAATCCACTAAGTATAATGAAAATAGTAGGACTTTAGATGATAGTGTAACTTGCCTTTTTGGTAGGGAATGGTGGTTCACTCCTTGATCTTGCTAGTCTCACACTTTGCTAAATTCACTACAATTAATCAAGCAAACACCAAATCAACTAGCATTCCAAATAATCAACCAAACAACAATTTCACACACATAATACCATGGGATCTAAGTCATGCATATGCATACAAAGGATGGTTCTATTGCAAGGATGGTCTCCACTAGGCTTAAAAACTTTGTAAGGTCCAAATTGGTCATTTACCAAAATGGTAAAGTCATTTGCACATGGGTTTTATCCATAAACCATTTTCAAATCCTTTCATCATTTTATGTGGTGAAAAACATTTTTCTCAATACCACAACCTTAAGTGGTTTCACCAATTAAGTTGTTGTTTCTTAAAACTTGGTGTTTTTGGTCAGTAGGTTTGGTCCAAAACATTTTCTCCAAAGTTTTTACTCAAAACCATTTTCATAAATAAATCAACAGTTTTATTTAGCTAGAAATGGACTAAACCAATTAATCCATTCCAAACTTTTCCAAATCCATTTTCCAAATTCATGGGTTGGCTCCTAGGGTCAGTAAGGTCACAACAAACCATTTTGCAAAAGTTTTAACCCTAAAATCATTTTTAAACAATTTTTCTAATCTAAACAAGCACACAAATGAATCTGCAAAAACAAGTAAATTAACAGATACTATTTACTAAACCAAGGGCATGGTTGGCTAGGGCTGGTTCTCCTGAATCCAACGACATAAATTTTTTAATTTTTGGACGTGTGGATCCAAAGTTACAAGGGTTTGAAATTCATCTCTCAATCAGATTTTTAAATCTGTTTTTAAACTGAACTCGTGACACGCGGCACTAATTCATTGGGCGGTACCGGTTCGGCCGGATCGGTGCTGTGGTGTGTTGGATCTATCCAAATCGTGCGGCACAGGATCACCACTTACCCCTTCGCTAACGTTCTATCGTATCCGTCAGATCCAGATCCTACGGTTACTAGCATGCTTGCCAAAGTTTGGCGGCGCTGGCGGTGGCTAGCGGCAGCGCACGGCCAGGCGAGGTGCTAGCGGTGGTTCCAGGAAGCAAGGGAGACGGAGGGGGTGCTTACCGCGTTCGCGAGGATGAGGTGGTGCTCGACGTGTGGTCGACGTGGCAAGGGGCGCATGGGAACGGTGGCGATTGCTCGTCGGAGACTTCGTCGGCGTCGGGTGGTTCTGTCTGTGGTCGAAGGCGACGTTGCAGTTCGCCCTAAGGCAAGACAGGGGCATGGTTTAAGGTGCGGAAGGTCACGGGGAAGATGCGTGCGTGAACTAGATGGCACGGGGTGGTCGGAAACTACCTATGGGGCTCGTCGGAGTTGGAGCGAACGGCGGCGTCGTTCAGAGCTTGTCGTAGCCGACGCTCTGGGGCGCCCGCGGTCGAACGAAAAGTACTGGGAGATGCGTCTGGGAGTAGGGAAGCTGCTAGGGAGCTCAGGGAGGCAAGGGGTGGTGACACTTGGCCGGAATCGACACCGAACCTCGTCGGAGCAGAGGATGGTCTCTGGCAAAATTCAGCAGCCTGAGGGCGAGTCGAGGTGTGGTGACAGAGGGGAAAGGAGGAGAAGACGCAGGCGCTTAATAGCGTGCAGTCACGGCGAGGTTTAAGGCGCGGCGTTATTGCAAATTGATCGCGGCTTTCAAAGGCAGCAACGGCAGGCGTCGTTAGCGCGAGGAGGAAGAAGGGTGAGCTGGCTGCGTGGGGTCGGTTGGTCAGCGGAGTGAGAGAGGGGAGGAGGGTCCACCGGTCAGCGTCTGTTCGGGTCGGTAAGTTGGTGCCAAGCGTTTTTCTTCGGGAGGGAAGCTGGGTTGGTTTGCTGGGCTTGTGGGCTTGGCCGACTGGGCTAGGTCCAAATCCATTTTTTTTCTTCCTGAAACCTTTTCTTTTTCTATTTCCATTTTCTGTTTTGAAATTCAAACAATCAAACTACACTTAAATTGATTCAAACAATCACCAAACTTTGCAACTATGAATTTGGTTTTGTTTTGGTAACATAATCCAATATTCCAAATCCAAATTTATTATTTTTAAATCTTTTTAGGTTCCATTATTAATTAAATAAATAGATCAATGTTATTAAATCAAAATAGGATTGGATTTATCTCAAAGCTCCATTTGAAAACTATAAAATTTTAAAACCAATCAGTAGGTTTTATTTGAGAATATAAAATACTTGGAAAACTTTTTTTAAACAAATAAACAAGTTTTGAGGGTTTAGAAATAAATAAACTTTTATTAATAAAACTTGGATATTAAATCCTTTATTGTTTTATTTTAAATAACCTTTATTATTTTTAATCAAAGCAAAACCTTTTGTTTCACAAACTTGGCCAAGGTTTAATTTGGCTTTAAAAAAATAATCTTTATTTAAAAAGCCTTTCATTTCATTTTGAGAACCAAAACCTTTTTATAAAAAGATTTCAAAGTAGTAACAAAATACTTTTATTTTTCCTTTATTAAATATTTATCTTTTGCACCCCTTTAGGATTTATTTGATCCAAGGTGTTTTGAATGTTTCCAATTGGATTCAAAAGTTTCTTCTGGCCCTGAAAATTAACAAAGTTTTATTTTATTCAATTATTTTCACATTACAAGATTTGGAAAATCTTGGGATGTGACAGGCTACCACCCTTAAAATAAATCTCGTCCCGAGATTTGGGAAGGTTAGGGTTACAAGCATGCTCAAAACAACTAGGGTACTACCACCCTTAAAAAATTTCTAACAAAAATTACATATTGTCCTTCTTGGGATCCTGGGAAAACTTTCTCTAAGCAAACAGTTGCATTTGTGTCCTTAGTTTCCATGCTTGACTCATGGTCCAAGGTTGAGTTTCTCCATAGGCTTGTTCAACTTGTTCTTCATCTTTTCGGGACAGTTGCTTGCATAATGTCCCAGGTTCTTCTTGATTAAACAATTGGATCTCCTTGAGTTCTTTACGTGGCTCTTGTGGACAAGTTGCTACATAGTGGCCTAATTCTTTGCAATTGTTGCACATCACTTGGCCAATCTCTTTATTCTTCTTGTTCTCTGGGCATCCACTAGAGTAGTGTCCCATTTCCTTACATTTACGACATTGCACAAGGCTCATGTCCTGCTTTTGTTTCTTGGGTTTCTTTAGTCCTTTGAATTGGGTTGTCTTGTTTGGAGGTATAAGTGGTCCTTTTCCTTTATTGGTAGACTTGGCTCCCTCTTGTTTCCTTTGTTCCACCATGGAGTAGATGGGGCATTGGATAGGAGTATGATTGTTTCCTTCACATAGGTAGCAAGTAGCTTGAGAAGTGGGACATTGTCCAACAGAATGTTCCTTTTCACAATTGGGGAATTGATCTTCATGCTCCTTAGAAGTATGATCCTTGTCTCCACAAATAATGCAAGCTGGAGCTCCATCTAGAATAACATTCTTGTCATCCTTGTTGTCATAAACTCTGTTGGGATAGTTTTCTTCCATGTTGATCATTTGATTAGTCACCTTAAGCATCAATTGAGTTTGTTCCTCCAAAAACTTTTGCAGTGCTGGATCTTTATCACTAGTGTTGGCTATGAACTGAGCTGTCAGTTGGTTTAACTGATGTTGAGTTGCTATGAGCTCTTTCATGCTGTCCTCTTGGTTGGTGTTGGTGTCATCAATCTTGATGTTGGAGTCTCTTGGAGTAGTCATCTGTTTGGGTTGAAGGAAAATTAGAATAGGCAAAAGGTTTTTCTAAGGAATCAATTCTAATCACACATATCACAATTCACACAAGCAATGTGCATGCAATCACAAACCAAACATTTCACTCAAACAACAATGCTCAAGCACACACTTAGGCAACAAAATATTTTTGTTACACCACATGAGTTGGTGGGTTTGACTTAACTAAAATATGGTGGTCCATCTATATGGTTCACTTGTGATCTTTCCATCCTTCTTGGTTGCTTCTTCTTACATGAGATCATGGTTCTTTGGGAAAAACTCTTGGTCATCTTGACTTCTAGTGAAGTGAGCTCCTTCTAACTTTTGCATTCTCTTAGTCTCTAAGTCTTGAGCAAGATTTCCTTGTCTCACATGTAGTCCTTAGTGGTGTCCAAGTTGGAAGTCCTTGGTGATCATGCTGAAGATGTTGAAGTCATTAAAGTTGAAGAAGTTGAAGTCATTAGAGTTGAAAGTGTTGGGGAAGTTCTTTGCACATGGTGTAGTCTTTCCATCAAGTTGAAAATAGAAGAGATGTAGAGTTGAAACCAAAATGGTTGAGAAGAGAGTTTACAAGTGTTTTGTAAATAAGTTTTTGGAACAAAACAAATCCTATTTTTCTAAGGGTTTTTGTCCAATCCTAGGGTTTACAAATCCTACAGGCAACACAATGCTCTGATACCATCTGTAGAGGGAGTGACCCAACCAGACTCAATTAGCTAATTTTAGAAATATTAGCAAATTTTATTTACCCTTATATGAATTATCAACTAAGTAAATAGGTTTAAATTCAAGTTATTTAAGTGTTTAAATTTTTATTTACTTCAAAAGTGGAATACTATATTTTTAACATGTAGTTATTATTTTTGTGATCATTTTGGTATATTACATTTATTTTTCTGATTATTAAAATATGAATTATCAAAGTTTTATTACTTTTAAAATCTTTATTAAACAATAATTACTTAAATTGTTCACATAATAATATTTTATAATAGTTTTAAGTTGTAGGTTTTATTTTTCTAAACATTTTCATATATTACACATATTTTTCTGAATTATAAAACAAAAGTTCTTGAATTTACAAGATTTAATCATTTTATTACATTTTAGGAAATATTTATATTTGATATTATAATGTTTTATCTATTTACTAAGCATAAATACTTTTTATATCGAAGCTACACCTACCCTAGTCACTGACTAGTGGGCCAGTGGCCACATGGCATACCTAACTAAAATAATGTCTTTGTTACTGGACTTGTTTCTACTCAGATACAAGGCCAGGGGCCACGTCACATGCCACACAGGCAAAGACCAGGTCAAACCTTGTACTAGGTCAATGATGACATCACCTCGTCGGAGTTTGACGTCACCTCGCCAGAACATGACGGCGCCGCCAAAATATGGCATGAGGCTTAAATCTAAAGTGTGTGTTCGATGCGACTGGATGCGGTGAGTAGAATAGGGTGCTACATGAGCGCTTAAGACCACGGTGGCAACTCTGGCGAACTTAATTGCGGCGGTGCATGTTGGCCTCTTGACGAATTCGATCTAGAGGTGAAATTAGGAAGCGGTAATAAGGCCAGAGATGCGTAGGCGTACCCTGAGCATGGCTGTGTGGTCCATGACGACGATGGTGACCGGAGACGGGCGCAATTTCACGGATTCCAGCGATCACCGTGGAAAGAAAATGGTTCGATTGCATCGATTTGGAGCTTTACTTGATTGAGTATCCTAAAATGAAGAGGATGACGCTGCGCTTCTTCTCGACCACTCCACGATCTCTGGGATGACCTCAACTGTTGGTGACGGTCCTCTCTGACCGGAGCTAGGGTTTGTGTTCATGCGGGAGAGGAAGAAAGAGAGAGAGAGATTGTGAGGATAAGGATGAGGGGATGCGAGTGCAGCGGTCTTATCTCCGTCTTCGGAATACGATAGGAGCCAGCAGGCATCACGACGCGAGGTCGCCGATGGACGGCATCGGCCAGCCCACGCAGCTGCTTCCCTGCTGCGAGGAAGACGACAGTGACGATAGGAGGCCGAAGGGGTACGGGCTCCTGTTAGGCTGATGTTGGGCTAGGTGGGCTGTGTTCGGGCTGCTCGTGGGCGACGAATAAGGAAGGGAGGAAACGGGCCACGAGCCAGAAACAATTTCCTATTGTTTTTTCCTTGCTTCTTCTTTTTCTATATTCTATTTTCATTAAACCTTTTCAAATACGAATTTCTATAAGGATTTTAAATATCCAGAATTTTTTATAGAGCACATTACATAATGCAGGAATACTGTAACTAAGTAGTGTTGATACTTTTCTTGATTTTCTTATAATTTTAAACTAATAGGAAACTATTTTATAAGTTACTGGACTTGTTTCTACTCAGATACAATGACACCTGGGCCAGGGGCCACGTCACATGCCACATAGGAAAATACCAGGTCAAACCTTGGACTAGGTCAATGATGACATCACCTCGTCGAAGTTTGACGTCACCTCGCCAGAACACAACGGCGCCGCCAAAATATGGCACGAGGCTTCAATCTAAAGTGTGTGTTTGATGTGACTGGATGCAGTGAGTAGAATAGGGTGCTACATGAGCGCTTAAGACCACGGTGGCAACTCCGGCGAACTTAATTGCAGCGGTGCACATCGGCCTCTCGATGAATTTGAGCTAGAGGTGAAATTAGGAAGCGGTAATAAGGCTAGAGATGCGTAGGCGTACCCTGAGCATGGCTGTGTGGTCCATGACGATGATGGTGACCGGAGACGGGCGCAATTTCACGGATTCCGGCGATCACCGTGGAAAGAAAATGGTTCGATTACTTCAATTTGGAGCTCCCTTAACTTGATTGAGTATCCTAAGATGAAGAGGATGACGCTGCGCTTCTTCTCGACCACTCCATGATCTCTGGGACGACCTCTACTGTTGGTGACGGTCCTCTCTGACCGGAGCTAGGGTTCGCGTTCATGCGGGAGAGGAAGAAAGAGAGAGATTTTGAGGATAAGGATGAGGGGATGCGAGTGCGGCGGTCTTATCTCCGTCTTCGGAATACGACAGGAGCCATCGGGCATCACGGTGCAAGGTCGCCGGCAGACGGCATCGGCCAGCCCACGCAGCTGCTTCCGTGCTGCGAGGAAGACGACGACGAGGATAGGAGGCCGAAGGGGTACGGGCCCCTGTTAGACTGATGTTGGGCCAGGTGGGCTATGTTCGGGCTGCTTGTGGGCGGCAGATAAGGAAGGGAGGAAACGGGCCACGGGCCAGAAACAATTTCCTATTGTTTTTTCCTTGCTTCTTCTGTTTCTATATTCTGTTTTCATTAAACCCTTTCAAATATGAATTTCTATAAGGATTTTAAATATCCAGAATTTTTATAGAGCACATTACATAATGCAGGAATATTGTAACTAAGTATTGTTGATACTTTTCTTGATTTTCTTATAATTTTAAACTAATAGAAAACTATTTTATTGAGTGCAATATTTATCACTTAGGGTTTTAGGGATTTACCTTTTATATATATATAAAATTATTAAAAACTTTTAGAATGATTTTTATTTCCTCATTATGAGTGTAATGGTAATAGTTTAATATAACTAAGGATATGCATAGAGTATAACCATATTTATTATCATATAGCAATCATTAGATCAGATGATTTGATTATTAAAGTTCTTAAAATGATAATTTCTATTATTCTAATTCCACTAATAGGGGAATAATGTTTTAATACTTTTTGATATGACCTTAAATATACAGTGGCATTTAGGATTGAAATAGGAGTTAGGGTTTTGAATTATAAATATTTACTATGATTCTTAAGAGATTCAAAATACTTGTATCATTTTATGAATGTGAATGAACACTATGAATGAAGACATATTGCCCATATGTTTATGATCAGGAATGATATAACCTTTTTAAAATAGTGTTGTTATCCTTTTAGAATGAATTATGAGAAATAATTGATAACCATAGTTTCTAGGCACATATGATTTTAATGTTTGAAAGTGACAAAGATTTGCTTAAGTGATTTGCTATAGGAGAATATTCCTATAAAGCATAGTGGAAATAAGATAATAAATCAATCATTTGATATGGATATTAGGTTTGGTTTAAGATTTAAAGTTGAGTGTTTACCAAGAATTCTTATCTTCCATAATTCACAATCCTGGACTTCTGATTAAGGAATTCCTTTCCTAGATATTCTACTTCTTCCTATTCATCATAATGTGTTAACATGATGAGATTTACTTCACATGAATATTCTTATCCACCTTTTATTCTTCTAAACCCATTGATAAATCCAATGAGCTTGACACTTAAAGCTTTTCATAATATTCACCTATCCAGACTTGGTTAGATCAACTACTCTACTGCTGATAATCTCCCATCCAACAAGTAGTTACTTCTAACTCCATTCATACTCTTCTTTAATCATCCATCACTAATATTTCTCCAGTATATGTCTATATCAAACTACTTCACCTCAAGTGTTAGTATTTCCAAAGAGAAAATTAATACTTCTATAATCCAATTTTGCTCTAGCATCATCTTAATCATACTATCTTGTCTCCAGTATCTAACATTCCAACCTCACCTTATATTGATGTGAATTATAATGACTAAGCTAGGATAATATATCTATACTAGGGTTTAATTATGTTCTATCCACCAATGTCACTTATACATGATATAAGCATTCAATCTTGGTGAGTAAAGCATGATCATTATAATCCTTTGATCATTTAGGATTTAGGTTTCCAGTTGGCTAATAAAGTCTTCATCCATACAACATTACAGTTGTATTATGATTATCTTCTTAGTATCTCTATTGGATTAAGGGATGTTATTCATGGACTATGCTTACTTAATCCAATAGGATTACTCCTTGCTATCTATCTTCAGGGTTCATCCTTGTAATCTTCTTTATTACCACATATAGTTATATCTTCTAGATTATTTAGCTATCCATTCAGGAGTGAGTTAACTCCATCAATTCACCATATTGATTTGATTGCCTTCCAACTCTCCCATCCTATAGTTGATATTCAAATCTAGCATTACTATTTACCTCTTCTTACTTGTTTCTTTATAGGCCTTAAGTGAATGCTATAATAAGAATAAGAGTTGATAGATTAAGAATTGATAGTTTAAGAATTTGTGAATCAATAGTTGATTACTCAACATTGATGAACAACAAGTATAAGGATAGGATTCAATAGAGATGATAAGGATTGATATGGAAAGAAAGATATATGGTTAATGATCTTGACTTGGTTTCTTTCCTACTCAAACTCACTAAAGAGTTTAGGTTAGGTATTACCATGATACTCATGGTGTAAGTAGATGAGATTAAGATATATCGAGATTTAGTTATTACACTCTTATTACTTAAGTTATATTCATAACTTGGTATTTATGGGTTATTGTAATGAATACTATGGAATGATCACTTAAGGACCAAATATAAATCATTAATCAATGTGTATTGGTTTAGTTTCATTATACTTTATCTACCCTTAGATCAAATTTCCATTTCCACAAAATAATGGTTTTAGCAAAGGTCATATTGAAACTTATCACAGTCAACTTGATGATCTACTTAAATTCCATCAAGTTGAGAGAAGCTTCAATCACTTTGACAAGTTTTGTTCAAAAGCGCGAAAATTATTCGGATTTTCTATGCATGAATGCAATGCACACATCTGGGTTCAACTTATTTCTAAGCTCTAATGCTGGGATGTTACAGGCCCACACCGCTTCCCGGAGGTAGCCACGCACCAACGCAAGCGCGTCCTACCACCGGTACTCCGGCAGCATGACACATTCCGCCACTTCCCACGTGAAAGGCTCGCCGGTGGTCCTGTGGCAGTTAGGATAGGCTGCGGCCCGCGATTGTGGGGCCATGTGTAAGTCTGTGTCTTCCCTGGAATCAGAGGCGACAACACATCCGGTAACTCTGGCGGGTTCGGCCACCATGAGGGCAACAGGTACTCGGGCTCTTCTACGCGGATGTCGGGGTTGCCACGGAGGACAGTGCGACGACATCGATGGCAAGGCATGGTGGTTTGTGGTGGCAGTGGTGGGCAGTATGGTTGTGGCCATATTGCCTGGCTCTCTCCTTTTTATGGGTGCGCTTGGACGGGGCGAGAAACGCCCAGAACATGCGGTAAGCCGCGGGGCGGCGGGAACACTCTGGAAATACACTGGCGCCATCATCGGTGAGGGCCTATTTACCAAGCGCGGACAGATGGATCGCTCCGCTGGGCGCGGTTGGTCGGATAGGCCAAACCCCGACCCAAAAGTGACCCTGGCCTGAACCAAACGGACAAAAACGAACCGTTTGGGTCGGTCCGATGGAGATGCCCTAACGAGGCCCGAGACCGCTGTGCCCGACAACCGCTTTATTTATGGATGTATAAGAGCATCTCTATCAGACCTCGTAAAAAGGCTGACACCGCATAATAATCACCATTTTGTGGTTTGGGATGGAAAAAAGCGTCCAGAATAGTTTCCGTAAAACTTGCCAAACCGTAAAATAAATGAAGGGTGACCGGAAAAGCACACCCCAAACTCGCAGATTCCCGGATTCGGAGGCCGTATCGACTGTCCCCCTGTATCACATAGAAATCCTTGGTGCGATGGAACATTCATCTTGGTATGTTCATTCATCCCCGCCCAGTGCAAGCCACCATCGTGCGCCGCCACCATCCCCCACTGCAGATATGCCACACGCGGTCTGCTGCCACCATCCCCCACTGCAACACGGCTGGAGGGGCCCTCACGACCGAGGTCCTCCCCGATACGGTACACATCTCCTCCTCATGCCCACGATTTCGTAGTCACCTTTGCGCACGGATCCTCAACCATTTGTTCTTGTTTTCTAGATGGATTTGAGCCCATTCGGACGACACCGACGTGGAGATGCTGCTCGCCAACCACCGGCGGCGCATGTTGGTGAATGTTTTGGCTGTCAAGGAGCAGGAAGACGGCTAGAGAAAGAGGAGGCGAGGCTCAAAGGTCGTCCACCTTTGCATCCCACACAACTGCAAACTAGGCCACGACTTGCTCATGCGAGATTACTCGCCGAGGTACCACCATACCCACCACACCTCTTTTGTAGACAATATCGAATGCACTAATCTCTTTTCATCAAGATTGTGAGAGGTTGCGAGGATAAATGTCGCTACTTCGGGAAAAAGAGAAACGCCTCTAGCCTGCTAAGGTTTAGCCCATACCAGAAGATCTCCACAGCCAAGCTGAGTGCTGGCATATGGAATTCCGACAGACTATGCCGACGAGTATCTTCTCATAGGTGAAGATATGAGCATTGAAAGCGTTTACGGATTCGCCAAGGTGGTGATACGCATTTTTGGTCATGTGTACCTCCGACTCTGACAGAGGAGGATACTGTAATACCCCAGCATTTAGGAAAAAACGAGTGGTAGAAATAGTGTTTGTGCATTTGCATTCATGCACAAAAAATTCAAAATATTTTCACGTAAAACTAAAAGAGGTGGAGGGATCGAGGTCTCTCTTGTTCAGATGAAAACGTCAGGATAGGTGCGATAGATTTCGACATAACCTTTGCTATATTTTTGTGTTTAAGGGGAAAACATTTCAAATTTGAAATGTTCAAATGATATAATTGAATATAAAAAAGAAATTGAATTGTAAATAGTAAGTGAGTTTAATTATAAAAAATAATTGAATGATCATTTGTTAATAAGATATAATATTTAAAAGATTTAAACTAAAAAGAAAGAAAATTTAACTTTATTGAATAAGATACAATAATACAATTGTTTCACAATATACAAATAAAATTAAAGTACAGTAAAGAAATTATAAGAGAATTACACAAATGAAATTATCTTTATTACAATAACAATATTACATTCTCTTTATAGTATCCAAATAGAAAATAAAATTACAACAAAATAATAAAAGAAAGCCTAAGCTAAAAATCCTAAACTAATATCTAAACTATTTCTTCATGTTGTATCTCCTTTCTTCCTCACTTGAATCCCTATAGAATAGCAGAAAAGAAAACAAACAAAAAACAAAAGAGAAGTTATTGTTAGTATTTTGCTCTCAGATTAGGCCATGAAGTGCATTGCCAAGCTCATCATTGAGTAGTAATTTGAAAAGGGGCCAAAGTGTCGAATATGTTCTTAATCAGTAAATTTCCTCAGTCTAACATCCTAGGTAGTGGCAATTTTCACCAAGATCTAGTAAAAATAAATAGTAAAATCTTAGGAAAAGATCTTGTTCTTAGTTGGTGTCATCCACAAACATCAAGTAGGAAAGCAAGCAGCTCACGCACACTATCGACACAATAGTGGTAGCAAACTACTGATAAGAGAGGGAGGCAGCCACAGCTCAGCTGCTAGTCCTCTGCATATTTCACCCAGCCAAAGAACCACTAGCCAAACTATTGATAAGGATATGGATTGGGGGGAGAGAGATCTCGGTCCAGCATAGCGGTGCTATGCTAATTCAACCTAGAGCTAGAATACGACAACAATAGTATCTAGATCTATTTCAAGAAATAAATTCCTCAGTCGTTTGCATCCTTGGCTAGTGACCAACAAAACCAAGTAGCAGATCATTTAATTGAGATCTACCACTGTGCACACTCCAATATGAAGGCACCATGGTGGCATTCTCAACTACAGAAGCCACTAAGATAGTTTGCCACATAAGTTAACCACCAAGTTAATCCAGCAAAGGAAGATTCTATCACATTCCTAGCTAAATTGGTCTAGGAATCATTTACTTTGATATTATAATAACTAGGGAATGTTCCAGATCAACATTGAAACAATAAATTCAGGCCTTAGTCTATACATAATTGACTAGTCAAGAAAGCAAGCTTGCCCAAGTAAATAACATCATTTCGTTAAAGAAAGGATTCATGTTGGCAACTAAAACCTAGGATGGTTAACTACAACACCAAATATTGTTAGCCAATATTCTTAAACCATTCTGTATCCTCAATAGAGGTATCACAACCTTAATCCTATCACCAACTAGATGGCACTTGTTTAACCAGACCAAGTAAAAGACACTGAGCAATTAATAGTCTACACCATCAGTTTTTAACACAGAAAATCCATTAAAAGCTTACATGTGTTTTTGCTTGCCTAAGACATCATGTATAGTCACTTGCAACAAAAAACATCAATCTATCCAAGGTTTTGCAAACTGCATGACCATGAGTCAATAAATTATTTAAATTCAGTAGCAGGACCACTAGAAGAAGCCACACCAATTCAATACCTAGAAAGGAACCACATCAGTTCATCATGTAGGTTAAACATTTACTCAAGATTAATCATTTTCCTAGTGCCATGCTAGGAAATCATTTAAACCATTCACTATCACATTGACAGTATCAAAAACAGAGGCAAGCTATGCTTGCAGAGCACATCCACGCCAAATGAATCATCTTCCTAACTGAAGTAGGATAGTAATAATCTTAATAGGGTTCTATCACAAATAATAGCCTCATTTGCCAAACAACATTACCACTGGATAAAATTCAGTAGGATAACCCGAACCATAGGAACATAGAGTGATATTGGACCAATCTAAGACACTAGCAAAGAAACATCCATATCACCAGAAGCTTAGAACTATGCAAATTTGAGCAAAGCATGCCCTACATCATCACTTAACATGCCATCGTAAGCTAGAGATTAACGTAGAAGGGTAAATCCTAGTTAGGGTTGGCTTCTAGATAGAGAATAGAGACAAGAGTGAGGAGAAGGGAAAACTTACACGGTGGTCCTTGCTCAGAAAAAAGAGGAAGTAGACGGCGGCGTTGCAGAGGCGACGACGAGCACGACATGGTGGATGGCAGCACGAGGAGCACCATAGCACTCAACTCACGTCGAGCCACACCCACCACACCACACTACCAGCACCATCCCCACGGTCCCACTTAACCATAGGGCATCGCCAGGCCACCGGCAAGCGGTCGGACTGAGTTGGCCAGAACCCTAGTCACCAGTAGAGTGAGCAACACGGCTAGATGAAGAAGCGCCAGTCAAATCGAGTTGGACCAGATGAATCAACGTACAACACCACATCGATTGCTACCGATGGAAGCGGCCAACATGACCAGAGTCACCGGAATCGAGTGGTAATAGAGGTGGCACCACGACTGTCGCTAGAGGAAGAGAGAGGGGAGAGATCATGAGAGTGGGGTAGACTGGGCCGGTTTGACCAACCCATGCGGGTGGGTTTATGTAACACCCTCAGATCGGCTCTATGCAAGTTTTAGCGATTCCTGCAAAACCCGCATAGAAACGATTCAAAGGTGCCCACCAGGAACTTTCATGCGGGTGAACAACAAAGTAATACCATTACACAATAGTCCTCGATGGAACCCATAGAACAGATATATTAAACAATGACTCCAAGAGTCAAGAATACAGATATACGGTACAAAGATCAAAATCACCTAGAAAACGATACAACATCCGACGACGGACAAGATGCAAATGGGGCTAAGAGCCCTGGAGAATAACCGATGGCGTCCATAACCCTGCCCAGGCCAAGGCAGAAGGGTAACCCTGCTAACGACGTTGATCTCAAAACCTGCTCAAACAAAAGGGGTGCCGACAAATGGAAAAGGAAAAGAGAGCGATCAGTACTAAGGCCAGTACACGACGAGTCTTAGAATTCGGCGGTCCTCGCCTACATAGGTATGGTGGACTGAAGCGGCAGCGCAACATGCACTAAACAACCTATAGAGACTCGATACAATTGTCGGCTATCAGAGAGGGATAAGAAAGACCTATTCGGATTCAAGCTGATACTAACACCAAACATACCCATCTTGGTATTTCCCCCTCGAGACCAAACGAGGAAGTCCTACCGAGGAAACTCACATGGTTGGCAGTTTTATTCATTCTGTGGTGGTTATCCAACTTACTAGTTATATCAGATACAAGTGAAATTATAATATTAAACTTTAGTTATTGTTGTCTATGACCGAGAACTGTGCTCCAAGTCATCCATAACTGCGGACACGACTTTTCGAAAAGATTTAACCCTGCAGGGGTGCACCAAAGTTTCCACACGCACCTACACCCTTGTTGTCAGATCAGGTAGGTACAAGATCACAAAACATACACCCAATGGTATGTCGATGATATTTCAGACACGACGTTTCCTAGGCCCAAAGCAAGCACATGGGGGCCACCCCAGTAAGCTACCCGTAACAAAGTCGTCCGGTCTCCGTGACTGACCCAGGGTTTGCGAGAACGGCTGTAAACGACTGGGAACCCGAAAGTTTGACTAGGCTTGTCGATACCGCGAAATTGTGCCGTGATCCAAAACAGCACATGCGCTCCACGTGCAATAGTAAATAACGCAGTAAATCATGCCATAGGTACAAGATAGTAATAACGCTGCAAACTAGTTTGTGGCCCCCGGTATAGTACTTTAAAACTAGGTACTAAATTGATGGGGGTGCCCACACACCCCACCTTTGGTTAGCGCGCTCGATCTCGGAACAGGTGTCAAGAACTCGGGTCCTAAGTGGACAGAAGTGGGCAGTTAAAAACCAAATATTGTCTATTACCCACCGATGCCTCTGCATTATTTACCTACTTTCAGTTTTAGTTATTAAACGGTAATTAAAACCATGATCATCTCCACCATAAACCATATGGCATCCTTCCAACAATTGTGGTACTTGATGACACGCAGCATCACCTGAGCAAGCGACTACGACACGCAAGGCCGACTATCTACCAAACAACAGGTAATAGAAGGTGTCCAAGGAAATATAATGGCTGCAAGGGATATCACGGATACGAAAACTAGAGCATCACAACACATATAGCAATAGATCAACAGGATGAAATAAAGACTAGAAAAGTAACATAGGTAGAAAGGGGGAGAATGCTCGCCTAGAAACACTGCCAAAGGTTCATCCAAAGATCGAATCGACACTCGCATCAACTCATCAGCGTAATCCGTGAAGAAGCAAAGCACTAGAAGAAACACCGGATGCACTATTTAATACTACAACAGAAGATCGAGCATGATGCATGTATGATGTATGGCATGTCAAAAATGCGATGCAATTAGGCAGTATTAAGCGGAACCGGGGTCCCGAAAATTAATTAGATGGTTCATTTTGTTTAGATACCCCACAATTTAAATGTTGTCTTAACTAGGCAAAACATGGCATCGGTTCTCTACACAAATTTAAATGGAGCCAATATAAGACTAGAAAAGCCCGCATATGGTCATATTTAATTATGAGGTGAATCGTCATTAGGCCCCCAAACCACATGATATGTGTGCAAGCATGACAATTGATATGCAACAAGTAGATATTTAGAAATTTATAAAATAGGGCTATAGGATCGGGGTCACACATGGGTTTAGAGATCTTGGTCTCCGAGGGTCCGGTTCGGTCTCTCGAGATCAGGGTCTTTGGATTCCGAAAGTAGATCTTGCGGTTTCCATGACGGAGGTATTGGTGTCCAAGGGGAGATGTCTTCAGTTTCCGTGAAGGAGTTCTTGATGTCCCGTGTAGGATACCTTATCATTGATGGCTGACTTGGATTCTGACATGAGAGTCTTGTCCACCAAGGGGGTTCGGAGATCTTTTGACAGTGTTGTTGATCTTCAGTTCACTTCTCAGCAACATTATAGAAGCAGCAAACAAGGATCCAAAACGAAAACAAACGGGCAGAGTGCCAAGCACACACGCGCGGGGAGAAGCTCCAGGAAGGGGTGCGGGGCACCGTCGTGGTTGAGCTGGTGAGCAGGGCGACCAGGCTTGACGACGAGAGGCAGCGAAGGCATGAAGTGGTGGCAGCCAAAGGGGACGACGTTGTGCAGGGCTCAGGGACATGGACGAGTGAAGGAAACCCTGGGTGGCACGCTGCAGAGGTGGTCGGCGGCTTGTGGCGAGGGGCGCAGGCGGCTCTGACCTGCAGACGGGAGGCCTAGCTGCGCTCAGGGGGCGGTGCAGGTGGCGTCGAGCTCATAGGTCCGAGGGCGCTGGTGCCTTGTGGGAAGGGAGAGAGCCCCTGACGGCACGCAATACCGAGCTTGGGAGAGAAGCGGCATACGGCAAGCAGCGAAGGGGCGGCCTGGCCTCCGACGGGCACTCGCGGGAGGCGCCGGATGGGATCACAAAGGCCGAGAAGAAGATGATGGCGAGCAGCGCACAAGGGGGTGCTGCGAGCTGGCGGGGTACCGGCGAGGGAGGCACGAGAGAAGAGAGAGAGGGCCGACAACACGGCTTCTATGGAGGTGCAGGGGAGAGGCGAGGGCGGAGGGGCTTTGCACAGGGAGGGTACAACGACGGCGTGTGTGTGGTCAAGGGAAGCCGGACGCGAGAGGGAGTGTAGGGGTGGGGCCGGGACCACGGTTGGTGGGGAGATGGACGCGAGTTTGCTCTGCGCTAGTGAGGAGTAGGGGTGGGGCCATGATCGACGAGGGGTGGTATGCGGGGGTGGGAGTGCGTGACACGTGGTGTACTGGGGTGGTGGTAACGTGACAGGGGTGTGAGGTGTGGTGTTTGGCGGCCAGGGGAATGGGGTGTGTGTGCGCTGCCGCTGTTTACTTTGGCTGGCGGCGACAGGGATGTGATGGGGATCTAAGGTTTGGGTAGCTAGGGTTTCAGATAGGTTAGGGTTTAGGATTTTACTAATGAGGTGGTAGTTGGCAGGCTGCTGGGCTTTTGGGCCTAGTGGCTGGCTGACTCCCCCACAACAAAATATTTATTTTTATTTAGCTTTCTTTTTATGAGATTCTAGCAATTAGTTTTTAGATAACTAAAATATCCGAAAGACCGGGTTTTGCATTTAAAATAAAGGGAGGGATATTTGTAGAAAACAAAATAGGTTTTTAATAAAATTGTTTTCAAATGCAAAAATATGCATGATGTCATGATGATGCACATAGGTGAAGGCAGGCGAATTCTAGTAGTGGATTTACCCAGGGTGCTACAGTTTAGCCCAACCTTGTGGGTTGGACAATGGGCTGAGTTTGCCTATGGGCCAAGCCCAGTTAGAAATATAAATTGTGAAATAAATAAAAAGGAAAATAGAAAATTACCAAAATAACCTTGTGAATACTTTAAGCTCTAAAAAAATATAGGAAATCCCTAAAAATATATGTGATATATTGAAATGATCACAAAATATAACCTATACAAGAAAAATAATAAGTGGACTATTTTACTTGAATAAATTAAGATAAAATATTTAATCCATTAAATTCCTTTATAGTGATATATAAAAATAAGGAAAATATTAAAAACAAATCATTTTAAGTATAAAGATGAATATATTACCTAGAAAAAATACTAAGAAAAGCATTCCATTTTAGGATTTATGAAGAAATAAATATATAACAAGGTTGAAAACAAACCTTTTTCTTATCTTAAGATAAAAAGAATGTGTTTTCCTTTATCTCTAAATCAAAATAAACTCCTTTGTATATTTACTTAAGCCATTTAGAATTTGTTAAAGAAATAATATTATTGTCTTTATAGATATGATAAAAATGCTTTAATACTTTAAAATTACTTTTTACCTAAGACCATAACCATGTCTTGTGATAGAACCTACCTGGTTAATATAAACTAAGAATCACTCATTCACTATCTTATGCCAACTACAAGTAAATGACTTATAAGTTAACCTTATACATCATTCACTTATATTGAGAGTGAAGGATCTCATATCTTTAACCATGCTTAGCATGACTCTAAAACTTGGAAATAAACCATGTCCCAAATTCATCTATATATCATAGATAATATTAGTCATGTAACCGTGATTTCACCTTGAGATTTTTCCACACCGCTAGATTCCGCATGTAAATCAGTTTGATCATCCTTTGGACTACCTCAGATTTGATTAATCATGTGTTTGAACCACTGTTCAAAAAATCGGCCGATATGCCGATTAATCGTACGATTTATCGCTACTCGAGGGTGGCCGATATGCTAATTTTCTGATTTATTGTCCGATTTTCTGATTTATCACCCGATAAATCGGCTGATACGCTGAAAAATCGCCAATTTTTAGCCGGCCGATAAATTACCGATAAACGATATCCTTAACATTGGTTTGAACACCAAATGTACTGAAGGTTCATTAAAATAAATAGTGTTTTTATTTTATTTTGAATAGCCTTGAAATCATATGATGCATTTTGATATAATTGTTCAATATCTAAATTTTTGAAATTATCGAGATCCAGAACCCCTAAATTGATTCAATTTTGTCGCAAATATTGAGAAATATGATACCTATAATATCTAATCCAGTTTAGGATGACCCTATAACTCAATATTACTATCAATAATACTATATGTTAAGCTCAACTATATTTTATAGTTAACTTACTCAATCAACTAGAAACCTATTGAATTGAGATCATTAAGGAGATACAAATACTTATTGACTACATTCCGAGAACATTATGAATCACTTAACTTAGTATAAGAAGTATTTTATTCAAAAGTTATTCTTTTTGCCACTTTAAATAAAAACCTCAGTATTTCTATTAAGTCTCATGAACTTTAAATTGTGACTTTTCATAAAGGATAAATAGTACCAATTAACATCAAGCATCTATTGTTTTTGTCCTTTAGTTTTATGTTTTGTGTGTTAACTTTAAAGTCCTAGAATTTACCTTTGGTTGTGAAGTAAACTTAAAGATAAACAAGGTCCTTAAGAAAACCCGAAACTCAATTAACACTCAACAACGGGGTTACTTCGGGTTATTATTAAATTACTAGCATTACTTATGCATCATAGCATATTGCTTCTTTAAACATTAGTCCTTACGGGACCAATGATGCTATTTCAGCTTCTGGAGTTTATATAAACATTAGCATAATCTTGCAGTCAAAAAGGCAAGTTCATACTTGCTCGTGTATTTTGATTATTTTCTATCAAGTATTTGCAATCTACTATGGTTATCAACTGCATTTCGAAAAGTTCAGAAAACTCTATTTTCATAATAACATGATTATGGGTTATTTACCAAATGGTAATGACCTACTATTAAAGTTCCAGTGGTATAGGAACATAATACCTAGGACTTAATAACAAATGTCGCCAGTGATTCTACCATCATATAGTATGCGTTAACCATAAGACTTGGTATTGGACACGAAAGTCATCAAGATCTTCTTCCTTTCGCATGCCACAGACACTGTTCTAAGCGTTTTGTAAGTTGCAGATCATGGGTAAAGCCGTATAGTTTGGGAGAAGCCTACAGTGGATCTGGGCCTACAAAATACAAATTTCTAGTGTTTATGGTTGTGTGTATGATGACCCACAAGTATAGGGGATCGCAACAGTCTTCGAGGGTAGTATTACCCAATTTATTGATTCGACACAAGGGGAGCTAAAGAATACTTGCAAGCCTTAACAACTGAGTTGTCAATTCAGCTGCACCTAGAAATAGTTCTTGCTCACAGAAGTTTATCAGTAGCAATAGTTTATAGTAGCAACAGCAAAGCAACATCAGCAGTAAAATAGGAGCAACAGTAACAGTAGTAGCAAACAGTAGGATATGAGCATGGTAGGCATAGGGATGGATGGACAGGCGTTGCATGGACGAGTCTAAACATATAACTTCAAGATCTAGGGAAATTGCAGATAAATAAGAATAAGCATCCAAGTACTAAACAATCATAGGCATGTGCTCCATATATAGTCATGCGTGCTCACAATGAGAACTTGCACAACATCTTTTGTCCTGCCAGACCGTTGCAGCGGGGCCTCAAGGGAACTACTGGGAATTAAGGTGCTCCTTTTAATAGAGCACCAGAGCAAAATATTAATACTCCGTGAACACATGTGATCCTCACATCACAGCCATCCCCTCCGGTTGTCCCAATTTGTATCACTTCGGGGCCTTTGGATCCGGACAATGATATGTGTACACAACTTACAGATAAGATCACAAACAATACTATCATAATGATTCAATAATAAGTTCAGATATGAGATCATGTCACTCGGGCCCTAGTGACAAGCATTAAGCACAACAAGTTGCAACAAATTCAAATAGCACTGATAGAGATACTAGGAACCATGCCCTAATAATCTTATTCGATTACATGATAGAAATCATCCAATCCCTACCATCCCCATAGCCTACAGCGGGGGATTACTCACTCATGGATGAGGGAAACATTGATGGTTGGTGGACAGGCGTTGGTGATGACGATGGCGATGATCCTCCCCAAATTCCCCGTCCCGACAGGGTGCGAGAACGGAGTTTCTGGTTCCGAATCGCGGTTTCTGGTGGCGGAGGCGCGGCGGAACTCTTTCTAGAAAAACATCGAACCCCCGTGGTTTTTAGGCCAGGAGGCTTCTTATAGGAGAAGAGGGAGGCCGAGGGGGTGCCTGAGGTGGCCGCACCCCCCCAGGCACGGGCTGGGCCAACCCATGCGGCAGGGGGGTGTGGGCCCCCCAGGGCTCCACTCCGTCTCATACTCTGGCTCCGTGGATCTTCTGGTGAAATAGGATTTTTGGCATATTTTTCGGGATTTTTCCTAATAGTTGATTTTCTGCACAATAACTAGACACCAAGGTAATTCTGCTGAAAATAGCGTCAGTCCGTGTTAGTTGTATCCAAATCACATAAGTTTAGAAGAGAAACAATAGCAAAAGTGTTCAGGAAAGTAGAGACATTTTGGACGTATCAACTCCAGCTTAGCTTAATGCTTGTCCTCAAGCAATTTAGTTGAAAACTGAGTGCGATAAAAGAACTTTCACGATCACATTTGCTTCATATGATGTAAATATTCTCATCACAGGAGTAGATACTTAGATAATTCATAATAAATAGTATAAAACTAAGTCTACTTAATAGTCATTGCAAGCTATGAAGAGAAACCAACTCAATAATAATAAGTATAATGAAACATAAACATAAGCAACATTGCAATGCTCATAATAAGGTATGATAGAGTGGTATCTCGCTTGCCTTTGTTTGTAGAGCACAAAATAAATTCCAAGGTACGTCTGAAGTTCAAGGGAAGACTAGAAGTAAAGATATCAGATGTACAAGCATCAATGTCATGACATAATTAACCAAGTTTTGAGACAAGAACATTACACTAATAATGACAACTATGCTCTCAAGAAGGTGCTCATAGAATAAGTGGTGACTCAACAAGGAAGTGAAAAGGTTTTGAAAAGTTTGAAAGGCTTCCAAATGCTGAAAGTAAGGTACTCATTAGCTTTGAGCTCTCATTACCCCATCATAGGCATCTTTATATGGTTAAGGTGAAAGTGAGGTCCAATATGAGTTATATGCTTGAAAGACCATAAACTGGAAATCCCATGTCCCTTGAGTACAAGGGCCGCTCCTCATGCTACTCAACTTTAGTTACCTGTAAGTTCTTGTCATTGTAAATACATGCATATCATAGAGAACCGCCAATGGGGTACCCCTTGCACATGATACATGAGCTATCCCGTGATCAAAATGACAAGGCAAGCAGACAATGAGCATCTCAACGATCTTTTTATTTGCTATTTACATAGGTTTTTATTGAGGATACTTCACAGATTTCTCATTATGGTTATTCTGCAAGTTTCCACCATGATTAGGCATGGCTTAGGCTAGCGGCCTAGACATTTCTCTAACACATATATATAACTCCATGAACTCACAAGCTCCCCTTTTATTTCACACCAACGACATCCGCAAACAAAAGAGCATGATATCAACTGGATATGTATCCATAAGTGTTGAAAGCATTCCCCATGATAGCACGGTTCTGCTAACTCCCAGCCTATAATTTGCAAGCATATAACTTTCATGGACAGTCACAATGGCTCAGGTTTATTAAGTGCAAGGAATAAAGTGTGCCATCAAGTTTGTGAGAGCTTTACTAACTAACTTTCTCAAAACAGTCAAACATTTTATTTGGAAGAAAACTAGGCATAATGAATATGCACTGAATTTCAAATGATGCTAATAGGTAGGTATGCTGGACACTATTGGCAATATTGGTTTTGGGGAGTTAGATGCACAAGTAGATCTCATGTGCAAGTGAAGGCTAGCAATAGAGAGGGAGCGACAAACGAGAGAGCAATAACTATCATAATCATGCTTGCAACAAAACATGACTAATTATGGCATGAAAATGATACAAGAACTCTGAGGCAAAATAAATCATCGAGGCTTACTGACTATTGTTTATTAAGTGCAAGTGAAGGCTAGCAATAGAGAGGGAGCGACAAACGAGAGAGCAATAACTGTCATAATCATGCTTGCAACAAAACAAGACTAATTATGGCATGAAAATGATACAAGAACTCTGAGGCAAAATAAATCATCGAGGCTTACTGACTATTGTTTAGTCATATGCATGCGTGAGCATGTGCCAAGTCGATTCACATGAAACATTTTAGAGGAGGATACCACAATATCATCCCAAAATATGAATAGAACAATGCAAGCAAACATTCATATGACATGCTACAAACTATTAGCAAGCTGGAGCTAATCACAAGAAAGCAAGAACTACTAAGCATCCATAAATAACATACACCTTACACGAACAACCTAAGCATGCTCACCATGATGAGTATATGTACAAAAATGAAAACAACTAGAGTTTGTTACTAGCCTCTTACCACACCTCAAGTTGTCTTAATCTTCATTATTTCCCTTCACTTGTGTGGCTTGAATAATAACATGAAACCAAATTCCACTTAGGACAGCTGAACCCTGCAAAGGACTCACAAACCCAAAGAAGAACAACAAATATTTTTGGTGTTTTCGATTTTTTAAAACAAGCAAACAAAGAAAAATCTTTTTGGATTTTCTTTAAGGCAAACCAAAGCTACAAAACAAAGAAACAAACCAAGAGAAACAACGAAACTATTTTTGGTCTTTTTGTGTTTTGAGAAAGCAGAAACAAAAACCAAAAAGAAAGCAAAACAATGGATATACAAAGAACTGACAAAACATGATATATAGATGAGTGTGATGTCGGTAAATCTCCCCCCAAGCTTAGGCTTTTGGCCTAAGTGGGGCTCAACTCCATGGTGACCAAGAAGGTTGGTGACTCCTTGATGGCGCCAGAGAACTTGGTGCTTGATGTGGAGTCTTGTTGGGAACCCCAAGAGCAAGGTGTGAAGAGCACATCAGCAAGTCTTCCCTCAGTTGAGACCGAGGTTATCGAACCAGAAGGAGGAAGGAAATGTCACATAGGTGTTGCAAGCAACACGGAGACCTGCACAACACAAACTCAAGACTTTGCCCCAACGAATTAGTGAGGTTGTCAAGCTCACCAGTTTGCTGTAACAAAGGATTAAACATATGGTGAGGAAGGTAATGGTTTGCAGCAAGTAAACAAGTAACAACAGAAGATGTATCAATGGTAAAGATTGGACCGGGGTCCATAGTTCACTAAAGGTGCTCTCCTTAGATAAACAACATGGCATGAAGGGTAAACAAATTACAGCAGTGCAATTGACAGGAACTGAGCAAGGCATAACAATGCAATTACTAGCCAGAAAGATCCTATGAGGTTGATTGGGCAATACAAAAATATACATAGACCGTCATCCAACTGCATCTATGACTAGAAGTCCACCTTCAGGTTATCATCCGAACCCCCTCCAGTATTAAGTTGCAAGCAACAGACAACTGCTTTAAGCAAAGTGTGTCTATTAAACAGTCCACATGTTCCATGAACAAGAGACCGTTGTTTTCTCCCTATTAGCAACATCACATCTAAAAACGAAGAGATTTATGTCACTTCCCTTGGAAACTAGAGGCATGAACCCACTATCGAGCATAAATACCCCCTCTTGGAGTCACTAGCAACTACTTGGCCAAGATAACCACTAGCAACGGAGAGCATGCAAGACCACAAACAACACAAACATGATAGAATCATAAATACAAAACCATTAATCAAACCAACATAATAATCTCAATATACATCGGATCCCCGCAAACACAACATGCATGATTACAAATAGATTAGATCTTGATCATGAACGGAGCTCACAAGATCTATACATGAAAGCACAAAGGAGGAGATACAACCATCTAGCTACTACGTGGACCCATAGTCCAAGGTGGAACTACTCACGCATCATACCGGAGAGAAGGCCTCCAGGATGATCTCCCCTCCGCCAGGGTGCCGGGAAGAACTTCAGATCCCCCGATCTAGGGACGATGGTGGCAGCGGCTACAGACAGTTTCATGGATTTCTGATCGGGTACCCAGGGTTTCTGCATCGGGGGCTTCTTATAGGCGAAGGGGGATACCGAGGCGGCCGCCAGGGCAGGCAAACCCTAGCCAGGCGTGGGCTAGGGCCCATCCGCGCCTAGGGTGGGTATGGCCCCCCTGGCTGGCCTCCCGGGCTCTCCTCTGGACTTCTTGTTCCCCACGGAAAGTAATTGACTTTGTCCTTTGTCCCATCCAATTTCGAGAATATTTCTTTACTAACTTTTCTGAAACCAAAAACAACATAAAACAGGCATCTGGCACTGTTGCAACTTGTTAATAGGTTAGTACCAGAAAACAAGTAAAAAGCACCTCAAAGTGTAGATAAGTAAAGCAAAGTAGATGCAAAACAAGCATGGAGCATCAAAAATTATAGATACGTTTCCGACATATCAGCATCCCCAAGCTTAACTCCTGCTCGTCCTCGAGTAGGTAAGTGATAAAAAGAATAATTTTTGAGGTGACATGCACCCTCACAATAAAGATCCAACCATTTGCAAGCATTGAAAGCTGGGATCAAAGAACTCTAAACATGTGCATGAAAGATGGAGTTCTAACAATAGGACATAGTAACTATGCATGCAACATGAAAGTCTACAAACAAAGATCATGAATAATATGCATTGAAAAATATTTGTTTCACATGCAGAAAACATATCATAGTGGTAATCAGCTTGTCCCTCATAGAGTAGCAATATATATGCATAGGACACCTGCAAAGTTCACAAGGGTGACTAGAAACAAATAGCACAAGAACAAGTAATAACACAATATGCATCAATTAATAAGCTTTGGAACACTGCACACAGAATGACAACTATGCTCTCTTAATGGTGCCTAAAGGTAGAAGGTGGAGACTCAATAGTGGTGGAAGAAAAGCCTTTTTGTGAAGGAAGCAGGGATTACAAGTTTCAAAAAGAGCTTCCAAAAATTATGGTACTTGTTAGCTTTCAGCCCTCATTGCCCCTATCATAAGCATCTTAAAGTGGCTAAGGTTAAAGAGTATATGCTTGATGAAGTATAAGTTGGCAATATCAAGTCCCTTGATGTAGAGGTCCCAACCTTTAATAAGGTAGAGATCCCTGTGTTTACAATGCTAGTCCCTGGATCAATAGCTAGAATCCATAGTTAAGATGTAATATCAAGAAACAAAGGTCATAATACAACTTTATAACCAGGAATAAAATAATTCATTACATCTTACATAGATCATTTGGCTATCACATTACAAAGCAGCAGAAATATCTATAGCATGGAGTCCTTCATCTTCAAAGTGCCACAGGCAATCATGTTGGTTGTAGACTTGTAATCCTAATCAACACACTTTACTAACATCAAACAAACCTGCAACATAACAAGTTACATCCACAAGGGTCAATACATTTGAATTGTATTGGCAAGTGATACTATGGTAGTATAGTGGAGTATATCATCTATATGCATTTGGCTAGGTGGAACTTAGGCTTGCTTTGCTCAGAATAGATTTTCCTTATCATTTGAAAACACTAAGTTTTTGTTTGTCAAAATCACCCAAGGCATCTCCCAATAGAAATTGGTGATCCTTCAACCCTTGTTCAACCACAAGTTTTTAACTTAGAAATTGGGATGAGGAGATTCTTGATAGCTTCCATGTCTTGATGCTCAAATTTTCCATTGCCAGGGACATGGCTAAGTACTTAGATTTTTCACTCTCCAGAGGTGGTGCACTTTCTCCACAAGACTCGACATGCATCGAGACAAGATCTTTCAGAAGCCTTCCCTTAGACCAGAATGGACGCGCTCCAAACCTATCAATCCCCTACCACCAACTATCCATTTGGCTAAGTTATTGCAACCTATATGATCCAGGCAGAGCCCATAATGCCAAGTGGCTGCACTTGAAGCTTCTCAACATTTGACATCTCAAATCTCTTTGTTCCTGGGTGGCATTCCACAAGTGATATACACAAGGTAAACCATAGAAATGGGCCTTGTGTAACCACTCAACCAAAAACCAACAAACAATTACCAATCCACCCAGGTGTTTCATTCACTTAGTTGTTTTATTAAGCAAAAACATAAGTCCTTTACTTAGAAATATTCCATAGCATGAATATAATACACCTTTGTTTTCTACTAGCTAAGCTAAGCATGATAGTAGTAGGAATATTAATTTAGGGAAAATTCTACTAAGGTTTCATCTACTAGGATTTCCCATAGCATAGTTTATACTTAGCAAAAATTCCATGCAAGTCCTACTTAGAAATATCACTAATGCATAGTGAAAATAATGGGACAAAAGTATGAAGCACCACTTGCCTTTTTGGTAGAGATTATAAGTTCACTCCTTGATCTTGCAATAGTCACACTCTTAAAATGTCACTACAATTCAATCAAGCAAGGCACAAATTCAATCTACCATTCAAGCAATCATCACATAGAATAATAAAAACAAAGTTATGCATGCAAGCATGTCAAAGATTGTTTTATTTAGAAAAGTGGTTTCTATTAGGTCATAAACATTTGAAAACACCCATTGGTCATTTATAAAAGTGGTAAAACCATTTGATATCAAGTTAGTGAAAAGGCCATTTAAATCATTTTTGTTTTGTTAGAAATGGTTCCAAATCAAAGTAATATTTTCTAGTGTTTGATAAATACATTTTTAAACACAAATAGTGTTTTAAGGTCAAGTGTTTAATATTGAAACCATTTGCAAAAGGTTTTACCTATAAACCACTTTTATACCAAAGTAATATTTTATGTTGTTGAAAATGCTTTTTATCAAAGTAATAATTTATAGGGTTCATCAAATATATTTTTAAATCTCAAAACTTGATGTTTAGGGTCAGAGAGTTTAAACCAAATCATTTTCCAAAGGTTTTATTCAAAAAGCATTTTTTAAACATATTCAACCTTTTTATTTAGCTAGAAATGCTTTTATTCAATGATTTATTCTTTAGCTTCACAAAATATGTTTTTAAATCCATAAGTTGGTTTATATGGTCAGTAGGTTCAAAACAACCCATTTGCCAAAGATTTTACCATAAAAATATTACTAGAATTTTTATATCCAAATTATGCCTACACAAGTTTATGCAAAAACAACTAAGTTCACAGAAGCAATTCATTAAACAAAGTGCATGGTTGGAAAGTACTTGTTTTGTTGATTCAATTGATATAAAATTTGTAAAATTTGGACGTGTGGATCAAAAGTTATGAATTTTGCAAAATCAAGCACTAAATAGACAAGTTTCTGTTTTCCATTTAAAAGGGTGGCCACGTGGTGTGTTCTAATTCGTCCATACCGCTTCACACGGATCTGCTTATGTGGTGCGTTGGATCTAAAGTGGATCACACGGATCGGATCAGCGCATACCTCTTCGGGTTAGGTTCTATCGTATGCGTTCGATCAAAATCCTACGGTCTAAATCGACTAACCCTAAACGGGCGGCGCTGGCGGCGGTGGTTGGCGGCAGCACGGTCAGACGGTGTCGGAGCCGGCGATACAGGAAGCAAAAGAGACAGGGGAGAGGCTCACTGAGGTCGCCGTGAAGTGCTGAAGCTCAAGGTGGTCTCCGTCGATGGAGGGGCGCATGGTGCTAGCTCGAATCGCTCGCCAGAGTTCGTGAAACCGTCGGGTTCGTCTGTTCGTCGTCGGAGACGAGGATGGAGGATGCACTAAGACAAACGGAAGGCTCCGTTAGGTTTGCAATAGTGAGGCGGGCATGAGAGTGATCACGAGGGGGAGAGGGGCGGTCAGGATTACCGGGGGGGGAGGTCGACGGAGCGAAGGCAGACGATAGTGATGCTCAGACATGGTCGTTGCCGAGCATATGGGGCGCGCGCGAGCAAGTGCGGGGTACTGGGAGACGCATACAGTGATGGCGAGCAAGCTCGTGGGATCTGGGAGGCAAGGGGCGGAGAGGAGCGACCGGAATCGCTCGAGGGAGGTCGTCGGAGCAGAGAGGACGAGAGCAAAAATTTGCGTTGTCTGGTGGCTCACTAGGAAGGGTGTGAGAGGGAAAAGAGAGAGGAGGGTGGTGCGCTTAAGTGGCATGATTCCTGCGAGTAATGGTCGCGGTGTTAAGGAGAATTAAGCCCGTGGAATCAAGTCTATAATGGCGACGAGGTTTGGGGAGAAGTGGTTGCGGGTGGGGAAGATGGTCTGGCAAGTGGGGCTGCTTTGTTAGCGTAAGAGAGAGAAGAGTGGGGTCCAACGGTCAGTGAGGGGGCGGGTTTGTTCTGCGGTGAGAAAAAAACGCTTCGGGGGTTTAGTTGGGCTGCGCTGCTGGGCCTGCTAGGCTGGGCTGGGTCCTTTCCATTTTTTTGTTCTGTTTTACTTTTTATTTTTCTGATTCTTTTATTCTGTTTTGATTTTGTCCAAATGATTTCAAACCTTGTTTGAATTCAAACCTTTTTCAGATGTTTAGTATGTTTCCATACTGTTTTAACATGTATTTTAAATACCATTTTAGGAATATTTCTTTTATTCTTCTTATGGTTTTATTCTTTATTAAAAATAGGCATTTGCCATTATTCAAATAAGATTAAACATAGTTTCAAACCTTTTATTTGAATTCTAATTTTCACTAAAACTTTTCAGTAGGTTTTATTTATTCAAATGGGGTGTTAAATAATTTACTTTGAATTATTTAAAATATTTTAATATGATTATTAATCATTTAATTTGGGCAATTGTCTTTATTCCAATGAAATTAAATATGGTTTTAATTCCATAAATTTTATTTAGATGATTTCTTTTATCCCATTTAAGTCAATTAAATAACTTTCATTCCACTTGGGTAAATTCCAATTATTATTTTCCCATGGTTTAATTCATCATTTCTATTAGGGATTTTGTCTTTATTCAAATGGAGTAGAATTTGGTTAATGCCATATAATTTTATTTGAATATTCTATATCCATTTATTTCATTTGGATTTGGATTATATTTATCCCCTTTGCTTAAGGACTTGGCCAAGGTTTAGTTTGGCTTTTAAATATTCCTCATTTATTTATTTATTAATTTCCTTATCTTATTAAATTCATAAGATTTTATCTATGGCTCCAAAGTAAGTGAAACCAATTTCCATGGTTTTATAATATTTCTATTTATCCCTTTTGATCATTTATAAATGTTTGTTGATAAATCTTTATATGGATCAAATTCATAATCTTAGGGATATCTTTGAAATGATTTTCCTCCATTAGGGTTTTAGAGTTTTGGTTTGGTTTCCAAGTGTTTAAACTTCAAGATGCATTTATGAAGAATGCATTTCACTTGATTTGAATTTAGTTGGATTCAAACTTTATTCAAGATAGGTTTTGATGTTTCTAATTTAGAAACAAAAAGTTTCTTTTCACCCTAAGTTTCAACAATTATCTATTTGATTATTTATTTTTCACATTACAAAATTTGGAAAATTTTGGGATGTGACAGGCTACCACCCTTAAAAGAAATCTCGTCGCGAGATTTGGGGAGGCTAGAGGTTACAAGTTGGATCAAGGCATCTGGGGTACTACCACCCTTAAAAATTTCCAACTAGAGTACATCTTGGTTTGCTAGGGGTCTTGATGAATCTTCTCTGGGCAGACATCTGCATAGTGTCCTTTGTTTCCACACTTGAAACATGTGACAAGGCTGAGATCCCTCATAGGCTTGTTTGTCTTGTACTTCATATTTTCTGGACAATTGCTTGCATAATGTCCTTGGTCACCACAATTTTAACATGTGACAAGGTTGAGTTCTTCACGTATCTTCTATGGACAAGTTGATACATAATGGCCTAGCTCTTTGCAGTTGTTGCACCACACTTGGCTGATTTCCTTATACTTCTTCTTCTTCTCTGGACATTCATTGGCATAGTGTCCCATCTCTTTGCAATGGCAACACTGCACTTGGATTTTGTCCTTCTTCTTCTTCTTCTTGGGTTTCTCCAAAGCTAGGAGTTCTTCTAGTTCATGCTCTTCATATCTCACCTCAAAGGTGGGAAAGTCTCCTGGTTTCCTTAATCGTTTCCTTGAATAATACATATGTTTCCTCTTTTGTCCATCAAGTTGAGTCATATTGCATGGAGGTGCAAGCTGAGATTTTCCTTTGTCTTCATCCTTCTTGGTAGAAGTTGTTCCCTCCCGGGGGTTTCCAAACTGTTGATGCACTCCACCTTGTTTCCTTTGTTGAACTATGGAATAGATGGGGCATTGGATAGGGACATGATTATTTCCTTCACATAGGAAGCAAGTAGCTTGAGATGTGGGGCATTGATTAGTTGGATGTTTCTCTTCACAATTAGGGCATTGATCTTCATGCTCTTTGGAAGTGTGATCCATGTCTCCACAAATATTGCAAGCTTGATTTCCTTCTATAATATCATCCTTGACATCATTGTTGTCACAAACTCCTTGGGAAGGGTTGTCTCCCATGTTGATCATTTGATTTGTCACCTTTTGTATCAATTGGGTTTGGGTTTCCAAAAACCTTTGCATGGTTGGGTCTAACTCATTGTTGTTGGCTAAAAACTGAGTTGTCACTTGATTCAACTGGGTTTGGGTTACCATGAGTTCTCTCATTGAAGAGATACGGGTAGGCTAAACTAGCGCAAATCAAAAAAATTCTACCGCGTATACCAGGAATACTGTTGTCATAGATCACGGGATTACCACTAGACGCGCAGTTGCGGAATTGATGAAGCGCGTCGAGGCAGTGCAGACGTTCCACGTCTCCTCCTTGTCCTCGTCCCACGAGCAGCTCCCCTTGCGTGGCTCGTCCAAGCGCTACAGATGCAGCGCCTCCGAGGTATCCACACGTACAGGGTGGAAGCGTCAGACGCCAGACTGCTAGGTCTGCGCGTGCGACACCGGCGTGAGGAGTGGCGATTGGGAATTATCTGAGGTCTAACCCTGGTCAGCTCGCCCCACCCTCTCTTATATAGGCGTCCCTAGTGGGCTTCTACATTAGTAGCCCATTAGTAGCCTAAGCCTGGTCTAATTCGGATCCAATCCTCATTAGGCTTCCAGCCCCTTAAGTGTGTGACCCTATAGGTTCATATGCGTATAGACATGACACGGATACACTTATTCTTTCAATAGTTGGTAGCGGCCTCTAGCAAGACGTGCCAACTCCTAAACGCATACAAAGATCATATCGGACGAACCATCACAAGGTTTAGTACATGTGTTTCCCTTTGCCTCACGATATTTGGTCTAGCTCCAAGCTGACCTCCCTTTCTCGATACCGTGATTCGGAATCCCTTTACTAGGTTAAATCTTAACCATATGTAGCACGGCCATGCATTTCTGGATCCGATCACTCGAGGGCCCCAGAGATATCTCTCTCAAGTAGAGAGGGGCAAATCCCATCTTGATTGACCATGCCTTGCAGCATGCTTTAGGACAAACCCGAAAGCTACCTTTATAACTACCCAGTTACGATGCAGCGTTTGATAGCCCCAAAGTAGGCCGATCCACGTCTCAAGTACATGCGACAATCTTAGGTCTAAGGACAAAACGTACACGATGTGTAGAGAGAAAGAGCTGCAACTAATTGCCAGTCTCAAGTTGGGTAAGTCCAACCCCATGTTCATAACATGTGTCCACATCATTGGTTTGACATCTCCATGTCTATGACTTGCGAAACATAGTCATCAATCAATCGATGTGCTAGTCTAATATTCACGTGCGTCCTCACATGAACTCCGACTAGGGACAACTCTTAAATAAACATACAAGTAAAGAGTTTCACAAACAATTCACATAATTGCCAATCAATACAAGTTGCCTGATATGGATATTCAAGGAACATTACAATAACTCATGGATACATATGAAATATAATCATCTCTATGATTGCCTCTAGGGCATATTTACTTCAGTCTCTCACTTGCACTAGAGTCAATCTAAAATGTATCTAATACCAATTGATCTTGTGTGCGCTTCATGTGCGGGCTGCGGGAGAGGCTTAGTCAAGGGATCAACAACATTTGAGTCCGTATGTATTTTGCATATCATGACACTACCATCCTCAACGAACTCTCGAATCTGATGGTAACGCATGCGAATATGTTTGTTCTTCTGGTGCTGTCTAGGTTCCTTGGCCTGTGCAATAGCACCATTGTTGTCACAATAAACGTCCAAGGGATTGGACGCGCCCTGAACCACACCGAGAGCGATCAGAAAATTCCTAATCCAAACAGCTTCCTTTACTGCCTCCGAGGCAGCAATATATTCAGCTTCTGTTGAAGAGGAGGTCACCATATCTTGCTTGGAACTTTTCCAGCTCACAACACCACCATTCAAGACAAACACATAACCTGATTGCGATTTCGAATCATCTGAGTCGTTAAGGTAACTCGCATCTGTGTAACCCTTTACACTGAGTTCATCCTCACCTCCATAAACTAGGAACACATCCTTAGTCCTTTTCAAGTACTTAAGGATGTTCTTTACTGCTGTCCAGTGACCTTCACCTGGATCAGCCTGGTATCTGCTAGTAACACTTAGAGCATAGGAAACATCTGGGCGAGTACATATCATTGCATACATGATGGATCCAATAGTCAAAGCATATGGAACCCTACTCATGCGCTCACGCTCATCAGTAGTCGAAGGACACTGAGTCTTGCTGAGTTTTATGCCATGAGACATGGGCAAGAACCCCTTCTTAGCCTCTTCCATGCTGAACCGTTTCAACACTTTGTCAATGTATGTACTATGGCTTAATCCAATTAGCCTCCTTGATCTATCTCTATAGATCTTGATGCCCAGAATATATGCCGCTTCTCCCAAGTCCTTCATCGAAAAACTATTTTTCAATGAGGTCTTAACAGACTCGAGCATAGGAATGTCATTTCCAATCAGTAATATGTCATCTACATATAAGATTAGAAATACCAGCGCTCTCCCACTTTCCTTCTTGTAAACACAAGGTTCTTGTTCGTTTTTGATGAAGCCAAACTCCTTTATAACTTCATCAAATCGAATGTTCCAACTCCGAGATGCTTGCTTCAGCCCATAAATGGACTTGAGAAGTTTGCATACCTTTCCAGCATTGTTTGGATCGACAAAACCTTCAGGCTGCATCATATACACGTCCCCAGTTAGGATTCCATTTAGGAAAGCCGTCTTGACATCCATCTGCCATATTTCATAGTCGAAATGTGCAGCAATGGCTAGAATTATCCGTATAGATTTAAGCATTGCTACGGGCGAGAAAGTCTCGTCGTAGTCAACTCCTTGAACTTGTCGAAAACCTTTTGCAACAAGTCGAGCTTTATGGATGTGAACATTTCCATCCATATCAATCTTCTTCTTATAGATCCATTTGCACTCGATGGCTTTAAAACCATCAAGCAGGTCAACCAAGTTTCAAACTTGATTGTCTCCCATGGACTCTATCTCGGATCTCATGGCGATCAGCCATTTCTCAGAGTTTGGGTCCACCATCGCTTCTGCATAGGTCGCAGGCTCATCATTATCTAACAATAATAATTCCCGCGCTTCGCGGAGCCTCGCCGACCTTCGTGGTTGTGGTGCTTCTGTTGCCACGGGTTCCTCAACTTGTTCTGCTACAACAGCATCACTCGTAGAAGCATCCCCAACTGGCTCATCTTGAACTTCTTCAAGTCGCACCGACCTTCCACTTGTTCCCTTTGTGAGAAACTCTTTCTCTAGGAAAACACCGCTACGAGCGACAAACACTTTGCCCTCCTCTCGGTTGTAGAAGTAATACCCTAAGGTTTCCCTCGGATATCCCACGAAAATGCATTTATCCGATTTGGGTGTTAGCTTGTCTGACTGAAGTCGCTTGACAAATGCATCACAACCCCAAATCTTTAGAAAAGACAAACTGGGATTCTTTCCAGTCCACATCTCATATGGTGTTTTAACTACGGATTTAGATGGTACCCTATTAAGTGTGAAAGCCGCTGTTTCTAGAGCGTAACCCCAAAATGATAATGGTAAATCCGACTGGCTCATCATAGATCAAACCATGTCCAACAAAGTTCGATTACGCCGTTCGGAGACCCCGTTTCTTTGAGGCATTTCGGGCGGTGTAAGTTGTGGAACAATTCCGCAACTCTTAAGATGATCGCTAAATTCGTGACTCAAATATTCACCTCCACGATCAGATCGCAAGGCCTTTTTTTTCTTGCCACGTTGATTCTCTACTTCACTCTAAAACTCCTTGAACTTTTCAAAAGTTTCAGACTTATGCCTCATCAAGTAGACATAACCATATCTACTGAAATCATCAGTCAAAGTAATGAAGTAGTGATATCCTCCTCTGGCTGTCGTGCTCATTGGCCCACATACATCAGTATGTATGAGTTCCAACAAGTCTGTCGCTCTCTCGGGTAAACCCGAAAAAGGTGACTTGGTCATCTTTCCAAGTAAACAAGCCTGACATGTCTCGTATGATTCAAAATCAAACGAAGTTAGAAGACCATCATCATGGAGCTTCTTCATGCGCTTTTCACTTATATGCCCCAAACGACAATGCCATAAATAGGTAGGACTCAAATCATTAGGTCCTTTTAGCACTAACATTGTAAACAGATGCATCATCAAGATTTAAAATAAATAACCCATTCACAATGGAAGCATTAGCCATAAACATATCATTCTTAGAGATTACACAACCATTGTTTGCACTCGCGGATGAATAACCATCCCTCATCAAACATGAAGGTGATAAAATGTTTGGACTCATACTAGGAATGTAATAACAATTATTCAACTCCATAATAAATCCTGACGGAAGGTGAAGTTGCATGACGCCGACGAACAATGAAGCAACCCTTGCTTTATTTCCGACGCGAAAATCCACTTCGCCTTTCTGCACTTCTCTAGTACTTATTAGCCCCTGCATCGAATTGCAAATATGAGCAACCAATCCCGTATCAAATACCCAAGAGTTAACATAGGAATCAGCGAGAAGAATGTCCACAACATTTACAACAAGCGTACCTGAGTTGGAAGTACTCTTACTTCCACTCTTCTTCAAAGAAGCCTGGTACTTGCTGCGCTTTCTTCCAAAGGGGCCATGTTCATGACAAAACAAGCACTCAGTGTCTTCTACAGGTCCAGCCTTTTGCTTGGGTGCAGACTTAGGGATCGTATCCTTAGCCTTGCCCTTCTTCTTCCAAGAAGTACCCTTTTTCTTGAAGCTAGGCTTGTTTTGCACAACCATCACATGGCTATGCCCTGCACACTTCTTTATGTCACTTTCTGCTGTTTTAAGCATCCCACATAATTCATTAAGGCCCTTCTCCACCCCATGCATATGGTAGTTTGAAATGAACTACCCATAGCTGGATGGAAGAGACGCTAAAATGAAGTCAGTGGCCAACTCTTGGCCTAGTGGAAAACCAAGGTTTTCCAAAGTCTGACTGTAACCAACCATTTTGATCACATGGGGGCCTACAGCTGCTCCCTCTACCAGCTTGCATTCGACAAAGGACTTGGCAACATTGTACCTCTCAGTCCTTGCCTGATCCTGGAACATGTCCTTAAGCGCTACGATCATATCGTACGCTTCCTGATCCTCAAACTTCTTTCGGAGTTCAGGTTCCATGCATGCAAGCATAAGACAGCTAACCTCAAGAGAATCATCACATGCTCTCTTGTAGGCATTCTTTAGGGCAGCAGATGCATTATCAGCAGGTTCATCAGGGATTGGGGTATCTAGAACTGTTTCCTTTTTATCAGACCTGAGAACGATTCTCAGGTTACGGACCCAGTCCGAATAGTTTGTTCCATTTAGTTTATCTTTGTCAAGAATTGAACGCAAAGAGAAAGGTGATGTAGTGTTCGGTGCCATTGATATACAACATAAAACATGCAAAATACTAAGCCATGTAACCATGAAAGAGTAAAACATATTAAACAATTTAATAGCATATACTCCCACTTAAATCAATATCCCTCTATTGATACTAAGTGATTCAAGATCCACAATTAACATGTCGACTAGTGAGCTTTAGCATCACTGCTAGAAGACAAGGTAAATCGGTAAGCAACACTTGCTAATCATATCACATATGACTCTAGTTGTTGGGTGACATCTCTATGTAAAAACTAGGCGCCCAACCTTTATGCCCCAAGGTCCTTAACTGTTAAGATGACCTTGTCAAGTTCACCAACCCTTATGCGTGTAGGTATCCGATACAAACCCATCCAGCCAAGGAAAACCGCGGCACCCTAATTTCATAGGCCCACCAACGATTGTACAGGGCATAGGATGGTGCAAGGTTTGGTTGGGAGGGCATGGTTTAACTTAAACTTTGTGAGGGATCGTTCTACTTCTATCAAGCATGCATAGTAGTAAAACACATAAGGATAACATTCACATAGATGTGACACAGTATGGCCCATTTTCTCATGGTGCTCTCCATCGCCATAGAACCTGTCCACCATGATGATCTCCATCTTGATGTTCCATGTGAGCCATCCTCCAAGTGATGAGTCCTCCAAGAACTAATACAAGCTATTACTCCTAACAGCTAGTAATCAAAATTACATAGTATTGGGATCATCACAAGTTGGCACGCATGCCATTACAATAAATGACAACACACATGGCTCCAGCCGTGTTGCCCTACTCACGACACGCAGGTCATGCAAATTTTCATACATGCATCACATACATATATGGGCCATACTGATCACATACATCCTGCAAAAACAAGTTATGCATAGAATCGCATTCTACCGGATCAAGTGACATCGCAGCACCTAGTTACCTTAACGAGATACAAAAGGGGCTACGATTAAGGGGGGTCTAGGGGGTCTCCCCCTGCGGGGTTCGAAGGGGCAGCGCCCCTCGCGGTATCAAAACTATGAAAAATGAGAGATCGAATCTACACAATTTTCTTGAAGGATTTTGATCGGCAAATCAAATTTACCATAAACCGACTCCTGTCCCGATTTAATCAAACTCCTTTGATCACGGTACATCGATTTTAGATCTAGGTTCCGATTCGATCAATCATATTGATCTTCACGTGATTCAACATGATTTATGTGTCACTGTCTACCTCGATGGCGGAAACCGACCGGTAGGGGTAAGTCGTTCGACAACCTCAGAATCACGATCACAGAAAGCAAGATCATAGATCAATCCTGAACCACCGCCATATAAACGATCACATCATTCATATCAATCTGCATATCACCATATGCAAACATCCCGAACCTATAACTGAACAGCGTCGGCTCTGATACCACTGAAGGGATATGGGTAGGCTACACTAGCGCCAATCAAAAAATTTCTACCGCGTATACCAAGAATACTGTTGTTATAGATCACGGGATTACCACTAGACGCGTAGTTGCGGAATTGATGAAGCGCGTCGAGGTAGTGCAGACATTCCACGTCTCCTCCTTGTCCTCGTCCCACGAGCAGCTCCCCTTGCGCGACTCGTCCAAGCGCTACAGATGCAGCGCCTCCGAGATATCCACACGTACAGGGTGGAAGCGTCAGACGCCGGACTGCTAGGTCTGCGCGTGCGACACAAGAGTGAGGAGTGGCGGCTGGGAATTATCTGAGGTCTAACCCTGGTCATCTCGCCCCACCCTCTCTTATATAGGCGTCCCTAGTGGGCTTCTACATTAGTAACCTATTAGTAGCCTAAGCCTGGTCTAATTCGGATCCAATCCTCATTAGGCTTCCAGCCCCTTAAGTGTGTGACCCTATAGGCGGGTGAGGGCGGACGGTGGTGGCGGGGCCCAAGCGGCGGTGGGAGTATATGCAGGAGGGTATGTAGGAGGTGAGGTGTAGATGATATTTCAGATTTGTATGTATGTGTGTAGGTGCAAAGGACAAAGGACAAGCTGCGTGGTAGAGCGCACAGGGCGGGTGAGGGCGGACGGTGGTGGCGGGGCCCAAGCAGCGGTGGGAGTATATGCAGGAGGGTATGTAGGAGGTGAAGTGTAGATGATATTTCAGATTTGTATGTATGTGTGTAGATGCAGAGGCTAGAGGACAGACCGCGTGGCAGAGCGCAGACTGCGGGTGAGGCGGACGGTGGTGGCGGGGCCCGAGCGGCAGAGGGAGAATATATAGGAGGGTGAGGTGTAGATCGGATCCGATCGGCGGTGAGGTTTGGCAGATCTGATCTGGAAACAAAGGACCACGCACGGGCAAGGACTTCATGCAAGCGGCCAGAACGGGAACCGGCGGTGGCCGGGGCGAGCTGACGGCGGTGGCGATCACAAGGAGAGGACCGGTGGGCACGAAAACCCTAAAATAGGCTCTGATACCATGTTAGGAATAAATAAGTTGTATTCTTCTAGGGACCAAAGGCCACAATATATATTACAGGTATAGGGCAAATATGCAGGAAGCCCCTAACATATGGAGAAAATACAATATATAGATATATACATCTAACAGCTGCCACTTCTTCGCGTGGTTGGATTGGATGAGGGTAGCCGCCCCGAAGCCAACGACTTTGCCAGGGCTGAGGGCCACGCCGCGCACCAGACGCCATCTCTGACGGGTGCCGAGGCATTGGGACCGGGGTCGCCGCGGGTGTTGGGCGGTAGGCTAGCCACGTCTCCGCTTCAGGATGGTCCGACGTAGTTTATTCCGGTTTTGTGTTGTGGTAGTGCAGGTCTTTGAGCTCCTTGAGGATCCGATGCCATCGAGGAGAAACCAGCCGGGGCTGGGACAATTTCCGATCTAAATCGTATTGCGCATGTAAAATTTCGATTCGATCGGTATATATAGAAGAAGGAAAAAGTAAATAGAGGGGATAAATTTACGGTGTGCGTGTATAAGTAGAGGGGTTGTAGCATGCTTCACACGATAGAAGATTGGTTCGGATTAGAGAGTCGAGAACGTGGTCTCTTGCAGTCTCCCTATGCGACAACCACCTCGCTCGAGTCCTCCTTCCTCCGCCTCGCGCCGCCAGCACCCTCTGCTCTCTCCGCTTTTCTGACCCTCTCGTCCAACTCGCTTAGCATGATCCGGGCGGCGACCATCTCTTCCTTGTCGACCCCTCCCCTAGCACGACTCCATCCTTCCGCCACTCCTATCTCACATGAGGCAACACCTAGGGTCGCCGGTGATGGTTTCTCTGGCTACCCCCGCTATCTAGCTCGTCTCCTTTTTCTTGGCTCTTTGATTTCCCGTCCAGCTCCCAAAGCCACCTATCACCATGTCGATCTTTGCTCTGCTCGTCACAACCATCGCCATTCCATATGTTTCTATCGCTTGGCTTGTTGGCAGCGAATATGTAAAAGTATATAAACCGGTGAAATTTAGTGTAAGAGAGTGAGGTGGTACTATTCAATACATGCCTCGCCAGCGGTTTGGGCCAGAGAAGGGCCACGAGATAGAGGTGAACTAACCTTCCAAGAGTGCATGCCAGATTTGGTCACTCAGCTATGGCTTTATCAGTTATGTCCCAAACCTACAGGATGTGCATGCCTGATTTGACTTTTTTTCTTCAGGTATGCAGGAACAGAGGTGATTAATATTCACTATGAAATTTAAGATATGAAGCGGTGAAAGCACACATACCGTTCAAAAGATATGCTTTATGACTATGTGTTGGGTAGTGGCCTCCGTGAGCATGTCCCATGCCTGGAGCTTCCATATGACTATCGCCATGAGCATCAAGAATATAACGGAAATCTAGAGAGAGAAAACGCCAGCAATAGAAATCAATCTGCCATCGCAGTTCATGGATGATGGATTTGGCAAGCATGCATGCTCCGATGGCTAGACACAGCACTCTGCCATCATCCGGATTATCTACGTACTGCCATCCGCCGACTTGAACACCAGCTACATAAGTCGATCTGGTCGTTCTGTTAAGATCACTTGTTGCTGCAAAATTTGGGATAGGCCGAGATTCTATCTATGCAGTATGATTCGGCGATTGGATCATAGGAGCGGTCATGAATTGTGGAGAAAAGGAGGGCAAGCATGAGAGGAGGAGGCGATGTACCGGGAGAGGTTCATGGCGGCGACACACGGGGCAAAACGACTGCGAGGACCAAGAGATCGAGACAATTGTCTTAGAGGAGATGTACCACTTCGGATAAGCCTATGAACGAATAAAAGCAAGAAACGATCGGGAGTTCCTAATGACCAGAAACAATTAGCGATCGGTCGTACTCGTCACTGAAAAAAGTAGCTACATACCCTTTTTTTGCGTTGTAGCTACATACCCTTGACATAGCAGATATCGGTCGTACACAGGAAAATACAGAATCATACCCTTGCCATAGATTCATACCACGAAGATCGACCATCATATGCATCATCATCGCCAGGAAAAAAGCCCAACCATCATACCGCATGGCTGGATCATATACCTAGGTAACAGGTGTAGGTGGAGGATATTGCTGGCCCATCTCCTTGTCGCAGGTGGCCGAATGACTGTCGGCGGCCTGCTGAATACGTACGTGGATGAGTTGAGTTTCATACCCATCCTTGGTAAAAAAAATAAAAAGGCTAGCTTGGCATCAATCTGGGTGAAACATACCTTGCTAACGGGAATAGTCGGAGGTGATTGTCCCTGGCCAATCTCAGACTCACGTACGGGAGCTGATGGATGGCTGCCGGCTGCTGTTAGATTGATCTCCCGTTTGGGCCCAACGGCCCAAACCTCACGCCCTGATCGGAGGCGCCCAACGTCACAATCGTTGGTGGGCCTCCGTCGCGCAGCGCAATAAATAGAGGTGGGGGCCGGGGGCACGAACGCCAAGGTTCGTCATGCCCACTCACCCCACCGAAAACCCCAAACCCTAGCCACCGATCGGCTTGCGCTGTAGCGGCGGGAATCACCCCTCACCGCCGCCACCACTCCGACAAGCTCGATGACGAGCTCATCCTCGACACCTAAGGTCCATGGTATGCATCTCTCTCTCTCTCTCTCTCTCTCTCTCTCTCTCTCTCTCTTCCTCTCTGCAAGATCGAATCCATAGTCAAGTCCTACCGATTAGATCTAGAGCAAAGAAAAGGCTAACAATGGTATCAGAGCCACTGCTCTGTAGATCTACTCGTGTAGCTTTTCAAAGAACAATTAGAGGCTAGGGTTTCTAGAAGCGCCGCCGCGAGGCCGCGCCGTTCCTCTTGATCCCGACGCATCGGCAAGCCGAGGTTGGGAAGAAGAACATCCCATCAGATTGAAACCCTAACCCCTAAGAACCAACCAAAATATTTTCGGGAAGAAAGAATCAAAGAAAGCCCTAGATCCCTTTTCCCCAAGCTCGGCCTAGATCAAACATTTAAACGAAATCCCAAAGTGAGGCCCCGTTCCCTCTCAGAAACCAGCAAGAAAACCCTCGCCGGGGAAGGGCGCCACCACTGCACCGTTTGATGGCGGTGCGCCCACCCGAGGGTGGGCGCACAGCCGGCAAAGGGGCGCCGCCGCTCGCCGTCGCCTCCTCCTCGGCACCGCTGCCTTGCGGGATGGGGATGGTCAAAGGGCAGAGAGAAAGAAGAGGAGGGGTCACATCTGGAGAGGGAGGGGCTCGCCGCCGGCGCCTTGCCGGGCGGCGTGGCCGCCTCGCCATGCTCACAGAGACGGAGCCGCCGCCAGAGAGCAAGGACTCGCGGGGGAGGTAAGGATAAAATGTCCTAGGGTTTACCCTCGGGGTTGGGGGCACCCCTTTTTGATCCTCCGATGCGTGCGCTGCGCCGTCCGATTTAGGTTAGATGCACTGGACGGTACAGATGAGGCGGCGCTGGCGGCGCAGGGCGCAGCTGGGCTGCGGGCCTGCTGCGGGCTGTTGCTGGGCCCCGGGCGAGTGAGCGGCGCATAGTACATCAGTGCGCGCGTGCGCTGTGCGATAGCAGGCCGCTGCGGGCTGCTGCTGAGCGGCTGGACCTTTCCTTACCAGCAGCGCGCGCGGTAGATAAGCTGGCGGCGCGACAGGCCGTGGGCCGCTGTTTTCCGCTCACGGAGAAGGCCCAAAGGGCATTTTTTAAGCACAATTTTCCTTCTGTTTTTCTTTTTCAGAAGCTGTTTTTAATAGTTTTTCAACCTTTTTTCTATAGCAATTTTTCCAACGAAATTTTGTGTAGAAAAATAGTGAAGTAACTTGATAACAGTAAAGTTTCTGTAAAGAAGTAAAGTTGATGATTTTATTCATGTTATTCCGCTGCAAGAATTAATTGCTTAAATGCAATAGAGTAAGATTTTAATTTTTGATAGTGCTTATTTTACTTGACAACCAACGTTGTTAGCAAAATTTTCACTATGAATAGTAAGTTTGATCCATATTAGTTATATTTCTGCCCAACGGTGATGTTGTATTAATATGGAGAAGTTTCATGTTTTAATTTGACCAACGTTGAATTAACTCTTTTTGATGACATTTTGCTTTCAGGCAATCCTATGAGTTTCATCTCGGCCATTGAGCCCCTCAACGGAGGGAACTATGGCTCATGGAGAGAGAAGGTATAGATGGGGCTTGCTCTGCTTGACCTCGACTTGGCACTGATTGAAGCTTGTCCTAAAGAACCTGTCGACCCCGTCAGGGGCAAAAAATAAAGTGAAGAGGACTTTAAGAAAAGGGTCAGTGACCATGCACCGATAAGAATGAAGTACGACCTTGAGCGTGCAAAGCGGGACTCTTCCAATAGGAAGTGCCTAATGGTGATTAAGAGCTCCATCATGGAAGCTATAGGGGAGCAATCCCAGAGTGCACCACAGCTAGTGAGTACCTAAAAAAGGTAGAGAGTCAGTTTACTGGGTCCTCCAAGGCCTATACAAGCTCACTCATCAAGAAACTTGTTACCACAAGATACACTGGTGGTGGTGTTAGGGACCACATCTTGCGAATGAGCAACATGTCTTCCAAGCTTAAGCCTATGGGCATGGAGCTTCCAGATGAGTTCATCATTCATCTTATCTTTGCCTCGCTGCCAAACCAGTTTGAAGCTTTTGCTGTGAACTACAATGCATAGCTAGAAAAGTGGGGCATCGAGAAGATGATGGCCATGTGCGTCTAGGAAGAAGAGAGGCTGAAGGGGCAGTTCGGTGATTCTGTGAACTACCTGAGCCCAACCAAGAAGAGGAACTTTCAGGGTTCCAAGCCCAAAGGGAAACCTTAGGGGCATCCCTCTTCTTCTAGGCCACATGGAAAGGCCCCTGAACACCAGGCACAGGAAGTGGACAAGGACACCTGCAAGTGGTGCAAGCAGAAGGGCCACTACATGAGTGACTGTGTGGCTTTCCTGAAGTATCTGTGCAAGAATGGTGAGGATTTAATTACTTTTGTTGATGAATCCTTATTTTTAAGCTATGCAAAATCTACTTGGTGGATTGACTCAGGTGCGACTGTTCATGTTGCCAATTCATTACAGGGATTCCGTATGAGAAGGACCCTGCAAAGAGGAGAAAGAAGAATTAAAGTAGCAAACAACGTTCAAGCTGAAGTCGAAGCCATTGGAGATCTTCCTTTAGATTTGTTGAATGGCTTTGTACTTTTATTAGTAGATGTGCTTTATGTACCCTCTTTGCATCGAAACTTGATAAGTGTGTCGCGCTTAGATGATTGTGGTTTTTCTTGCCATTTTGGCGATGGTCAATGTAAAATCAAGTTGAATAATCAGATTGTTGGTCTTGCCTTCAGACAAGACAAGCTTTATTTATTATCACTCTGTGAGAATGTGAATGAAATAAGCGCTGAGAATGAGAATACCTCCTCATCCCTGAATGGAAAGAGTAAGAGGAAAAGAATTGATGAAGTCTCATCGAAATTATGGCACCGTCGTTTAGGCCATATTTCGAGGGGGAGAATAGAACTCTTAGTAAAAGAATCAATTCTTCCACCTCTAGAATTTTCAAATTTAGAGCAATGCATCGATTGCATTAAAGGAAAGTTTGTAAAGAACATTAAGAAAGGCGCTAAAAGAAGCACATGAGTATTATAAATAATTCATACATATATGCGGTCCGTTTCCTATGACATCTGTGGATGGCTATGACTCTTTCATAACATTCACGGACGACTATTCACGTTATGGTTACATTTATCCTATTAAAGAATGTTCAGAAGCACTGGATAAATTCAAGATATTTAAGGCTGAAGTTGAAAATCAGCATAGTTTAAAGATTAAAGTAGTAAGGTCTGACCGTGGAGGCGAATACTATGGCCGACATACCCCATATGGCCAAGTCCCGGGACCCTTTGCAAGGTTTCTACAGGAACATGGTATAGTCGCCCAGTATTCAACACCGGGCGAACCTCAGCAGAATGGAGTAGCTGAAAAAAGAAACCGTACCTTGATGGATATGGTGAGAAGCATGTTAAGTTACTCCACCTTACTGATTGGTTTGTGGATGGAGGCGTTAAAAACCGCCATGCACATACTTAATCGAGTTCCAAGTAAATCGGTGTCTAAAACACCATATGAGTTATGGACTAGTCGCGAACCTTCACTCAATTATTTGCGAGTGTGGGGTTGCCCAGCTGAGGCAAATCTCTTCAACCCAAGCCTTGGGAAGTTAGATCCCAAGACAGTAAGTTTCCCGATGGTTCAGGGGGAGAACGGTATCCCGAGAAATCAACCTTGAGGAGAAGCGGGTGCATGCACCCCCACTCCGATGGTTCAGGAACCATTTTTCTCGATACCTGCTGCTGCACCGACACAGGACAATGTCGATGTAACACCTGCTGTTGGTTCTCCTGTGGTAACAATGAATGAAAATGAAGACCCCGTTACCACAGATGAGGGGGAGCTGCAACAGCCCCACACCAAGAATGTGCCAAAAGGCGAGACCCTTAGAAGGTCTCAAAGAACTAGAAAGCTAGCTATTCCTAATGATTTTGAGATCTATGTCAGTGAAGAAGTTCAAATGGAGGGTGATCCCACCACATTTGAAGAAGCTATTAAAAGTCCTCACTCATCGAAGTGGCTTGAAGCCATGGAAGATGAGTTGAGATCCATGAGTAGTAACAAAGTCTGGGATTTAGAAGAAATTCCTAAAGGAGCCAAAACGGTAGGCTGTAAATGGGTCTACAAAACCAAATGTGACTCTAGAAGGAATATTGAAAGATATAAGTCACGACTTGTTGCTAAGGGCTTCACCCAAAGAGAAGGAATAGATTACAATGAGACATTTTCTCCAGTCTCAAGTAAGGATTCTTTTAGAATCATAATGGCTTTAGTGGCACACTACAATTTAGAATTGCATCAGATGGATGTAAAGACGACATTCCTAAATGGAGACTTGGAAGAAAATGTTTACATGGCACAGCCCAAGGGTTTTGTTGTGGAAGGAAAAGAGCGTATGGGATGTCGTCTAAGAAAGTCCATTTATGGATTGAAACAGGCCTCCAGGCAATGGTACTTAAAGTTCCATGAAACAATAAGGAAGTTTGGGTTTGATGAGAATGAGGAGGACAACTGCGTATATGCAAAGTTCAAGAATGGGAAATTCATTTTCCTTATCCTGTATGTGGATGACATTCTACTCGCTAGTAGTGATGTTAGTCTACTACTGGATACGAAGAAGTTCTTGTCCTCAAACTTTGATATGAAAGATCTTGGTGAAGCTTCATTCGTTCTAGGAATTGAAATTCACCGAGATAGACAAAAGGGGGTTTTAGGGTTATCGCAGAAGGCATACTTAGAGAAGATTCTGAAGAAGTATGGTATGCATGCGAGTAATCCTACACCTGCTCCTATAGTCAAGGGCGATAGATTTGGGAACTTTCAGTGTCCCATGAACCAATATGAGATCGATCAAATGAAAGCGGTTCCATATGCTTCTTCTGTCGGAAGCTTGATGTATGCTCAAGTGTGTACACACCCTGACTTAGCCTTTGTTACCGGGGTACTTGGCAGATTCCAAAGTAATCCAGGGATAGATCACTGGAAAAGGTGAAGAAGGCATTGCGTTATGCAAAAGGCACAAAAGGCCTCATGCTAACATATAGAAGAACTTATTCTCTTGAGATAGAAGGGTATTCAGATGCAGACTATGCGGGAGATGTAGATGAAAGAAAATCCACGTCAGGATATGTATTTACTCTCGCAGGTGGAGCTATATCGTGGAAAAGCTCCAAGCAAACCATCACAGATCGCCCATCGGGTAGTATGTAGCATGTTATGAGGCCACGGGGCAGGCAAACTGGTTAAAGAAGTTTATACCCGGGTTGAGAGTGGTAGACAACATTGAAAGACCACTCAAGATATACTACGACAATAAGCCAACAGTATTCTATGCTCATAATAATAAGTCAAGTGTTGCTGCCAAACACATTAACATTAATTTTATGTTGTGAAAGAAAGAATCCAGGATCATACTGAAGGAAATATGCCCTAGAGGCAATCATAGAGATGATGATATTTCATATGTATCCATGAGTTATTGTAATGTTCCTTGAATATCCATATCAGGCAACTTGTATTGATTGGCAATTACGTGAATTGTTTGTGAAACTCTATACTTGTATGGTTATTTAAGAGTTATCCCTAGTCGGAGTTCATGTGAGGACACACGTGAGTATTAGACTAGCACATCGATTGGTTGATGACTATGTTTCGCAAGTCATAGACATGGAGATGTCAAACCAATGACGTGGACACATGTTATGAACATGGGGTTGATGACCCAACCGAGACTAGCAATTAGTTGCAGCTCTCTCTCTACACATCATGTACGTTTTGTCCTTAGACCTGAGATTGTCGCATGTACTTGAGATGTGGATCGACCTACTTTGGGGCTATCAAACGCTGCACCGTAACTGGGTAGTTATAAAGGTAGCTTTCGGGTTTGTCCTGAAGCATGCTGCAAGGCATGGTTAATCAAGATGGGATTTGCCCCTCTCTACTTGAGAGAGATATCTCTGGGCCCCTCGAGTGATCGGATCCAGAAATGCATGGCCGTGCTACATATGGTTAAGAGTTAACCTAGTAAAGGGATTCCGAATCACGGTATCGAGAAAGGGAGGTCAGCTTGGAGCTAGACCAAATATCGTGAGGCAAAGGGAAAGACATGTACTAAACCTTGTGATGGTTCGTCCGATATGATCTTTGTATGCGTTTAGGAGTTGGCACGTCTTGCTAGAGGCGCGACCAACTATTGATGAATAAGTGTATTCGTGTCATGTCTATACGCATATGAACCTATAGGGTCACACACTTAAGGGGCTGGAAGCCTAACGAGGATTGGATCCGAATTAGACCAGGCTTAGGGTACTAATGGGCTGCTAATGTAGAAGCCCACTAGGGACGCCTATATAAGAGAGGGTGGGGCGAGCTGGCCAGGGTTAGACCTGAGAGCTTAGACCTCTGATCATTCCCAGCCGCCACTCCTCACGCCTGTGTCGCGCGCGCGGACCTAGCAGTCCGGCGTCTGACACTTCCACCCTGTACGTGTGGATACCTCGAGGCGCCGGTTCAGAAGCGCTTGGACCTGTAAAGCAGGAAGCTTCTCGTAGGACGAGGACAAGGAGGAGACGTGGAACGTCTGCACTGCCTCGACGCGCTTCATCGATTTCGCAATTGCGCGTCTAGTGGTAATCCCGTGATCTATGACAACAGTTATCCTGGTATACGTGGTAGAAATTTTTTGATTTGCGCTAGTGTAGCCTATCCGTATCCCTTCAGTGGTATCAGAGCCGATGTTGTTCAGTTATAGGTTCGGGATGGTTGCATATGGTGATATGCAGATTGATATGAATGATGTGATTGTTTATATGGCGGTGGTTTAGGATTGATCTATGATCTTGCTTTCCGTGATCGTGATCTGAGGTTGTCGAACGACTTACCCCTACCGGTCGGCTTCCGCCATCGGGGTAGACAGTGACACATAAATCCTGTTGAATCACACGAAGATCAATATGATTGATCGAATTGGAACCTAGATCTAAAATCGATGTACCGTGATCAAAGGAGTTTGATTGAATCGGGACAGGAGTCGGTTTATGGTAAATTTGATTTGCCGATCAAAATCCTTAAAGAAAATTGTGAAGATTCGATCTCTCATTTTCACGGTTTTCCGGACGCCTGTTGATACCGCGAGGGGCGCTGCCCCTTCGAACCCCGCAGGGGGAGACCCCCTAGACCCCCCTTAATCGTAGACCCTTTTGTATCTCGTTAAGGTAACTAGGTGCTGCTATGTCACATGATCCGATAGAATGCGATTCTATGCATAACTTGTTTTTGCAGGATGTATGTGATCAGTATGGCCCATATGTGTATGTGATGCATGTATGAAATTTATCATGACCTACGTATCGTGAGTAGGGCAACACGGCTGGAGCCATGTGTGTTGTCATTTATTGTAATGGCCTGCGTGCCAACTTGTGATGATCCCAATACTATGTAATTTTGATTACTAGCTGTTAGGAGTAATAGCTTGTATTAGTTCTTGGAGGACTCATCACTTGGAGGATGGCTCACATGGAACATGAAGATGGAGATCATCATGGTGGACAGGTTCTATGGCGATGGAGATCACCATGAGAAAATGGGCCATACTGTGTCACATCTATGTGAATGTTATTCTTATGCGTTTTACTACTATGCATGTTTAGATGATAGAAGTAGAACGATCCCTCACAAAGTTTAAGTTAAACCATGCCCTCCCAACCAAACCTTGCACCATCCTATGCCCTGTACAATCGTTGGTGGGCCTATGAAATTAGGGTGCCGCGGTTTTCCTTGGTTGGATGGGTTTGTATTGGATACCTACACGCATAAGGGTTGGTGAACTTGACAAGGTCATCTTAACAGTTAAGGACCTTGGGGCATAAAGGTTGGGCGCCTAGTTTTTACATAGAGATGTCACCCAACAACTAGAGTCATATGTGATATGATTAGCAAGTGTTGCTTACCGATTTACCTTGTCTTCTAGCAGTGATGCTAAAGCTCACTAGTCGACTTGTTAATTGTGGATCTTGAATCACTTAGTATCAATAGAGGGATATTGATTTAAGTGGGAGTATATGCTATTAAATTGTTTAATATGTTTTACTCTTTCATGGTTACATGGCTTAGTATTTTGCATGTTTTCTGTTGTAGATCAATGGCACCGAACATTACATCACCTTTCTCTTTGCGTTCGATTCTTGACAAAGATAAACTAAATGGAACAAACTATTCGGACTGGGTCCATAACCTGAGAATTGTTCTCAGGTCTGATAAAAAGGAAATGGTTCTGGATACCCCAATCCCCGATGAACCTGCTGATAATGCATCTGCTGCCCTAAAGAACGCCTACAAGAGAGCATGTGATGATTCTCTTGAGGTTAGCTGCCTTATGCTTGCATGCATGGAACCTGAACTCCAAAAGAAGTTGGAGGATCAGGATGCCTACAATATGATTGTTGCGCTTAAGGACATGTTCCAAGATTAGGCAAGGACTGAGAGGTACAATGTTGCCAAGTCCTTTGTCGAATGCAAGCTAGCGCATTTGAGCAGCCAGAGGGCCCCATGTGATCAAAATGGTTGGTTATAGTCAGACTTTGGAAAAGCTTGGTTTTCCACTAGGCCAAGAGTTGGCCACTGACTTCATTTTAGCGTCTCTTCCATCCAGCTATGGGCAGTTCATTTCAAACTACCATATGCATGGGGTGGAGAAGGGCCTTAATGAATTATGTGGGATGCTTAAAACAACAGAAAGTGACATAAAGAAGTGTGCAGGGCATAGCCATGTGATGGTCGTGCGTAAAGAAGCCTAGCTTCAAGAAAAGGGGTACCTCTTGGAAGAAGAAGGGCAAGGCTAAGGATACTATCCCTAAGTCTGCACCCAAGCAAAAGGCTGGACCTGTAGAAGACACTGAGTGCTTGTTTTGTCATGAACATGGCCACTGGAAGAGAAATCAGCAAGTACTGTGCTTCTTTGAAGAAGAGTGGAAGTAAGAGTACTTCCAACTCAGGTACGCTTGTTGTAAATGTTGTGGAAATTCTTCTCACTGATTCCTATGTTAACTATTAGGTATTTGATACCGGATCGGTTGCTCATATTTGCAATTCGATGCAGGGGCTAATAAGGACTAGAGAAGTGCAGAAAGGCGAAGTGGATTTTCGCGTCGGAAATAAAGCAAGGGTTGCTGCATTGTTCGTCGGTGTCATGCAACTTCACCTTCCCGATTTATTATGGAGTTGAATAATTGTTATTACATTCCAAGTATGGGTCGAAACATTTTATCACCTTCATGTTTGATGAGGGATGGATATTCATTTGCGAGTATAAACAATGGTTGTGTAATCTCTAAGAATGATATGTTTATGGCTAATGCTCCCATTGTGAATGGGTTATTTATTTTAAATCTTGATGATGCATCTGTTTACAATGTTAGTGCTAAAAGGCTTCGGCCTAATGATTTGAGTCCTACCTATTTATGGCATTGTCGTTTGGGGCATATAAGTGAAAAACGCATGAAGAAGCTCCATGGTGATGGTCTTCTAATTTCGTTTGATTTTGAATCATACGAGACATGTCAGGCTTGTTTACTTGGAAAGATGACCAAATCACCTTTTTCGGGTTTACCCGAGAGAGCGACAGACTTGTTGGAACTCATACATACTAATGTATGTGGGCCAATGAGCACGACAGCCAGAGGAGGATATCACTACTTCATTACTTTCACTGATGATTTCAGTAGATATGGTTATGTCTACTTGATGAGGCATAAGTCCGAAACTTTTGAAAAGTTCAAGGAGTTTCAGAGTGAAGTAGAGAATCAACGTGGCAAGAAAATAAAGGCCTTACGATCTGATCGTGGAGGTGAATATTTGAGTCACGAATTTAGCGATCATCTTAAGAGTTGCGGAATTGTTCCACAACTTACGCCGCCTGGAACGCCTCAAAGAAACGGGGTCTCCGAACGGCGTAATCGAACTTTGTTGGACATGGTTCGATCTATGATGAGCCAGTCGGATTTACCATTATCATTTTGGGGTTACGCTCTAGAAATGGCAGCTTTCACACTTAATAGGGTACCATCTAAATCCGTAGTTAAGACACCATATGAGATGTGGACTGTAAAGAATCCTAGTTTGTCTTTTCTAAAGATTTGGGGTTGTGATGTATTTGTCAAGAGACTTCAGTCGGACAAGCTAACACCCAAATCGGATAAGTGCATTTTCGTGGGATATCCGAGGGAAACCTTAGGGTATTACTTCTACAACCGAGAGGAGGGCAAAGTTTTTGTCGCTCGTAGCGGTGTTTTCCTAGAGAAAGAGTTTCTCATAAAGGGAACAAGTGGAAGGTCAGTGCGACTTGAAGAAGTTCAAGATGAGCCAGTTGGGGATGCTTCTACGAGTGATGCTATTGTAGCAGAACAAGTTGAGGAACCCGTGGAAATAGAAGCACCACAACCACGAAGGTCGGCGAGGCTCCGCGAAGCGCGGGAATTATTATTGTTAGACAATGATGAGCCTGCGACCTATGCAGAAGCGATGGTGGACCCAGACTCTGAGAAATGGCTGATCGCCATGAGATCCGAGATAGAGTCCATGGGAGACAATCAAGTTTGGAACTTGGTTGACCTGCCAGATGGTTTTAAAGCCATCGAGTGCAAATGGATCTATAAGAAGAAGATTGATATGGATGGAAATGTTCACATCCATAAAGCTCGACTTGTTGCAAAAGGTTTTCGACAAGTTCAAGGAGTTGACTACGACGAGACTTTCTCGCCCATAGCGATGCTTAAATCTATACGGATAATTCTAGCTATTGCTGCACATTTCGACTATGAAATATGGCAGATGGATGTCAAGACGGCTTTCCTAAATGGAATCCTAACTGAGGATGTGTATATGATGCAGCCCGAAGGTTTTGTCGATCCAAACAATGCCGGAAAGGTATGCAAACTTCTGAAGTCCATTTATGGGCTAAAGCAAGCATCTCAGAGTTGGAACATTCGATTTTATGAAGTTGTAAAGGAGTTTGGCTTCATCAAAAACGAACAAGAACCTTGTGTTTACAAGAAGGAAAGTGGGAGAGCGCTGGTATTTCTAATCTTATATGTAGATGACATATTGCTGATTGGAAATGACATTCCTATGCTCGAAGTCATTAAGACCTCATTGAAAAATAGTTTTTCAATGAAGGACTTAGGAGAAGCGGCATATATTCTGGGCATTAAGATCTATAGAGATAGATCAAGGAGGCTAATTGGATTAAGCCAGAGTACATACATTGACAAAGTGTTGAAACGGTTCAGCATGGAAGAGGCTAAGAAGGGGTTCTTGCCCATGTCTCAGGGCATAAAACTCAGCAAGACTCAGTGTCCTTCGACTACTGATGAGCGTGAGCGCATGAGTAGGGTTCCATATGCTTTGGCTATTGGATCCATCATGTATGCAATGATATGTACTCTCCCAGATGTTTCCTATGCTCTAAGTGTTACTAGCAGATACCAGGCTGATCCAGGTGAAGGTCACTGGACAGCAGTAAAGAACATCCTTAGGGACGCCTATATAAGAGAGGGTGGGGCGAGATGACCAGGGTTAGACCTGAGAGCTTAGACCTCTGATCATTCCCAGCCGCCACTCCTCACGCCTGTGGCCATGACCTAGCATCCGGGTTCGACACTTCCACCCTGTACGTGTGGATACCTCGGAGGCGCTGCGTCTGTAGCGCTTGGACGAGCCGTGCAAGGGAAGCTTCTCGTAGGACGAGGACAAGGAGGAGACGTGGAACGTCTGCACTGCCTCGACGCGCTTCATCGATTCCGCAACTGCGCGTCTAGTGGTAATCCCGTGATCTATGACAACAGTTATCCTGGTATACGCGGTAGATTTTTTTTTGATTTGTGCTAGTGTAGCCTACCCGTATCCCTTCACATATCATAAGTTTAGAGCATATAATTACAAAAGAAATGCTCACGGATCCGCTCACAAAAGGATTACCAGCCAGTGTTTTCAGAGAACACTTAGCCGGCATGGGTTTAAGGGAAAGCCTATGATACCTGGATATTAAGGACCTAGAACAAGAATCTGTTTTAAAATAGAGAAGTGTATAGTGGCTGTTGAATCTATGGTGCGTAACTGACCATTATGACAAGACATGCTCTATATGTTGATCTGTGATGACATGGGTACCAAAGTATAAGTTAAGTGAAAGATGAGATCAAGGGGGGGAATGTTAGATTGATCTCCCGTTCGGGCCCAACGGCCCGAACAAACCTTGGACTCGCGCCCTCATCGAGGGCGCCCAACGTCACAATCGTTGGTGGACCCCCGTCGTGCAGCGCAATAAATAGAGGTGGGGGCCAGGGGCACGAACGCCAAGGTTCGTTGTGCCCACTCACCCCACCGAAAACCCTAAACCCTAGCCACCGATCGGCTTGCGCTGTAGCGGCGGGAATCACCCCCTCACGGCCGCCACCACTCCGACAAGCTCGATGATGAGCTCATCCTCGACGCCTAAGGCCGATGGTATGCATCTCTCTCTCTCCCTCTCTGCAAGATCGAATCCATACTCAAGTCCTACCGATTAGATCTAAAGCAAAAAAAAGGCTAACAACTGCATCTCACCCCGTCGTCGTCGAACCACCGTCGTCATCTGCGTCTCGCCATCATCAGCTTCCAGCAGCCGGTCGTGTCTTCGTCCGCATCACAGGTCCATCTCTCAGGCCGGGCCGGTAGCCGCATGCATGACCGTATTAATATGTATGACCATCCAATCCCAAGTATCACGGAACAAACTTTTAAACTGAGCATGATCCAAGCGAAGAGATAAGATCGCTCATGATCCAAGCGAAGAGATAAGATCGCTGAAAAAATGTTTTGGGTTAAAAAACGTTTTGGGTTTGACTTAATGGTGGCGTTGGTGGTATTATGTATTTTGGTGGGAGGGTAAAACCGTCTAAAAAAGTGTTGGACCGGGAGAAACACTTCGTGCTTTATTATTAGGTATAGATATAGATATAGATATAGATTAGGTATAGATATAGATCAGCTGAATCATGAAAGTACAACTGTCGCACCTGCTGATGTGATCAATGATGTCATGATGTGCATCTAGGCCAAAATCCGTTGCAACCAAACCACGTGTTATGTAACGTATTTTTATATCATGTTGGTTTCAACTTGACAGACCTTCTGTGGCGCATGGTTCTGACCATGCGCCACAAAGGTCCAAAGGACGCATTCCAAAGAATACGCCAGAAAGTCTTCACTTCGTGTGGCGATATAGAAAATGCGCCCGAAGTTGAACTTCGTGGCGCATATGTCCACATGCGCCACAGAAGTTTTTGGTACTCGTTTTGGGCTCGTAGCTAATCAAGGCAAATGGCGAGAAACACACACTCGGAAAGGTCCACTACAAGGAATATTAATCATCATCAAAGAGGCATCATATCAAGTCAAGCCATGATCAGACCTAATAGCCGATTATGCTAGTGTCTAGAGGAGATTCGGAGACTGATATATGGAGGCTTTAACTATGACTCATTCAAAATGACCTCAAATGGAAAAGTTTTGATCACGAAAGTTGTGTGTCTAGTCGAACAAGCAACTTTGGTTTTTGAATCATCTCGATCCAAGTTAGTATGCAAAAGTTAGATCCAAAATACTGCCAGATACCGAATTTGCACGGCCGGGGTCACCGGATCTTAGACATTTCTCAGCTTAGACGTGGGCAAAAACTGAAAGTTCGTCTAAAAACCACTAGACTAACGTATTTGCTTACGACCAAGATTGAGCGGTCAAGATCAACTCGGATGAAAACGTGGTAAACATGAAAGTTGTCCAGTTTTTCGAGACAGAACAACTGTGGCTTTGGAGTCATTTTCATCTGATCAAGTATGGGACTATCCATTTCCTCTATTTGCTTTGAGATTCGTGCAATTGTTTTATAACTACCACCCTAAGCTGTTTCTATTTCTTGTCACCAAGTCCATCTTTGTTTTACATAGTACGCCCCATTCTGTCCACAAGTATTCTCAAACTGAATTAATAAAGTACCCGATTACTCAAACTGATTCTATTTATAGTACATGTTAGCAATTATTAGTACAAACAAAACGTTTTTTCCACCATATACGACATGAGATCTGGAGCATTTATTCATGATTTACTCACTTGGCCAGAAATCATGCGTGGTTTGGAAACCATGCGGAGGAGAAAAAAGATGAAAGGAAGCAAATAAAATCAGATTGGACAGATTCGGAGTTTTCTTGGTCTCTGACTGCTCCTCCGATGGACAGATCCATGTCCTTATCATCTTCCTCCTCCGACTGCTCCTCCAATGGACAGATCCATGGCGTCACCGGTCGCATCGTGGGGCAGAGGAGGTCGCCGTCCCATCGCCGGCCATGGGAGGAAGCTGGAGGCCACCTCGCCATGGAAGTTGGAGGCGACCTCGCCATGCTCGATGCTCGATGGAGGTTGGAGGCGACCTCGCCATGCTCGATGGAGGTGGGGCCGGTGGATACGGGGAGGTGGAGGGAGAGAGAACGAGACGGGGTGCGAGACGAGAAGTCGAGAACGAGATGCACATGTCCACCTTCGGTCTATAGGGGCACGATTATCTACTATGTCTAGGTTAAACTGGCAAATTTCACCGGCACGAATCGGAAACGTTGCTGGCTGTTGGATAAGCCCGGGACACCCACGAGTATGTGGAATGGCTGCTTCGTACATGTCACGGTATAGGCAATGCAATTGGGGAATCAGGGAAGTGGCGATTATTTTGCAAAAAAGCCCTCATATGTGTGGTTATTATTTACCTGTTATTCTTTACCTATATATTATTACTAACAGTGGGTCCCGACTAGCCATGTCAGTAAATACATCTCTACGATGCAGGTAGTGCCCGCGAGTGATACTACGTAGTGACTTTAATGACCATAAATTTGTATTCCCATTATACAATGACTGTATTGACTTTGCTAAGCAAGTTTAGTGATTAACCGTGAATTTAACTCATTGGACAATCCCACGACCTCCTCCTCCTCTCCCAATCCCCCTTCACCGCCATCGCCTCCTCGCTGCCTCTCCCGAGCTGAAGGCGCCTCCTCCTCGGTCTTTCTCCGGTCCTCCAACTTCCCAATCTCGCGCTACTCCGCCCAATCCCTCCATCATCGAAGTTCTCTCTCCTCCTCGCATCAAGAAAGACGTGAGCCCGTGTGTGGTGCTGGAGCTGCACAAGGTGTTGGTGCCAAGCTCTGGAGGACGTCGCCGGCGCTGGGGAGGAGGTTGGTGGAGATCTTCATCACATGCAACCGGCCCGTTGCATTTGGTAGGAGGAGGGCGAGAAGCAGCAGCTCCATGCAGGGGCGTACCCAAGTATAGCTGAGTGGGGGCCTAGGCCCCCACTCAAAATTTCAAATTCCTTCACTATTTGTTTATATTTGAAAGAAATTTCTTTAAATTTTATAAATTTATAGAAGAAAGGCCCCCAGTCAATTCATTTGCCCCCACTCGTAATTTCTTATGGGTCCGCCCCTGGCTCCATGTGCCTAGAGGATGATGCACAGGAGGGGACATGGCGTATGGAGCCTCCTCCACCATTCAGCTCCCCGTCACCCAACTCGCCGCTCGCATCCCCGCAAAATGGCCAGGGGGCTGGTGTCTGGCAGGAGAAGCCTACCTGCTGCTCGCACGGCCGCCGTGCGCCATGTTGTCGATGAGGGGAGCAACGGGTGGAGCTCAGTCCGTCCTGCACATTTCTGCATCGGCGAGGTATTCCTTGTGTCCTTGATGCCTCTGCGAATTTCTCTAGCCCATCCCTTATAGGTGTTCAATGTATAGCAGCAACGTCCATGTCCTTATTATGATTGCATTTGTCTTATTCATCATTTATGGTGCTACTTTCCGTTCTAAGATTAGATTCCTAGCTTAATTTTAGCTGGGCAGATCGTTTTAGGGCTCTGCTTGACTACTTTTTCTCCAGATGATTGTCTACCTGAAGATGTACACTCATTTTAGTGTTGAATTTTGTGAAATGTCAGTTGCGGTAGTTTTTACTGTCAATATAAGGATCTGATTACTTCCAATGGCAAATAAATGTGAGACGTGAATTTCATGATAATCACATATCATATTTGCTCTTCATCTTATTGTCAATTTCGTTATTCCCTTTGGAAGTGACAAAGTTGAGTTTGGTTTTGCAGCTTGCAGAAGTTGTTTAACAGGGATGATTGGTTAATAAATGATATTGTCAACACAGTTTTGAAAATCTCATGAAAGGATAAGAGCAAGGAGGATATATGGATTTATTCTTTATAGTTCTCCGTGTAATCCAAACAAGTTGTCAAGATTTTTTACATATCATTAGTCCTTTGTGCTTTGCTAATTATTCATGGTAATAGCACTTTCTGTGATTTACTGTTGGTTAATCTGAGATGCTCTTTTTCTTGATTATGCAATTTTATGTTCTCTCTTAGGATCCCCATCTTCCTGAAACAACTCAGGAAGGATGACTACAACAGTGGCTTACTGGGTAATAGACATGAGCAATGACGTTGGTGTGACCTGGACGTAGTGGAGGTTATGAAGATATGTAAGTCCAAGCTTCTCTGCCTCGCTCCGTCGTGCATGGTATAAGGCATACAAATGTGTTAACACACTTTAGGCTTTTTACCCGTATTATTTTGTGCCGTACATTATTTATTGATGCTCAGTTATTTCTCTAATTATAGATTTCACTTTTTGAGAGGTTCCCAGGTTTGTCCATGAGATACTGGTGCTTTTGGTAGAGTTGCACAGGAACATGTCCAATTAACTGAGGCTAGCTTTTTATTGCTCAATGTCAAACCACCGCTTGGATTTTTAGTAATTCAGACCAGGCCGATGTTTTATACACCTGAATTTGGATTATGCAGCAATGTCACACCACTCCTTGAGTTAAAAATATTTGCTTAGTAGTTCAGACCAGATCACTATTTTTCTATGCTCATACTACTGGCTCTTTAATAGTGATACATGTTGGAGTTCAGTTTTTTACCATTCCCATTTCGTTCTAATTAACTATCACATGGTAGGTTTACTGTTCTTTTATACTTTGCACGTCGTCTTTGTGTCTCCGCATGTTGCTGATTTTGTAGTGATCACTACTGACCATGCGCTCTCAAGGTTGCCCCTGTACTACGACTCCTCATCGTCAACCCCTGCTTGAGGGTTGGAGAGCAACGAGGCGGAATGGCAACAACCGCGGCTTTCAGTCATGCACGCTGATACCCCCTCCTGGTAAGCGTTTCTTTCTTCATATTTCTACCTTAATTTGTTCACATTAGTAAATAAAGAGATGAGCCAGTTCTTTCGTCGGTTCTTTAGCATATTTTTACAATCAACTGTTTGAACGGGGATCTTCCACTTTGGTTTGGGATATTAGCCTTTAGCACATGGACTAATATGTCCCTTATCCCGGCTGCTTGCTAATACTTTTCTATATCAGAAATTAGTTAGGGATTGAATAGACGACGTTGTATGTTAACAAATCCCTAATTTGATCATCAATTTTCTGGTTAGTTTGTATTACTAATATTTTATTAAGATTTAATATTTGTGAAGGTATGTATATATAACTAGAAGTCAAAGAACAACACAACTCGGGTCACGGGATTAGTGCACCTAGCCAGCATAGAACTCAAACAGTATATTCAATCTAGAATTCCGTCTCTGTCTTCAATTAAAACACAATATATTTGGCACTCTAGAACGATCCATGCAGGCTGCATGGAAAGATTAATCTCCAATCACGAATAGCTGGTCGAGTGCTCTGTGTAGCTGTTTGCATTTTGCAATTCTTATTTATGTTTGAACATATATTGCCTCGGGTATGCAGCCACTTTAGTGTTTTTTGAATCATGGTGATGGTCGGTTTGATGTGTTTTGCTTATTCCGTTCATGTACTAGATCAAAGACTAGGGTAGTATTCATGCATCAATTCTTTTTGACTTAGAGCACGGAACCAAGCTGCGTTTTGGTATATCCCTCTGTCCTAACCTAATTCAATCCTAGATTGTTCTGTTCTGAACTGGGTCAATAGGTTCAGCTAGAGGAAGTACTTTAGCTGAAGCCTTAAGACACTAATGCATTGGGAGCGATTGCACTGTTGCTTATGATTAAGTTAGTTAATACTTTATTATCCATATTTTATATATATTCAATGTGTGATAAATATTGAGCTGTTTCAGAAATGTAAATTATCTTTATGGATGAGTTTTAAATATATAAATGATGCATGGTTTTTAAGGCGTTAAGGCATCTTAAGGCGATCTAGGGACGCTCTGACTTCTAACCGATGCCTAGGCGCCTAAAGCAGCCAATTTTTCTTTATTGTAAAATGAAATAAAAAAATATTGTAAAGCGGAATATCACCACAAAGTGAGAAAATGCATGAAACTTTATCAAGATAACCAAAAGAGTGCCTTTGTACACCACCCATGGTCTCAACCATTTTTTTGCGGAATTTCATTGCTGGTTGTGGTGTTCACTGTAAACTTAAATTCGTGATTATGAGTCTCTTGTGATTACCAACTATTCTGTGCTTGATAGACATGTATATATATTGAAGTCTGATGTACAAATCACAATGCCAGAGAAAAATTAAGGCAGTCATGTGATATGGTTTATCACTAACCTGGTATTTTCTCACTTAACCATCAGAATCTGGTCGCACCAGGGTGAAATACATCCAGACAACAAAGTAGAAGAATAGTTACAACAAAGTAACAAATGGTTCTAGCAATTATACTATTTTTTTAACCAATACTACTCTTGTTAAATATAGCGGTTTATAAGATGTTTATTAGTCCACGGGTAGGGGGTCGCGTGCCAAGGAGGACCCCTAAATGTTTCTTTGCAAAATTTCATTGTTGGTTGCGATGTTCATTGTATAATGCAGGAGAAAAACGAAAGCGGTCGTCTCGGCTATGTTTTTACCAATCGGCTATCGTCTATTCGTACCTATTGTAGTATAGTTTTGTATTTTTGTTACTTATATTTATTCTTCTGTTATGCAGTTTGGATGTATTTTGCCCTGGTTCCAGTAGTTATATTTATCCGCTTGATATGCCGAATTACAAGAAAGCAACCATGATGAGATAGAAAGGCAGAAAAGATCAACAAATTGTGAAGAAGGGAAAGCATCCGATAGAGGTGACATTTGCTTCCGATATCTACATCAAAAAATTCATCCCTCTTTTAAGTAGCTTGGCTCTGTGCTGCAATTCTCGGTGTGACAAACATTCTGCTACCGTCTTGATATCAAGGTTGTGGCCGTCTTAGTCAATATTCAGTTGAGGTAATTAGCAAGTTCAATGCCGCAAAGATACATCCTTATGGTGAAGACGGTTCTTAAGATGATGATTCTTCTGGTTGCTATGACTCAGATGCACAACATCGTAAATATGACATCTATGACTTTCACTCAAATGAATATCTTTAAAATTCTGATGATTACAACTCTGATTAAGATTACTGCCTCTGCATCTCTCATCAGGCCAGTGATGTCGATTATCATTAGATTGCTAGTGTCTTCTGCTTTGTCTTAAGTTATGTGTAATAAATCAAAGGCAGCTCTGCTGTGAATTGGGATGGTACTCCTCCGGATGCTTAGTACTCCCTCCGTCCCAAAATAGATGTCTTAGATTTGTCAAAATTTGGATGAATCTAGACACTATTTAGTATATACGTTCATTCAAATTTTAACAAATCTAAGACATCTATTTTGGAACGGAGGGAGTATATATTCTCCTATATTTGATAGGCAGCAACACGACAAACAGTCTAAGCTCACACAAGTTGATAGGGCAAAGGTGTCCGATCTTTCGATGAGATGGTGATAGTCGATTTGGTGGAGTTCGGGCTTGACGATCCGACTACACGTGCGAGCACGAGCGCCAATGCAATCGCTAGGCCAATCTCCTGGAGGTTACCGATCCTGCGGGACACGATCAGCCTGACCAGTGAGGGTCTTAATTCCTACCTGAAATCGAGAACAAGTAAGAATTAATATTGCAATTAAGATATTATGGATTAAGAGGAAAGCTTTATTAAAAAGGTGGGATCCTGAATAGGTGCGAAGTACAAGAGGCCTCTGCGACGCCGGCGTTGGTTATGATGGCTAACTTAATGTCTAAACAAAATCCGAGTCTAGGGTGATGGCTATGGGGAGTATTTAAGGACAAAAAGGTGGGGTTTCGGCCAGCCATGGAAGTGGTGGCCGAATCCAACCCTAGAAGTCCTTTTCCCCTCCAATACGGACTCTAAAAAGTGGCTAATTAAAATCCTGCGAAAATTACATGGGCCTGGCCCAAAATAAAGGTGTCGCAGCACCATATTAATCTATGGACGAATTCGCGAAGTATTGATCTTGAATATTTCGTCCAAGCCTTCTTTCTTCATTATGGTGGCCTCAAAGTTCTAAAATCTTCATCCGTGGCCTTCTCTTGGATCATCACATGCTTGCTGCCATCTCCATGCATGGCCATGCTCCAATGCTTGTCCCTCTCATCCATGCTTGGTCCATCATTCCTAAGAGTAAGAAATACATCGGATTTAGGCAGCATCATATTCTCATGTATGTGAGGAATAGTTCCAAGAAACAAAAGTATTTGATAGTTAAGTTGTTTGGCACGAGATCTTGTGATGGGTCCTTGTATGTGTGTTGCTGTAGGTACAATGGTTGTATCAATAGAAGGGATGTCCACATCATGCTCCCCTTCTTGAATTGAAATCGTCCTCGACGCAATCTCATCTTTCTCACCAAAGTAAGGCTTCAAATCTGCAATGTTAAACGTAGGACTAACCGTACCAAAGTCTGCAGGCAACTCAAGTTTATATGCATTATCATTTATTTTCTCTAACACCTTAAAGGGACCAGCAGCACGCGGCATTAACTTAGACTTGCGTAAATCAGGAAAACGATCTTTGCGCAAATGTAACCAAACAAGATCTCCAACATCAAACACAACATGCTTTCTCCCTTTATCCCCAGCAAGTTTATACTTAGTATTCATGTGTTCAATGTTATCTTTAGTAGTCTTATGCAAGTTTAATATCATTTCAGCACGTTGTGTAGCATCCAAATTATTTTGCACCGAAGTAGGTAAAGGCAATAAATCAATAGGTGCACGAGGAACAAAACCATACACAATCTCAAACGGGCACATCTTTGTGGTAGAATGTAGCGAACGATTGTAAGCAAATTCTATATGAGGTAAACAATCTTCCCACAATTTTAAGTTCTTCTTTAAAACAGCCCGCAACATAGTAGACAAAGTTCTATTTACTACTTCAGTTTGTCCATCAGTTTGGGGATGACATGTAGTACTAAACAGCAATTTAGTCCCCAACTTAGCCCATAAACATCTCCAAAAGTGGCTAAGAAATTTAGTATCACGATCAGAAACAATAGTATTTGGCACACCATGCAAACGAACAATTTCACGAAAAAACAAATCAGCAATATACACAGCATCATCCGTTTTATGACAAGGAATAAAGTGTGCCATCTTAGAAAACCGATCCACAACAACAAAAATACTATCCCTCCCCTTCTGTGTTCGTGGCAATCCCAAAACAAAGTCCATAGAAATATCCTCCCAAGGAACACTAGGAACAGGAAGAGGCATATATAAACCATGTGGATTAAGGGGAAACTTAGTTTTTTGACAAGTAGTGCAGCGTGCCACAAATCTCTCAACATCTCGACGCATACGTGGCCAAAAGAAGTGTGCAGCAAGAACATCCTCCGTCTTCTTGACACCAAAGTGTCCCATCAATCCTCCTCCATGCGCCTCCTGTAACAACAAAAGACGAACAGAACTATCTAGAATGCATAGTTTGTTAGCACAGAACACAAATCCATCATTGAAGACGAACTTGTTCCAAGTTCTACCATCTCTACAATTCTGCAACACATCTTTAAATTCAGCATCATGCACATATTGTTCCTTAATAGTTTCCAATCCAAATATTTTGAAGTCAAGTTGAGATAACAAAGCATAACGGCGCGACAAAGCATCAGCAATAATATTTCTTTACCCTTTTTGTGTTTGATAACATAAGGAAAAGACTCAATAAATTTAACCCACTTTGCATGACGACGATTTAACTTAGCTTGACTACGAATATGCTTCAAAGATTCATGATCAGAATGTATAACAAATTCTTTACGCCATAGATAATGTTGCCAAGTTTCTAATGTCCGAACCAATGCATATAATTTTGTATCATAAGTAGAATAGTTCAGACTAGCCCCACTCAATTTCTCACTAAAATATGCAACAGGTTTTCCCTCTTGTAATAGCACCCCTCCCAAACCAATTCCACTAGCATCACATGCAAGCTCAAAAGTCTTAGTAAAATCAGGAAATTAGAGTAAGGGAGCATGCGTTAGCTTATCTTTCAATATGACGAAAGCCTATTATTGTGCATCGCCCCAAACAAAGGGCACATCCTTCTTGGTAAGCTCATTCAGAGGCGCGAAAATTGATCCAAAGTCTTTGACAAAGCGCCTATAAAAACCAGCGAGGCCAAGAAAACTCCTCACTTGTGTGACCGTCTTGGGCTGTAGCCAATTCTCAATAGCTTCAATCTTGGCTGGATCCACTTCAATACCTTGTGAAGTAACAACATAGCCAAGAAACGCAACTCGATTGGTGCAAAAGGTACACTTCTCAAGGTTACCAAACAAACGTGCATTACGTAAAGCATTGAAAACAGCACGTAAATGGTCCAAATGATCCTCTAAAGATTTGCTATAAATCAGAATATCATCAAAGTAGACTACCACAAAACGTCCAATAAAAGCACGATAAAACTTCGTTCATTAATCTCATGAAAGTGCTGGGTGCATTAGTTAAACCAAACGGCATCACTAACCACTCATATAAACCGAACTTAGTTTTAAATGATGTTTTCCATTCATCTCCTAATTTCATACGAATCTGGTGGTAACCACTACGCAAATCAACTTTAGAAAACATGGTAGAGCCACTCAATTCATCAAGCATGTCATCTAAACATGGAATAGGATGACGATATCGAATAGTAATATTATTGATAGCTCTACAATCAGTACACATGCGCGAAGAACCATCTTTCTTAGGTACCAAAATAATAGGAACAACACAGGGGCTAAGGGACTCACGAATATGATCTCTGTCGAGTAGTTCCTGAATTTGGCGTTGTATCTCCTTTGTCTCCTCTGGATTGGTTCTATATGGCGCGCGGTTGAAAAACATAGCACCAGGAATTAGATCAATTTGGTGCTCAATTCCTCTAATAGGAGGTAGTCCTGGTGGTAGCTCAGCGGGAAAGACGTCCTCATATTCCTGCAAAAGGTTAGCAATAGCGGGCGGCAAAGAAGGAGGCATATCTTCAAATGAAAACAAAACCTCTTTGCAGACAATTGCATAACATTGAGTATTGTTTACATCTAGTTCAGCAATATCAATTTTATTTGCAAGCATACATGGACTCTTCAAACGAATTTCAGTAGCATGTGTAGAATCAGATTTAGTGTTCTTTGGCTTTTTCGTGGGTTATAGGTAAAAAACAGATATAATCTACGAAAACAGTAAGATCTCACCGAGCAACCTGAAATCTGATACCACTTGATAGGGCAAAGGTGTCCGATCTTTCGATGAGATGGTGATAGTCGATTTGGTGGAGTTCGGGCTTGACGATCCGACTACACGTGCGAGCACGAGCGCCAATGCAATCGCTAGGCCAATCTCCTGGAGGTTACCGATCCTGCGGGACACGATCAGCCTGACCAGCGAGGGTCTTAATTCCTACCTGAAATCGAGAACAAGTAAGAACTAATATTGCAATCAAGATATTGCAGATTAAGAGGAAAGCTTTATTGAAAAGGTGGGATCCTGAATATGTGCGAAGTACAAGAGGCCTCTGCAACGCTCGAGCCTTGGCGAAGTTGCTATGATGGCTAACTTAATGTCTAAACAAAATCCGAGTCTAGGGTGACGGCTATGGGGAGTATTTAAGGACGAAAAGGTGGGGTTTCGGCCAACCATGGAAGTGGTGGCCGAATCCAACCCTAGAAGTCCTTTTCCCCTCCAATACGGACTCTAAAAAATGGCTAATTAAAATCCTGCGAAAATTACATGGGCCTGGCCCAAAATAAAGGTGTCGCAGCACCATATTAAGCTATGGACGAATTCGCGAAGTATTGATCTTGAATATTTCGTCCAAGCCTTCTTTCTTCATTATGGTGGCCTCAAAGTTCTGAAATCTTCATCCGTGGCCTTCTCTTGGATCATCACATGCTTGCTGCCATCTCCATGCATGGCCATGCTCCAATGCTTGTCCCTCTCATCCATGCTTGGTCCATCATTCCTAAGAGTAAGAAATACATCGGATTTAGGCAGCATCATATTTTCATGTATGTAAGGAATAGTTCCAAAAAACGAAAGTATCTGATAGTTAAGTTGTTTGGCACGAGATCTTGTGATGGGTCCTTGTATGTGTGTTGTTGTAGGTACAACGGTTGTATCAATAGAAGGGATGTCCACATCACAAGTTGTACATGCGATCATGAACCAATACTAGGTATTACCTATGTGTTTGATAATTGCATAAGAAGGCCTCCCTCTCTGCCCAAGACAATATTTACCAGCAAATCATAAATATAGCTGAATTAAAGATGCTATAGTCACATGGTTAGAAAACACAAACTCGAGAAATCTATGAAGGCCCCACCGCAGATAGATTGAAGACATAAGTGAACTATGCTTAGCTAAAACCATGCTTTACGGAAGCTTTTAATGCCACGACAACCTAATAGACACTTTTCATATATATATAACATGATTGACGATACAGCGTTCTGAAATTATTCTTGGTACAAATATGAGGTTTTTAGTCACCATTTTATAACACGAATTTCACGGGATCTAGTTATTATTACGTATAAGGTTCTTTCATCTTCGTCCCAGCAGCTACGGGTTGGTGCTCTCGGCCCCGTTTGCCCCAGGGGCCAGGGCCCAGCTACGGTTTGAACGGTCTAGTCAGGTTGAGCCCGTCTCAACTCTCAACCCAGCAACAGCTGCACAGCTCGTGGTTTCAATCTGTCAAGCACACTACTACGCGTCCACAAGGGGATCGGTGGTTTTGATCCCCGGATCCCTAGCCAACCACGTGTCCACCCTTTTATGCCTAAAAATCTATTTTTGCTATAAATAGTTTTATTTTTGCTACATATAGCAGAAAACGGTTCGGTCCAGAAAAATAACAGACAGACTCGTCGGAGATCATGTAGCAAAAAAAATTAGGTCATGCCTACGTATCAGGCGAGACTTAACTCAGTCGCATGACGTCATGATACTTCTCAATCTCTCACGTTTCCTTCTTTTCCTCTCGTCTCACCAGCCTCTTCTGAAAGCTAATTTGACTCTGTCGATTTGAAAATAGGAACAAAATTTCCGCAGAAAAAACATGAACAAATATTGCAATCGGTCATAAGATCCACAATATAAGCCGTACAATCTTCCTAGATTTCTCCATACACCGTCTCAGGGGCGAAAATGGGACTGCCAGTTTGGGGATTCGACTAGTGGTGTACCAAGATAGCGCTGAGCGCTTCGGCAGCTGGCGTTGTCGGAGCGATCTTGTCGCTGCATTGCCCGCTTCATGGTCGCCACTGCCTCCACCATCGCGCTTGCGGTCGTCGCTTCCGGCCCCGTCGAGGTCGCCCCTGCCGCCCCCATCGTGGCTTGTTCCTCTTCTCGTTTCCGTGTCTTTCCTTTCCTCCGTGTGTCCCCTGTGTGTCCGTCGCTCTTTCCTTCCTCCCACTTTAGTTTTGAAACGGGACAAAATGGACACGCAGGCTAAAAACAGTGCATCGATGTAAAAATGATCCCACACGTAAAAATTGTCTCCATGTTAAAATGTAATTAATACATAGTAATATCTTTATTTCTCCTAGATTATTTGCAAATATCGTGTTAAATATTTATGTAAGATTTTTTTAAAAGGCTTAGTTGTAATAAAATTGCAAATTGATTTAATTTAGAAAAGACAACTTAGAAAAAGAAATACAACTTGATATTTTCAAAATCGCTATCGGTAATCACCCGCTATCACCAAAATTCCGGACGATTGTCTCACATAACATGAACAATATGCAGTCAATTACATGATGCACACTAAGAGCTTACAAATCTAGTTTGGTTTTGCAATTAAAACTGAGGCAACCTTGATAATGGTAGCGCGAGTGTATGGAAATATAATATTAGCGGGATGTGAGCTGAAAAGTAGGAAATGGGGCTTTGCTTGCTGGCGGATGCAGGAGCTCCAATGAGAGTGTAGTCGCTGTCGCCGCCCGCGCGCCTGCCGTGCTCGCCTCCCATGCTCCCTCTATGGTATCCGCCAGTGCGCCCTCACTAGTCGCCGCTCGCACGCCCTCCGCTTGCACACCCTCCGCCTGCGCGTGTCTCGGTCACCGCATGCGAGGTCGTCGACGGGGGCTCAGTTACAAGCAAGTTGCAAACCTGTCTCCCGGCTGGGCCCCAATTACATGCAAGTTGCAACTGCCCCCCTGCCGGGGGCTCAGAAAACATGCCCTCAATGAGACTCCCCCCCCGGCGTAGCTCAATTACAACCAAGTTGCAATTGGGCCCTTGTCGGGGACTTAGTTGCAAGGGCAGGGCAGGGCCCCAATTACATGCAAGTTGCAACTAGCCCCCCTCGCACAGGGGCTCAATTACAATCAAGTTGCAACTACCCTCCCCTTCGCCAGGGCTCAGACAACTGGTACACGAAGGGGCTCCCCCGGTGGAGCTCAGTTATAGTCAAGTTACAATTGGCCCCTCGAAGGGGGCTCAGTTACAAGCAAGTTGCAAACCTGCCCTCCCCCTGTCGGGCCCCAATTACATGCAAGTTGCATCTGGCCCAACTTGTCGGGGGCTCAAACAATAGGCCCTCAACGAGGCTCCCCGTGGCGTATCTCAGTTACAACCAAGTTGCAACTGGGCCCTTGTCGAGGACTTAGTTACATGCAAGTTGCAGTTGGTCCATCGATAGGGTCCCCCGGTTGCAATGAAGTTGAAAAGCTGCCTCCTCCCCCGGCGGGGCGGGGCCCCAATTACATGCAAGTTGCAACTGGCCCCCTAGCATGGGGGCTCAATTACAATCAAGCTGCAAGTGCCCTCCCCCTTCGCTGGGGCTTATACAACTAGTACTCGAAGGGCTCCCCCGACGGAGCTCAGTTATAATCAAGTTGCAATTGGCCCCTCGACGGGGGATCAGTTACAAGCAAGTTGCAAACCTGGCGGGATCTCAGTTACAAGCAAGTTGCAAATGCCCCCTCCTTCCTTGCCGGGAGCTCAATTACAAGCAAGTCGCAACTGGCCTCCCTCGCCAGGGGCTCAAACAACTAGACCTCGACGGGACTCCCCCGGCGAAGATCAGTTACAAGCATGTTGCAACTGGCCCTCACGCGGGGGATCAATTACAATCAAGTTGCAAATGTGCCCCCCTTGCCGAGCTCAGTTACAAGCAGGTCGCAACTGGCCTCCCTCGCCAGGGGCTCAGACAACTGGACCTCGACGGGGTTCCCCCGACGGAGGTCAATTACAAGCATGTTGCAACTGCCCCCCTGGCGGAGCTCAGTTACAAACAGGTTGCAACTGGCCCAACGACAGGGTCCCTTAGTTGCAATCAAGTTTCAAACTGGCCCTCAGCGGGGGCTCAATTACAAGCAAGTTGCAAATGCCCCTCCTCCCTCGTCGGGAGCTTAATTACAAGCAAGTCACAACTGGCCTCCCTCGCCAAGGACTCAAACAATCGACCTCGTGGGCTCCCTACGAAGCTTCGCCATAAGCATGTTACTGGCCCCGACGAGCTCGCCATAAGCCTGTAACCGGACCTCGTGACGGGGATCAATTACAAGCAAGTTGCAAATGCATCTCGTTCCCTCGGCGGGAGCTCAGTTACAAGCATGTTGCAACTGGCCCTCGCGTGGGGGATCAATTATAGGCAAGTTGCAAATGCGCCCCCCTCTCCGGGAGCTCAATTACAAGCAGGTCGCAACTGGCCTCCCTCGACAGGAGCTCGGACAACTGGACCTCGACAGGATTTCCCCGGAGGAGGTCAGTAACAAGCAAGTTGCAAATTCCCCCTCCTTCCTTGCTAGGAGCTCAATTATAAGCAAGTCGCAACTGGCCTCCCTCGCCAGGGGCTCAAACAACTGGACCTCGATGGGGCTCCCCCGGTGAAGATCAGTTACAAGAATGTTGCAACTGGCCCTCACGCTGGGGATCAATTACTGTTGTAATGCGCCGCCAGAGCTCGCCACAAGCAGTGTCGCAATCGCCTCTCGCCAGGCTTAGATAATCGGACCTCGACGGGGTTCCCCCGACGGAGGTCAATTACAAGTATGTTGCAACTTCCCCCTGGTGGAGCTCAGTTACAAGCAAGTTGCAACCCACCGACGGGGTCCCTCAGTTGCAATCAAGTTTCAAACTATCCCTCGGCCGATGATCAATTACAAGCAAGTTGCAAATGTGCCCCGTCCCCTCAGCGGGAGCTTAGTTACAAGCACGTCACAACTGGCCTCCCTCGATGGGGGCTCAGACAACTGGACCTCGACGGGGCTCCCCCGACGGAGCTCATTTACAAGCATGTTGCAACTGGCCCTCGCGCGGGGGATCAATTACAAGCAAGTTGCAAATGCTGCTTCCCCCTCCGGTAGCTCAGTTACAAGAAGGTCGCAACTGGTCTCCCTCGACAGATGCTCGGACAACTGGACCTCGACGGGGTTTCCCTGGAGGAGGTCAGTTACAAGCAAGTTGTAAATGCCCCCTCCTTCCTTGCCAGGAGCTCAATTACAAGCAAGTCGCAACTGGCCTCCCTCGCCAGGGGCTCAAACAACTGTACCTCGACGGGCTCCCCTGGCGAAGATTAGTTACAAGCATGTTGCAACTGGCCCTCGTGCGGGGGATCAATTACAATCAAGTTGCAAATGCGCCCGCCTCGCCAAAAGCTCGCCATAAGCAGGTCTGGCCTCTCGCCATGAGGCCTCAGACAAGCTGGACCTCTCGGCGGAGCTCAGTTACAAGCAAGTTGCAACTGGCCCACCGACGGGGTCCCTCAGTTGCAATCAGGTTTCAAACTGGCCCTCATCGGGGGCTCAATTACAAGAAAGTCACAAATGCCCCCTCTTCCCTCGCTCGGAGCTCAATTACAAGCAAGTCACAACTGGCCTCCTTCGCTAGGGGCTCAAACAACTGGACCTCGACGGGGCTCCCCCGACGAAGCTCAGTTACAAGCATGTTGCTCTCCGGGGGCTCAGTGACAACTTATTTTCAACAAAAATTGCATCTAGGTTTAAAAAAGCAACAAAAAAATTGGGGTTGCTCAAAGAAAAAAGGAAAAAAGGCCAAGAAAAAGATTAGAAAAAAGCTTACCTACGATGAAGTGGCAATTCGCTTCTAATTTTTTGTCTGAACCCGTTTAGTGTGTAGGTTCACTTTAAAAACTACACATTTAAAAAGCTAAAAACATCTTATATTATGAAAAGCAATAAAGGGAGCACATGTTACTAGTACAAGTTAGATCAGTCTGGAGAGCAAAAAACAATTAAAAAGGAAATGAAAATACAACCAACAAATAAAAAACTAAAACTCAAATGAAACTCGATTGAACAACCAATTAAAACAATTAAGCTAACCTTAAAATTTATCTATAGAGAAAAAACAATATAAATGCCGGTAAAAAAACAAGGAAAAAAACATCCCATAGAAAAAACAGAAAAATTAACATAGAAAAAACAGCTCATAAATAAACATAGAAAACGCATGACAAACTGGCGCGTGCGGCAGCTCAGGAGAAACGCACAACGACACAAAACAAACTCCCGCGCGACGCACGACACGAAAAAATAAAGTGGTCTGCACTAATCGTAAAGCAAAAAGATCTAACGGTGTATTAGATGACCGAGACTTAACTAAGTTTCAGGCGCCTGAGAATTAGCAATTCCGTTTAGAAAGCTAAAAACAAATTATATTATGAAAAGCAGAGGAAGTACATGTTACTAATATAAGTTAGATCTAGAGAGAAAACAATGACAACTATAAAATCTACATAGAAAACAATAAAAAGAAAAATACAACCAGCAAAAAGAAAAATGAAAATTAAAAATCGATTGAACCACCAACTCAAAACACTTAAGCTAATCTCAATTTCACCTGAAGAAAAATAATCAAATAACTGTTGGCAACAACCACAAAAAGGAAACAATAAAACAAGGAAAAAAACAAAACTCACGCCGTTCACCTCTCAGTCTCCATACTTCGTATTAAAAATATAAATTGATTGGTGACAGCTTATATCAATTACAGTCTACATAAAATAGCCCATAGAAAAAGCAAAGTACTCCATCCGTCTCAAAATAGATGTCTCAAGTTTTTCAAAATTTAGATGAATATATATACTAAATAGTGTCTAAATTCATCCAAACTTTAATAAATATGAGACATCTATTTTGGGACGAAGGGAGTACAAGAATGCAAAAAAAAACATAAAGCAAAGCGCACAGCCAAGCAAAAAGCAAAGCACGCGCGGGGCAACACAGCCCAAAACAGCAACGCGGGACAGGGCGGGGACACGAAACAGTCAAAGCACCCGTTTGCACAGATCGTAAAGCAAAGAGATCCGACGGTGTATTAAGACTCAGTTAAGTTTCAGACGCCTGAGAATTAGCAAAACCGAAAAAATTAATCTAATATAGCAAAAACGACTTCGCCAGAGAATCACCCGGATATCTCGCAGGAGACCTCGTAGCAAAAAGTTTGTGCTATTGTAGCAAAATCATAAAACATATGTAGCAAGAAGTTTGTGGTATCTACAGGATAGGTGCGCGGCGCGGCGGTGGAGCTGTAGAGGCGGTGGCACGTCCGCAGGAGGAAGAAGGCAGAGGATAGGAACGGACGTCAGGCGGTATGGTTGCAAGCGGGATGGGACAGCCCGCTACGCCGCCACGTCGCCCCGCAAAAAAGACCTAGGAAATGCCGCGTGACTGACCACGTCTTTTCTGTCGAAGCGGTCACGCCGCATTACCCGCATGTCATCCCGCTTGACCGCACTCCCCGCATTCTCCTTCCCCGCTGCAGTTGTAACGCCTTTGGTAGAGGGTGCGCAGGTGAACGAGATGTAGCACCACCGTGCTGTGACGCCGGTTTGTCTGGCCAGCCGGCGATGGGGTGGGCCAACTCCATAGAGGCACGCCGCTGACCTAGGCACGACGCAGAGCTCCGGCAGCGGCTGCGGTCCAAGACCACGGTGGTGCTGGGCAACCTCGGCCAGTCAGCCTCGCTCCTGGCCGGTTGTGGCACGACGTCGGTGCTGGAGCTGGACTGCTGCGCCGTACGCTGCATCCTGCGCAGCTACGGCGTCCACGCTGGCCAAGCTCGCGCACTTCCAGGCTCCGTGCGTGCTCCCGCACGTGTTTGTCGACGGCCGGTACCTCCTCGCCGCCGAGGAATTGCAGTGGCTGCACGAGGCCGGCGAGCTCGTGTGCGCTCCCGCACGTGTTTGTCAACGGCCGGACGGCCGGTACCTCCTCTCCGCCGAGGACATGCAGTGGCTGCACGAGGCCGGCGAGCTCGCGTGCGCTAGAGTGGTGCGACGCCGAGCCGGTGCACGGAGGCGTGCGTGGCCAGCGGCGATGTCCGGTTCATCACCCGGTTTCAGAACAACCATGACTCATTGCCTCTGATTTCATTCGCCGATTAATCCAAAATGTTCTCCTCTCCGCGAACTAAACGTGGTGCCGTGCATCACGAACCCCGGATGCCTGGTGGCCATTGTACTATCGGCAGGCATCGTGTACTGGGTGAAAACGAAGCGGGGGTACTGCGGGATGATGCGGGTTGCCACAGTGTCCTCGCTTATTCTAGCGGTCTGTGACCACGAGCGTCCGCAGACCGGGCACTGTCCCGCTTCGCTCTGTAGCGGGAAACCGCAGCCCGCCCCACCTGCAACCTGATCAGGCGGGCCTCCCGCGTCGCGTGTCGCTGCAACGACCCGATTTCCCGGGGGAAAAGTATCCTTTTCCATCCGGAAACCAGGGAACAGTCCGTTAAAAACCGTACATACAGTCCGAATATCCTGGACGCCTAGCGATCAGGTCACCGCGCACGGGAGGGACGGGCGCGAGGGCGATCAAGGTCCGGGTTGTTGAGCTGACGACGTTGCCACCTTTCCAACAACACACACTCAGACTCAGCTAGCTGCTGCGTTCCGATCCACGCTATATAGCCCCCTCACGCCGCCGTCCACATTCCCCCTCCGTCTCCACGGCCGAGCTCACGTCATCACGCCACCGTCGACCCTCCTCCTCCTCCTCCTCCTCCTCCAACCCCATGGCGGCACCCGCAGACGTCGTCCCGCCAGCGTCAGGTATGTATACTTCCATCCCGCCTGCCTCTCCATCAGGCTAGGGTTACGAGCCGGCCGTACCTGCATAGCTAGGGCCCGGTGCCGGGGCGCAGGAGATGGACGCCATCTCCGTCGCATCTGACGCCGCTCGCTAGACTCTCGTTGTTTGCTCGTCGTGGATGTCGTTGTCGGTTTTCAGGCCTAGATCACACACACACACACACACACGCACGCACGCGGTCTTCTGGAACCTAGCACTAATCTGAAACCCTGCAAATGCACACGCGAGAGAACCCACCAACACACGATACAGACAGAGTTTTTTGCGACGCGCACACTGCGTCTTTTCTCGTTTTTTCCTTGTATTCAGTGTCCGGGGAAGGACTACCTGACCCTAGAAACCCGCCATGATCCACATCGAGCGTGCCATCCCACGTTCTGGATCATGAGTTCATGACGCGTTGCTTGGCGGTGCATATCTTAGTCTTAGCTAAGTCAAGTTTGTTAGTTGATTCGTCTTGTATTTTTCATTCTGTTCCGGATTGTATCCGGCAAACATTTTGTAATGTTTTGAGTTAATCAATAAAGCGCCAGTTCTCTCTCTCAAAAAAAAAAAAAACTGAAGCCACTACTTGGTCGCAGCGTGGACTGAGCACACCTCTGACCGTTTTCAGATAAAAAGACTGAGCTACACTTCGTCAGATAAAATGACAACGTCTGAAACGCAAAACAGTATTTTTTACGGGGAAAGGGGTTTTATTAAATTGAGATAGAGTTACAATCTGCGGCCATAGCAGCCTCAACATCCTGAGGGTAAGGGTAGCTACGAAGCCAGGTTTTGGTGATGCACTGATCTATCCCCGTACGTTTGTGAGTGTGGGCCATGGCCGTCCAAGACACACCGAATAAGCACCTTGCTTGACTCTGAAAGAAATTCCAATTCCTCATAAAAAAATTCCAATTTAAGTCCATCGGGTGAATCTCGTGCTACTACTTATTACTCAGGTGGTTAATTTGTTTATTTCTGTATGCATGGTAGATATCGCAAGACAGCAAAACATAAATATCCCAAGACCTCAAAACGTTACCAGCAGTCCACCACCTACCATGGTAGGCGGCGCAGAAGGTATCTGTGCTCAACAAAAACTAAGCTTTCATCAAGAACAACGGCAAAATCACCAACAAGTAAGATCAGCAAACCTTTATATTACTAGCTACACGCTATATTACACTTCACCAGCTACTCGTGCACTACATATATACATGCATATGTTTAATCTATATATCAACAAGTAACATCAGATTTTCTTGACATGTCTTGGTGGATGAAGAAAACTACCCTAGAACTTATTAAGCTACTAAAGCACGAAATAGATTTCAAGTTTCTCCACATAAAAGAGACATTGGCACACATTAAAAAAGGAGGTCCTGTTGACGACCAGGCGGCTGAGGCCAAGTTTGCTCAATTACAAACGGATTTCAAGGTATGTACCTACCCATACAACGTTGATTTTACTTACGACCTCCTTCACAGACAGTATATAATATGCGCTTCCTTTTTTTTTTGTCTAACATCACAACAGGAGCTTAACCCCCAAATTCAGATTTACACACAGTCAGCACCAAAGGCTCCATCATTGGTACGTCTTCTTTTGTAAACTTTCTCAGTTCAAAGTCAAACTCCATTTCTGCAATTGGTTGGCATGATGGTTGTCTCTCCACTTTCGCGAGAGATCTTTGAAGTAGGGATCGGCCAATGCCTGATTTATATATAGGACACTTGTTTTATTCATTATTAGAACCACAATGTCTAGCAAAAGCCATCACAAAGATCATAGAAACCGGATCCGCCAACTCAACTCTGAATGTTCAATGGCAAGCTAGATAAGAGAAGTACACCTAGATGGTAGCGTTGAGCTTTCTTTTACCCGCAGCAATATTCCTACGACACACAACTGGTCCACTGCATTTCAATTGGTGAAGGGCATGTACAAACACATAAAAGGTTGTTTTTAGAATAGAGGTCTGATTCCATTACTACAATCTTATAATGGGTATCAATCATATTTGTTTAACATGTCCAGTTGGAAGGTTACTATTGTGTGATTTATGCATTTCTTCATCTATGATTCAGTTTTGCTCTTACAGAGGCTTCTAGCATGTGTTAACTTTACAAAATAATATGTTCATGGGTATGCACGTACAGTGCAGACGTTAAGAGCAGACGCTAGGCTGATTTTCCTGGCCTTTAGGCCCAAATCCCGTCCGATCTTGGGATTTCCCCTAGCGTCGAGGCGAAACGAAGCTGTGGTTGCTAGGACTCTTTTCTATCGGCTCACCGGTGTTTGATTAGCCCTCACAGTTGTCCCTAGCGACCAGACTTAGTGTTGCGCGTGGGAGCCCAGACGCTTAGCCATAATCTAATTTTCTGGTATTTATTTTTCTGCACTTAAACGTGCGTCTAGCATAGTACATGGCTGTGTGCATCGCTCGATGCAGCTGGGGCTTCGCTCCCCATTTCGATTTTTTTACCTTCTGTAACTTGTTGTTTCCCAGTCATTTTCTTTTTGAACTTGTGTGTTCCTTTTCTTTTTGGAGAAAAAAGCCGTGAGCTTTATTAGTTCAAAGACACTGAGTAAGAATCAGCCAACAGGCTGTGTTCTAAGAAAGGAGGACTCGCTGCCAGCCAAACCTGGGACGTCACATTATTATAAGCAAATTTTGCACAATTGTGGGCCGTTTGGTTGGCTGTTCGGTGGACTAGACTAATACTAAAACTTTCAAAAGATAAGCCTAGCTCACGGACATCATCTAGGATTGGCCAAATAATAGACCGATCATTTCCCCCTTCCTTCCAGATAGGAACCAACTCGACGCAGTCCACTTCACACACTACCCGACTGTAATTTCTGTCCACTGCGAAAACAACGGCATCACGCAGGGCCAACGCTTCGATAGTCAGAGGATCAGATAGTCCCCGGTACAGCTTGCACCATGGCCCTAGAAATCCAGAGCTGTCCCGAGCCACACCCCACAGCTTCCTGCTACACTCTCATCAAACGACAAAGCACCATCTGAGGTGATCTTGACAGTCCCCATCGATGGTAATTTCCACTTACACTCCGGCCTTCTAGAAACTGAAGCTTTTTGGGCCGTTGGCAACTCTAGAGATAGCAATGTATCCCTAATGAACTTCAAAGCTTTTTTTTTTTTCGAAATGGGGGTAACCCGGCCTCTGCATCAATTGATGCACACAACCATATTTATTGCAACATTCCAGACCAAATTCAAGTTATTACACTCATGGATCGGAAAGGGTTGAAACATGTATCAACCATCTAAACAGAAGCAACAAAAAGCTATCCATTTTGAATTCTACTAATGTGCCGTCACCTAGTAGCCTGGAAGTAGAAATCCCGTGTAACCATAAGAAGACGGCTGCATCCAGCCTCCATAGGTTCCCGCTGATCCGCCGGGAGCAGGTTGGACCATAGCTGTATCCAGTGCACCGCCAATCGTATAACCTGCAAAAAATTAGTTCCCGTTTGTTTATTAAATACAATATTATTTCTAGTTATCCAAATGGACCAACACAAGGCCTCTACTCCAATGCATAATCTAGCCTTATCAACTTCCAACACCATTAAGCCAATTACCAAACATATTTGTAATATTTGATGGTGGGAGGACGTTATATGTAAAATAAACAATTCTCCAAACAATACGGGCAAAAGGGCATGAAAGAAACAAATGATCTATAGATTCCACTGAATCACAAAAACAACATTTCTGACAACCCGTCCAATTGCGCCTAGCCAGATTATCCTTCGTGAGAAGGACTTTATTTTTGAGAAACCACATAAAGATTTTAACTTTTAAGGGTATTTTTAATTTCCATAGGTATTTATGTAAAAATCCTGTATGCCCATTCATCTGATCCAAGTACAAAGATTTAACCGTAAAAATACCTGTATTAGTTAATTTCCACACAAATTTATCAGGAGTATCACATAAGTGGACCGACATTAACCTTTGACACAAATGCAACCAAAGTGTCCACTTATTACCAGTTAAACCCCTCCTAAAACCAATGTTAAGAGGTGTTTGAGCAAGTACAGATGATACCCTAATATTTTTCCTATTAGCAATATTATATAAGGACGGGTACTGCTGGGCTAATGTGGTTTCCCCTAACCAAACGTCTTCCAAAAAACGGACACTTTCACCATTACCTATTGTAAAAGAGCCATGAGTGAAGAAAATATCTTCTACACGCATCAGGCCTTTCCAAAAGGGAGAGTCCGTTAGTTTTATGTCTACTTGAGATAAAGTTTTTTCCCCAAGGTATTTATTGTGCAAAATTTGCTGCCACATACCCTCTTCGGTTAGGAGTTTGAATAGCCATTTGCTAAGTAAACATTTATTTTTTAACTCAAGCACCTCTATACCTAAACCCCCTTGATCCTTTGGCCGACACACAATATTCCATTTAGAGAGCCTATACTTCTTATTTTCTGTACTTTGCCAAAAGAACCTTGATCTATAGAAGTCTAGACATTTTTTAACTCCCTTAGGAATTTCCAGAAAAGAGAGCATAAACATTAGGAGGCTAGTTAAGACAGAGTTAATAAGGACAAATCTATCCCCATAGGATAACGATTTCCCTTGCCAACACCCAAGTTTAGATGATAATCGGCTCTCAATTGGATCCCACTCTGAATTTTTCAATTTTCTGTAGTGAATGAGTACACCGAGATATTTGAAAGGTAATGAACCAGACTCACACCAAAAATTTCTTCTGTATTCCGATTCCACCTCTTTTGCCTTTCCAAAACAAAAAATATCACTCTTATGGAAATTAATTTTTAAGCCAGAGAACTGTTCAAAAATGCAAAGGATTAATTTCATATTAACAGCTTTTTCCAAGTTGTGTTTCATGAAAAGTATCATATCATCAGCATATTGAAGTATAGAAACCCCTCCGTCTACCAGATGTGGGATAAGGCTTCCTACTTGACCCTCCTGTTTTGCTCGGCTAATTAACATCGCTAACATATCTGCCACAATATTGAAAAGGATTGGAGATAGTGGATCACTCCGTCGTAACCCTTTTCGAGTTTGAAAATAATGACCAATGTCGTCATTAACTCTTATTCCGACACTACCCCTTGCACAAAATGTTTAATCCACTCACACCATTGTGAATCAAAACCTTTCATGCGTAAAACTTGTTGTAAAAAGGGCCACTTCACTTTTTCATATGCTTTTTTCGAAGTCAATTTTAAAAAGCACTCCATCCAATTTTTTACGATGTAATTCATGTATAGTCTCATGCAATACGACCACACCCTCAAGGATATGTCGTCCAGGCATGAAAGCTGTTTGAGTGGGTTTAATAACTTTTCTATTAGTTGCCACCTTGGTAAATTTTTTGAAACTGACATTCAGTAAACATATGGGATGATATTGTTGTATTTGTGTGGCATTTTATTTTTTAGGCAGAAGAGAAATGGTCCCCAAGTTCAATTTAAAAAGAGGCAAATCTCCTCTTTTCAATTGAACAAAAAGGGCCAGAAGGTCCTTCTTAATAACTTTCCAAAAAGTTTGATAAAATTCTTCGGGTAACCCATCTGGTCCTGATGCTTTATTATGCTCCATTTGAGATATAGCTTCAAAAATTTCCTTTTCTGTAAATTCAGCAGTAAGAATGGCATTTTCTTCTGCTGACAATTGAGGGATATCATCAATCCTGTCTTCCATTAAAACAGTGCCATTATGATCCGGCTCCCCAATTTTTTTTATAGTATTCAGTAATAAAAACTTTCAAATTATCCTCCCCAAAAATAGTTCCTTCTTGTTGCTCAAGCTGAAATTTTTTCTTTTTTCTATGTTTGCCATTTGCAATCAGGTGAAAATACTTGGTGTTATTTCCACCTTCTTGGACATGTTTAACCTTAACACGTTGGGCCCATTTAGTTTCTTCATCACGCCTAAGTTTATTAATGCTTTCATTTGAATTCTTAAGAGTATTCTTCTCTTGATCAGTCAAAGGAGAAGTCTCGGCCTTAATATCCAATTTATCAATAATGGCTAACCGACGCTCTTTTTCCTTCTTGTATTTTCCACTAAGGTTTTTCGCCCAACCTCTCAAAAACCGTCTTAAGTGTCTTATTTTTTCTGCCATGTAAGAATAGGAGTCTTGCCCTTAGTCACAGATATGAGTCCATTTGATCCTTGAATCCCATATGGAATACATGATAGTAATTATCTTTGGTCTATCATCCTCCAGAATATTCTTCTCTGCCAGAATATCCTTTGCCCATGTAACCGGATGGAGCCTCGGGAGCTTAATATTCAAAAACTCCTTTGTTGCTGTCCAGAACAGCTGAGCATGAGAGCACTCAATCAGAGCATGCTGTAGATTTTCAAAAGTAGCCTTGCATATTCCACAAGTATTGTCGTCCATGACATGGCGTCGGGTAAGGGTCGAGAAAACGTGCATAATGCCTTTTAAAACCCTCCACCAAAATATTCGTACCTTGGGGACTACTCTAATCTTCCACAATATTTTCCACAATTCCCCATCACCGACTAATGAGGATGCATCAATGTTATACTCCTCTTCGTTCATCATCAAAGCTACGCTGATCGGACTGTGTACAGACCCGATTTCTCCTTTGCCCAGGCGATCAAGTCCTCCCCCACACTTCTTCTTAAGGGTATCTGTAGGATAGCATCAGCATCAGGGGCTAGAAAAATCGAACGGACCTTCTTTTCATTCCACAAGTGTTCATCAGTGATAAGATCATTAACTGTCTGCACTTGGGTATCAACCAAACGTCCCATAGGACGCATAATGTGGGAGTTGGGAATCCACTTGTCCTCCCAAACTGAAACCGTATGGCCAGTGCCTATTCTCTTTATAAGGCCAAGCTCAAGAGCTCTCCTACCAGCAAGGATCGCCCTCCACGTTCTTGATGCCGCCCGTGGCGCCGTCGCCTCCATGAAATCACGATCTGGGTAGTAACGTCCCTTAAGAACTTGTGCAGATAAGGAACGGGGTTGTCATCAATCTCCAGCCCTGCTTTCCCAGGAGCACTAGATTAAACGCGAAACCCATGCCTCCTCTCCCTTTTGGTATTGCCAATTTGTCCCATGCCAACCAATGCATGGATCGTTTGTCAAGATTGCCACTCCACCAAAATTTTGCCATCAGTGATGTGTATTTTTTGCACGAGCCTTTGGTCAGATCAAAGCAACTCATACTGAATATCGGTTTTGCCTGAATAACCGATTTAAGAAGAACTTCCTTCGCTGCATAGGATAGGAGTCTCTCCGCCCAGGCAAACATACCACTTTTTGTACTGTCGGTGATGTACTTCTTACAGAAAGCTTCAACGTTGATATTGAGCTCCTGTTTCATTGCTTCTCGAACCGGTTCGGATGTGCATGGGCTCAAAAATATAGAACTCTTGTTTCTATTAACCAACTGGCCTGACGCCGCATTGTAAATATCTAGAATCTCGTTCAACCTCGTTGCACTAGCCACGCTTGAATTAATGAATATGAGACTATCATCAGCAAATAAAATATGGGTAATCCACGGTGATCTATTGCAAACCCTCATACCTCTGTCAATATAGCCGGGATTATAATGATTCAGAAAAGCCGTCAAACCTTCTCCGCACAGGAGAAATAGATATGGAGACATCGGATCGCCTTGTCGAAGGCCTCGTGATGGCACAAAAGGATGGAGCAAGTTTCCATTGACCTTCACCGATAACTGAACTGTCGATACACATTGCATAATGAGCTCAATTAATCTTGGCGGGAAACCAAGCTTGTGCATAATCGCTTGAAGAAAAGGCCACTCTACACGATCGTAAGCCTTCATCATGTCAAGCTTAATCGCACATTGTCCTTCTTCCCCTTTTTCTTTCTTTTCATGGAGTGTATGCACTCAAAAGCCACAAGAGCGTTATCGGTGATGAGTCGCCCTGGGACAAAAGCGCTCTGTTCCACACTGATAACCTCCTCTAACACCGGTCTCATCCGGTTTGCAATTGTCTTTGAACAAATCTTGTATAATACTGAGCAAAGAGAGATCGGTCAGAATTGGGAGATGGACTGGGGGTTCCGTACCTTTGGAATGAGCACAATGGCTGTGTTATTTAGCGAAGTTGGAAGCTCCCCTCCATTAAGAAAATCCAGCACCGCTGCCACTAGATCCTCACGAATAAGATCCCAGTGACGTTGATAGAAACCAGCCAATATCTATAAATGAGACATTGTCTGTTTTTATTTGCAGCCAATATTGTTAGCCTGAAGGTAAATTGCTAGTAAATCATAGATCCTAAGCCAACTAAAATAATTCAACCACACAACTGCAAGCAATTGTGAGGCTGTTCTAGTGTTGCAAGGATTATTTCCAAAAGTTGGAGTGGCATATTTCCAAGTTTGGTTTTTGTAATGGAATATTTCCAAATGGTGAAAATTGTAATGGCATAAATCCAATTAACCATATTTTTTATGCTCACATGTCAACTTCTAGAGAACTGGCAGTGTCAAGCCACAAAAAGTTCAGTTACTGACTTCTACATTTCCTCCTTGCTTACCAATAGAGCAATTAAGCTGATATCTATATAATAAGCAAGGTGCTAGAAAATTATACTATAGTTGTTTCTAACAATGCTAAAAATGGGCTTATCGACATTCCAAAGTAGAGCAGTAAATGGATACTACACAGTAATTGTTTCCCCTGTTGTTGTATTGTACTATAACTGCCAATGTAGTTGTTTCTATACTACACAGTAATGATTGCTCAAATGGATGTTTAATTAGACATGACAAGTTGCTTACAGACTTCTCCTTAACTTGGATTCTTGCAGCATTGTTATTTTTTCTTTATGAACCCATTGTATCTTGTTAGGCTGAGGGACTAAGCAGATACAGACATTGTATCATTAGGAAGTTCTTGTGGTACAAAAGTTTAAGAGTCTGTACTAGTAATTGTGTATAATGAAGATCTGTTCATTGAACTTACTGATCTTACTGTAACATGCCTCAGCAACTCCACTTCACTGCTGCTTACTGTGTAATCCTGCATTATCAATTCACGATGACTTATTGTGATTGATAAATTAATGGCTATTTTTTAAAAATATTTATGATCAAAGGGATTATCCTGTAGCCATCTTTTCAGTAAAGATCACTGCTTCAAACATCAGTTATAGTACCAGTGTCTTCCTTTACCACATAAGAATTAGATTAAACCATCTACAGTACCGGGAGAGAATGCAACGCTTTGGTGACGGATGGTACTATCGTGAAGCAATAGGAGAGCGTAAATTTCTTGAGCTTTCTTTAAACATATCGTATCTATTTGTTGATCAATTTCAGTTTGGTAAACTTATTTCTTGCTACAGTGCAATCTACTTAGCAGTTACTAGCTATGCAGAGCTCTCTCTTTCAGAACACGCAGCTTTTAAAAGGGAGATACGATCCGTTTCAGCACCCCCCAAAAACAGGGGAGGATAAGATTGATGCATCGTTCTGAAAGTATTTGGGGATAGTACCCGTGGATTTCACAATGTCATTAACACTGGAAAGTGGAAAGAGGAAAAGGGTACTTCATGTGTTAGCTTCCGAATACGAAAGCTGCTTGTGACAGAAAACAAGCATAAATGTTACTCCTTTTGAAGAAATGTTATTCCACTGTTTGATGCTAAATGTCTGTATTCAGGAGGAGGGTGGACCTTTTGATACTTTAACGAATGAAGATGAGTGCAGAGTTCGTCATGCTCTTGATGGCGGGAATAGGTGTTGCCCTCTTTTACCCTTGTTAAGACACAGTAGGCTGCAACCACATTTCTTGTGCAAAGGTCTATCTTAATTAGCACTGTCTGAAGTCTGCCTTTTTTCCTTCCAGTTCTGATGAGGTGTTATTGGTGCATAAAGCTTCAAATATTGAATTAAAAAGAGTGACCTTGCAGTGCTTGAAAGATAAAGGCTTGCTAAATGATGAGGTATTCTAATTTTTTTGCTATATGTTTAGATGATCTCTCTTATCGGACTCCAGAGTAAGCATATAGAATTTGACATTAGTATATAACTGTTCCTGATTATTTTCAGGTCATAGATTTGTATCTCCAACTTCTGAAAGAACGGGAACTGAGAGAGCCTAACAAGTTTCTAAAGTGCCACTTCTTCAACACCTTTTTCTACGAAAAGGTCCACTGCTATGTCCAATGACTTGTAACATCATTTTGGCATGGCTCTGCTTTTGCTTGCAATCGTCTTTACTTGAGTCCCTGTAGAGTTGCATTCAAGTATTTCCTTGTGTGGTTGCGTAGTGTGTGCATCGTACCTAGCTGATCTCACTGCATTTTCTGGCAGGAAGTTATCGATATTGATGCATCGTACCTAGCTCACTTTATCACTAAAATAACTCATAATAGGTTGTTTATGCCACCAGAACAATTTAGTCAACCTCATATTTTTTCTCATGTTTCTGTTAACAGCTGAATGGTAAGAATGGTGGGTATCATTATGAGGCCGTTAGGAGCTGGACAAAAAAAAAGTTAGGGTACAACATAATTGATTGTGATAAGGTAAATGCTCTCATGCATGGTCCTTAATTTTCAAGCTTTAATCGTCATGTGATTTAACTATCCTTCTAACTGGAACTAGTTACCATGCCCAGATTTTTGTTCCCATACACAAGAAATTCATACACAAGGAATCCCATTGGTGTTTAGCGGTCATCAACATAAGGGACAAAAAGTTCCAATATCTGGATTCACTTGGCTTCGAGGATATAAAAGCCCTGGAAATCTTAGTAAGTGATATCTCCCTCCCTCCCTAAGCTGTTTTTTCCTTTGTTTTCTGTTCAGGACATCAGCCTAACGTTAGCTTTTTCCACCTCTACCAGGCTAGGTATCTTGTGGATGAGATAAAAGACAAAAATAACAAGCAGATCGATGTTCTTTCATGGGAGCAGGAAGTAGTCAAAGAACGTCCTTCCCAGGATAATAAGTATTTCCCTTATCTTTGGCAATAAAGTGCTTTCATGGTTTTTCTGCTTGAACTTATATACACTATAATACATGACATGCTCCTCGAAGTTAGAGAAAATTATAATTTCCCACGTACTGTACTAGTATTTGATGAGGTGTTTGTTTTCTTAGCACAGACTGTGGCATGTTCATGCTCAAATACATTGACTTCTACAGCAGAGATATGGGTCTTATTTTTGAACAGGTACTAATGAGCTCTGCTTTACCTTTTCTGTATTCACTATTTAGCAGAAGAAATTAAACAAGATTTGATGGTTCATTATATATTACATGCTAAAATAATACACTAAAGTGGTGTTTTGAATGTGTTATCTTTTCATAGAAACACATGCCTTATTTCCGGAGGAGGACTGCCAAGGAAATATTGGATTTGAGGGCTGGATAAATAAGAAGGCAGAGGCGGGAAGGCGTGGCCAGACGTGGTTTTTGTCTGGCTATTAGACTTCAGAGCCACTGAGCTTTGAGACGGATATGTTTGGAACTCCTGTTTAATGGTTTGGGGTGAGTGCAGACGGTGGCCTTTAACTCCGGTTTCTAAGGCCCTCTAACAGCGGTTATAGAACCGCTGTTGGGGGTTCGGTGTTAGAGCCCCCCTTTAACATCGGTTCTTATACAAACCGGTGTTAAAGGGTGGCGCACGTCCGCAGCGCTCAGCCTCCCCTTTAACACCGGTTCGGTTCTGTGCCGCGGCAAGAAAAGGAGATAAATCTCTGCCGCGGCAGGAAAACGGCCTAAATCTCTGCCGCCGCCCCGTTCTGGGCGTATTTCTGTGGCGCGGCGGGAACGGGGAGGGGGAGGGGGAAATCGATCGGGAGCGGTATATACACATACATCGTCGTCGGTACATACGAGTACATGAATAATTAAATAACTATTATTATACACAAACATCGCCATTGTGTGGTATTCTCTGTAAACGTTGAAGCATCAAGTACAAGACAAACACGTTCAAGCATCTAAAGAGTTTTTGGATATCTAAAGAGTTCTTCGCCAGGCGTGACGACCTCATCAAGTATGAACCCCGCCAATTCCTCTTGAATGGCTCGTATGCGGTCAAATGGTAGGAGTTGGTCCCGCATCCGTTCGATCTAAATATATATGAAGAATATGGTCAATATATATATAAGAATAAAACCCAACACAATTGATGGTAATAAAATAATGTTGTGTATTTTGTTTACTTACTTTATTACTCTAAGTTGTTTAGTGCGGCTTGGCCCGTCGCACATATCGTGTTGCGAATAAACTTATAAACATAGTATCCACATAAGTTATTGCCGGGTCCCTGATACGCGCACTTTACGAGAATAGAGAGTTCAATCAAAATAATAATCAATAAAGCATGATATAATGGAATTGGAAGCAGAATCAAAGAGATACGCAGACCTAGCTAGCTAGTATTACTTACATTTTGGTCTACAAATTTTAGTTCTTCTGACCATTCATCCACGGCCCTGCCCGTGAACCTTTTCCAAACCCTGTCCGGCAAAGAAAATGAATAAAGGAGTAATTAATTACTTGTTGTCACGAAAGTTGCCGATCTAGTGCGATAATATGATTGAAATTACCTCTAGAGCATCTCTCTAAAGTCTGCCCATAGCTCTTTTTCTTTTCGTAACGAGTCCATGACAAGGACTTTTCCTAAGTCAGGTTGAATGACTAGAAGAATAAAGTGGAACCTACGCACGCATAACTCATCATCAGTTACACTTAACATCGAGTAAGTCGAAATAGAATGTGTACAAGAGAGGGTAACAGTACTCACGAGAAGTTGTAAGGCAATAGTATTTCCCTTTTGGTTTGTTGTCTCAGTAAAGACCTTAGCAAGTAATCTTCTTTTTGCCCGGGTTTGGTTCTTATCACTTCTTCATGAACTCTATTTGGGTCAACGAACCCAATATCAAAAGGGCCTCCTTTTATGCATTCCATAACCTTTTTCCTGCATAATAGTATATACATATATGATGAGCATATATATATATATACATGCAATTAATGAAGTGAATGAGATGAGATAGAAATTACAGAAATAGTACTTACACACAATAAAGGTCGATGACAGCTTTGTCGAGTTCCTTCTGATTGAATAGAAAATATAAGTCTTGAATATTGAAGTCGATCTCGTCGTCTCCGCACAAGAAAATCTGATCTCTTATATGCGCCGTGATCCATTCTTCCTTCCTCGTCTTGCAGAAATCAAGGTACCACTTGTGCAATCTTCACATCTTTGTTGGTAGATTCTTGAACTCCTCTTTCTTGACGAGATTCTTCCCATACTTCCATGGTTGTATGGGGTTGACATCGCTTATGGGAATGTTGTCTCCCATGAGGTTCAATTATGCAATGTAAGTCATCCCCATTTCATTTGCCTTTCTTTGTAGCTCTGCCTCGTAATCATTTACAGGAGGAGCGTTCCGTGTGTCGAACACTTGGAGCGGGGCGCATGATTGCTTTACCTGCTCTCCGAGCATGGGAACTGTTTTCTAGGGTGCCGCACGACTGCTACTTTCAGTCTCCCTTCGCCTTGCATCCCCCTTCAAAATCTGGCGCTCGTAGTCCGGCACAAGTGGGGTTTCAGGTTTCAAAAGATTATTGTAAAACTTCTCCACCACTGTCGGATCTATTTTCTCCTTTGGCTCGGCCCGTCTAGGTGCAAAGAATTTCTTGACCTCTTCTTTCGAGATCCTATTGGTCTCCTCGTCGTTGCGATTCCACGGTAAAACCGGCAATGGCTTGGCGGAAGGCTACGGGACGTAGTTTCTTGAACTCTTTGGCGTACGGTTTCCTGCGGATTTCTTCATGGCAGTGCTAGTGATGCTCTTCGTGGCAGTGATCTTCCGCTTACGCCGAGGAGATGGCTGGCGCGCCAGAGATGGCTGCCGCGCAGGAGATGGCTGAAGCGCCGGTGATGGCTGCCGCGCAGGAGATGGCTGAAGCGCCGGAGATGGCTGCCGCGCAGGAGATGGATGAAGCGCCGGAGACGACAGGGGAGTATTCTGATGACTTGGAGACGGCTGAGGCGGCTCAGACTGCTGACGCTGCGGAGACGGCGGGGGTGCCAGTGGCCTCCAATTTGGAAGCACGATGTGTTCCTTCTTCCAAAGAATGGTTGTTTTCACTGCAAATTTGAGTTGAGTTTCCCCTTCACCTGTAGCATGGTAAAGCTGTGCTTCCTCATATTCCTTCACAACCTCATCCACCCCGACAATAGCATAGCCATCTGGAATCGGTCGGCAGTGGTAAGTTCCACCAGCTACAGGAGGTAAGGCATAGCCGACAACCACCTTAATGGATAAGCCCATTAATCTCACATGCAGCTCAGCGTGTTCGCTCTCCGTGATCTTATCCACGGGGTATATAGGACCCGCCATTTCAAGCGTGGGCTGCACGTTCTCCGTGGAAGCCACGCTGCTTTTCTGCAGAGTCCGGCCCGGCAGCTTCCAATGCAGGCTCTTCGTGCCGCTGAGATGGGCCGGTAGCTTGCTGGCTCTATTGTGCATTCACTTGCGCCTGCAGCGCCACAAGTGCATGTTCTATCTGTGTCATCCGCTCTGTACGCTATTTTTCTTTTCTGCCGTGCCATCTGTAAGAGTCGCCCCACTCGGCAAACCCATCCTTCCACGTCATACCCCCTGTGCCTCGTGCATGTCCAGGGTGTTCTTTTTTACCGATGGCGCGTGTGAGCTGGTCATTCTTTCTGTCGGGATGGAAGGTCCTGGCGGCTGTTTCCTCGTATGCCGTGATGAGTTCAATGACGGGTTTGACAAGGAGGGTTGGGAAGATACACAATCTTGTTTCTGGGTCCAACCTTGCCCCGATTCCGTAGAACCAAGTCTTTGCACGTAGGTCCCACCCATGTGTCTGGGGTGTGATCCCTCTAGCGCGCAGGGCCTTCTCAGCTTCCTCCCACTTAGGCCTCTCGAGATATGTAGCCACCGACCCCGCCCTCCGTGATATTCCTTCTTCTGGGCATTTAGCGTATTGGTTTCTGACCTCTTTGTAGCTATAGCACCTTCCTTGTATGCCACAAATTCGGGCCAGTGAGGTCTTATCTTCTCATAATATGCGTCTTCGAAATCTAGAGTCTCGCGAGCTTTGACAAATTTGTTCAATTTTGTCTTCCAGTTGCGGAAAGCGTCAGCCATCTTCTTTAGAGTCCACTCTTTGACCTTTTCCTTTATAACCGGTTTGTTTTCATCCTCCTTTGGCGGAAGGGTGAAATTTACCAATAGCGAATTCCAAAGCGTTTCTTTGGATCTTTCATCGACAAAGGTACCGTCGCCCTTCTTTGGCTTATTCCAATTTTCAATTATGATTGGGATTTGGTCCCTAACAAGAACTCTAGCATGACGTACAAATTTTTCTACGGCCTTCTTGGGTTCCATCGGCCTGCCATCAACACGGACTGCTTCGATCGTGAACTTTGCACGATATTTCAACCGATGGCTCGCGCCTCGCTTGCTTTTTTTTGTAGAAGAAGATTGTTGCTGGCTGGTCGATCCAGAGGGCTAAAAGAAGAAAGAAGCGTTAATTAATACATTTACATGTATACAAATCAATTGGTGTAAGTCAGCAGAGGCTTAATCCATGCATATACCTCGATAGACTTTGTAATCACTAAAGTGCGTTCACCGAAGTCGCCATCTTCTCCATGACTACTTGAGCTGTCATCATGTCCCTCCAAGTTCAGATATTGTGAGGTGTCCTCGTGGATCATGTTCTCCATTATTTCTTCATCTTCAAGGTTTCTACTGAGTGGATCTATAGTTTCTAAAACAAAATATGATCACACAAATATCAGCAATACATCTATTGAAATGCTCAAGCAAAGATGATGATATGACATGTTAAAAGTATTGAAATGTAACCCTAATACATGCTTGGTCATTCCAAACCCTAATTCAGAGAAACCCTGGATTCATATGAGAGGGTACATTTACTTCTTCTAATTAACTTGTCATGAAAGTTGATTAACATAGCATGGTTATTATAATGCTATATTGACAACGAGAGGTGGCGGCGCTAGGGCGAGAGCGGGGCCGGGATGCGTGGGGGTGTGCGTTCGAACCAGCACGACGTGGGCTCAGCGAGGACAGAGGAGGTCAGGGTCGACGGCATAATGGTGGCGGTGGTCGTCGGCGTGGCACAAAATATACACATGCATATACAATACACATACAATACAATATATATATATATATACATACACATACAAATATACATACACATATGCCACTTGTTCTACTAAATTTAATGGTATTTTATTTGCAAATTTTGGTCCAGTGGTATTTTATTTGCGATTCGCCGGTACCCTTTCGGTTTGGAAACATACGACCCCGCGACGGAGCGCCTCTCTGCCGTCCGCCCCTCTTGCGTTCGCCATGGCTGCGGCCGTCGGCACGCCGTGCGCGGCGCAGAACGCTCCGTCGGACTTCGTGAGCCCCCACGACACGTGCGTAAAGCCGACTGCAAGCTCCAGCACTCTGGCGGGCCGTACGGGGAGAACATCTTCTGGGGCTCCGCCGGCATAGCCTGGAACGCGTCGGACGCCGTGGCCTTGTGGACCTCCGAGAAGAAGTACTACAACTACGCGCGTGCTTGGACGGTCTCGCCGGTGGAGAGGCGGCGTCACGGGCTTGGACAGGGTTGCCGGTGGTGGCGTCACGGGCTTGGACGACGTCTTAGGAGGCGGAGTGACGGCCCTTGGCCACCGTGGGCGGTGGGTAGTGGCGCCGGTGAGAACCGGCAGGCGAAGGCCGCCGTGCATGCACCAACACCGCCGCACGAAGTTCGAGGGGGAGGGGATATAGGCGTGGACGACATACGTAGGGCGAGGGCGACGACGACGTACGGCTGGACGGCGAGGGCGCGACGATGAGGGCGTACGTGGACACGGCGACGGACGACGTCTGACGGCGGCCACAAGGCGAGGGCGGCAGCGCCTCTGGATGGCGATGGCGAGGGCGGCGACAACAGGGCTGGATGACGGCGACTCCTCTGCTTCCTCGCGCTCATTTTCGATCTGGCTGGGGAAGAAGGAAGAGGAAGGCGCGTTATAACGCCTTTAACACCGGTCAAGTAGACGACCCTTTTTTACCGGTTCGTGGCACGAACCGGTGTTAAAGGGGGGACATTTATTTCATGCATTAAAGGGGTGGGGGCATTTTTAATTCAGAAAATATGATATATATCCTTTTCATTTCAACTCAGAAAAATATGAATAATATATCATAATTTTCAGAAAAATAATATCTATCCATTCTTGTAAAAACATTTTATATTTACTTTAGATGAAAATTTTCAAAATAATTAAACACTTACATATAAATTTTGATTATTCAATTCAAACAAAAATAAAATGGACAAACCCTAAAACTTTGAACATAAGAAATATTAAGCATCTAAAAAGGAATCTAACCCGATATTTTTTTATTTTTTTATCCCCATTTTAAACTATCGTCAAACTTTGTCGAACAACGGGCATGAAGATTCTTGGCTCGGGGCCAAGCCTCGCTCAACTTGCATTGGATTTTTGATAAAATAGCATATTGTGAACCTAAAAATGATTTTTGTAAAAAATCATGAGCATCGTATCATGTACTTGTAGTTCATATCTGACCCACTTCCTGCCGATTCGGCAGGAATTTGTCTTTTTCACCAGAGGTGGACGGAAAGGTTTCAGATCCCCCTATTGATACATTGTCCATATAAGGTGGTCTAGTATTTTTGTAAAATGTGGTGGTGGTTTTTTGAATTAGCCATTTGGTGGTTGCTTCACAAAACCGTCCATTTTTTATGCTCGGAATGAGATAGGTCATTTTGTGAAACCGTGTAGTGTGCTTGATTGAGAGAATGCCCGTCCCTACATATCATTGCTTTACATCCTAGGGTGCCTTTTCCACGCAGTTTCCCCTCATGTCGTGATTCTGGAACACCAATCGCCTTAATGTCAGGAATAAAATCAACACAAAACTCAATGACCTCCTCTGTTACATAGCCCTTGGAGATGCTTTCTTCTGGCCTAGCACGGTTATGAACATATTTTTTTAAGACTCCCATGTACCTCTCAAAGGGGAACATATTATGTAGAAATACAAGACCGAGAATGGCAATCTCTTCTACTAGGTGAACCAGGAGATGCGTCATAATATTGAAGAAGGATGGTGGGAACACCAACTCAAAGCTGACAAGACATTGGGCCACATCTGTATGTAACCCTGGTAGGCTTTCTGGATCGATTACCTTCTGAGATATTGCATTGAGGAATGCACATAGCTTCACAATGGGTACTCGAACATTTTCAGGTAGAAGCCCCCTCAATGCAATCGGAAACAATTGTGTCATAATCACGTGGCAGTCATGAGACTTCAGGTTTTGGAATTTTTTGTCTGCCATATTTATTATTCCCTTTATATTCGATGAGAAGTCAGACGGGACCTTGATACTGCTCAGGCATTCAAAAAAGATTTCCTTCTCTGCTTTGGTAAGAGCGTAGCTGGCAGGAGTTAAGTGGCATCGTTTACCCTTCTTGTTCTCAGAATGCATAGGATCTTCAGGGTCTTTCAGATGTTGCTGGTCCTGCCGTGCTTCCGGTGTATCTTTTGTCTTCCCATACACTCCTAGGAAGCCTAGCAGGTTCACGCAAACATTCTTCGTCACGTGCATCACGTCGATTGAAGAGCGGACCTCTAAGACTTTCCAATAGGGTAGGTCCCAAAATATAGATTGCTTCTTCCACATGGGCACGTGTCCGGCATCGTCATTCAGAACAGATAGACTGCCAGGACCTTTTCCAAAGATTACTTCTAGGTCCTTGACCATACCAAATACCTCCTCACCGCACGAAGGGCGAGGCTTCCTCGGGGTTCGCCACGCGGATGTTTGAAATGCTTGCCTTTCTTTCTTACTGGATGCAGGTTCGGAAGAAATCAACGATACCCTAGGTACACAACCTTCTTACATTTATCCAAATATACACTTTCAGTCTCATCTAAACAGTGTGTGCATGCATTGTATCCCTTGTTTGGCTGGCCTGAAATGTTACTAAGAGCAGGCCAATCATTGATGGTTACGAAAAGCAATGCTCGTAGGTCAAATGGCTCCCCTTTGTGCTCATCCCACATACGTACACCTGGTTTGGCCCACAACTGTAAAAGTTCTTCAACTAATGGCCTTAGGTACACATCAATGTCGTTGCCGGGTTGCCTCGGGCCTTGGATGAGCACTGGCATCATAATGAACTTTCTCTTCATGCACAACCAAGGAGGAAGGTTATAGATACATAGATTCACATGCAAGGTGCTGTGACTGCAGCTCTGCTCACCAAAAGGATTCATGCCATCTGTACTTAGACCAAACCTTAAGTTCCTTGCGTCACGTGCGAAGTCCGGGTACTCTCGCTCGACTTTTCTCCACTGACCCATCAGGGGTGTCTCAACATCGCGTCTTTCTTACGGTCTTCCATGTGCCATCGCAACAACTTGGCATGCTCTTTATTTCTGAAGAGACGTTTTAACCGTGGTATTATAGGATCATACCACATAACCTTGGCAGGAACCTTCTTCCTAGGGGCCTCGCCCTCAACATCGCCAGGATCGTCTCGTCTGATCTTATACCGCAGTGTAGTGCATACCGGACATGCATCCAAATTCTCGTACTTCTCACCGCGATAGAGGATACAGTCATTAATGCAGGCATGTATCTTCTGCACGTCTAATCCTAGAGGGCAGACAACCTTATTTGCTTGGTATGTACTGTCGGGCAACTCATTATTTCTTGGAAGAAGATTCTTCATTTTTACCAACAACTTTGAAAATCTTGTTGTCACCACACCGTTCTCTGCCTTCCATTGCAGCAAATCCAGTGTGGTACCTAGCTTTTTGTGGCCATCTTCGCAAGTTGGGTACAACAATGTTTTGTGATCCTTTAACATCTGCTCCAGCTTCTCCTTCTCCTTTTCAGTTTCACATTCTTCCTTTGCATCAGTAATGGCCCGACCAAGATCGTCATCAGCGGGCCCATCTGCTGCCTCTTGATCTTCATTATCTACCCCCATTGCAGTATCATCATATTCAGTATACATATTATGATAGTTTTCATCATCCTCTTCTTCTTTGTTGTCTTCCATCATAACCCCTTTTTCTCCGTGCTTGGTCCAACAATTATAGCTGGGCATGAAACCGGATCGAAGCAGGTGGGCGTGAATGGTTCTGGTATTTGAGTAGTCTTTCTTGTTCAGACAGTGAACACACGGACAACACATAAAACCATTGTGACCACGATTTGCATTAGCCACAACGATGAAATTTTGGAGGCCCGTAATGTACTCGGAAGTGCGTCGGTCACCGTACATCCATTGCCGGTTCATCTGCATTAATATATAGTATATATCAAAAATTAATAGGGAGATGACCATTTATATATAGTACATCAATGACACATGAAAGGATAGTTGCCGACCTCGACCGAGAAGGAAAGAGCAACGAGAAAACTTATTTTGAGCTCTCGGGCATTTCACCGAACACCTCTTGTGCATAGGAAAAAAACACAAACTAGCACACCTCACACCCTCTTGCTAGGCTCCAAAATGAGAGAGTGAAAAAATGGAAGAGAGGGGTGTGGGCTGCGGTGTGTTATATAGCCCCCCCTTTAACACCGGTTCAAGCCACGAACCGGTGTTAAAGGGGGGGGGGATACGCGGGCCACTGGTGCAGGGGCCTTTAACACCGGTTCATGCCATGAACCGGCGTTAAAGGGGGCTCCTTTTTGCTGCACAGGCCACGCTGGTACGGCCCCCCCCTTTAACACCGGTTCGTAGAAGAACCAGTAAAGCCCATTTCCATTCTCAACCAAAGGCCTCGTTTCTACATGTAGGCCTTGAGTAGTATGCGATCATATTTCAGCGCCAAGTTACAAAGCCTGTGTTTGTATGACCCGTGCCACCCTTTGGTCGCTTTGTGCTCTGGTTCTTCGTCTCACTAGCTACTAGAAATCTGTAGTTTACTTAGAGCCATGTACCCTAGGTGAAATGCAAAAAAACATATAGGTAAAGGATTTATTTACCTAGGGGAGAGACGCTAGGTAAATAAATTGAGTCAGGTGAAGATTCCAACGTCATAAAAAGTGTTTATACATCAGGCAGGCATAATAAACGTATAGAAGTGTCCATCGGAAAATAGTAATTAGTTCATTTTTGATACTACTCTAGCAGATACCACATCCGGCCATACCGCAAAACGGGTATGCGGTAAACCACAACTCGTCTTTGCAGTGAAAAAGAGCGGGGTGGAATAGATGCTGCATAGTTGTACCGCAAAATAGATTGTACCCTCTAGAATATCAAACCAATACAAAAATTTCAAAGTTTTTACAACAGCACAAACAAACTGAAAATAAACATACTAGGCTCCCTTATGACCATGATGATCACCTCCACCATTCGCAGAAGCTCTAAGAGCTTTCCTTGCCTCGATGATCTCCAACCTTCTATCGTACATCCCACTACACTTTTTTGATTGGATCCATCTTGTCAAGATCTATAGTCATCACTCATGTTTCATTGACAACCACTACTGCCCTAGCCTTTCCTTCATCGAGATGAATCCTTCGCTCCTCAAACTCAGCTTTGCGCTTCTCATCTTCACGAGTTGCAAGCCACATTTTCATCTTCGACTCAACTCTCTTTTCATCCAACTAAAGCTTGGTTTTCATTTGTTGTTGCGCTACTAGCGCCTTGTGCTTAATCATGTCATCGTTTTTGTCCCTCAACTTTTCGTTCTCAACTCTTCCTTCACTTTCTTTGTACCATCTGGCTTTTTTTTCTAGCTTTTGGTTCATTGTCTTCCTCTTCATCTTCTTCCTCCAAGTTTATTGTCGCGCCAGTTTCCCGCACCCTCCACTTCTCATAGTCCTTGAGCAATTCCTAGCAATGATGGAGAGTGAATGGTTTGTTCCTCGACGCGGCCATGTCTTTGTACCTGAATTATGCAATCTTGTCATATTCATCAATGTTGACGCTGCTTGGGGGATGAGTCTTCACTTGCTCGTAGGCAGCACTCCAATGACTGCAAGATTGTTTGATTGTATCCCACTGGCCTTGGAGAGATCCCAATGTGCGGGTGCTTCCTTTTGGCACAAGCTTGAAAAAATTGTCCTCAATCCGCTGCCAATACTTCTTCCGAGATTGGTCACTCCCGGTGACAACATCCATGGACACACCCTCCCAAGCCCGTATCAATTCCGTGTCTTCGTCCATGGTGTAGTTGGCAGATCTCTTCGATTTCACCTTCTCCTGGGAAGCATCGAACGCCTCCTCGTCCACCTCTTCTAGTTCATCATCTTCCCAGTCATCGGTGTCTCCCACTGCTTCTTCATCTCCATCGTCGCCGGGAGCAGCAGTACCAGTCTCATCAGGTAGGGGCTGACCACCGTTGACGTTCACCCCGACGTCGTTTAGCATGTCAACGAACAAACACGAAACCAAGAGAAGATCCTTGCTATGAACACAAAAATATGGCATTTTTAGGATATCAAATCTAAATGGCACCTGCGCCATTTCTAGAGCAAATTTGACGGCAATCAAATCTACACGGAAACATAACTTCCATGAATAGGGGAGAATTGGGTCGCCGGTCCAGGGGGAGGCGTCTTCATCGACGTGCATGCGGAGAGGGGCTTCCGGCACACGGGTTTCTTCGGCTTCGGGGCAAAGGGCTCCTTGGATCCGCTGATTTTCTTCTGACCACCAGAGATCCGTATGGGGCCAGTCGAACCGCCGACAACGCAGGGCTACGTGCCTAGTCGCTTCCTTGCTAGTTTCACCACCTGCGCAAGTGGAAGGCTGTCGTCAGTGACATCCGCGGCAGGAGGGGTTGCCGGCTGGGATTCCGCGGTGGAATCAGCCTGCGGAAGCTCGGGAGGGTTCATGACAGCGACAAGGGGTTCTGGTGTAGAAAACAAAAAAATTACTATGCGTGAAACCCTAATCTCCCAAGATCTATCTATTAGTAATGCAGTAATGGAGGAAGACAGTAGTAACGTACCCTTGAAGACCGAGAGAGCGTTACACTCATGCAGAAGCATGGCTGATGTAGTCATACCCGTCCGACCGGAAGGTTGCGAAGCTCCTCGCATGTACAGGTCCAAGTATGATGGTCGGGTATCTCCAAGTGTACCCCCCCGAGTTATCACACACATACGGTGCAAGATAACCACTCCTGGGCTCGGATCCTACCTAGGTTGCGGAAGTAGAATTCCTGGCTGGAATCCCTATAGCACAAAGTGTGCCGCAATGGTGTTGGCCTTGCGTGTATAGTACGTTCGTGGGACCATGCACTTGCAAAGGAAACTAGAGAGAGAGGTATATTCTCTAAGGAAACTTCCTAAGAGAATATCTTATTGGTGTGTTTTAATTCTTCCATGGGAACCCCTTTATATAGGCGGAAGGAGGTGTTCCCTCCCCTTTGGGTGTCCCATGTGGGACTAAATTTGACAAAGAATAAAGGGAAAAAGACCTCCCAACCATCTAGGCCACAAACGGCCTAGCACATCTCAAACAACAGCCGGTGGTGGCGGCCTACTAGTGGCTAGGTGACCCTGGGTGGGCTGGCCTACACCAGCAGCCCAGCGTGCCCCGCATGGAAGAGGTGGCTGGCTGCCCCCCTCCCGCCGACTCGGTGCAGCGCCTAGGTGGGTGGCCACCCATGCCTGCCAACAACAGCAGATCACTATGCTGTCGTAGCCAGCTTAACAACAGCGTGGGTTGTTTTCCTATCTTGTTCTTGCTGCTTTCTCTTGGCCAATTTCCTCTGGGATTTTGGCCTAAAGAGAAAGTTGCTTCATAAATCTTAATTTAAATATTTATTTAAAATATATTAAATCACAATTAACATATAATAAATATATATTATAAATTGCCATTTCTCTAAAACTCCTTTTAGTCTCTTTCCTTATTTTCTTTCTCCAAACAACTTCGGATCTCCGCAACGATTCCAGTTTCTCTATCTTTTGGGATTCCTTCTTACTGGAAGATCTCCTAGCGTCGTAATACCCTTAAGCGCGCTTCCCTATGATTCAGGAATGTTATAGACATGATCTCCATCAATGATCAATAACGGGACCTAGATTCCCATATTGATCCCTATGCACTCATGAATCACCATCATGTCAAACCTTGAACAATGTGTCCTATTCCTTTTGTCTCTGCGATACATGCATTGTCCGAGGCTTGATCAACGACATCACCATGTCGAGTTCAACCTCGTTACCGAAAAATGCTACTTTACTCGTTTTGATAAGTAATATCCCTATGACCTAGTCACTTGTTGCGCAACATTTAGATATAACTTGTCCGAGTGGGCCTAGAGTCTTCCATCACACCGATGGACAAATCTTACTCTTGACGCATACGCCTTAGCCCGCCCCTCTGAAATAACCAATCACACCTTTATGACCACCGTTCCACCGAGTGACGTTTGATGTGATCAAACAAGTCTCGGGTGACATCGATTTGATATGGTCTCATGGTCTGAGGAATAAGTCACTCCGTTACTTAATTATTGCAACCTAAACTTCATGATATGATCGTGTTGCAACAATCATTAGTGGGAAATGTCCACCATCTTATTCTCCAATAAGATGGCTCCATTGTCAATTGGCGCTGAAGCACCAACATGATCAGGAAACCTTGATCACCAGTTGATCAATGAACTAGTTGAATAGAGGCTACTAGGCACCTGGGTTTGTTTACATATCACACCTATATCAATGTTTCCACTTGATACAGTTATAGCATGATATAAACTATTATGAACTAATGAAATATGAAAATAAACTCATTTATTATTTGCCTCTAGGACTTTTTCCCTTCAGTCTCCACTTGCAATAGAGTACAAATAATCTAGCTACATTGCTACTAATCATAAACCATATCTCATATGCGTTCATTGATCATGCTTTCTCATGAGGAATGGTCTGTCCTAAATCGGTTTTACTAGATTCATAAGGTCCTATTTTGCAAATCATTAATGTCATATAGTTTGACATTCACACCATTATGTGTCGTAGCATTTTGGTGAAAAAGTGTGGCGAGGGTTGGACTCATCAATGCACATTGTTATGGACTTGGGTTTTGGAGGAGGGGACGCTGGAGATCGCGGAATGGCTAACAGATTCGCAACACGGGGACACGAGGTTTACCCAGGTTTAGGCCTCTGGAGGGAAAACCCTACTCCTGCTTGTCTGTTCTTTGTTGATGGTGATGCCGAAGGTTACAAGGGTGCGCAGATGAGATCTGGTGAGGTGTGTATGCTAGGGTTATGGATTGTCCTCCTCGTCGTGCCCTCCTGGCCTTTATATGGGGAGGCCAGGTCTCGAGGTAGGTGTAGTCGGTTACAAATTAGGGTTTACCCCTTTCAAGTTTCTAAAGATAATTGTGTCCTTCAAGGAGTCGAGCTTTCACCGGGATTTTGACACCCGAAATCTTCTTGAGCTTCGTGATTACAGCACGCCTTCTTCATGGGCCTCCACTGGGCTGGACTAGGTAGGCTAATATTAAGTATCCGTAGGGCATATCCATGTAAGTATCCCCCGAGTGTTCAGTCGAATCGTAGATTCAACTGAAGACTCTTTAGTCTTTCGAGTGCTTCTCATCCGAACATGTTTCAGGTTAAAATGATGGTTCATAGGGATAGTTTATACGCGTGCCTAACTCTCCTGATGGATCAGGGACAGTTAATTGTCTTTGGACAAAACAACACGATCTACTCAGAATCGAGTCCCCGGGATCGAATCCAGAAAATTGCTCATGTAATTCGACTCAGGCCGCGGAGGTCTTACAAGAGTCGAATTCTAGTGTTTTAAGTTAAGTACCCAACGCGTCCGTCAAGATTTTTCATCGTGCCTGTTGACACGGTATGTTACTGACAGAGCGCAGTCGGGTGCGTTACCAGGCCATCAGATGTTATATGTAGGTCTTATCTTTGTGTTGTATACACATCATCTAAAGTTTATCGCCATGGAGGCATTTCAAGTGACTAAGGAGACGTTATCCCTCTTAGCATTAATTTGGGCAAAGTTTGTCGATTGCTCTGTAATTTAGGTTTTTATCATTGGTCATGGAGGATCCAAAGGATCTCATTCGAATGTTCCATAGGGTGCACGACTAGTGCTCCCTATGGGAGTAGCCCTGGAGTGTATGTTTGAGTCGCAGACTCGGGCAGAAGTTTAAAGCTGTCATTGTGTGATACAACGATCCAAAAATCATTCGGGTGACTAGCCTCCCTATGGGAGTAGTCCCCGAGTCCATAAGGGAGTCGTAGACTCAAAGAAGGACTCGAATCTTTGTGGCTTTCGTCGATTGACCCGAGGACTGCCAAGATTTTAGGTGCGTGACCATCGCTCCTGATAGGAGTAGCCCTCGAGTATTCGGCTGAGTTGCAGACTCGACTAAGTACTCCAGTTGCTGGCTTTTCCATTTGCGAGCTATTGACGTCATTGCTGACGCTTGGTGAGCTCAACCGTCTGCGGCAGCAGTGGTGACAAGACTAGACGATCATGGGTCCCACTTTATGACGAAGATTTGACTAGTCACACATTTTTTACGCGAAAAGTTACTATGTCTCTTCGATTTTCGCGCGTAGTGGACGGCGTTCTCATGACAATTCGGGTGGTATCTGCCACGTGTACAACGTGATGAAGGACACGTTCTAGGGTTAAGGAATCAACGACTCTGCATCATCGTCTTCATCATTTTATACTGCGAGGGGTTGTGGTAGTTTTCCCTTCGCTATTTTCTCCTTCCTCTGTCGATTTGCCTCCTCCATTCCCAGAGCTCATGTGCCCTTTGCACATGACATTCTTCGCACCTTCACTTCTTCCTTCCTTCGCACTCATCGCGTCGCACGCCGTGCCAGCAAGATGGGCAAACCGAAGAAGCCTGCCGCTGCCACTAGGATGAGCACTGCCGGTGACTAGCGCCACCAAGAAGACCACCGCCGCCGATCGCATCACCAATGGCAGCTGGCGGCGCTCGACAATGTGGGAGGCAGACCCGCGACGCATGCGCGAGTCACATCTGATCCCTCAGGAGATACATGACGCTATTCTCCCGAAATTGGAGGTAATCCCGCATCCTCCTAAGGGCTTCATCATTGTTTTCTATGCCTTCCTCATTTGTGGTCTGTCCCTTCTTGCCCACGAATTTCTTTGTGGGCTCCTTTTTCTCTAGGGGCTACAACTTCATCAGTTGTCGCCCAATTCCCTTTTACACATCGCGTGCTTTATCATGCTGTGCGAGTGCTGGTTCGGAATCGAGCCGCACTTCGGCCTCTTTAGGAAGCTCTATTCTCTAAAGAGGCAGTCTGGTACCGACGGTGTGTATGTGCTAGGCGGGTGTGGGATATCCATCCGCCCCAACATCTAGTACTTCTCCTTCGACCTTTGTGATTCCGGCTAAGCATGGAGGAACAAATGGTTCTACCTTCGCGAGTCCAATCTCAACGGCCAGCACTATGTACTAGCTCCCTTCGATGCCAGGAAGGTGATATCCCGCAAGCGCTCATGGTCAAACGACGTTCTTGCGGGTGATACCGGGGTGGTCGAGAAGATGTACAAGCGAGATGAGGCTCACTAGCTAGTGCCTGGTAAGGAGGTCTCTAGCGTCGATATCATCCGCACTTTTATGAAGCATCGGGTGTAGCCCCTCTAGGCGAGGGCGCACCTGACATTTCTATATTCTGGCGCCAACGACTCGACAAGAGTGTCGAATGAGGAGTTCTCCTCAACAGACCTCGATAGGGCACTCAGGTCGCTTCTCAAGTACAAGGTCGACGAGGCGTTGCAAGCAGAGTCTTCGACTGCTCCATTCAGCACGCGAAACAAAGTTCCTTAGGTATGCGTTATTTTATTTGTTGTAGTTTTTGCTATTTGCTATTCTTTATTTGAGCGTCTGTTCGATGCAATGTTTTTGATTGTGTAGGACCTCAAGGTGGAGGCCATGATGCCTCCCCTTCTTGAGGAGTTCTCTGAGGCGCCAGAAGGTGGAGATGCGGAGTTTGAGTCCATCGTTCCCTCGGCTCAGTCTCCGGTGCATGATGAAGCCCCTGAGCGTAGCGATGGGCATTCTCTGAAGATAAACCGAAGTAAAGGTTTGGATGCCTCGACACCTCTCACCCCACAGGGGCCTGCTCACTTGGAGCAATATGTTCAAGGTGAGGAGGCTTCCTCTCCTTTTCCTGTGTACCCATCTGGGCGGTTGCTCCTCAGCCATCGGCCAAGAAGAAGAGAAAAACTACGTTGCTCGTGAATCTCTTCGACATTCCATCATAAGTATCTGATGTTTCTATGCTTTGAATTGTTCTAAGGTTTTACCCCTTTTGGTGTTTTGAATGACTTCCTTGCTCGAATGTATCAGGAGGTCTTCCTCAGTTGAATCCCTGAAGGATGAGCTTGATGGGATGGCGGCGGAGTCGAAAGCAGTGAGTGCCGAGGCTGTGGTGGCCTCTGCGAAGATACTAGCCAACTCTAGTGACGAAGCGAGTTCCTCGAAGCCAAGGTGTCGTGGGAATGGTCATGGCAGATGCTGCAATCGGCAGCGAGTAGTAGAACGAGGGGCAAGGGCGGCCAGCCATCTGCGGAGCGAGATGAGGGCGGAGACATGTGGTTTTACCTGTGTTCGCCCCGGAGGGTAAAGACCTACTCTGCTAGATTGTATTATGAAGGTGGTACAATGGGCGAGCTTGGCGGTTAAGCGGCGAGTCGTGTGGGGGTATGATGGAACGTCCCTCTACACGTCCCGCAGGGAGGTTTATATAGACTCACCTCCCCTAGGGTTTACATATCTCAACCGATTCAGTTAAAGCTTCGATACTCGTTTAACCTAATCCGACTGGGCCTATCTACTCGCCCGGGCCTTCAGCTTCCAGTCGCTTGGTTCCTCGCTGGGCTTCAATCCAGTCGAATCCCTGAAGGATGAGCTTGATGGGATATGCCTACCGAAGATCGCCAAATGTATCAGGAGGTCTTCCTCAGTTTAATCCCTGAAGGATGAGCTTGATGGGATGGCGGCGGAGTCGAAAGCAGTGAGTGCCGAGGCTGTGGTGGCCTCTGCGAAGATACTAGCCAACTCCAGCGACGAAGCGAGTTCCTCGAAGCCAAGGACTCGTGCAATTGTCTCCCGGAAGACATAGGCTACACCTTCAGAGTCTTCGGGTGTCCATGTAAGTGTTATTCGATTGCTGTTTGCAAGCCCTCGAGTCATCTTTATTCTTCTGACTTCCATTTTCTTGCTGTAGACCGTCATGCGTGACCTACAGCGCATTGGGTAGCAATATGTATCCTTGGAAGAAAACTTCCAGCAGCTCCAAGGTTTACACATTGATGTCTATCTTCTTCGGGTGCATATGATGGGTTTTGTCTTCTGATTCTATTTCCTTTTCTTTCTTCCAGATGAAAGTAACAAGGCTCTCCGCAAACTGGATGCACTCAAAAACAAGAACTGTCAGGCAAAGATCAAGGCGAAAGATGCCGTGGAATCCCTCGAGCGCTTCAAGCAAGAGGCCCAGGAGCACAAGGAACAACTTGTGACTGCCGATGCATCTCGGGAGAAGGCGATGACGGGGCAGCTTATGGCAGCTGCCAAGGCATTGTCCGGTGATTTACCGTGTTATTTTTCTCCTGAGTTTTTTTGTTTGTCTGCCTTGTTTTATATGAACCTTATTTGACGCATCTGCAGATGACACTAGCGTTGCTTTTGATCGCAATGTTCTGGATCATGGGGATCCCCTCGCAGATGCGGTTGCTGCGGTCAAAGACCGTTCCAGCTCCACCGTCGAGACGATGGGGAAGGACAATGAGGTCCTCAGCCGCTTCTACTGGGATATATTCCCTAAGGGTGTAGCCCTCGACGACGTCGACTCCCTGGCGAAGGATCTGGCGGGGGATGCACCTGCACAGTACAAGAAGGCCTAGAAGGGTGTGGGTGCTACCCTTGGCCTGGCAATGGCGATGGTGTCTGGCGTGCAACTAAACCAGATCCAGGTCACCTCCAAGATGCTAGTTGCGGTAGATGTCACTGAGGTAGCCTTCGCTTCCTTCACCTCACGCTGCAAGCATTATGGACCTCGCCTCATTGATCTTCTAGCGACCTATGCTTTAGAGTAGCAGCGGGTGGCCAAGGCACGAGCCTCAGAGTCCGAAGCTGCTTCGGATGCCGCTGCTCCCTAGGGTCTTTTTTCTTTGTAGTTGCTTGGTAGTTTCGCATTTGCTTTTGCTGCAGCTCATGTAATGACTTATACTGCATGACTTTGATGCTACCACGCAGTGGTTATTCTGATGTGAATATATGCTCCTTCTTCTACTTTTGCAGTTGCTCTTGTCCTTATACCTTGTTACTTGTGCGCCTCTTAGGGCCCTTCGAATGCAGACTCAATGACTTTGTCATCTTCCATGGTTGCTGCCCATCCATCTACGAGTGAGGCGTCCGGAGATTGGAGAGGGACGTTCTTGTCATTGAGGTCACGCTGATGTCTGGAAGTCAAAAACGGAGCAGGCTGTTGCCAAGGAAGAGTAATTGCTCGAAGAGTTTCAGCAGATTGGTGAGCAACTGCAGTGTAAGTGTCCATCAAGTGCCTCCCATTACTTTTGCTGCTGTTTTCATTTTATGTGTTTCCTAAGATGTTTCTCTTTGCAGTTTTCAATCTACTTCCGCAGGAAGAGAAAGACCGTGTTGCTATTCGACTCAACTGCCTCACCCAAGATGAGTTGGAGGATGGGGGTTCTTCTAGATGGATCGCGGTCGAGCGACCGTGGTTGTGACGGTACTAGATCATGTCCATGAAGTGCTATAGGTGTTGAAGAGCGCGAGGTCATTGTTTGCGTCTATATGGGCTGCCATGTTCCCTTTGGATGTAGCCCCGTCTAGTTTCCTCGAGTTGCTAGGAAAGTTTAGGAGTGCAGACACCGTTAGGGGACTTTTGTACCAGCAGCATGTTCGACTGAGTCGCCCTGACGTGGACTTGGCGGAGATAGATGTAGGGCCACCCGTTCCGCCGGATGGTATGGTGTGGAATATGCGGCCTCATTATGTGGCGGTGTCTCACCATGCCGAGGACATCGTGCAACTCTTCGACGATCGCACCAAAATTCTTCTTTAGCGTGGATGACCATTTGTTCCTGCAAAGTTTATTTATGACAATGTAAAATTTTATAGTTACTGCTGGGCTATTGATGCCCTTGTAAAATTTATAAGATGTATTTGGCATGTAATGCTTTGTTGTTGTAAATTTTGCATGTCCTTTTTGTTAGCCTGACGTGGTCAGCTACTCAGGTTAATGCATTGAAATGTAGGCGTCGACGAAGTCATTAGGTTCCCGAGCATATTGCATGAATGTAAAAAATGTGAATAAGGAGAGTTGTATTGGCTAAGGAACTTAGCTTTTATTCATCGCACAGTAGAGGATACAGGGTTTAGCTGAATAGCCTTATTGTAAGTAATTAAAAAGAACAGCTAGGGGTAGAAGCATCGCAATTGTGCAACGTTCCAAGGGTTGGAGTATGCTACTCCGGACGCGACGTCCTTGAGGCGGTAGGTGCCACCTCAGATGACTTCGGTGAACACGTAGGGGCCTTCCCACAGCGACTCGACCTTCAGGTGTCCCTTTTGCTTGAGCCGGAGGACAAGGTCTCCTTCGACGAAGGATTGTGGATGCAGTCGTCGGGTGTCGTAATTGTGGAGGCTTTGCTGATATACTGCCGAGCGGGCAGCGGCGATGTCGCGTGCCTCATCCAACAGATCGACAGAGTCTTCGAGTGTGGCCAGTAATTGTGCCACGCTGTAAGCAACGACCCGAGGGGCTTTGTAGCGTACCTCTACAGGTAGCACTGCCTCGACTCCATGTACCATGAAGAAGGGCGTTTAGCTAGTGGAGATGTTTGGCGTCATGCACAGGCTCCAGAGGACGGAGGGTAGTTCGTCTGCCCAGGCTCCTGCCACTCGTTTGAGAGGGCGTAGGAGTCGCTTCTTGATCCCGTTGTAGACGAGGTTGTTGGCCTTTTAGAACTACCGCTGGTCTACGGGTGCGCCACTGAGGCGTATGTGACATTGATGCCAAGCCCTTCGTAGAAGTCTTGGAACTCCTTCGAGGTGGAAGTTCGTGTGCCATTATTGGTGATGATGCTGTGGGGCACTCCAAACTCGTAGAAAATGGATTGGAAGAACTTGACGACCAACGCACCAGTTTGGTTGGTGACGGGGTTAGCCTCGATCCATTTGGTGAACTTGTAGACTGGTACCAGGAGGAAGACGTATCCTCCGGTGAGGATTTCTGCAGCTTGTCGACCATGTCGAGTCCCCACTAGGTGAAGGGCCATGCCAATGGTACATGCCTCAGCTCTAAGCCTGGTGCGTGTGGTTTGTCAGTGAACCATTGGCAGGCGTTGCACGTTTTGATGATATCCTTGGTGTCGCGCATCTCTATTGGCTAGTAGTAGCCAGCTCGTAGAGCCTTGGGGACTAGGGGCGCGACTGCCGGTGTGGTGGTCGCAGGTGCCTTCATGGATGTCGAGGAGGATGTCCTTCCCATCGTTGTTGGTGACGCATCGATGGAGCACTCCGGTGATGCTTCACTTGTATAGTTCACCGTTGATGATTGTGAAGGCTTTTGAATGGCAATCGATTTGCCTGCCGTCAGTTGGGTCTTCTGGAAGCTGCTTCCTCAATAGATACTTGACGTATGGTAGAGTCCATATTTTCTCGATTGCTAGGACATGCATGAGGCTCACCAGTTCTACGTCATTCTCCAGCTCTTTGGGTGCTTCCGGTTTTTCGGGTGGCGCAGCTCCCGAGTATCCCGTGGCATCGGCTAGGATCTTGATTAAGCGCTCGCAGATTTGTTCGAGGAACATGCCTGGTGGCACTGGGGCGCAAGTGGAGCCAATGTTGGCGAGCTTGTCAGCCCCCTCATTGCTTTCCTGGCCAACATGCCAGAGTTCACAACCATCGAAGTCTCTTCGAGTGAGTTGTAGAGTTCACGGTAGGTGACCATGTTGTCGCTGACGGTTTCGCACTGGTTCATCGTCTGTTGGACGACGAGGTTGGAATAGCCATAGATGACTCGCGTAGCGCCGCAGACCTTAGCCATCCGCTTGCCATGGAGCACCGCCTCGTACTCCACCTCATTGTTGGATACACGAAACCTCATCCGCAGTACGTATCTCATCTTGTGCCCTTTTGGAGATGTCAGGATTACTCTGGCTGTGGCTCCTTCTCTTTGCTTGGATCCATTGAAGTGCATCATCCAGAGCTGGGACATATCCGGTGTGTCTGGCAGCTGTAGCTCTATCCAGTGCACGAAGAAGTCAGGGAGCATCTATGACTTAATCGTGGTGCGCCTTTCATAGATGATGTCCCATGGGGACAGCTCAATGCCCCATAGGGCCACTCACCCCGTAGCCTCGGGGTTGTTCAGGATGTGTAATAGTGGCACATCATTGAGACCACGATCTGATGCTCTTGGAAGTAGTGGCGCAGTCGACGCGTAGTCATGAATACGCCTTAGGTGCATTTTTGGTAATGGGGATACCTTTGTTTTGTAGGCATCAGTACCTCGCTGAGGTAATATACTAGCTGCTGTACCCCGTGTGTTTTGCCCTCTTCGGTCCGTTCGACCACAAGGATCGTGTCGGCTACTTGATGCATTGCAACAATATGGAGCATCATGGGATCTCTTTCCGCTGGTGTCACCAGTACGGGAGATGTAGAGAGTAGGCGCTTGAGGTCTTCGAATGCCTCATCATATTCAGCCGTCCACTCGAATTTGTCGGCCTTGCGAAGCAACTAGTAGAAGGGGGAGCCTTTTCACCCATGTGGCTGATGAAGCTGCTGAGCGCTGCGATGCACCCAGCTAGTTGCTGGACTCCTTTGACGTTCTTCAACTTCTCCATGGCTAGTATAGCCTTTATATTCTTTGGGTTGGCCTCGCCCTGCTTGAAAATGAAGTACCTAAGAAATTGTCCGGATGGGACGCCGAAGGCGCATGTTTCCGGGTTCAGTTTAATATGAGGTTGTCGAACGTCTCGTGGAGATCATTGTTCAGCGAACTATTCTCCTTGGTCTTTACCACTATGTCACCGACATAGACATGTATGTTTCGACCAATTTGATTCTTCAAGCATGGTTGCATGCACCTTTGATATGTTGCGCCTGTGTTCTTGAGCCCAAAAGGCATTGTGTTGTAATAGAAAACCCCGAACGACATGATGAACGCCATCTTTTCTTGATCTTCGACCTTCAACCGAATCTGATGATAGCCTGAGTAGGCATCAAGAAATGAGAGCCGCTCACATCCCGCAATTGTGTCGATGATTTGATCGATCCAAGGCAAGGGAAAGTGGTCCTTTGGGAAATGTTTGTTGAGGGACGTAAAATCCATGCACATCCATAGGATGTCCGTGTCCTTCTTGGGAACAAGCACGAGGTTAGCTACCCAATTGCTTTCCTTGATTTCTCTTATGAAGTTAGCACCGATGAGTCTGTTGATTTTGGTGCAAATTTCTTTAGCTCTATCCTAGGACAATCAATGCATTGTATCCTTGATCGGTCTTGCATCCGGATAGACGTTGAGTACGTTCTCGGCGAATTCTCTAGGAACTCCTGGCATGTATGCAGGACACCCAACAAAGATTTCCCAGCGCTCATGGAGGAATTCGACAAGCGCGAGTTCCTATGCAGAACCCAGGTTGTTGGCAATGGGGGCTGTCTTGGCGGAGTCCATCAGGTGGACCTGAACCGTCTTGGTGTTGGTTGCAGAGTCGAAGGCCAATTCAGGTGCGTTCTTCTTCGATACTGGGGGCAGACTGTTGTTTGTCGACTCCTTTATCCTTGCGAGGTCTTCTTGCATGCCGAAACTGGGAGATTTTGTTGAATTCTCTATCGCAGTTATCGGACTTGGTGAAGCTCCCTGAGATGGTGATGACACCGTTGGGTCCTGGCATCTTTAGCAGTAGATACGCGTAGTGCGGTACCGCCAGGAATCTTGTGAATGCCACATGACCGAGGATCGTGTGGTACTAGGAGGGCTAGTCAACCACCTCGAACTCGAGGTGCTCGCGCCTAAAGTTCTTGGGGGTGCCTAAGATGATGCCGATCCATATTTTGCCTAGGGGATATACTCCTTTCCCTGGGACGATGCTGTGGAAAGTTGTGTCTGGTGCCTCCAGGATGCATAGCTGGATCCGCATAGCTGTGAGTGTGCTGGCGAACATGAGGTTGATGCCCCTGCCTTCGTCCATGAACACAGGGCTCATCTGGAATCCACCGATCTGTGCCTCAAGAACCAGTGCAGAGTGACCTGGGTGAGGTATTTGGCGGGGGTGATCCGAGCGATCAAAGGTGATGCATGACTTCGAGCCGCTGAGGTACAAAGGTTCTTATTTTCTGTATTTGGTTTTGTTTAGTTTACGCATTATTCTCTTATACCAAAAACCCAAAAACACATTTTTACACAATACTCGTATTTTATCTTGTCACTTAGAACTTTATTTAGCATTTCTATTTTCAGTATTTATTTTAAGAATTCTTAGACTTCAGACTCCTGCTCCATGTAGGATTGATATCTTTATTTCTAAACTAGCTACAACTGATATGTGCACTTGTAGTCATCAAGCTATTTTCTGGCGCCATTGCCAGGGAGCTAAGCGCTGTAGGTATTTTAGTTTTTTCTTAATTACTTTAGTTTTGTTAAGTTTTGTTTTGCGTTACAGGTTTCCACCAACATGATGGAGTTTGAGCATATGACTAGTGCTAACCCACTCAGACACTTTGGGAAGCCCTACGATATTTATAAAAGAGACAACTCCAACAAGAAGACGAGGGGGTTTGGAATAAATCCTCTACTACTTAGTATTTTACACAAGAAAAAATTTACTAGAGATGAAGTAGATCCTGACCCATATGAGCATATTTCATGTTTCAAAGATATACGTGGCACGTTCCAATTAACTGGGTATACCGCCAATGAGGTAAGGGTTAAAATTTTTAGTCAAACTTTGACAAGCACAACTCTCTCATGGTATAGATCTCTACCCTCAGAAACCACAACTACTTGGGATAATTTAGCTTGTGAATTTCTATCCAAATATTATCCATTATCAAAATCTTTGGGATCAGTCGTCTTGTAATGACTTGGAGGAACTATACTAATGAAGGACTAGTAAGAGCATATATAAGATTTAAAGATTAGTAAATGTCCTCATCATGGTTTTCCTGAATGGTATTTATTGCATATCTTTTATGGAAGTTTAATTGAACCTAATAAAATTGAACTGGACTCTTGCGCAAGAGGAGATTTTATGGATTTACCCATAACCAAAGCTTGGGATTTACTTAATAGAATTCGCGATCATAGAGATTCATGTAATCTTGGTCTAGGAAGTGAAGGAGGCACATAAATAGATTATGAATGTATTCATGACTATAATAAAAAGGCCATGTTAATGAATTATCTAAAGAGCTTTATTTAGATTTAGATTTTGTGTTGCAAGTTGTTAAAACTTTTACAGAACACATCAAAGCTCCAAAAGAGGGTTCGACCAAGTATGATCCATCACCCGAACCTGAGGACAAAATAGAAGTTAAAGCAACATTGGTATCCCTAGAACCAATATACGAGATACCTTTCCCTAACACTGCACAAAAGCATATTTTGGAATATAAACAGGTTAAAGGAGTACAGGAGAAGGAAGAAAAGGAAAGTGTGCCAATAATTGAACAACATCTAGATGAAACCAAAGATGAAGAGGTAACCAAGGAAACAATTATGGCTATGTATGCACATTGTAACATAGTTGAACTTGATGAAGATACTTCTATATTGGTTGAAGGAAAAACTAAGGTAAAAAATGTGGGTAAGCCTATTCTTCCTTGCATATTTAAAGAAACTTCGCATTACAGTTTATGTGATCTTCGCACTAAAGTTAATGTTATATCTTATGATTTTTATTTAGAAATAAAAGAAGAGTTAGCACCGGCTACAATTGAAAATACAGATATGAAAATTATGTTATCCAATAATTTTTTTAGAATTCCAATGGGAGTAGTTGATGATGCAACTATCACAATTGGAAATAAATTTTTTCCTATTGGTTTCATAGTTGTTGACATGCCAGCTGACACTCTTTGCCTAATCATATTTGGAAGAAACTTTTTGAGTGATATAGGTGCCACAGTCGACTTCAAAAAGGAGGTTGTATCTCTTAAGCTTGGGAAAGTGGAAAATAATTCCACTTTTCCAAATTTAAAGAAAAACCTCTACTTATACAAGAAGAAGAGAAAGAGAAAACTATGAGGAGATGGCAGCTCTTTTTTTATGTAATCAAGAAGAGGAAATAAATGAAGACTCAAATTGTGAAAAAATAATTATGAAGGACAGAACTCTAGAAGAATTAGAAATTGAATTTGATTCGTTTCCCATTTTAGAACCTCCAATGGATGAGGATTTTGAAGAGCCAAAAAAGAGAGGGGATGAAGAATTACCACCCCCAAAATTAATAACTCTACCAGATAATCTTAAATATAGTTTCTTAGATGATACTAATAAATTACCTATTATTATTAGTGCTAAACTTTCAAGGGAAGAAGAAGAAGAACTCATGAAGGTACTAAAGGAGCACCGCAAGGACTTTGGGTACTCAATGGATGACTTGAAGGGTATTAATCCCATAATAGTCGTCCATCAAATATTCATGAAGGAAGGTGCTAAACTAGTTATAGAATTTAATAGAAGACTAAAGCCTGAAATGAAGGAAGTGGTAAGAAAAGAAATAGTACGCCTACTGGATGCATGTATAGTTTATCCTGTAAAAGAAAGTGAATGGGTAAGTCCTGTTCATTGTGTTCCTAAGAAAGGCGGCTTTATTGTTGTTCCTAATGAAAACAATGAATTGATACCTACTAGAAATATTGTTGGACATAGGATGTACATATATTTCAGGAAACTGAATAAGGAAACTAGGAAAGATCACTATCCTTTACCGTTCATAGATCAAACTTTAGAGAGGTTAGCAAACCACACTTATTTTTGCTACTTGGACGGATACTCTGGTTTTTCCCAAATAGTTATTCATCCTGATGACCAACTTAAAACAACTTTCATTTGTCTTTATGGTCTACATGCTTACTCACGCATGCCTTTTGGTTTATGTAATGCTCCATCTACTTCTCAAAGATGCATGACTGCTATTTTCGCAGATTTTATAGAACTAATAATGGAAGTATTTATGGATGATTTTTCTGTATATGGAACTTTGTTTACTAATTGCTTGGATAATCTCAATAGAATTTTGCAGCATTGCGAAGAAACCAATCTTGTTCTAAACTGGGAGAAGTGCCATTTTATGGTCAAAGAAGGAATATTCCTTGGGCATAAAGTATCAGGTAAGGGTATTGAAGTAGATAGGTCTAAAGTTGAAGCAATAGAAATAAGGCCACAACCAAGGGACATAAAAGGTATAAGAAGTTTTCTTGGTCATTTAGGTTTTTATAGAAGGTTCATTAGAAATTTTTCCAGAATTTATAAACCTTTGACTAATCTGTTGCAAAAGGGAGTAAGATTTAACTTTGATGATACATGGCTTATTTCCTTTGATAAACTTAAATATTATTTATCTCTAAAAGGTTAATTATCCCTATGTGTGGTTTTGGTGATCAATTACAATCCCTATGGTCTAATGTTTTCACTGAGTTTTATATGAAGGAATATTTCATAGGTCATGCTTGTAGTCCATGTGTTGGATTCAAGTATGTATGCCATGAAGATAAAAATATACCTTGAGTATTGGCATCAAAATCATCGAGTTGAAGAGAAGAATATGGTATGATCAAGATCTTGAGAGTGTGATCTCAATAGAAGAATTCAAGATATGGCTCTAATCCGGTGTCATGATAACCTCATTAGTTGAGCTATGGTTGACTAAGATTTAGAGCATGTAATCAAATGAAGAGTTCTTTATGTACCTCAAGATATTGAGATGGAGCATGAGAAGATACTTGGTTGACCAATACAAAGAGTGAAGAGTGATTTCAAGTTGGTCAACACATGAAGCATAAATAATGTACCACATGGTCTTGTGGTATGGTAAGCCTTGTCAATTATGCATCATGAACTAACCCATTATATATGTGCCTTTGTGTTTTCTATATGGGATAGTGTAAGATCCCTCCTTTGTAAAGGAAAAGGATCCTTGTGATTGCAATGCTAGTCCCTGGATCATTGCTAGCATCCACAGTTTAAGATGAAGTACACAGATACAAAGGTCATTTATTACATCCATTCCAGAGATAAACATAGTCTTTACAACTCAAAGGCCACAGGCCTATTACAAGAGTTTGAATAAGTAAATAAATATAAGTCTTCATCTTCATGTGCCACAGGCAAACATATTGAGTGTAGACTCATGACACCTAATCCTCATCAGAGTAACCTGCAACATCACAAGTTACAGCCACAGTGGGTCAATACTTTGGAATAGTATTGGCAAGTGATACCTTAGTATATTTTAAGTGGACTAGATACTATATACAAATTTGGCTAAGTGTAGCTTGGCTTGCTTTGCTCAAAATAGGTTTTTCCTATTAGTTGAAATCACTAAGTTTTTCTTTGTCAAAACTTTTCCCAAGGAACCATCAATAGACATTGAGGTCCTTCACCCTTGTTCACCCACAAGTTTTTACTTAGAAGTTGGAATGATGAGATTCTTGATAGCTTCCATGTCTTGATGCTCAAGTTGTCCATTGCCATGGACTTGGCTAAGTACTTAGATTTTTCCATCTGCAGAGGTTGTGCACTTTCCCCACCAGACTTGGTTTCCCAAGACAGGACCTTTCAGAAGCCTTTCCTTAGACCAAATGGACGCGCTCCAACCTATCATTCCCACTACCACCAACTGTCCAAATGGCTAAGTTCTAGCATCTTATGTGATCCAGGCAGAGCCCATATTGCCAAGTGGCTGCACTAGAAGCTTCTCAACACTTGGCCTCTAAAATCTCTTTGTCCCTGGGTGGCTTACCACAAGTGAGATACACAAGGTAAACCATAGCCATGGGCCTTGTGTAACCACTCAACCAAAAACCACCAATCAAGTCCCTTTCCACCCAGGTGATTCATTGACTTAGTTGTTTTATTAAGAAAAACATAAGTCCAAAGACTTAGAAATATTTTCATCATAGCATGTATATTTCACCAACCCTTGTTTGCTACTAGCTAGGCTAAGCATGGCATAGATAGTAACTTAACTTAGAAATTTCCTAGCAATTCTACAACTACTTAGGATTTCCCAACATGGCATATAGGCAAAAATATTTACATGCAAGACTTAGCAAAATAATTCTAGTGCTTAGTATAAAATATAGGGATAGAAATATTCATGAAGTACCACTTGCCTTGGTAGTTGGGAGAGTAGCACTCTTCACAATCACAATAACTAGCACCAAAGTCTACACAAAGAGTGGTAGCAACAAATTACACACAACATATACAAACAAACAAAAATACATATGCATGCATACAAAATGCTAAGTGATGATTTTTAAAACTCAACTAAGAAAGTGCATGGTACTGATTCACTAAAAAGATAAAAACTTGCCAAACAACCAATAATTATACCCTAAAACTTTTCCTAAATAATTCAAACACTCAAATTAGTCCTAAACAAGTTTCTGCAAATTAATCCTTTTTAACAGAAGCTAAACACTAAACACATTGCATAAACAGAAAGGGCTTGCTCTCCTGATTCCAACGGTATAAAATTTGTCAAATTCTAACATGTGGATCAAAAGTTATAGCTAAAACAAATTTGGATATAAATCAGATTTCAAATTCTGTTTTTAAACCAAACCCTAGCCATGAAGCGCTATCCTATTGGCCGATACCATTTCACTCAGGATCACCCTTCCGCGCCGTCAGATCAAGTCAGATCCAACGCGCCAGATTCAAAGAAAACGTTTCGCTCAGATCTAATCTGGTCCTTACGATACAGATCTAACGGCTACCGTTGCTCTGACCATAGCCTAGCGGCGCTAGCGGCGGCGACTGGCGGCGGCGCGTCTGTCAGTGGCGGCGCTGGCGTTCTAGGTCGCCCGGGGAGGGGAGAGGGTGCTTACCAGAACCGCAGAGAGTTGCTGAAGCTCAAGGTGGCGGTGGCTTTGCAAGGGGCGCACAGTATGGGCTGCTGGAGCTCGTTGGAGTCGTGCACGGCGTCAGGTGGTTGCTGTCGAAGTCGTTGCCGAGGTTCCGCGTCGCCCTAGCACGGACCAGATGGTTTAGGAGACGCGCAAGACAGTGGCGAACAACCTCGTATGCAAGAGGGGGCAAGGGGCGCTCGGAGCTTACCGCAATTGATCGCCGGAGTTGATGGGGTCGTCTGTCTCGTGTGGTCGCCGACGTTGCCGAGGCTCTGGATGTTCCTAGCATGCACCAGAGGGGTCAGGAGGTGCGCATGGTCGCGGAGATTGTACTGGCAAGTTTAGGCAGCAAGGGGCGACGGGGCCTTACCGTAATACCTCGCCGGAGTTAGCTCTGGCTGCGGCGGTGCAACGCGAATTAGGGGAAGCCTGGTGGCGAGGAGAGAGTGCAGCGTGGGGGGAAATGACCGCGGCGGGGTGTGGTTTAAATAGGCTGAAGCGCGACAGGAAACGCTCGTGGTATCAAGGCTAATTACGCCGCGCCATTACCGGCATCAACGGCAGCGGCGACGTGGTCTGCGGGCGCGATTTGGGGAAGGAGTCGACGTGGAGAGGGCCCGCTTGTCAGCGAATAGAACAGAGGGGGAGTGGGGTCCGAGTGTCAGCGGCTCGCTGGGTGCGTCTGCACGTGAGAGAGAGAGGGGACCCGGGTGGGCTAGCTGGGCTGGTTTCGCTGTTGGGCCAGAATAGTAGCGCCGGCCCTTTTCCTTTTCTTTATCCCTTTTCTTTTTCTAATTTGATTTTCACGAATGATTTTCAAATGAATTCAAACTCTATTTGAATTCAAATCTTTTCAGGATTTTTGCAGTGTGCAACAGTCACATTTCAGGACATAAAATCAAGTGGTCTCTCTGTTCAAGCTTGGTTCTTTTGAATAAACAAAATAAACAGTGCCATAGCTCTTGATTTGCAAATGTTTTGAAAATGGTTTTGAAACCATTTTTATTTTGTATAATTTTGTTCAAACTCCACACTCAATCCAATGAGCAAGGAAACAAATAAACTTGGTTTTAAAACACTTAAGCTCTCAAATGGGGATGGCCATTTGATTTAAGTTTGCTCACATAAAATGATAGCACTATGTGCTTCTGTTTTCTTGAAATTGGTTTGAAATTGATCTCAAAACTATATGCATGCATGAATGATATGCAATCTTTGAAATCATAATTTTAGGGATGTTACAAATCTAACCCCCTTAAGGTGAATCTCGCCCTCGAGATTCGGTTTGGCTAGCAAATAGGTGAGGGTGGTCTTTCCGAAGATCATCTTCTCTTTCCCATGTTGCTTCCTCTTCCGAATGATGATTCCACTGCACTAAAACTTGATAGTCTTAGTCCTTGTGACTCTTTCTGCAGTCTCAAGAATCTTGATAGGTTTCTCCTCATAGGTGAGATCACTTTCCAATTGAACCTCCTCCAAAGGTATAGTATCTTTCAAAGAAGTTTCTTCCATTTCTGGATGACATTTCTTAAGCTGACTCACATGAAATACATTATGGACAGCTGACAGAGATTCTGGCAGTTCGATTTCATAGGCAACTTCTCCTTTGCGACTCAGAATCTTGAATGGCCCAACATATCTTGGTGCCAATTTTCCTTTGACTCCGAATCTCTTCACTCCATGAAGTGGTGACACTCTAAGATAAGCTCTATCACCGACTTCGTAGGTGACTTCTCTACGCTTAGGATCTGCGTAGCTTTTCTGTCGGGACTGTGCTATCTTCAACCTGTCCTTAACCAACTTGACCTTCTCTTCGGCTTCTTTGATAAGATCTGGCCCGAATAAACTTCTTTCTCCCACACCATTCCATAACAATGGGGTGGTACACTTTCTTCCGTAGAGAAACTCAAACGGTGCCATCTCAATACTGGCTTGATAGCTGTTGTTATAAGAAAATTCTGCGTAAGGCAGACTTTCATCCCAACTGGCTCCATAGTCTAGGGCACATGCCCTCAACATGTCTTCAAGAATCTAATTAGTCCTTTCTATTTGTCCATCAGTTTGAGGATGAAAAGCAGTACTGAATTCCAACCTCGTTCCCAATGACTCATGTAACTGTCTCCAAAAATGGGAAGTGAATTGAGTTCCCCTATCAGACACAATACTCTTGGGCACTCCATGTAGACACACAATTCTATTCATGTATATTCTGGCTAACTTAGCACTTGTATAGGTTGTCTTCACGGGTATGAAATGAGCCACTTTAGTTAGGCGATCCACTACTACCCAAATAGAATCTTATCCTGACCGGGTCCTTGGTAATCCGGTAATGAAATCCATACCAATCTTGTCCCACTTCCAATCAGGAATAGGTAGTGGTTGAAGCAAACCTGCTGGTTTCTGATGCCCCGCTTTCACTCTACTACACACATCACACAAAGCGATATGTTCGGCGATGTCCTTCTTGAGATTATTCCACCAAAATCTTTCTTTCATGTCCATGTACATTTTGGTGTTACCCGGGTGAATAGAATACGGGGAGTTGTGTGCTTCCTGCAAAATCAGTTTCCGCATCTCCGGGTCTTGTGGAACACAAATACGTTTCCGATGCCATAAAGTACCCTGTTCGTCTTCATGGAATTCTTTGGCTTTTCCTTTGCCAATCTTTTCCTTAATATCTTCAATTTCCTTATCAGTCTTCTGGGCTTCTCTGATCTTGTCCAACAAAGTGGGTTGAACATCCAAAGACATGACATGTCCTTCAGGTACAATCTCCAATCTGAGTTTTCTAAATTGGGTACACAGATCATCTGGCAATTCTCCTTTGGTAAGGCCATTCACAAAAACCTTACGACTTAGAGCATCTTCTACAACATTTGCTTTACCGGGATGGTATTGCAAACTTAAGTCATAGTCTTTGATAAGTTCTAGCCATCTTCTTTGTCTCATATTAATTTCCTTCTGGGTGAAGATATACTTCAAACTTTTGTGATATGTGAACACTTCACAACGCTTTCCCAAAAGATAGTGTCTCCATGTTTTGAGTGCATGGACGACAGAGGCTAACTCTAAATCATGAGTAGGGTAGTTCACCTCATGAGTTTTGAGTTGTCTCGAGGCATAAGCCACTACTTTACCGTCTTGCATAAGTACTGCACCCAAACCTTGATGAGATGCATCACAATATACTTGGAAATATTTTTCCAAATCTGGCAGACACAAGACTGGTGCTATCACAAGTCTCTTCTTCAATTCCTGAAAGCTGAGTTCACAACCTTCAGACCAAGCGAACTTCTTGTCTTTCTTTAACAATTCTGTCATAGGCTTAGCTACCTTTGAGAAATTTTCAATGAACCTTCTGTAGTAACCTGCTAAGCCAAGGAAACTACGAACTTCTTTCACGGACTTGGGAGACTCCCATTCAGTCACAGCTGAAACCTTAGCAGGATCAACTGCTACACCATCCTTTGTCATAACATGACCAAGAAATCCCACTTCATCCAACCAGAATTCACACTTGCTGAATTTGGCATAAATTTTATGCTCTCTTAATTTCTCAAGTATCAAACACAAATGTCCTTCATGCTCTTCTTTGCTCTTGGAGTAGACTAAGATGTCATCGATGAAAACAACAACAAACTTGTCAAGGAATTCCATGAACACCTTGTTCATCATATTCATGAAGTATGCTGGAGCATTTGTCAAACCAAAAGGCATTACGGTATACTCATACAATCCATACCTTGTGGTGAACGCTGTTTTAGGTATGTCTTGCTCTCTTATCTTGAGTTGAAAATAGCCTGACCTTACATCAATCTTTGAGAACACACATTCTCCTTCTAACTGATCAAACAAGTCATTGATTCTAGGCAAAGGGTATTTGTTCTTGATAGTTACCTCGTTGAGTGAACGGTAATCTATGCATAACCTTTGATTTCTATCTTTCTTTTCCACGAACAAAACTGGGGCTCCCCAAGATGAAGAGCTTGGTTGAATAAATCCTTTCTGCAACTGTTCTCCAAGTTGTTTCTTGAGTTCTTTCAGTTCATCAACTGACATTTTATAAGGTATCTTTGCTATTGGTCCAGACCCTGGTACCAAATCGATTAGAAACTCCACATCTCTATCTGGTGGCATTCCCAGCAATTCTTCCGGAAACACATCTGGATACTCACTCACAATTGGCACACTATCCATGCTAACCCCCTTAAGAGAATTTAGCTTATTTCCTTTAGATTCAAAGTTGGACTTGAATTTAATCCGCTTTCTTTCCGGGGTTGTGAGTGCAACAGTACGATTAGCACAATCTAGTACTCCTTCATACTTAGCCATCCAATCCATTCCCAATATTACGTCCAGTCCTTGGGAATCTAGGATTATCAGACTCACTGGAAACTTATGTTTTCCAAACTCTATTACTAGATCTCGGCATCCAAGACTTACTATCATATCTCCACCCGGAGAACTAACTTTTATTGGACACCCAATGTTTTCAGTTGGAAACCCATTTCTATCAACAAATGCTTTTGATATGAATGAATGCGATGCTCTAGTATCAAAAAGAACAAATGCTGGAATAGAATTGAGTCTGAACTTACCAGCAATAGCATCAGGCTCCTCATAGACCTCCTCCACACTGATGTGGTTCACCTGTCCCTTCTGAAAAGGGTTGGGCTTGCTAGGTCCTTCAACTTTCTTTTCGGGGCAGTCATTTGCATAATGCCCCATCTTCTTGCATTTGAAGCATTCAACCTGACTGATGTCTCTCTTAACAGGATGGCTTCCACTTCCACTTCCACTACCACTGTGGTGGCTCTTATGTCCACTCTTGTGGTTCTTGTACTTGTCATTGTCATGACTACGGTGATGCTTGTTGTCATGACGGTTGTGGTTGTGGTGCTTGTTGAATTTCCCATGCTTGTGGGATCCTGAGCTTCCGCTGCCATCATAATGAGATCGTTTGTGAGACGATCCCGAGCTGTGCTTGTCGGAGTGCTTCCTTTTTCTACTCTCAACTTGCTTTATTTTGTTCTCCAAAATAGCAGCCTTGTCACAGAGCGACTGATAAGTGGGAACATAGGCCACAGCCAATTGCAGATTCAGCTCATCATTCAAGCCTTCAAGAAATTTTTCCTTTCTCTTGGCATCAGTGTCAACTTCATCCGGTGCATAACGCGCCAGATTGTTGAACTCCTCAATATATTCAGCCACGCTGCGGTGGCGCTGCTTCAGATTGTGGAACTCTTTCTTTTTCAGACTCATCACTCCTGATGAGATATGAGCAGTGCGAAAGCCATCCTCAAAGATAGCCCATGTCACTTCATCTATGGGAGTGGTGATCCGGAAGTTGTCCCACCAAGTGGCGGCTGGCCCTTCCAGCAGATGTGCTGCAAATCTGACCTTTTCAGCATCCGTACAGCCCACTGTTACCAAGTCCTTGTTTACTGAGCGTAGCCAGTCATTGGCCACCATGGGATCAGTCGTTCCTGAGAACTTTGCTGGCCTCAATCTCAAGAATCTGGTAAGCATATCAAAGCCCGGTGGGTTGTTGTTGTTGTTGTTATTGTTGTTGTTGTTGTTGTTATTGTTTTGGTTCTGGATGAACGTTGTCATCATCTGCATCAGTTGTGTTTGAGCAGTCATCATTTGCTGCATTTCTGGAGTGATGTTGTTGTTGTTGTTGGGGTTGGGGTTTGCACGACAGGGAGGCATCTGTGGTTTGTTCAAATAGAGATAAGAATGAGATACCCATAGATGCTTTCATGCACATTACATCACATAAGCAAACACAAGAATGCAACACAAAGATAAAAGTTCAACAACAAGATAACAAGTTCACAAAATAAAACACACAAGTAGCAAGCCATCCACATGTCGGATGGTCCAATAACAAGTTCTCAAATAACAAGTATGATAACAAAAGATAAACGAGTAGTCAAATCTACTCCTCGGCATCAATCTCCTCCTCGACAAAGGTAAGACCCGCGTTCTCCATCGCGGTCTTGTTCTCCTCGATGCTAGTGGTCAAGGTCTCTATCTTGGCCTTGAGAGCCCTCTTCTAGGAACGAAGCCTCTCAATCACCATCTGCTGCTGCTCTAGCTCGAAGTCCTTGGACTGCAGTTCTTTAGTCATGTCCCGGATCTTCTTGTTCCTATCCTGGACACGCTTCTCCTGACTCTTGAACTTCCTGTCCTGGGTCTCGAACTTCGCCTCCATTTCCTTGACTATCTCGTCTTGCTGCACGAAGAGCTTGTCCTTCTCGCGAAGCTGCACCTGGAGCTCGTCATTGCTGAGCATGACATTGGTCCTGTCCGTGTCCACGTGCCTAATGAGAGACTCTAAGTCCTGGAGGTACAGGCATATCGGCTCTGCTGGCCCCTCGAATCGCCCCTCAAGTCGATGGACTCTCCATCCTCATCGCGTCTTCCAAGACGTGGAAGTGGTACCTCTAACCTTTCGAGAGTGTCGCCTAGCAGACGCCCCATCAGATCCTCGTGATAACTACCTCAAGGCCTCTCTCCCTGTCATCGTGCATGAGCTTGAAGACGATGGCCTCCGTAGTAGGCTATGTCTGGCGTCCGGGCTGGTTCACCTTGAAGCCCCAGAGGTCCTTCCTCTCAAACTTGGTGAGGGGATGCACCATGATGGTGGGAAGAGGGAGATTGAGCAAGGTAGTAAGCTCAACGATACGAGGACCAAAGCGGGTAACCTGGAACTCCTCAACAGTGCTGATGGTAATAGGCATCTATTTATAAGATAGAAAAGTTAGAACAACACAATTTAAGTTACAACATAAGGCAAAACATCACATACATATCCTTGGAAAGCAAAACACACAAGTCATGCATACATGAAACCATTACATCAACCAAGGTTCAATCTTATTTTAAAGCAACATTTCGTAAAATAAGGTGATAGGTGGTGGTCCAACTAACGAAGTACGTTTACAATCCTATCTCACTGGATCTGTTGGCTAACACAATCTTTCTAGAAGCAATCAGCCTATCTTGCTCACATGATTCCATCACTAAGTCTATAATGTCTCCTCTTAATGTTTGGTTGGTAGCTTCCAACTCTTGGGTATGTTCCTTCTCTTTCCTTAGATCATTTTGGAGGTTGAGCATTCTGCACTTGATTCTATCACCAAGTTCTTTGATGGTCTTCCAAGCTGCATCCCTTGCCGATTCAAAGAATGTAGGGTGCACCACTGAATTGGTGAACATGCGGAATCCTTTTTCCTGATGGTTGTCTTCCTTGTTTTTATACAAGTGAAGTTGCACCCACCAGTATTCCACTCCTTCATCCATCACTGGAAAACCTTTGTACACAGCTGCACCTTGTATCTCTAATGCAACCATGAGGTCCTTGAGAGCCTTGGGGAATTCTGTCTCACACTCCAAAGTCATTGTCATGAGTGGTCCTTTCCTCATGGCTTCGTTGATGGAGTTCATCTACAAATAGAGATGAGAGAGAAGATTAGAAAAGTTTACGAGAAGAATAGACAAGTGTAGAAGTTGAAATTTTTTCCTTAGTGGTTTCCAATCCTAGGGTCATAATCCTATAGGAAACACAGTGCTCTGATACCATCTGTAAGATCCCTCCTTTGTAAAGGAAAAGGATCACTGTGATTGCAATGCTAGTCCCTGGATCATTGCTAGCATCCACAGTTTAAGATGAAGTACACAGATACAAAGGTCATTTATTACATCCATTCCAGAGATAAACATAGTCTTTACAACTCAAAGGCCACAGGCCTATTACAAGAGTTTGAATAAGTAAATAAATATAAGTCTTCATCTTCATGTGCCACAGGCAAACATGTTGAGTGCAGACTCATGACACCTAATCCTCATCAGAGTAACCTGCAGCATCACAAGTTATAGCCACAGTGGGTCAATACTTTGGAATAGTATTGGCAAGTGATACCTTAGTATATTTTAAGTGGACTAGATACTATATGCAAATTTGGCTAAGTGTAGCTTGGCTTGCTTTGCTCAAAATAGGTTTTTCCTATTAGTTGAAATCACTAAGTTTTTCTTTGTCAAAACTTTTCCCAAGGAACCATCAATAGACATTGAGGTCCTTCACCCTTGTTCACCCACAAGTTTTTACTTAGAAGTTGGAATGATGAGATTCTTGATAGCTTCCATGTCTTGATGCTCAAGTTGTCCATTGCCATGGACTTGGCTAAGTACTTAGATTTTTCCATCTGCAGAGGTTGTGCACTTTCCCCACCAGACTTGGTTTCCCAAGACAGGACCTTTCAGAAGCCTTTCCTTCGACCAAATGGACGCGCTCCAACCTATCATTCCCACTACCACCAACTGTCCAAATGGCTAAGTTCTAGCAACTTATGTGATCCAGGCAGAGCCCATATTGCCAAGTGGCTGCACTAGAAGCTTCTCAACACTTGGCCTCTAAAATCTCTTTGTCCCTGGGTGGCTTACCACAAGTGAGATACACAAGGTAAACCATAACCATGGGCCTTGTGTAACCACTCAACCAAAAACCACCAATCAAGTCCCTTTCCACCCAGGTGATTCATTGACTTAGTTGTTTTATTAAGAAAAACATAAGTCCAAAGACTTAGAAATATTTTCATCATAGCATGTATATTTCACCAACCCTTGTTTGCTACTAGCTAGGCTAAGCATGGCATAGATAGTAACTTAACTTAGAAATTTCCTAGCAATTCTACAACTACTTAGGATTTCCCAACATGGCATACAGGAAAAAATATTTACATGCAAGACTTAGCAAAATAATTCTAGTGCTTAGTATAAAATATAGGGATAGAAATATTCATGAAGTACCACTTGCCTTGGTAGTTGGGAGAGTGGCACTCTTCACAATCACAATCACAATCACAAACAAACAAAAAACACATATGCATGCATAATGCTAAGTGATGATTTTTAAAACTCAACTAAGAAAGTGCAAGGTACTGATTCACTAACAAGATAAAAACTTGCCAAACAACCAATAATTATACCCTAAAACTTTTCCTAAATAATTCAAACACTCAAATTAGTCCTAAACAAGTTTCTGCAAATTAATCCTTTTTAACAGAAGCTAAACACTAAACACATTGCATAAACAGAAAGGGACTGCTCTCCTGATTCCAATGGTATAAAATTTGTCAAATTCTAACGTGTGGATGAAAAGTTATAGCTAAAACAAATTTGGATATAAATCAGATTTCAAATTCTATTTTTAAACCAAACCCTAGCCACGCGGCACTATCCTATTGGCCGATACCGTTTCACTCAGGATCACCCTTCCGCGCCGTCAGATCAAGTCAGATCCAACGCGCCAGATTCAAAGAAAACGTTTCTCTCAGATCTAATCTGGTCCTTACGATACAGATCTAACGACTACCGCTGTTTCGACCATAGCCTCAGCGCTAGCGAGGCGCTGTCATGGCGGCGCTGGCGTTCTAGGTCGCCCGGGGAGGGGAGAGGGTGCTTACCAGAACCGCAGAGAGTTGCTGAAGCTCAAGGTGGCGGTGGCTTTGCAAGGGGCGCACGGTATGGGCTGCTGGAGCTCGTCGGAGTCGTGCATGGTGTCAGGTGGTTGCTGTCGAAGTCGTTGCTGAGGTTCCACGTCACCCTAGCATGAACCAGATGGTTTAGGAGACGCTCAAGACAGTGGCGAACAACCTCGTATGCAAGAGGGGGCAAGGGGCGCTCGGATCTTACCGCAATTGATCGCCGGAGTTGATGGGGTCGTCTGTCTTGTGTGGTCGCCGACGTTGCCGAGGCTCTGGATGTTCCTAGCATGCACCAGAGGGGTCAGGAGGTGCGCATGGTCGCGGAGATTGTACTGGCAAGTTTAGGCAGCAAGGGGCGACGGGGCCTTACCGGAATACCTCGCCGGAGTTAGCTCTGGCTGCGGCGGTGCAACGCGAATTAGGGGCAGCCTGGTGGCGAGGAGAGAGTGCAGCGTGGGGGGAAATGACCGCGGCGGGGTGTGGTTTAAATAGGAAGCGATGACAGAAACACTCGCGGTATCAAGGCTAATTACGCCGCGCCATTACCGGCATCAACGGTAGCGGCGACGTGGTCTGCGGGCGCGATTTGGGGAAGAAGGAGTCGACGTGGAGAGGGCCTGCTTGTCAGCGAATAGAACAGAGGGGGAGTGGGGTCCGAGTGTCAGCGGCTCGCTGGGTGCGTCTGCGCGTGAGAGAGAGAGGGGACCCGGGTGGGCTAGCTGGACTGGTTTCGCTGTTGGGCCAGAATAGTAGCGCCGACCCTTTTCCTTTTCTTTATCCCTTTTCTTTTTCTAATTTGATTTTCAGGAATGATTTTCAAATGAATTCAAACTCTATTTGAATTCAAATCTTTTCAGGATTTTTGCAGTGTGCAACAGTCACATTTTAGGACATAAAATCAAGTGGTCTCTCTGTTCAAGCTTGGTTCTTTTGAATAAACAAAATAAACAGTGCCATAGCTCTTGATTTGCAAATGTTTTGAAAATGGTTTTGAAACCATTTTTATTTTGTATAATTTTGTTCAAACTCCACACTCAATCCAATGAGCAAGGAAACAAATAAACTTGGTTTTAAAACACTTAAGCTCTCAAATGGGGATGGCCATTTGATTTAAGTTTGCTCACATAAAATGATAGCACTATGTGCTTCTGTTTTCTTGAAATTGGTTTGAAATTGATCTCAAAACTATATGCATGCATGAATGATATGCAATCTTTGAAATCATAATTTTAGGGATGTTACAGATAGGTATCTTTCCATGGGCATGCTTCAATAGTGAATATTTTATATAGCCCATGAGAGGATGACATCAAGTGGTGATCGTCATCAAGGTTGATAAGGCCAAGTTCAAGATAAGCATCTCGAGAAGATCATTTTCTTGAAGCTTTCCATCCATATTGGTGATAATGTACATGTGAAGACATGTATTAATGAATCTATCCCATAGTGGTGTATGGGGGAGCAAATTAGGAGTCTTCACGAAGCAACAATGATCAAGTGATGCATTCTGGCTTGGATGGATCTTGAAGAATTGTCATCAAGATCAAGCGGGATGCGCAAGGCAAAGGTATGTCCTTTCTAGGTTTTCATTTTACCGGTATCAAGGTGGTTGTTGGGAGACCGAGTTATAGGATAGATAGCCTCACTATCAAGAGGGGTTTTCGGTTGGGTAACTTGAACACATTGTAATAGGGAGCTCAATCCTTTGCATACTTTGCATCTTCCTATTTTGTTGATTATTGGTGTTTATACATGTGAGGTTCTTGATCTTGTTGCTATCTCTTCAACAATCCCAAGTTCATCGAAAACGGAATTCGTATGCATCTTCTATGGTGTTTTCGAGTTTGAAGGTTTTATCGGTTCTTCTTTAGGGAGGCTTCTTACCTTTCTTCATTTGGTTCTATCCTACTTTGTTGTTCTATGATTTTTATATGAACAATCTTTTATAGCTTGTTGTCCTCGTCAAAACAAGCCCAAGATCATCAAAATCGTAGTCCGGATGCAAAAGTTATTGCATTTTTCGTGAAGCCCGTTTCATCCCGGTTGTGGACCCGGTTCAACCAGCTCCCATACCGGGTGGTCCGGTGCCAGGACCGGAAAACCATATCTTAAACCGGGATTTTTGGTTTTGCTATACCGAGTCTATCCGAGACTGCGGACAGTACCTAATCCCGGTTTTAAGTTTGGTTTTCCGGTCCAGGAACCGGACCGTTCGGTGTGAGGGCCGGTCCAACCGAACTTTCAACCGAGTTCGCACAGATTTCTCCCAACGGCCATATTTTCTTTCCCCTATAAAAGGGGGTTCTTCCCCAACACGTTTTGAGTGTTCTTGACCACTAAATTGACCTCCATTGTTGAACCTATTGAGCTTGATTCCTCCCCATTCCCTCCTATGATTCTTGCATATTTTTGAAGGCTTTGGAAGAGGAGATATAGATCTACAATCCCCACCAATCAATTCCTCCTCTAATTGAGGGGAACCCATTGGATATAGATCTTGGAGTCATTTGTTAATTTCCACCATTGTTCTTCCTCTCTAATTCCTCCCTAGCACTTGTTGCTTTTGTGGGATTTGAGAGTGAATGATTTGAGCACCCTTGGTGTTCTTGCTTTGCATTCTTGCATAAGTGTTGAACTCTCCATTACGATTTGTTCAAGTGAGAGACCGTGAGCTTGTTACTCTTGGAGGGTGACCTCCTAGTTGGCTTGGTGATTGGTGCCACGGTGTCCTCTTCGTGGAATATTGTGAAGAGACCCGGGCTTCTCCTCCGTTGAGCTTGTGAAGTGGCTGTGGAGCTTGCCATCTCCAGAGTGGAGGAAAAGCTAGCCATAAGGAAAGGGCCTATTCCTTCGTGGGATAGACTCGGATAAGAAGGTGAGCCTTCGTGGCGTTGGGAAATCCTTCGTGGAATCCCACACCTCTCCAACGTGACGTACCTTACTTGTAAGGGAACACGGTAATACATCTTCGTCTCCGGGTGCCTCGGTTATCTGTATACCCGAGCTTACTATTCTTGTGATAGCCATCGATCTTGAAGTACTTATATCTTGCTTATCACTTTGGTATATTTATCTTGTACTATCTTGCTTAACTAAACTTGTTGTTGGTGCACTTAGTTGATCCTAGAGTATTTAGGTTTTGTGCTTGTAAAATAAACGTTAGTTTAATTCCGCATTATATCAAGCCAAAACGGTATTAGTTTTGAAATTGCCTATTAACCCCCTCTACGCGACATCTCTATCCTTTCAATTGGTATCAGAGCAAGGTCTCTCCTTGTTTAGGCTTCACCGCCTAGAGTGTAATGATGTCGGCTAGTAGTATAGTGCACAATTATCTTTGATGGAACAAATTATGCTTTGTGGAGAAATTGCTTGCTTTGTAATCTTCGGACCTTGTGTCCAAATATTGAGCGATTTCTAGATGTAGTTTTTTATCCTCCTATGGATCATCAAAATCTATATTTAGAGGATGAGAAAAATTTACATCTCAAAGCTCAAGTATCTAATGATATTATTTTCTCCTTGAGCCCCATAGTTAATTCGTTCTTGACGATTGTAAAGCGCAAGTCGTCTTATGAGATGTGGAACAAGATTAAAGAAATATTTGGTGTGTCCATTTCTCATAGGGTCGGTGGTATCTCCAAGGAGCTCTCTTCTCCCTCACATCATGAAGAGCTCCAAGTTTCTTCCACCTCCGGCCGCGATGAGATTTCAATTCCTTCCACTTCACTTACATGTGACAAGTCATAAGGTAATGGCATGGTGAGTGGAAAAATCATATGTGATGATGGTTGCGTTTCTCTTTACACCAACTATTCTCATTCTATAAATGATAATTGTGTAGAGAGTTTGTACTTAAGCAATTCTTGCAACAATGATGCTATATCCCCTTTTGTTGCTAGTCCTTGCATATCTTCTAGAAATTATTTGAGTACTAGTGTAGATGATATGCTTGATTTGCCTTGTTCCCGTGAACAAAATGCTTCCATTTCCTCTAGTTGTTTATCTAACAATGTATAGGAAATCAAACATTCTATGGAGCAAGACATGATCATGAATGAAGATTCAAGAATATCCTCATCTTCATCCTCCCGTGCTCACATGTGCCTTATGGCAAGAGGATCAAATGTATCTCCTACTTTGGATCCCAATATGTCTTCTAAAGATAATAGCAATGATAATGATGATAGTGATGATGACATTGATGAGGATACTAGTGCTCTCTTGCTTGAGTAGACTTTTTTGTGTACCTCTCTTCATGGTAATAATAAGGCCGTTACTTGTCTCAAACACGTTATGGACACCATAATTAAACAAATGGGAACCATAGAGGAATTGGATTTCCAACTTGATGATGGGAGTCAGAGATTCAATCTCCTTAAGCAGGAGCTTGCCAAGGAGAAGCACGCACTAATAGTCTCCTCACACAAAAAAAATTGAATCTTATAAGCTTGAAAATGAAAATTCTATTAATTATGCTTGTGCTACTAACTCTACTTCTTGTGAAGCATCTACCCTAAAGGAGAATATTGAGCTAAGGGCTCAACTTGAGTTCATAACTAGCAAGTATAGGAAATTGGAAGAAAGTCATGAAAAGCTCTCGAGCTCTCATAATGATCTTCTAATCTCTTATGATGGGCTAAAGTTAGCTCGTGAGGCAAGTATTACTAAGGTAACATCTTGTGAGCCTCTTTTGGACATTAACACAACTTCTACTCAAAATGCTATTTTGCCATGTGCTAGTCCTAGTAATCCATCTAGCCATACTATTGATAAACCTTGTGTTGGATTAATTGCTTTTCCTTGTTGCTCTAACAATGAAGATTCTACTTCCTCTAGTACTTGTATTTCTAGTAACCATGTAGAGGAAATAAAAGAGCTCAAGGCCCAAGTCACTTCCTTGAGGAATGACTTGGAAAAGAGTCATGAAGGGAAATCCACACTCGTTAATGTTTTGAGTGTGCAAAAATCCCCAAATGATAAAATTGGAATTGGATTCAACTCCAATAAAAAGAACAAGTCCAAGAGCAACAAGAAGAAGGGCCAAGACCAAGTGAAGAATTTGGCCAAGATTATTTGCTTAGAGTGCAAGGTTGAAGGACATCATGTAAGATCTTGTCCATTGAAGAAAAAGCACTTGAGTGAGAAGCAACAAGGGAAGCGACCACAAGTTCAAGGTCAAGCCCAAGTTGAAGTTAGGCCACTTCCAAAGAATAATCAAGATAATGCTCCCCAACCCAAGAAATCAATGAAAGAGAAAGGAGAGAACTTGTTGCTACATATGTCGTGTGAAGGGGCACTTTGCTTCTTCATGTTAAAACAGTACCTTATCTAATCCTATCATTATTGATGATTATTATTCTCTTGGGAAGGATAAGGATGGCAATGTGTTTGCCAAGTTTGTTGGAACTCAAAGTGGTGTCAAGAAAAGAACCATTTGGGTTTCCAAGCCTATTGTGACTAACCTCTTAGGACCCAACTTGGTTGGGGACCAACAAGCTCAAACTTGATCAATAGGTATTTTTGGATATCATTGGAGACTCGGCTAACTCATGAAGAATTAAGGGATCTTCATATATTATATTTGATCAAGCCAATTCATAAGGATTATTATTTCCCTATCTTATATCCAATGTGCCTCTTCGCGGTAACTTGTACTTAACTCATTTATATTGTAAGTTACTTGCCCCTTTACATGTTTTGGTTTTGTACCAAGTATGTGTTGCTTTATAATTTTGTGTATTAAAGTATGTCTAGGTGTTTGGCACATCATTTACTCGTGTGTTTTATTTTGAGCCTCTGATGCATCTTGATGATATCTTATTTGGCTCTTTTCGAGTGGTTAATGGAACATCCCATTTTGGGGGAGTGACATGCCTCGCGCATCTCTCAAACCTTAAAATGTGTGTGCATGAGTACTACCACTTAGTATTGATATTGCAAGCTTATCTAGTCACTATGTGGTGTATCATACTCATGATAAATTCAAATTCTAAATATCCATTAATTATCTCTAGTTGAGGTTGTTTTGACTCTTATTAAGAAAAAAATGAATTCACATTATGGGTGAGTGATATGCTTCTTTTGCATACCACAATCCTAGGAAATGTGAACATATGAGGTAGTGCCACTTAGAGTTGATATTGTCATGGGAATGGCCATGGCCATGGCAGATGCTGCAATCGGCAGCGAATGGTAGAACAAAGGGAAAGGGCGGCCAGCCATCTGTGGTGCAAGATGAGGGAGGAGACACAAGGATTTACCTAGGTTCGCCCCCCGGAGGGTAAAGACCTACTCCTGCTAGATTGCATTATTGAGAGAGTACAAGGGCGAGCTCGACGACTAGGCGGCTAGTCGCTGGGGTGTATGATGGAACATATCCTCTATGCGTACCCTAGGGAGATTTATATAGGCTCACCTCGCTAGGGTTTATAGATCTACAACCGAATTAGTTAAGGATTCAGAGGGTTCTTGACCTAATCCGACTAGGCCTAGCTATGCTTCTGGGCCTCCAACTTCCAGTCGCCTGGTTCCTTGCCAAGTCTCGATCCAGTCGCCGTCCTGCAGGCCCACTCGCTAGCAGCCTGGGCCAATAGGAAACATCCTGCTGGGTATACCCCGGTCGGCAAATCCCCATAAGTAGTCCCCGAGGCCGTCGTTGATTCGTCGCAGGTGTTTGTTGGCAGTCGGAGTATGCGGGTCCAATTCGGATGCCCAGTAGAATCGGCGGTGGACTCCTGAATAAAGGAAAAAACCAATCATTTTAGTCGCAATAACGACGACTAGTCAGCGCTGGTCAAACTAGCCGTTGGGTAATCCAACGGTAATATCGGCGTAATTACCACACGGTAACGGCTACCCGAAAATGGCGGGTAACAACCGCTATATAAGGAGAGTGCGGGAGAGGGGAAAACACTTCCCTCACTTCCTCCGATCTCGTGCATTTCCAATCTTCCATTCCGCATAGCGACCAAAGCGACCCAGAGCAGCCCAGAGCCCTAGATCCCTTAATCGATGGCTCCTCCGGTGGAACCATGGGGCAGATCCAAGTGCACGAAGGCGCTGCTGAAGTCATTCGAGGAGGCAGGGATCCTCCACGCCGGGAGATGGCGCATCCCCGCGGCCGGGGAGGTGATCCCAACTCCGCGCGAGGGGGAATTCGTCTACTTCACCAGCCATCTGGAGCGGGGGATAGGATTCCCCCACTTCACTCTTCTTCCGCCGCTTCTGCGCCTACTACGACATCCAACCGTCGGACCTAGGGCCGCACAGCATCGAGCAGCTCGCCATCTTCGTGGCGTTCTGCGAGTGCTACCTGGGTTGTCGGCCATACTTCCCCCTATGGCAAGATCTGTTCCATGGGAGGATCAACCGCGAAGAGGCAGGCGGCCCGATGTTGGCCACGGGCGGCCTGACATTTCAGCTGAAGTCAAAGGCGTACTTTTTAATCTGATGTTGCCCGCTAAAGCAGCGAATGAGTGGAAGAAGAGATGGTTTTATGTGACCGAGTCGCCGCCGGGCGACGAGGTGGCTCTTCCGACTTACTCCGCCGACCGGCCCCAGCTGCGTCGGCTCCAAGTCACCAAACTTCCGCTGGACCAGCGGATGGTCGTCGACGAGATGCTGCAGACCATCCGCAACCTGAAGAAGAAGGGCCTCCAAACCATCAATATTTACAATTGCTGGCTCGGGCGACGGCTCGTGCCTCTGGCCAGTCGCGCCCACTACATGTACGATTACACGGGCAAGGATGACCCGACAAAGTCCTGCCACGCCGAGTGGAGACTACACGATTACACCCTGGCCCTAAAGAAGATCACCATGGCGGTGTATCTTGATGCAAAGGCCGGTGTCGCACCTTACACCGCGAAGAGCAAAGCCCTAATGGTGAGTTCTTTTATTTCTCATGCACTCGCAGTCGCAGTTTTGCATTCGCGGTCGTGCTAATTTTACTTGGTTGTTGCAGCTGTTCCAAGTGGTGGAAGGTTGGCTTCCACCCGCAGATGACGAGAACTCGAACTCATCCACCGAAGACGAGAGCGAGTCTTCACCCGATAAGGGCGTTGCCAGAAGTGACGGGGGCAATGATGATGATGATGACGACAGTGGCGACGAAGCCATGGAGGTCGCCGCACCCACGGTTCGTAAGACCCGTGGACAACATCAACGCGAGCTGGAGGCCAGCAAGATCCTCGAGGCCCACGACAATGACGACGACGAGCTCCCTGAGAACACATCACAACGCGAGGCCACACCATCGAAGAAGAAACCGCCGCCGCCAAAGAAGAAGCCGGTTAAACCGGTGTCACCGCCTCGGTCCGCGAGTAGATCCGATGCTACCAGCTTAGCTGAGGAAGCTAAAATCGACGAAGGGCGCATGCGCATGACGACCAGAAAGCCATTGCGGAAGCGAGATGTCATCGCATCGCCGCCGTCTTCCCCGGGCCACGGGCTCATGGATGCTCCAGCCACGGGGACCTCACCACCGAGGGGGGGGTTCCCACGGCAATCGCCACTGAAGCTGCTGGCGTGGCCTCGTTCTCGAAGAAGCCATCGGTGTCTTGGGCGCAGAGTGTGCTCGAGACGGGCCTCAGTCAAAAACTGGGGCCGGAGTTGGAAAAGCCGGCCAGCATTCGTACTGGGCTACATTTTATCCCAGTTGCCAACTGAGTGTTTCTCAATCTTTTGATTTGTCTGCTTAATATATGTTCGACTGGCGAGTTAACTGATGGAGTTGTTGCACAGGACTAGAGTGAAGAAGATAGGTCACCCTTCACTGGCCAAGGTTCCATCGGGTACCACAGAGGCACCAATAGACCCCTCGATGAAGAGGAAGGGCGACAAAGTTGAGGCGCCCGCTGAAGGCGCCAAGAGAGCAAAAGGCGACGAGGTCGTCACAATCTCGGACAAGCCGGAGGTTTCCCTGAGTGAAGCTCCGATTGCAACGGACATAGCCCCGAGGACCATGGGAGACACGGAGTCGCAACGGGAAGAGCCCACGGCCTTGGTTGAGGCGACAGGTCCCCCTTCGAGTGGAGTGGGAGCCGCGGTGGTGACATTCCCTCGCTTTGTAGCGAGGGCCTCCACGACGAGTGCCTCGGTGCCGTCGAGCCAATTGCCCGGGGCTGCCAGTACGAAGGTCGAGTAGCGTCGTGGGCATACTCCATTCGTGCTCCCGTCAATGGACGCAATGGAACTTCACGGCATGCTAGGTGTCGCCATCCAGGTATGTCCAGTCCCTGAGGATCAGGCCACTGAATTTTAGTGGTTGGATTCTTATTGTTTTTCGCCGTCCAGTCCCCGAGTGGCTGGTCGCTGAATTTCAGTGGTCAGGCACTTAGGAATTTTTGCTGTCCAGTCCCCGGGTGGCTAGTCGCTGAATTTCAGTGGCAAGGCACTTAGGAATTTTTTGCCGTCCAGTCCCCGAGTGGATAGTCGCTGAATTTCAGCGGATTTTTGTTGCTGATGCTTCCATTGTTGCGCAGGGCCTGCAGCGCGAGTCGGTAGAGCGGATTGCTGCCAAGAATCGTGTGGAGAAGGAGCTCCTCACTGTTTGGGACACGAACGAGCAGCTTCGGATGAATGAGGGTAAGTGTTCGTCATGCTTGGCGCTTGTAATAAACTTGTTACTTTTGTAATCATTGTGTTGTTGATGCAGAGGATAGCGTGGCCGCGGTGGATAAGGCTCGTCAAGCCCTCATTCCGGAGAGTGAATTGACGGCTGCATGGTTGTCCTTGAGCGCCACGGAGAAGCGGATCGCCGACCTAGAACGTGAGCTCAAGGAGGCGAAGGCGGAGGCGAGCTCGACGGATGGGCGGGCCAAGGCAGCCGTTGCTTATGCTGTTGAGGAGCGGAAGATGTCAGATGCGCTTGTCGCCGGGCTGCAGGATGACCTCTCTGGTCTTCAAAATTTCATCACGGAGCGATGTCGCCCATTGATTGGTGAGTTTTCCTTCTGCAAGTCCCCGAGCGTGCGAGTCACATTGTTTTGCTGGAACTTCCCTTACTATTTGCTTGTGTGTTGCAGGCCTTATTACTAATAATGCCAAAGAAGCGTAGTCGTATGACGCACAACAATGCGTCACCACTCTGGTTGATTCTGCCGCATTGTCAGCGACCTGCATCCGGGCGTATCTTCAGGAGATCTCACCCACAGAGGTGATTCCCAGCGACCTCGTCGAGGTTTGGCGCTATCTGGAGAAGGCCCCTACGGTTGTGGAGTTCATGACGCGGTCGGCCTTCCGTTGTGGAGCGGCGACTACGCTGAGCCTTGGGCTCACGCATTTTCTTGACGACTTCGACCATGACGACATCACGAGCGGGTACCCTTCGTCGACGGGCGCAGTCGAAATCGCCGAAGTGCTGAAGCTAACGGATCGGGCTGCGGTGTACGCCGACGGGGTGTGGGCGATGGGCGACCTCATTCCTTACCAGGAGACGGTTGTCGCCCCGAACGACCCCGAGCCGGCGCACCGTGACTTCAAGGTGGAACAGCTGTTCCGTGCGGCCATGGTGGGTGAGCTCACGACGTACCCATCGAATCTATGGGTTCCCTTTATCCGTTGTCACAAGGGTGGTGGCGCCTCCTCGTCGAAGCCTGCGGAATAGAGTAGTTTTCCAATCGGCATTGGTTAGGATAAGTATGTAACTGCCCTTGTAAGCGAACAATTTTTGCTGCTTTGAAGGAATGTAAGCGTTCCTTTGTCATTGTTTTTGATTTGTTTGTTGGTTGTGCGAGTCCCCAAGCGTGTCCGCCCTTTTATGGGGTTAACCTCGTTTTTATGTGTTGTTCAACCTGTTAGTAAGTTAAGGTCGACTCGCCATGGCTCGGAAAGCCAGTCGCATGGCGACTCCAAGGGGTGCTCTGTACTTAGCCGTTTTCCCGGGCACGAATGGGGTCGGGTCGCCGAGTCCCCGAGCGTGGTACTTGGCGGTTCTAGTCGCATGCCCGAGGTAGGTGAGGACATGGCGCGTTGTGTTAAGCGCGTCACTCCACCTGATCCGTAGGACCAGTCGCGTGGCGAGTCTAGGACGCGCTCTTATACTTGGCGTTTTTCCCTGGTCGCTTTGCTTGGACTGGCGTCAGTCCCCGAGCGTGGTACTTTGCCGTTCGAGTTGCTGCGCCAAGGATGTGGAGGACTGGGTCGCTGTGATAAGCGAATGCAGTTTTCTTGGCTCGGAAATCCAGTCGAGCGAGGCGACTCCGATGGGGCTCCGGGTTGGATTTTTTCGTGGACGATACGAGGCCTAAATTTTTTTAGTACCCTCGAGTTGCACTACTTGGCCGTGCCGGTCGTATCACCAAGGGTTGACTTCTGCGAATAACATAGCGTTGTTATTACGAGTGCGAGTGGCACAAGATTCAGAGAGTGGACACACGTTGGGCGAATCGATCTGCTTTATTTCATAGAGGGTATGGGGTACATGTCTGGAGTTCTAGGAGTAGAACTTCCGTAGGAGGTTTACATTCCACGACCACTTGACGTCGAGTTTTCTGTCACCTCGGACGTCAACGAGGTAGTAAGAGTCATTTCCCAGGACTCGCCTGATGGTGAATGGTCCCTCCCAAGGGGGGAGAGTTTGTGCATGCCCTTCTTGTCCTGGATCAGGCGCGGTACCAGGTCACCTTCCTGGAAGGTGCGGGTCCGTACTCGCCGACTGTGGTGGCGGCGGAGCCCTTGCTGGTATATGGCGGTGCGGGAGCAAGCTAGGTCACGTGCTTCACCGAGCTGGTCGACTCCATCTTGGCGTGCGAGCTTGTTGTCGGCCTCCACATAGTTGACCACCCAAGGCGAGTCGTGCTCGGTTGGCATGACGGCCTCGGCACCGTACACCATGAAGAAGGGGGTGAATCCCATCAACCTGCTGATGGAGGTACGGATGCCCCAGATGACGGAGGGGAGCTCTTCGACCCAACACCCAGGAGTTCGCTCGAGTGGGACTTGAAGTCGCGGCTTCAGGCTGTGGAGGATGCTCTGGTTGGCGCGTTCCGCCTGGCCGTTAGACTCCGGGTTGGCGGCTGAGGCAAGGTCATGTCGTATGTTGTGCTCCTCGCAAAATTCGGCCATGGCTCCTTTGGCGAAATTAGTGCCGTTGTCCGTGATGATGTTGTTCGGGAACCCGTAGCGATAGATGAGCTCGCGTAGGAACTTTGTTGCGGTCTTCCCGTCGCACTTGCGGACTGGCTTGGCCTCCACCCACTTTGTGAATTTGTCGACCGCGACTAGGAGGTGGGTGAAGCCAGATGGGGCCTTCTTGAAGGGGCCTACCATGTCCATGCCCCATACGGTGAATGGCCAGGTGATGGGGATGGTCTTGAGCGCCGAGCTTGCTACATGATTTCGATCGGCATACCGCACCCGACGGCCGCTGGATCGATGACCCGCATCGGCGTGTGCGGTGAGCCAGTAGAAGACATGTCGCATGGCTTTGGTGACTAGGGAGCAAGCGTCAGCATGGTGGCCGCAGTCGCCAGCGTGGATGTCCTGGAGGACCTTGCGTTTTTCTGCGGGTTGGACGCAGCGTTGGAACACGCTGGTCATGCTGCGCTTGTGGAGCTCACCGTTGATGATGACGAAGGATTTGCAGCGGCGTGCTATCATCCGGGCCTCCGTTTTGTTAGTGGGTAGGGTGGCTCCCTTCAGGTAGGCAACGTATGGCGCGGTCCAGTCGGTTGGCTCGGCGATCATCGCGACTAGGGCTACGTCTGGTTGCAGCGGAATTCCAATGTCGATCTCCCTCGGGGGAGAGACGGACGGTTTGGTGATGGTGTCGCGGAAGACGCTGGCGGGTGGTGCGAGTCGAGCCGAGCCGATGCGGGAGAATGCGTCAGCCTCCTCGTTCTTCCGCCTGTCAATCCACTCGACAGAGTAGCCCGGGAAGTGGCCTCCCAGCTGGTCCACAGCTTGGCGATACGCCTCCATGGTGGGGGAGACTGCATCGTAGGTACCGACGACTTGCCCGACGACGAGGTCAGAGTCGCCGTAGCAGCGCAGACAATTGATGTTCGTCTCCTTGGCTACTCGCGTGCCGTGGAGTAGCGCCTCGTACTCGGCCATGTTGTTGGTAAAGGGGGCAAAGTCGAGGTATAGGACGTAGCATAGCTTGTCGCCCTTTGGAGATGTGAGAACGATCCCTGCCCCTGCACCATCTGCATTCTTGGAGCCGTCGAAGTGTAGGCTCTAGTAATTGAGGTATGGCAGTTTCTCTGGCTGCTGGGCCTCCTCCCAGTCGGCGAGAAAATCTGCGAGAGCTCATGACTTGATCGCTTTGCTGCTCAGACTGATGTTGTGGACTCCGATCTCGACGGCCCACTTGGCGACTCGCTCGGTCGCCTCACGGTTGCGGATGATGTCCTACAACGGTGCTGAGGAGACGACCGTTATTGGGTGCTCCTGGAAGTAGTGCGGCAATCACCGCTGGTCTCTGAAGACCGCATATACCAATTTTTGGTACTGTGGGTAGCATTGGCGCGACTCGGTGAGGACTTCGCTGATAGAGTATACAGGTCACTGCACCGGGCGCTCCTTGCCTTCCTCACTTCGTTCGACGACCATGACGACACTGACAACTCGCTCGGAGACCGCGACATAGACGAGCATGGGCTCCTTGTCGACGGGGGCGGCGAGTAGCGATGCCGCGAGTAGCACCTTCTTGAGAGCGTGGAGCGCGTCGTCTGCCTCCTTGTCCCACCGGAATGTGGGGTTCTTGCGCATTAGGCGGTAGACGGGCATCGCCTTCTCGCCTAGCTAGGGGATGAAACGACCGAGAGTCGCGACTCGCCCGGCCAACTTCTGGACGTCGCGCAAGAACTCAGGTCTGCCGAGCCAGGCGATCGTGTTGATCTTGGCGGGGTTCGCCTCGATCCCACGCTTGGAGACGACGTATCCCAGCAGCTGTCCAGTAGGTACACCGAAGGTTCACTTTCCTAGGTTTAGCTTTATCTTGTATCTCCACAAGTTGGCGAAGGTTTTCGCCAGGTCAGCGAGTAGATCGCCCTGGAGAGTGGACTTTACCACCACGTCGTCGATGTAGACGTGGATGTTGCGGCCGATTTGGCTCGCAAGGCACTCCTGCATGCACCTCTGGTAGGTCGCCCCGGCGTTCTTGATGCCGAAGGTCATGGCGGTGTAGCAGAAGGCTCTGAATGGCGTGATGAACGCCGTCTTCTCTTTGTCCTCGACTGCCATTTTGATCTGGTTGTACCTAGAGTAGGCGTCGAGGAAGCATAGAGACTCCGAGCCCGCGGTTGAGTCGATTATTTGGTCGATCCGCGGGAGGACGAATTGCTCCTTCGGGCAGACGCTATTGAGGTTTGTGTAGTCAATACACATTCTCCAGGTCCCATTTTTCTTCTCGACCAAGACTGGGTTTGCCAGCCACTTGGAGTATTTGATTGGCCGGATGAAGCCTGCAACGAGTAGACGCTGCACCTCCTCGGCAATTGCTCGGCGGCGCTCTTCATTGAAGGGCCGCAGCGACTGCTTGACGGGTCGCGCTTTGGGGTCGGTGTTGAGTTTGTGCTCAGCGAGTTCCCTCGGGACACCAGGCATGTCAGATGGCTTCCATGCGAAGATGTCGTGATTCTCACGTAGGAACTCAATGAGCACGCCTTCCTATGCTAGGCTCATGCCCGTCCCGATCGTTACCGTCTGGCTAGAGTCGCCTGGGACCAGCTCGACGGTGTGAGTGTGCGTCGTCGCCTCGCAGGAGGTGGAGCCGCCACCCTCTGAGTTGGGCTTCTTGAGTATGGTGCGGTCGTCATTGTTGACCCCGCTCGCGTACTTGGCGAGCTCTTATGCGTGGTTGGCTTCTGCCGCTATGACGACGTCGGCGAGCTCGGCGCCTTTGGCCTCGCACTCTGCGGCCATGTCAGGGTCGCTGTGGACGGTGATGATGCCGCACGGCCCGGGGAGCTTCATCGCGTTGTACGCGTAGTGGGGCGCTATCATGATTTTGGCGAACGCCTGACGCCCCAGGACGCAGTGGTAGGGGTTGTTGAACGACACCAGCTCGAAGACGATCCGCTCGGTGCGGAAGTTCGCTGGTGTGCCGAAGGTGACTGACAGCGTCACCTTGACGATTGGGTACGCCTTCCGACCGGGGACGATGCCATGGAAGGTGGTGTAGGTCGTCTCGATCATTGACTGTGGGAGCCACAGTCGCCTGAACGTGTACAGGTATAGAATGTTTATGGAGCTGCCGCCGTCCATCAGCATCTTTGGAGCCAGTAGTCTCCCACCTTGGCTTGACCACCAGGGCGACTCGGCCCGGATATTCAATCCGTGGCGAGTGATCCTTGCGGCTCCAGGTGATTTGTTGCTCGGACCAGTTGAGGAACTGGGGGATGTCAACCTAGGATACTACGTTGACGGCGACAATGCGGGCGATGACGTTCTTCTTGCGCTTCGTATTGAAGCCGGTGAAGGTGTGGAGCGAGCCGGCGTTGTTGCCGAATTTCCCGCCGTTTGGCGGGTGATTGTCGGGGTCTTCCCTTGCGCGTCGTGCCTTCTTAATCTCCCTCAGGGAGTGGAAGTCGGCGGTCGTGTGCATGGCGGGTTTCCCCTCCCTACTGTGGAACACACAGGGCTGGTTGAGGAGAGCCCTGTGGTCGAACCTCGGCTTCGCCTTGTAGTTGCCGCCGTCGCGGCGTTGTCCTCCATCGCGGCAAAAGCTTTTGGGCTCGCGTGGGTCATACCCGGCGTTGGCGATGAAGTCGACTCGCCCATCACTGCGGCACTTGCCGGTGAGGCGAGTGTTGCTATATCGTAGCTCGGGTCGTCTCCCATTGTCGTGGCCGCTCGTGCGGCGATTCCCTCCCGACTCGTTGCTGGTTTCTTGATTTGGGTCCTCCTCCGCATACCGCTTGGCGATCTCGAGGAGGTCCGGTATGTTGTCGAGTGTTTTGTACACCCGCTTGAGTTTGGCGACCAGGGGCTCGTAGCGGCACGAGGTCTTGAAGCAGTGGATCGCGGTGTCCGGGTGGATTCCGGCCGCGTTGTACCACAGGTCTTGCCACCATTGGACCCAGATGTAGGTCGACTCGCGGGGTCCCTGGACGCATCGCTCTAGGTCCTCGATAGTGGTGGCGCGGGTGTAGGAGACCTCGAAGTGCCTAACGAAGGTGTCGTGCATTTCCTCCCAGAAGTCGATGCTGTCCGCGGGGAGGGTGTTGATCCATTGCCGGCACGCTCCCTCCATCATCAGGGGGAGGTAGCAAGTGGCAAGCAGGTCGGTGTGGCCGGCGATTCCCATCGCCATGAGGTACGTGTCCAGCCACACGGACGGGTCGTACGAGGGGTCATACTTCTTGATCTCCTTCGGCGCCTTAAAGTTCGCCGGGTATCTTTCGCCTCAAATCATTGGTCCGAAGCACTGGGGTACGACTCAGCTCAGTGATCCCCTTGGTTCTCCGTCGCGGCGGTTGGTGAGGGTATGCCTCAAGTCATCGGGCTGGCGTGCGCGCTAGCCCTAGTTGTTGATGATGTGGGTGCGCGCTCGACTGGCTGCCCATTGGCGGCGACGAGGTAGTTCGCCGGTCGCGGATCGTTGGTGGAGTGTGCCGCATGTGCGGGTCGATGTTGGAGCTGCAGGGGCTCGGATTGTGGGTAGTTAAGGGTGTTTGCCACCATTGGGCGGCCGCTCGAGGCTGCCCTGCTGCCTGACAACCACGAGTACATGCGACCCTGTGAGTCGGCGCCCGTGTTTTGTTGCTCGACGACCTTGGCGATTAAAGCGTTGGCGTACTGCATCTGCAGGGCGCCTTCCCCGGTCACGGTGATGTTGTCGACCGCGGCTCGGCTCGCGACGATGTTGTCCATCGGGATGGAGAACAGCGGGAGGCCATTTGCGTTTCGCTCCCGCGAGGAGACCAGGATTCTCGGCTGATCCCAGGGGGCGTGCGGCCGGGTGGTGGGGGGCGCCATTAGCCGTCGCGCCTGGTGGTGGACGGGAACTTCCTCCTGGCGGCGCGTTCTCGCAGATCGCGCGCTCGGCTATGCGAGCCGGGTTTTTCTCATCGTCGAAGTTCAGGACGCGACCCTGAATGGTGGGGTTCAGGCGCGACGTGATGCGGAGTTGGTGGTAGCACGAAAGCTCCTGCGCCGTCACCTGCTCGAGGCGAAATTTTTCGTGCTCGGCTTGTTCCTTGCGGACCACCTCCTCCAACCGTAGGCGGAGTTCCTCAACCTCCGTTGTCGTTGCGATCGGCGGGATCGGCGTGGAGAAGGGGTCTAGCGGGGCGTCCGCGCCATTCGCCATGTAGGCCGCGACTTTGCGACCGGGTCCGACGTGGAGGTCGCCGGAGTTCTCCGACCCAGAGTCGAAGTCAAAAATCCCAAGAATGGAGGGATCCTCGAAGTCTCCCACATTGGAGACCTGGGTGACGGAGCCTGCGGGCGACGCGGTGATGATGTATCCGGCGGCCGATGCCGGTCGCCGAGTCAGCGTCATCGTTGAGGGCCGCGTAGTTCACGACCACGGTGGTTTCGGCCATGTTGCTGTTGGCTGAGTCGTACTCGGAGGCGAGGTGGTGGATGGTGTGGACCTGACTCTCAGAGAGTCGGTCACATGGTGGCGACTTGCGGATGCGAGCCGAGTCCTCCGAGACGATGACGTCGGTGAAGCCGACGAAGAGACTGATCGTGCCGACCGACATTATCACGCTGTGCGTGATGGGGCGCGCCACCGGGACGTAGCTACTCGGCAAGATCTAGAGGATATCACCGATCGCAATCATGCGGCCAGTGGCGATCGTCTCATTGATGGGCAGACTGGATCTCGCCACAGAACACTGGCCGGACCGGCCAGACCCCACGGTGGGCGCCACTATCGTGGGAATGGCCACGGCAGATGCTGCAATCGGCAGCGAATGGTAGAACAAAGGGCAAGGGCGGCCAGCCATCTGCGGTGCGAGATGAGGGCGGAGACACAAGGATTTACCCAGGTTCGCCCCCCCAGAGGGTAAAGACCTACTCCTTCTAGATTGCATTATGGAGAGAGTACAAGGGCGAGCTCGACGACTAGGCGGCGAGTCGCTGGGGTGTATGATGGAACGTGTCCTCTATGCGTACCCTAGGGAGGTTTATATAGGCTCACCTCGCTAGGGTTTACAGATCTACAACCAAATTAGTTAAGGATTCGGAGGGTTCTTGACCTAATCCGAATGGGCCTAGCTACGCTTCTGGGCCTCCAGCTTCCAGTCGCCTGGTTCCTTGCCAAGTCTCGATCCAGTCGCCGTCCTGTAGGCCCACTCGCTGGCAACCTGGGCCAATAGGAAACGTCCTGCTGGGTATACCCCGGTCGGCATATCCCCATCATATATTGTTTATTATCTTGTTTCTAGGTGGCATGTTGGCTCAAACATGGTCCTATTTTTTTTAGAAGCTTTTATTTCTCGTCTTTTTGGTCTTTGTTTGAGTAAGAAATTCTTGGTGTAGTCTTTCTCAAATACATATCTCTATATCTTATTTGGGATACCATTTTCTTCAAGTTATTCTAATCATTGCTTTGTATGATTGTGTGACTAGTTGAAGCTATCAAGAATCTCTATCTTTGCATAGTGCTTAATATTTTTATTTCTATCCTATGCTTTTTATTGTGAAGATTTATCTTTAATATCCGTGCAATATACCACCGGAAATCTATTCCAATACACTCATTATCTTTGACAATTGATATACTTGTGTGTGGTAGCATTTGTGGATCATCTTCACTTTGGAGTTCACCTCTTATTGCCTTATTTTATTTCCAAAATTTTGGTGTGGCTCCCATTGTCTTCCTTGGATTTTGAACATCTCTTTGATGATGTTTTTGATTATTATCAAATGTGTTTTAGTGGAAGACAAACCTTTTCTTCTCGGAACCTTGTGCCATTGTGAAAAGTGTTAAGGGTTTGGTTTATTTGTTGAAACCTTGCTCTTTTGGGAGTTTGTTATCTCATTCTTTCTTCTCTATTTTATTTGCTTGAATGAGATAAATCTTTGAGCATTTGTGTTTTTATTTCGTCTTTTATGCTCAATAGTTTTTTATTGGTTCATTTGTTGAACTTTGTTAAACAAATCTTGTGTTGATTTGATTCTTTGATATAGTTTGGACAACAAATGTGTTTTTTCATACCTTGTATGCCTTCTTGAATATTTTGGTGATTTTTCCAAATTATATGTTCGCTAGATCTTGAAAGTCTTGCGCGTGCATGTTTACTGAATGTATATCTTATACCATGTTTTGCTTTCTTTGATCCAATATATAGGGTATACTCCATCAAATCCTTAAACGGATAAGATGTGCATGAAATTCAAATTTCATCTTTAAATATGCACATATTTTTATGGAGTGTATCCTATGTGTTGTGGTTAGTCTAACCACTTTGGACCCAATAAGTTTGGGGACCAATATGTACGTGAATGTTGTTTTAGGTACATTGGAGATGCAATGGATGCTTGTCTCGTCTATAAGGAAAGTGTTGTCACTACATGATAATTGGAGCCAAGCTAGGATGATCTAAAAATTCTTATCTACCACATCATACCATTTATATATCGGTAACAAGTATCTTATTCATGCATACTATTCTTCCATCCAATCTCTTGTAGGTTGCATCTTGGCATGAATTTATTTGTTTATAAATGTTCGATCCTTGCAAGTATCTTTGAAAGACTTCTCTATCCTTATTGCTTATGTGAGTAATTTGAGATTATGCATATAATGGGGAGTATATAAAATCATGTTCATGATTCACCAATTCCAAATATGCCTTCTAGCAATTTATTGCATATCAATTCCTCAAGGTACTCTCATGTGCAATATTGTTGAAATTGCATTGAATCATTCCTTTTGATACTTGTTGCCTTTCTCAAAATATCCCAACTAGCATTAGTTCCCTTAGTGTTAGTTGTGATGGTTTTCAGATTTTTGTTTTTATTTGGTGAACTTAATTGATATACCATCAGATGAAATAGATCCATGGGCTATATATGCACTTAAGCAAAATATCCTTTTTGGTATATCTTATGACTTCCACTTGGATATCATGTATTCTTTTTATTAACCTCTTATGTGTGGATGTTTCTTTGTGGATTATTCTCATTTTTTTCACTTAGAAACTTATATACACGAGAGTGTTAATCTCTCGCCTTGATATGCTCGCTCTTTTCCGACCATCACTCTTATCCTCTTGATTTTTAATGGTTTTGATAAGGTCTTGATTTATGAGTGCTTGGTTTACTTCTATTGCATCTTCACGCACTCATATATCATATTTGGTTTCTTTTGGACTTAAGCTTGTCTTGACAAGTGTATTGGTTTATATCTAATCCTTGTATCTTGGTTGTGTTCTAAATAATATAGAGGGAGTAAGGATTTCATGTTTGTGCATATTGTATTCAAATGAAACCACTAATTTATGAACGAACCTTGGGGAGCTTCCTTATTTCACTTAGAGCACTATTTGTCCATTTGATTATTTGGATCTTTCGATTGCTTTCTTCATCTATTGAAGTTCCTTAACCTTGTTATCATTTTAGAAATCCTTGATCCTCAATATAGTTTGATTTCCTCCAAGTGTTCGTCATTGGATACGTGCATGTGATTTCACTCATATTACGAATAATGCACACCTTGTGTAGGAACTCATACTATATTGTGCTTCTAACCTTGTTATCCATGGTTGTATATATACTGGAAACTCTCCCAATGGTTATGCTTGACAATGTATGCAATGAAATTCAAGATCATCACACGTGCATATATTGTGGGGGAGTTTTCTCTATATATGTTGGTTCTACTCACATCTCCTGCATATGTTGTAGTTTGTGTGAGCAGAATCGATTTTGATATGGGATAGTATCCTTGTGTTACTTAACCATATCAAATACAACCTATTGTATACAACTTATTCTCGGATAAGCTATGTAATTGTTTATAATATTCATTATATAAACCCTTTTGTTGTGATTGTCATCAATTACCAAAATGGGGGAGATTGAAAGGGTAATTGCCCCTATGTGTGGTTTTGGTGATTAATGACAATCCCTATGGTCTAATGTTTTCACTGAGTTTTATATGAAGGAATATTTCATAGTTCATGCTATAGTCCATGTGTTGGATTCAAGTATGGATGCCATGAAGATAAAAATATACCTTGAGTATTGGCATCAAAATCATCGAGTTGAAGAGAAGAATATGGTATGATCAATATCTTGAGAGTGTGATCTCAATAGAAGAATTCAAGATATGGATCTAAGTCGGTGTCATGATAGCCTCATTAGTTGAGCTATGGTTGACTAAGATTTAGAGCATGTAATCAAATGAAGAGTTCTTTATGTACCTCAAGATATTGATATGGAGCATGAGAAGATACTTGGTTAACCAATACAAAGAGTGAAGAGTGATTTCAAGTTGGTCAACACATGAAGCATAAAGAATGTACCACATGGTCTTGTGGTATGGTAAGCCTTGTCAATTATGCATCATCAACTAACCCATTATATATGTGCCTTTGTGTTTTCTATATGGGATAGGTATCTTTCCATGGGCATGCTTCAAAAGTGAAGATCTTATATAGCCCATGAGAGGATGACATCAAGTGGTGATCATCATCAAGGTTGAGAAGGGAAAGTTCAAGATAAGCATCTCGAGAAGATCATTTTATTGAAGCGTGCTATCCATATTGGTGATAATTGACATGTGAAGACATGTATTAATGAAGTTATCCCATAGTGGTGTATGGGGGAGCAAATTAGGAGTCTTCACGAAGCAACAATGATCAAGTGATGCATTCTGGCTTAGATGGAGCTTGAAGAATTGTCATCAAGATCAAGCGGGATGCGCAAGGCAAAGTTATGGCCTTTTTAGGTTTTCATTTTACCTGTATCATGGTGGTTGTGGGATACCGGGTTATTGGATAGATAGCCGCACTATCAAGAGGGGTTTTCGGTTGGGTAACTTGATCACATTGTCATAGGGAGCTCAATCCTTTGCATACTTTGCATCTTCCTATTTTGTTGCTTATTGGTGTTTCTCCATGTGAGGTTATTGAGCTTGTTGCTAGCTCTTTAACAAGCCCAAGTTCATTGAAAACGGAATTGGTATGCATCTTCTATGTCGTTTTCGAGTTTGAAGATTTTATCGATTCTTCTTTAGGGAGGCTTCTTACCTTTATTCATTTGGTTCTATCCTCATTTGTTGGTCTATGATGTTTATCTACACAATCTTGTATAGCTTGTTTTCCTCGTCAAAACAATCCCAAGATCATCAAAGTCGGAGTCCGGATGCAAACGTTATTGCATTTTTCGTGAAGCCTGTTTCATCCCAGTTGTGGATCCGGTTTAACTGGCTCCTAGACCAGGTGGTCCAGTGCCAGGACCGGAAAATCGGATCTTAAACCGGGATTTTCGGTTTTTCTATACCGAGTCTATCCGAGACTGTGGACAATACCTAATCCCGGTTTTAAGTTCGGTTTTTCGGTCCAAGAACCGGATCGTCCGGTGTGAGGGCCGGTCCAACCGAACTTTCAACCGAGTTCGCACAGATTTCTCCCAACGGCCATATTTGCTTTCCCCTATAAAAGGGGGTTCTTCCCCAACACGTTTTGAGTGTTCTTGAACACGAAATTGACCTCCATTGTTGAACCTCTTGATCTTGCTTCCTCCCTCTTCCCTCCTATGATTCTTGCATCTTTTTGAAGGCTTTGGAAGAGGAGATCTAGATCTACAATCCCCACCAATCAATTCCTCCTCTAAGTAAGGAAAACCCATTGGATCTAGATCTTGGAGTCATTTGTTAATTTCCACCATTGTTCTTCCTCTCTAATTCCTCCCTAGCACTTGTTGCTTTGGTGGGATTTGAGAGTGAAGGATTTGAGAACTCTTGGTGTTCTTGCTTTCTATTCTTGCATAAATGCTGAGCTCTCCATTATGATTTGTTCGAGTGAGAGACCGTGAGCTTATTACTCTTGGAGGGTGACTTCCTAGTTGGCTTGGCGGTTGGTGCCGCGGTGTCCTCTTCGTGGAAGATTGTGAAGAGACCCAGGCTTCTCCTCCATTGAGCTTGTGAAGTGGTTTTGGAGCTTGCCATCTCCAGAGTGGAGGAAAAGCTAGCCATAAGGAAAGGGCTTATTCCTTCATGGGATAGACTCGGAGAAGAAGGCGAGCCTTCATGGCATTGGGAAATCCTTGTGGAATCCCACACCTCTCCAACGTGACGTACATTACTTGTAAGGGAATACGGTAATACATCTTCGTCTCCACGTACCTCGGCTATCTCTATACCCAAGCTTACTTTTCTTGTGATAGCCATCGAGCTTGAAGTACTTATATCTTGCTTATCACTTGTGGTATATTTATCTTGTGCTATCTTGCTTAGCTTAACTTGTTATTGGTGCACTTATTTGATCCTAGAGTATTTAGGTTTTGTGCTTGTAAAATAAACGTTAGTTTAATTCCGCATTCTATCAAGCCAATACCGTATTAGTTTTGAAATTGATTATTCACCCCCTCTAGGCGACATCTCTATCCTTTCAATCTCATGCCCCTATTATTAAACCTACTATATAGGATATGACTTTTGATTTAATATGTGAAGCTAGTGATGATTCTGTAGGAGTGACTCTAGGACAACACATGGGTCACAGATTTAATATTATACATCATGCTAGTAGAACTCTCAATAGTGCTCAAAAGAATTATCCTAAGGAGGAAAGAGAACTCTTTGCTGTATTTTTATCTTGTGACAAGTTTTGTTCTTATATTGTTGATACAAAAGTAAGAGTTCATACGGATCATGATGGTTTAAAAGAACTCCTCGAGAGGAAGATTCATAAGCCAAGACTGATCCGTTGGATCCTTTTACTCCAAGAATTTGAGTTGCAGATTATGTAGAGACAAGAAGCAAAGGTAGTGGATGCGACATCTATATTTGCCCAACAAGACATCGATCTTATTGAGAGGAGTTTTAGTCCTGGTGATTTTTGTTTTCAAGAATTATTATATGATCTAAGGACAAATTCTCCCAAGAAGAAGTCCTTGTTGTTGGAGGATCTTGTCATCCCCGAATAAATAAACGGTAAGTGGAAGGTAAACTTTCCAACTCTAATAAGTGATTTGTTTTCACAGTTTCTACTTCTAAATTTTTTTGCCTTTGAATTCCTCTTATTTTTATGAAGTTTTTGAGGTGTTTCGGTAACTATACGGGCGCAACTATACGGACAGAGAAAAATCTCCCGTCGTATAGTCGGTTGTTGAAGTTACAGTACCCGTCGCAAAAATAATTTTCGGTGTGAAGTATCTATAGGGCCGCAACTATACGTCCGGAGAAAAGTCTCCCACCATATAGTTGGTCGTCAAAGCTTCTGTATCATCGACCAGTTTTTGTTCTTATTATCGATATAAAAAAGACGCTTTGTTGGTTCCTAGTTGGTAATCTAACCGACCTGGGTTCGAGATATTTGGAAATATCTTCCCGGAACCAACTATACGGCCAGAACTATACGGTCCGTGACCGTATAGTTGGTCGTTACGGAGTAGGACTCCTCTAGATCTGCAATTTCTTTTCCTCATCTGTTTGGATTCTTTTCTTGGACGAGAATTTGGTGTTTCTCGCGAGTTTTACCGACCTCTTACCCCTCTTATATACTGCCATTGTGCCTCTCTCTAATCATAATCATCAGGAACAAATCCATATATGCGCTATCCCGTCCCAGGCTGTGGAAACCTATGGTCTAATTGCTCCTAGGGACCTTTCTAGTAGCCCGTCGATGGAGTACGACAATGAGGAGGTGGAGAGGTTTAGTGCGGGGTACAAAGAGTACGTCGAGCCAAGCTTCTACAACATCGACCTCGATGAAGGCTGGAGCGACGTTTACATATGTCGTGACGTCTATGATCCCCCGAGAATCGACTGGGCGGCGATGAAAATAACTCAAGAAGAGAGAGAAGGCCACACGCCGCACGTAAAAGGGCGTGTGGAGATGGTGAATTTCATCACCACAGACCTGAGGCCGCACAAGTGTAAGGAAATACCTAACATTGGTGCAAGTTCTAGCAAGTAACCGGTGTTGCCCTACTCGAGGCCTACCACTGGTGCTCGTATGAGGGTTAAGCCTCAAGAGGAGTGGAGGAGCAGTTTCTACTTCCCCAATCCATCAATAATGTATGAGGAAGAAGAAGTTTTCCCCAAGATAAAGGATCGTGTGTGGGCACTGGATATATATCAGAAGCAGGACCCACTCCATCGCGTTGAAGTCCGTCACCGCCTCAAGGAGATAGATAAGAAGTATGATATTCTCTAGTTGGTGACTAAGCTTGCAGATATGGTGGATACTCTGCAATCTGATTTGCGCAGGTGCAATAGCCGCATCACCGCTCTGGAGGATACCAACAAGAAGCTACGAATTGCGGTTCTACATTCCATGGCGCCACAGTGATCTACAATAATCACGGTATCAAATAATCGCAAGGGATTATTTGATCCCATCTGGCTTGATTCCAAGATTGGGGAGATCTTTAAGACCTTGTAATTTATCTTATAAGTTTTTATTACTATTCTAGTTTTGCATTAGTTCGAGCTCATAAATAAAGTTTGCATCATTATAATTCCCTTCAGGAATAGTTGATCCCTTTTATGAAATTCTGACTTTATTATAATATATGGAGCATTATTGAGTTTGAGTTTTTCTTATTGGATATATGAATGGCTTGAGTATAATTTTACTTGCACTTGATGATAGCAATAGGAGTCTTTCACACCATTGGTATTAAAGGAAAATATAAAGCTAATTTTATCAATATGTTTTAGGTCAATGGTTTGATTTACAAAAAGGAGAGATTATCTAATTAATTAAGATGAAAAAGAAAAACCTTGAATAAAGGAGAAATTATAAGTGCTATCAAATAGAGTGAGAACAAGTTGAGGTAGAATACTGAAATTATAAAGATGCTTGATATATATTTGGAATTTGGTAATTGAGATCGTTAGACTTTGAATTCCTACATGAAGTGGAATATATGGCTAGCTCCTTTGCGTAGCACTTAAACACAAGTGTGAGAATGAATATATATAGAGAGAAAGAAGAAAAAGAAATATGAAGAAAAAGAGCGAATGTGCAAAGAGAAAATAGGCATATACCACTATATTGTAGTAAGACAAACATACGTTTGAGATTTTGAATCCCACGTAAATATGTTAATCCTAAAAAACACTTGGGACTACCTCACTAACTCATTCAGTTGAACCGAATACTTTTACATCATGTTGAGAAAAATCTTTTGTGAACTGTTAATCGCTAAGGTGTGAAGCCTGCTAATATTATTCGGATGGTTCTAGTAAGGTAGTGTCGTGGTATTGCACGGCAGATGCTACTGGGGGTAGCTTACGTAGAGGGAGCAAGGTGACGTAGGAGAATCCGGAAGCGAGATTGGCACACGATGTACCCAGGTTCACGTCCCCTCGATGGAGGATCGCTACGTCTTGCTGCCAATCCAGTATATGATCATAGATTGGTTTACAAGGGAGTCGCCATAGGCGGAGGGAGAGACTAGATCTGATCTAATAGAGAGAGCATGTAATATGATGTCCCCGTGGGGGTGCCCCTGGTGGCTTTATATATGCAGCCAGTTAGGGTTTACAAGTATTTGGTGGGCTTTGTATTGAAGTCGCTACATTGGGCCACCAGTCGGCGCCATCGCTGGGTCCATATCGTCGATCGCCATATTAGTAGTCGACCGCCAGGGGCTAGGTTCTAGTTGGCTCGATTCAGCTGGCGAATACGCTTCGTGGGTATACCCCGATTGGTATTCCCCCATCATTGATGGAGGGAACTACTTGTTGGTAGATGGAGGTGTGTTAGCACTTATAGTGAATATAAAGCTGCTAGCACCCCTTACGTATCAACTTGTGAATCGAGGAAACTCAAAAAACATTGTTCATGCCATGGGATACGTCCTGCGGGATTATGTCCCTTAATAGCGCAATAATTCAATTGATGTTGATTGCTGTCTGTTGTGGTGATGAGGATGATTTGAGCAGTGGTTGCTGCCTCATTGTCCAAATACGGAGTTCCTCCCACACATACATAGTTGAGAATGTTCATGATAATAATCTTTACTTTAGCCTTTTACAATTCTAGTGGCATATCCGCTAATCCCTGAGAACGCTTTCCCCACTGAAGTTTCCAATCTCTTTTACATACACGATACTTATTTCCTGTATTCAGTTTTGTTTACTTTTCGCATTATTCTCTTATACAAAAAACCAAAAAACACTTTTTACACAATACTCATATTTTATCTTGTCACTTAGAACTTTATTTAGCATTTCTATTTTCAGTATTTATTTTAAGAATTCTTAGACATCAGACTCCTTCTCCCTGTAGGATCGATATCTTTATTTCAAAACTAGCAACAACTAATTTGTGCACTTGCAGTCATCACCTGCCAGTTTCCAGGTGACCACGAGTGGGCCCGTCATCGTATTTATGACAAGTACGCCATAGGGGATCCTAAAGGCGTTAAGAAGATGGGGTGTGAGACGTACGGTATTCCAGGAGCAGTGAACGCAGATTTACCTAGGTTCAGGTCCGACTGCGATGATCGGATCCTACTCCTTCTAGCAACCCAGTAGTATATCGGCAAGAGCCGAATGTCACAACGAATTACAAGAGAGGTTCGCATGTGCGATTTGGTTGTGGTTGTTGCCCTAAAGGCTCCCGTAGGTTCGGCTTATAAAGGCGCCAAAACCTAGGGTTATAGGAGAAACCTATCCGGCTATGTTACAGAGTGAGTAACTATTACAACTTAGACTACAAGTAATACTACAGTCCTAAGTCCATAAGTTTTCTGGGACTTGTCATAGCCAGATTGGACTCAGTCTTCTTTCCCTGACTGGGCCTCCTGTGAAGCAAAGATCTAACCCGTTGGTGGGCCACCCTGGTCAGTGAGTCTTGTGGGTATACCCAGAAAGTATATCCCCAACAGTATCCCCCGGAAGTCTCTAAGATCCAAAGTCGGATAAATCGTCTAGCTTGATGGTTTCTTCAGTTTGAGAATCCTGAAGGGTTCCCAAAAACTTCATTCAACAATGTAGGATTCTGAGTCATATGAGCCGGATATATCTTCTTGACTTGAGTCATTTCCTTGCTAGATTCAAAACATGAGCCAAATTTAAATTGTTTCGCTTTGCCTGACACCTTTTTAGGTCAGGTCTTATCACTAACAAATATCCTATCAGCACGACCATTGGTGGGTCCGTTTTATACGGAACAGAACACAATTTTAATGCACATGCGAGAATCGAGGGGGCTGATGTGTCACGAGGAAGCCTCTCCCTCCCTCTCCATCCCTCCCTCTCTCTCTCCCTCTCTCTCCCCCTCTCTCTCTGATGGGGATATGCCTACCGAGGTATACCCAGCAGGACGTTTCCTACTGGCCCAAGCCGTCAACGAGTGGCCTGCAGGACGGCGACTGGATCAAGACTTGGCGTGGACTCAGGCGACTGGAAGCTAAAGGCCTAGAAGCGTAGCTGGGCCCAGTCGGACTAGGTCATAGAATCTCCGAATCCTTAACTAATTCGGTTGTGGTTTGTAAACCCTAGCAAGGTGAGTCTATATAAACCTCCCTAGGGGACACATAGAGGATACGTTCCATCATACACCCAAGCGACTCACCCGTCGAGCTTGCCCCATTGTACTCTCACCATAATACAATCTAGCAGGAGTAGGTCTTTACCCTCCGGGGGGCCGAACCTGGGTAAACCCTTGTGTCTTAGCCCTCATCTCGCACCGCAGATGGCTGGCCGCCCTTGCCCCATGTTCTACTACTCGCTGCCGATTGCAGCATCTGCCGTGGTCATTCCCACGACAGTGGCGCACACTGTGGGGCCTGGCCGGTCAGGCCGGTGTTCTGCGGCGAGATCCAATCTTCCCATCAACGAGTCGATCGCCACTGGCCGCATGATCACGATCGGCGAGATGCTCCAGATCTTGCCGAGCAGCTACGTCCCGGCGGCACGACCCGTCACACATAGCGTGATCCTGCCGGTCGGCACGATCAGCCTCTTCGCCGGCCTCACCGACGTCATCGTCTCGGAGTACTCAGCTCGCATCCGCGAGTCGCCGCCACGCGACCGGATCTCTGAGAGCCAGGTCCGCACGATTCACTGCCTCGCCTCCGAGTACGACTCGGCCCACAACAACGTGGCCGAAAGCACCGCGGCCGCGAACGACGCGGCCCTCAACGACGACGCCGATTCGGCGACCCCGACGTCACTTGCCGGATCCATTGTTGCCGTGTCACCCACGGGCTCCATCACCCAGGTCTCCAACATCGAAGACTTCGAGGATCCCTCTATCCTTGGGATCTTCGACTTCGACTCCGGGTCGGAGAACTCCGCCGACCTCCGAGACGGAACCGGTCGCCACGCCGTGACCTACATGGCAACTGGCTCCGACCTGCCGGAAGACCCATTCTCCACGCCGATCCCACCAAACACGACGGCAACGGAGGTTCGAGGAACTCCGCCTGAAGATGGCGAAGGCAGTTCGCAAGGAACAAGCCGAGCGCGAAAAATTTCGCCTCGAGCAGGTGACAGCGCAGGAGCTGTCGCGCTACCACCAACTCCGAATCAGGTCGCGCCTGAACCCTACCATCCAGGGGCGCGCCCTGAATTTCGACGACGAGAACGACCCGTCTCGCGCGATCTGCGAGAACGTGCCTCCAGGAGGAAGCACTCGGCCCCCACCAGGGGCAACGGCCAATGGTTCTCCACCACCACCCAACCGCGCACCCCCCAGGGACTAGACAAGGATCGTGGTCTCCTCACGAGAGCGAGACGCGAACGGCCTCCCGCTGTTCCCCACCCCAATGGACAAACTCGTCGCGGGCCGAGAAGCAGTCGACAACATTGCAGCCACTGGGGAAGGCGCCCTGCAGATCCAGTATGCCAGGGCTCTGCTCGCCAAAGCGGCCGAGCAACAAAACGCAGGCGTCGACTCACAGGGTTGAATGTACTCGCGTTCATCAGGCAGCAGAGCGGCCTCGAGCGGCCGCCCCATGGCGGCGAACACTCTCAATTGCCTGCCACCCGAACCCCTACAGCTCCAACACCGACCCGCGAACGCGGCACTCTCCACCAACGACCCTCGGCCGGCGAACAACTTCGTCGCCGCCAACGGACAACCCGTCGACGCCCGCACCCACATCATCAACAACCAGAGCTGGCGCGCACGCCAGCCTGATGACCTGCGGCACACCCTCACCAACCGCCGCGACGGTGAACCAAGGGGATCACTGAGCCCAATCGGGCCCCAGTGCTTCGGACCGATGATCCGAGGCGAAAGATACCCGGCGAACTTCAAAGCGCCAAAGGAAATAGAGAAGTACGACCCCTCGTACGATCCCTCCGTGTGGCTGGATACCTACCTCATGGCGATGGGGATCGCCGGCCACACCGACCTACTCGCCGCCTGCTACCTCCCCCTGATGATGGAGGGGGCGTGCAGGCAGTGGACTAACACCCTTCCCGCGGATAGCATCGACTCCTGGGAGGAGATGCGCGAGGCCTTCGTCAGGCACTTAGAGGGTTCATACACCCGCGCCACCACCATCGAGGACCTGGAACGGTGCGTCCAGGGACCCCGCGAGTCGACCCGCAGCTGGGTCCAACGGTGGCAAGATCTGTGGTACAACACGGTCGGAATCCACCCGGACACCGCGATCCACTGCTTCAAGACCTCGTGCCGCTATGAGCCCCTGGTCGCCAAGCTCAAACGAGCGTACCGCACACTCGACAACATATCGGACCTCCTAGAGATCGTAAAGAGGTACGCGGAAGAGGACCCAAACCAGGAAACAGACGACGAGTCGGGAGGACATCGCCGCACGAGGGGCCACGACAACGGGAGGAGGCCCGAGCTACGATACAACAGCACTCGCCTCACCGGCAAACGCCACGGTGACGCGCGATTCGACTTTGTCGCCAACGCCGGGTACGGGCAGAGCGAGCCCAATAGCTTTCGCTGCGACGGAGGACAGCGCCGCGACGACGGCAACTACAAGGCAAAGCCGAGGTTCGATCCCACGGCCCTTCTCAACCAACCCTGTGTGTTTCATAGCAGGGAAGGAAAGCCCGCCACACACACGACTGCCGAATGCCACTCTCTCAAGGAGATCGAGAAGGCATGGCGCGCGCGGGAAGACCCTGACAACAACCCGCCAAACGACGGAAAGTTTGGCAGCTTCACCGGCTCGCTCCACACCTTCACCGGCTTCAACACGAAGCGTGAGAAGAAGGTCATCGCCCGCGCCGTCGCCGTCAACGCAGTGTCCCAGATAGACATCCCTTAGTTCCTAAACTGGTCCGAGTAACCAATCACCTGGAGCCGCGAGGACCACTCGCCACGGATCGAGTATCCGGGCCGAGTTGCCCTGGTGGTCAAGCCAAAGGTGGGGGACTACTGGCTCCCCAAAACGCTGATGGACGGCGGCAGCTCCATCAACATCCTGTACCTGGACACCTTCAGGCGACTGCGGCTCCCGCAGTCGATGATCGAGACGACCTACACCACTTTCAACGGCATCGTCCTCGGTCGGAAGGCGTACCCGATCGGCAAGGTGATGCTGCCAGTCACCTTCGGCACACCAGCAAACTTCTGCACCGAGCAGATCGTCTTTGAGCTGGTGCCCTTCAACAGCCCCTACCACTATGTCCTGGGGCGCCATGCGTTCACCAAGTTCATGGCAGAACCCCACTACGCGTACAACGCGATGAAGCTACCCGGGCCGTGCGGCGTCATCACCATCCACGGCGACCCCGACATGGCCACAGAGTGCGAGGCCAAAGGGGCCGAACTCGCTGACGCCGTCATAGCGGCAGAGGCCAACCACGCCGAGGAGCTCGCCAAGTACGCGAGCGGGGTCAACAGCGACGACCCCACCATACTCAAGAAGCCCAACTCGGAGGGCGGCAACTCCACCGCCTTCGAGGCAACGACACACACCCGCACCGTTGAGCTGGTCCCAGGTGACTCCAGCCAGACGGTGACGATCGGGACGGGCATGAGCCCAGCATAGGAAGGCGAGCTCATCGAGTTCCTCCGTGAGAACAGGGACATCTTCGCATGGAAGCCATCCGACATGCCTGGTGTCCCAAGGGAACTCGCTGAGCACAAACTCAACGCCGACCCCAAAGTGCGACCTGTCAAGCAGTCGCTGGGGCCCTTCAATGAAGAGCGCCGTCGAGCCATCGCCGAGGAGGTGCAGCGTCTACTCACTGCAGGCTTCATCCGGCCAATCAAGTACTCCAAGTGGCTGGCAAACCCAGTCCTGGTCGAGAAGAAAAATGGGACCTGGAGAATGTGTATCGACTACACAAACTTAAACAGCGCCTGCCTGAAAGAGCTATTCGTCCTCCCGCGGATCGACCAAATCATCGATTCCACCGCGGGCTCGGAGGCGCTTTGCTTCCTCGACGCCTACTCTGGGTACAACCAGATCAAAATGGCTATCGAGGACGAAGAGAAGACGGCATTCATCACGCCATTCGGAGCCTTCTGCTACACCGCCATGACCTTCGGCCTCAAAAATGCCGAGGCGACTTACCAGAGGTGCATGCAGGAGTGCCTTGCGAGCCAGATTGGCCGCAATATCCACGTCTATATCGACGATGTGGTTGTGAAATCCACTCGCCAGGGTGATCTACTCGCCGACCTGGCGGAAACGTTCGCCAACCTACGGAAGTACAAGATAAAGCTAAACCCAGGAAAGTGCACCTTCGGTGTGCCAACTGGACAGCTACTGGGATACGTCGTCTCCAAGAGTGGGATCGAGGCAAACCCTGCCAAGATCAACACGATCGCTCGAATCGGTAGACCCGAGTGCCTGCACGACGTCCAGAAGCTGGTCGGGCGAGTCGCAGCTCTCAGTCGCTTCATCCCCCGGCTAGGCGAAAAGGCGATGCCCCTTTACCGCCTAATGCGTAAGAACCCCACCTTCCAGTGGGACAAGGAGGCAGACGACGCGCTCCACTCCCTCAAGGAGGTGCTACTCGCAGCACCGCTACTCGCCGCCCCCGCCGACAAGGAACCCATGTTAGTCTATGTCACGGCTTCTGAACGCGTCGTCAGCGCCGTCATGGTCATCGAACGGCCAGAGGAAGGAAAGGAGCGCCCGGTGCAGCGACCAGTGTACTACATCAACGAGGTCCTAACCGAGTCGCGCCAGCGCTACCCGCAATACCAGAAATTGGTATACGCGGTCTTCAGAGCACAGCGGCGACTGCCACACTACTTCTAGGAGCACCCGATAATGGTCGTCTCCTCAGCACCGTTGCAGGACATCATACGCAACCGTGAGGCGACTGGGCGAGTCGCCAAGTGGGCCGTCGAGATCGGCGTCCACAACATCAAGTACGAGCCGCACAAGGAGATCAAGTCACAGGCTCTCGCAGACTTCATCGCCGACTGGGAGGAGGCCCAGCAGCCAGAGAAGCTACCATATCTCCATTACTGGAGCTTACACTTCGACGGCTCCAAGAATGCAGACGGTGCAGGAGCAGGGATCGTGCTAACATCTCCGAAGGCGACAAACTCCGCTACGTCCTCTACCTCGACTTCACCCCCTGCACCAACAACATGGCCGAGTACGAAGCGCTACTCCACGGCATGCGAGCTGCCAAGGAGATGAACGTCAATCGGCTGAGCTGCTACGGAGACTCCGACCTCGTCGCCGGGCAAGTCGCCAGCACCTGCGACACCGTCTCCCCCACCATGGCGGCATACCGCCAAGCAGTGGACCGGCTGGTGGACACTTCGTAGGCTACTCTGTCGAGTGGATCGACAGGCGGAAGAATGAGGAGGTCGACGCACTCTCTCGCATCGGCTCGGCTCGACTCGCACCAACCGCCGGTGTCTTCCTCGACACCATCACCAAGCCTTTCGTCTCTCCCCCAAGGGAGATCGACATCGGAATCCCGCTGCAACCAGAGGAAGCCCTGGTCGCACTAATCGCCGAGCCAAATGACTGGACCGCGCCATACGTCGCCTACTTGGAGGGAGGCACCCTTCCCGCGGATGAAACGGACGCCCGGATGATAGCACGTCGCTGCAAATCCTTCGTCATGATCAAGGGCGAGCTCCACAAGCGCAGCGTAACTGGCGTGTTCCAACCCTGTGTTCAACCCGCTGAAGGACGCAAAATCCTCCAAGACATTCACTCCGGCGACTGCGGCCACCACGCCGGCGCCCGCTCTTTGGTCGCAAAGGCTATGCGACACGGCTTCTACTGGCTCACCGCACACGCAAACGTTGTCGACATCGTCCAGCGGTGCGTTGGATGCCAGAAATACGCCAACCACGTGCCAAGCTCGGTGCTCAAGACAATCCCCATCACCTGGCCGTTCGCTGTATGGGGCATGGACATGGTAGGCCCCTTCAAGAAGGCCCCATCCGGCTTCACCCACCTCCTAGTCGCAGTCGACAAATTTACAAAATGGGTGGAGGCCAAGCCAGTCCGCAAATGTGACGGGAAGACCGCCACCAAGTTCCTACGCGAGCTCATCTATCGCTACGGGTTCCCAAATAGCATCATCACGGACAACGGCACCAACTTCGCCAAAGGAGCCATGGCCGAGTTCTGCGAGGAACACCACATTCGACTCGACCTCGCCTCAGTCGCCCACCCGGAGTCCAACGGCCAGGCGGAACGCGCCAATCAGAGCATCCTCCATGGCCTGAAGCCACGGATCCAAGTCCCACTTGAGCGCACCGCCGGGTGCTGGGTCGAGGAGCTACCTACGTAAATGTGGGGCATCCGCACCTCCGTCAACAGGTCGACAGGATTCACCCCCTTCTTCATGGTGTACGGCGCCGAGGCAGTCATGCCCACCGACCTCGAGCACGATTCACCAAGGGTGGTCAACTACACGGAGGCCGCAAACGAACTCGCACGACAAGATGGCGTCGACCAGCTCGACGAGGCACACGATCTAGCTTGCTCCCGCACCGCCATCTACCAGCAAGGGCTCCACCGCTACCATAGGCGGCGAGTAAGGACTCGCACTTTCCAGGAAGGCGACCTGGTACTGCGTCTAATCCAGGACAATAAGGGCATGCACAAGCTCTCCCCCCTTGGGAGGGACCATTCGCCATCAGGCGAGTCCTAGGCAACGACGCCTACTACCTCACCGATTTCCGAGGAGACGGAAAACTCGACGTCAAGCGGCCATGGAATGTAAACCTCCTATGGAAGTTCTACTCCTAGAACTCCATACATGTACTCTCCACCCGCTATGAAATAAAACAGATCGGTTACCGAAAATTGTGTCTACTCTCTGTGTCTTGTGCCACTCGCACTCGTAATAACAGCGTTATGCTATTCGCCGAAGTCAACCTCTGGTAAAGTGACCGGCACGGCCAAGTAGTGCGGTACGAGGGCACTAGGAAACTCCAGGCCTCGTAACGTCCACGAAAAATGCCAACCCGGAGCCCCATTGGAGTCGCCTAGCCCGACTGCCTCATTGAGCCAAGACAACTGCATTCGCTCCTCACAGTGACCAAGGTCCTCCGCATCCTCGGCACAGCGACCCGAACGGCCAAGTACCACGCTCGGGGACTGACACCCAGCCAAATACGAGAGACTAGGGAAAAATGCCAAGTATGAGAGCGTGCCCAGGACTCGCCATGCGACTGATCCTCCGGATCAGGCAGGAGAGACGCGGTAACAACGACGCGCTTAGTCCTCACCTACCTTGGAGCTGCGACTAGAACCACCAAGTATCACGCTCGGGGACTCGGCAACCCGACCTCGTTCGCGCCCGGGAAAACGCTCAAGTAAAGAGCACCCCTGGGAGTCGCCTTGCGACTGGTTTTCCGAGCCATGGCAAGTCGACCTCAACTCACTAAAAGTTAACAAACATATAACAACGAGGTAAACCCCATACAAAGGGCGGACGCGCTCGGGGACTCATTCAATCAAAATCCAAAATCGCAAAACGAATGACAAAATAACATGAGTTTCCTTTATAGCAGCACACAGTTGTTCCAAATACAAGGAAAGTTCAATATTTATCTTGTACTAACGCCCAAGGGCATATACACTTCTACTCCGCAGGTTTTGACACAGATGCGCCACCGTCCCTGCGGCTACAGATGAAGGGAATGTACGGGTTCGACGGGTACGTCGTTAGCTCGCCCGCCATAACCGCACGGAATGGCTGCTCGACCTTGAAGTCCCGATGCTTCAGTTCAGGATCATTGGGGGCGACAATCGTCTCCTGATAGGGGATGAGGTCGCCCATCGCCCAAACGCGATCGGAGTACACCACGGCCCGGTCCGTCAGCTTCAGCACCTCGACAATCTCCACAGAGCCCGTCGACCAGGGGTAGCCGCTCATGACATCGTCGAGGTCAAAATCCTCCGGGAAATGGGCAAGCCCAAGGCTGAGCGCCGTCGCCGCCCCGCACCGGAAGGCCGACCGCGTCATGAACTCGACGACTGACGGAGCCTTTTCCAAGTAGCGCCATACCTCGACAAGGTCACTGGGGATTACTTCCGTGGGTGATATCTCCTGAAGATACGCTCGATGGCAAGTCGCGGACAACGCGGCTGAATTGACCAGGGTGGCCACACATTGCCGCGCGTCATACGACTGCACCTCCTCCGCGTTATCAATAATCCGACCTGCGGCACAGAAACAAGTAGTGAGCAAACCAACGACGTCACAATACAGCTATTGCAGGTAGAGGGAAGAAGAATGAAGGTTTACCAATTAACGGTCGGCAGAGGCCCGTGATGAAGCTTTGAAGAGAAGAGAAATCGTTCTGCAGCCCAGCAACGAGCGTGTCAGACACTTTCCGCTCTTTAGCGGCAGAAGTAACAGCAGCCTTCGCTCGCCCTTCTGCCGAGCTAGCCTCCGACCTCGCCTCCTCAAGCTCACGCTCCAGGTCAGCGGCTCGTTTTTTGGCCGCACTCAGAGCGGACCGAGCCGTCGTCAAATCACCCACCGGGACAAGGCCTCGGTGGGCCTCCTTCACCTCAGCCGCAACCGCTTGAAGCTCCTTGTTCGTCTCCTGGACGGCAACGAGCTCCTTCTCCAAGCGACACTTCGTAGCAAGACGATCGGCCGACTCGCGTTGCAGGCCCTACGCACAAACTGCAGCGTCAACGACAATGAAATTCCTAAGTGCCCACCCACTGAAATTCAGCGACTAGGCACTCGGGGACTGTACAATGAAATTCCTAAGTGCCCACCCGCTGAAATTCAGCGACTAGGCACTCGGGGACTAGACAATGAAATTCCTAAGTGCCCACCCGCTGAAATTCAGCGACTAGGCACTCGGGGACTGTACACGAATACACTTATTCTGTCAATAGTTGGTAGCGGCCTCTAGCAAGACGTGCCAACTCCTAAACGCATACAAAGATCATATCGGACGAACCATCACAAGGTTTAGTACATGTCTTTCCCTTTGCCTCACGATATTTGGTCTAGCTCCAAGCTGACCTCCCTTTCTCGATACCGTGATTCGGAATCCCTTTACTAGGTTAACTCTTAACCATATGTAGCACGGCCATGCATTTCTGGATCCGATCACTCGAGGGGCCTAGAGATATCTCTCTCAAGTAGAGAGGGGCAAATCCCATCTTGATTGACCATGACTTGCAGCATGCTTCAGGACAAACCCGAAAGCTACCTTTATAACTACCCAGTTACGGTGCAGCGTTTGATAGCCCCAAAGTAGGTCGATCCACATCTCAAGTACATGCGACAATCTCAGGTCTAAGGACAAAACGTACACGATGTGTAGAGAGAGAGCTGCAACAAATTGCCAGTCTCAAGTTGGGTCAGTCCAACCCCATGTTCATAACATGTGTCCACATCATTGGTTTGACATCTCCATGTCTATGACTTGCGAAACATAGTCATCAACCAATCGATGTGCTAGTCTAATATTCACGTGTGTCCTCACATGAACTTCGACTAGGGACAACTCTTAAATAACCATACAAGTAAAGAGTTTCACAAACAATTCACATAGTTGCCTGATATGGATATTCAAGGAACATTACAATAACTCATGGATACATATGAAATATAATCATCTCTATGATTGCCTCTAGGGCATATTTCCTTCAGTCTCCTACTTGCACTAGAGTCAATCTAAAATGTATCTAATACCAATTGCTCTTGTGTGCGCTTCATGCTGGGTCATGGAGAGGCTTAGTCAAGGGATCAGCAACATTTGAGTCCGTATGTATTTTGCATATCATGACACTACCATCCTCAACGAACTCTCGAATCTGATGGTAACGCATGCGAATATGTTTGTTCTTCTGGTGCTGTCTAGGTTCCTTGGCCTGTGCAATAGCACCATTGTTGTCACAATAAACGTCTAAGGGATTGGACGCGCCCTGAACCACACCGAGAGCGATCAGGAAATTCCTAATCCAAACAGCTTCCTTTACTGCCTCCGAGGCAGCAATATATTCAGCTTCTGTTGAAGAGGAGGTCACCGTATCTTGCTTGGAACTTTTCCAGCTCACAGCACCACCATTCAAGACAAACACATAACCTGATTGCGATTTCGAATCATCTGAGTCGTTAAGGTAACTCGCATCTCTATAACCCTTTACACTGAGTTCATCCTCACCTCCATAAACTAGGAACACATCCTTAGTCCTTTTCAAGTACTTAAGGATGTTCTTTACCGCTGTCCAGTGACCTTCACCTGGATCAGCCTGGTATCTGCTCGTAACACTTAGAGCATAGGAAACATCTGGGAGAGTACATATCATTGCATACATGATGGATCCAATATCCGAAGCATATGGAACCCTACTCATGCGCTCACGCTCATCAGTAGTCAAAGGACACTGAGTCTTGCTGAGTTTTATGCCATGAGACATGGGCAAGAACCCCTTCTTAGCCTCTTCCATGCTGAACCGTTTCAACACTTTGTCAATGTATGTACTCTGGCTTAATCCAATTAGCCTCCTTGATCTATCTCTATAGATCTTGATGCCCAGAATATATGCCGCTTCTCCCAAGTCCTTCATCGAAAAACTATTTTTCAATGAGGTCTTAACAGACTCGAGCATAGGAATGTCATTTCCTATCAGTAATATGTCATCTACATATAAGATTAGAAATACCAGCACTCTCCCACTTTCCTTCTTGTAAACACAAGGTTCTTGTTCGTTTTTGATGAAGCCAAACTCCTTTATAACTTCATCAAATCGAATGTTCCAACTCCGAGATGCTTGCTTCAGCCCATAAATGGACTTCAGAAGTTTGCATACCTTTCCAGCATTGTTTGGATTGACAAAACCTTCGGGCTGCATCATATACACGTCCCCAGTTAGGATTCCATTTAGGAAAGCCGTCTTGACATCCATCTGCCATATTTCATAGTCGAAATGTGCAGCAATGGCTAGAATTATCCATATAGATTTAAGCATCGCTACGGGCGAGAAAGTCTCGTCATAGTCAACTCCTTGAACTTGTCGAAAACCTTTTGCAACAAGTCGAGCTTTATGGATGTGAACATTTCCATCCATATCAATCTTCTTCTTATAGATCCATTTGCACTCGATGGCTTTAAAACCATCAGGCAGGTCAACCAAGTTCCAAACTTGATTGTCTCCCATGGACTCTATCTCGGATCTCATGGCGATAAGCCATTTCTCAGAGTCTGGGTCTACCATCGCTTCTGCATAGGTCGCAGGCTCATCATTGTCTAACAATAATAATTCCCGCGCTTTGCGGAGCCTTGCCGACCTTCGTGGTTTTGGTGCTTCTGTTGCCACGGGTTCCTCAACTTGTTCTGTTTCAATAGCATCACTCGTAGAAGCATCCCCAACTGGCTCATCTTGAACTTCTTCAAGTCGCACCGACCTTCCACTTGTTCCCTTTGTGAGAAACTCTTTCTCTAGGAAAACACCGCTACGAGCGACAAACACTTTGCCCTCCTCTCGGTTGTAGAAGTAATACCCTAAGGTTTCCCTCGGATATCCCACGAAAATGCATTTATCCGATTTGGGTGTTAGCTTGTCCGACTGAAGTCGCTTGACAAATGCATCACAACCCCAAATCTTTAGAAAAGACAAACTGGGATTCTTTCCAGTCCACATCTCATATGGTGTCTTAACTACGGATTTGGATGTGCCCTATTAAGTGTGAAAGTTGCCGTTTCTAGAGCGTAACCCCAAAATGATAATGGTAAATCCGACTGGCTCATCATAGATCAAACGATGTCCAAAAAAGTTTGATTACGCCGTTCGGAGACCCCGTTTCTTTGAGGCGTTTCGGGCGGCGTAAGTTGTGGAACAATTCCGCAACTCTTAAGGTGATCGCTAAATTCGTGACTCAAATATTCACCTCCACGATCAGATCGCAAGGCCTTTATTTTCTTGCCACGTTGATTCTCTACTTCACTCTAAAACTCCTTGAACTTTTCAAAAGTTTCAGACTTATGCCTCATCAAGAAGACATAACCATATCTACTGAAATCATCAGTGAAAGTAATGAAGTAGTGATATCCTCCTCTGGCTGTCGTGCTCATTGTCCCACATACATCAGTATGTATGAGTTCCAACAAGTCTGTCGCTCTCTCGGGTAAACCTGAAAAAGGTGACTTGGTCATCTTTCCAAGTAAACAAGTCTGACATGTCTCGTATGATTCAAAATCAAACGAAGTTAGAAGACCATCACCATGGAGCTTCTTCATGCGCTTTTCACTTATATGCCCCAAACGACAATGCCATAAATAGGTAGGACTCAAATCATTAGGCCGAAGCCTTTTAGCACTAACATTGTAAACAGATGCATCATCAAGATTTAAAATAAATAACCCATTCACAATGGAAGCATTAGCCATAAACATATCATTCTTAGAGATTACACAACCATTGTTTGCACTCGCGAATGAATAACCATCCCTCATCAAACATGAAGGTGATAAAATGTTTCGACCCATACTAGGAATGTAATAACAATTATTCAACTCCATAATAAATCCTGACGGAAGGTGAAGTTGCATGACGCCGACAAACAATGCAGCAACCCTTGCTTTATTTCTGACACGAAAATCCACTTCGCCTTTCTGCACTTCTCTAGTCCTTATTAGCCCCTGCATCGAATTGCAAATATGAGCAACCGATCCGGTATCAAATACCCAAGAGTTAACATAGGAATCAGCGAGAAGAATGTCCACAACATTTACAATAAGCATACCTGAGTTGGAAGTACTCTTACTTCCACTCTTCTTCAAAGAAGCCTGGTACTTGTTGCAGTTTCTCTTCCAGTGGCCATGTTCATGGCAAAAGAAGCACTCAGTGTCTTCTACAGGTCCAGCCTTTTGCTTGGGTGCAGACTTAGGGATCATATCCTTAGCCTTGCCCTTCTTCTTCCAAGAAGTACCCTTTTTCTTGAAGCTAGGCTTGTTTTGCACAGCCATCACATGGCTATGCCCTGCACACTTCTTCATGTCACTTTCTGCTGTTTTAAGCATCCCACATAATTCATTAAGGCCCTTCTCCACCCCATGCATATGGTAGTTCGAAATGAACTGCCCATAGCTGGATGGAAGAGACGCCAAAATGAAGTCAGTGGACAACTCTTGGCCCAGTGGAAAACCAAGGTTTTCCAAAGTCTGACTGTAACCAACCATTTTGATCACATGGGGGCCTACAGCTGCTCCCTCTGCCAGCTTGCATTCGACAAAGGACTTGGCAACATTGTACCTCTTAGTCCTTGCCTGATCCTGGAACATGTCCTTAAGCGCTACGATCATATCGTACGCTTCCTGATCCTCAAACTTCTTTCGGAGTTCAGGTTCCATGCATGCAAGCATAAGACAGCTAACCTCAAGAGAATCATCACATGCTCTCTTGTAGGCGTTCTTTAGGGCAGTAGATGCATTATCAGAAGGTTCATCGGGGATTGGGGTATCCAGAACCGTTTCCTTTTTATCAGACCTGAGAACGATTCTCAGGTTATGGACCCAGTCCGAATAGTTTGTTCCATTTAGTTTATCTTTGTCAAGAATCGAACGCAAAGAGAAAGGTGATGTAGTGTTCGGTGCCATTGATCTACAACAGAAAACATGCAAAATACTAAGCCATGTAACCATGAAAGAGTAAAACATATTAAACAATTTAATAGCATATACTCCCACTTAAATCAATATCCCTCTATTGATACTAAGTGATTCAAGATCCACAATTAACATGTCGACTAGTGAGATTTAGCATCACTGCTAGAAGACAAGGTAAATCGGTAAGCAACACTTGCTAATCATATCACATATGACTCTAGTTGTTGGGTGACATCTCTATGTCAAAACTAGGCGCCCAACCTTTATGCCCCAAGGTCCTTAACTGTTAAGATGACCTTGTCAAGTTCACCAACCCTTATGTGTGTAGGTATCCGATACAAACCCATCCAGCCAAGGAAAACCGCGACACCCTAATTTCATAGGCCTACCAACGATTGTACATGGCATAGGATGGTGCAAGGTTTGGTTGGGAGGGCACGGTTTAACTTAAACTTTGTGAGGGATCGTTATACTTCTATCATCTAAGCATGCATAGTAGTAAAACGCATAAGGATAACATTCACATAGATGTGACACATTATGGCCCATTTTCTCATGGTGATCTCCATCGCCATAGAACCTGTACACCATGATGATCTCCATCTTCATGTTCCATGTGAGCCATCCTCCAAGTGATGAGTCCTCCAAGAACTAATACAAGCTATTACTCCTAACAACTAGTAATCAAAATTACATAGTATTGGGATCATCACAAGTTGGCACGCATGCGATTACAATAAATGACAACACATATGGCTCTAGCCGTGTTGCCCTACTCACGACACGCAGGTCATGCAAAATTTCATACATGCATCACATACATATATGGGCCATACTGATCACATACATCCTGCAAAAACAAGTTATGCATAGAATCGCATTCTAACGGATCAAGTGACATCGTAGCACCTAGTTACCTTAACGAGATACAAAAGGGGCTACGATTAAGGGGGGTCTAGGGGGTCTCCCCTGGGTTCAAGGGCGCTTCATGTATCAAAACTATGAAAAATGAGAGATCGAATCTACACAATTTTCTTGAAGGATTTTGATCGGCAAATCAAATTTACCATAAATCGACTCTTGTCCCGATTTAATCAAACTTCTTTGATCACGGTACATCGATTTTAGATCTAGGTTCCGATTCGATCAATCATATTGATCTTCACGTGATTCAACAGGATTTATGTGTCACTGTCTACCCCGATGGCGGAAACCGACCAGTAGGGGAAGTCGTTCGACAACCTCATAATCACGATCACGGAAAGAAAGATCATAGATCAATCCTGAACCACCGCCATATAAACGATCACATCATTCATATCAATCTGCATATCACCATATACAAACATCCTGAACCTATAACTGAACAGCATCGGCTATGATACCACTGGAGGGATACGGGTAGGCTACACTAGCGCAAATCAAAAAATTTCTACCGCGTATACCAAGAATACTGTTGTTATAGATCACGGGATTACCACTAGACGCGCAGTTGCAGAATTGATGAAGCGCGTCGAGGCAGTGCAGACATTCCACGTCTCCTCCTTGTCCTCGTCCCACGAGCAGCTTCCTGCGCCCAAGCGCCATGCAGCGCCTCCGAGGTATCCACACGTATAGGATGGAAGCGTCAGACACCGGACTGCTAGGTCCGCGCGTGCGACACAGGCGTGAGGAGTGGCGGTTGGGAATTATCTGAGGTCTAACCCTGGTCAGCTCGCCCCACCCTCTCTTATATAGGCGTCCCTAGTGGGCTTCTACATTAGTAGCCCATTAGTAGCCTAAGCCTGGTCTAATTCGGATCCAATCCTCATTAGGCTTCCAGCCCCTTAAGTGTGTGACCCTATAGGTTCATATGCGTATAGACATGACACGAATACACTTATTCTGTCAATAGTTGGTAGCGGCCTCTAGCAAGACTTGCCAACTCCTAAACGCATACAAGGATCATATCGGACGAACCATCACAAGGTTTAGTACATGTCTTTCCCTTTGCCTCACGATATTTGGTCTAGCTCCAAGATGACCTCCCTTTCTCGATACCGTGATTCGGAATCCCTTTACTAGGTTAACTCTTAACAATATGTAGCACGGCCATGCTTTTCTGGATCCGATCACTCGAGGGGCCCAGAGATATCTCTCTCAAGTAGAGAGGGGCAAATCCCATCTTGATTGACCATGCCTTGCAGCATGCTTCAGGACAAACCCGAAAGCTACCTTTATAACTACCCAGTTACGGTGCAGCGTTTGATAGCCCCAAAGTAGGTCGATCCACATCTCAAGTACATGCGACAATCTCAGGTCTAAGGACAAAACGTACACGATGTGTAGAGAGAGAGCTGCAACTAATTTCCAGTCTCAAGTTGGGTCAGTCCAACCCCATGTTTATAACATGTGTCCACATCATTGGTTTGACATCTCCATGTCTATGACTTGCGAAACATAGTCATCAACCAATCGATGTGCTAGTCTAATATTCACGTGTGTCCTCACATGAACTCCGACTAGGGACAACTCTTACATAACCATACAAGTAAAGAGTTTCACAAAAAATTCACATAATTGCCAATCAATACAAGTTGCGTGATATGGATAGTCAAGGAACATTACAATAACTCATGGATACATATGAAATATAATCATCTCTATGATTGCCTCTAGGGCATATTTCCTTCACTCATGTGCATCTCCTGGTTGTTGTTGTCACCATTCTTGATGTTGGAGTTTCTTGGATAAGTCATCTGTTTGGGTTGGATTGGGATTAGAGTAGGCAAAGATTTCTATAGGAAATGTAACATCCCTAAAATCATGATTTCAAAGATTGCATATCATTCATGCATGCATATAGAATTGAGATCAATTTCAAAACTCATTTCAGAAAAACAAAGCACATAGTGCTATCATTTTATGTGAGCAAGCTAAAAATCAAATGGCCATCACCATTTGAGAGTTTGAATGTTTTAAACCTAGAATGCTTGTTTCCTTTGTAGAATGGATTGAGTGTGGATATTTGAACCAAGTTTTACAAAATGGAAATGGTTCAAGAACCATTTTTCAAACATTTGCAAATCAGGTACCAAGTCCCTGATATTTTGTTCTCCAAGAGTGACCAAGCTTTTGCAAAGCAACCACATGGTTTTGTGCCTATATTTGAAACTTTTGCACACTGCAAAAACCCCAGAAAGATTTGAATTCAAAAAGAGTTTGAATTCATATCAAAACCATTCCTGAAAATCAAAACAGAAAAAGAAAAGGACAAAAGAAAAGAAAAGGGCCAGGCGCCAGGATTCTAGCCCAGCAACGGAACTGGCCCAACTAGCCCACCCGGCCTTCCCCTCTCTCTCTCGCACGCGCAAGCGCACCCAAGCAGTCGCTGACAACCAGACCCCACCTCCTCTCTGCGCGCTTCACTGACGAGCGGGCCCTCTCCACGTCAGCGTCGTCTTCCCCAAATCCCGCGCACGAACTCCGCCGCTGCCCGTTGCTGCCTTGATTTCGCGAGGTAAATTGCATTGATGCAGCAAGCGTTTCTTGTCGAGCCTCTGGCTATATAATCCCCACACCCTCGCGACCATTTCCCCCCAAACAATTTCTCTTTCACGCCACCAGGCTGCCCACAACTCGCTCGACGCCGCCGCTGTTCCGACGACCGCGCCGACGAATTCCGGTGAGCCCCGTGTTCCCCTCTGTCTCTGAATCATGCTATCAAGTTCAGCAAGTCTTTGCGCACCTACTGACACTCCCCATTTGTCCTCGCATGATCCGTAGCTCCAGCAACGACTCCGACTGACCGCCACCGTTCTCTGCACGAACTCCGGCGACCTCTCTCCGTAAGTAGCCGCCACCCCTTACCCTCTGACTGATACGCCTAGAATCCCCATCGTCTTGCGCATCTAACAGTGCCTCTATTTTGGCTTAGCGCGACGAGGAACCTCGCCAACGTCGACGACTGACCGTGCCTGACGCGTTCGCAAACTCCGGCGAGGAATCTCCGACGACCCCGTGCGCCCCTTCCCAAGCCATCGCCACCTTGAGCATCAGCAGCCTCCTGCGGTTCTGGTAAGCATCTCCTCTCTTCCCCGGGCGACCTAGAACGCCAGCACCGCCGCTGACTGACGCGCCGCCGCCAGCCGCCGCCGCTAGCGCCGCTCGATTTTGGTTAGATGATTTATAGCCGTCAGATCCAGATCCAGCGCGTAGAATTAGTCCACTTAGCGAAGCGGTATGGTTAGATCTGAACCGTGCATCGTTAGTTAGATCTCGGCTCATGAGGCGTGATCCAGAAGCGAATCGATGCACGCCGAGGGAACATGACGCGTGGCTAGGGTTAGATTCAAAAACAGATTTGAAATCAGATTTTGATCCAAATTGAAATAGCTATAACTTTTGGTTCCCACGTTAGATTTTTGCAAATTTTATACCGTTGGAATCAGGGAGACAAGCCCTTTCTGAATCCGCAATGTGTTTAGTGAAATGTTTCTGTTAAAATGACTTTAATTGCAGTAACTTGTTTAAGGCTATTTTGAGTGTAGAATATGTTTGGAAAATTGTTTAAGTGTAAAATAAACTTGGTTTAGCAAGTTTTGACTTGTTTATAGATTAATGCTATGCACTTGCATGGTTGGGTTTCAAAAATCATCACTTAGCATTTCCTTTTGCATGCATGCATATATTTATGTTTGTATATGAATTGTGTGTAAAATGTGTGCTACCATTTTTGTGTAGACTTTGGTGCTAGTGACTGTGATTGTGAAGAGTGCTACTCTCCCCATTACTAAGGCAAGTGGTACTTCATGATTATTTTTCATCCCTATATTTTGTATAAGCATTAGAAATATTTTGCTAAGTCTTGCATGTTACTTTTGCCAAATGCTATATTGGGAAATCCTAAGTACTTGTAGAATTGCTAGGGAATTTCCTAAGTTAATTTACTATGCCATGCTTAGCCTAGCTAGTAGCAAACAAGTGTTGGTAAAGTATATACATGCTATGATGAAAATATTTCTAAGTCTTTGGACTTATGTTTTCTTAATAAAACAACTAAGTCAATGAACCTCCTGGGTGGAATGGGACTTGAATGGTGGTTTTTGGTTGAGTGGTTACACAAGGCCCATGGACATGGTTTACCTTGTGTATCTCACTTGTGGTATGCCACCCAGGCACAAAGGGATTTTGGAGGCCAAGTGTTGAGAAGCTTATAGTGCAGCCACTTGGCAATATGGGCTCTGCCTTAATCATATAGGTTGCTAGAACTTAGTCATTTGGACAGTTGGTGGTAGTGGGATGATAGGTTGGAACGCGTCCATTTGGCTAAGGGAAGGCTTCTGAAAGGTCCTGTCTTGGGAAACCAAGTCTGGTGGGGAAAGTGCACAACCTCTGCAGATGGAAAATCTAAGTACTTAGCCAAGTCCATGGCAATGGACAACTTGAGCATCAAGACATGGAAGCTATCAAGAATCTCATCACTCCAACTTCTAAGTAAAACTTGTGGGTGAACAAGGGTAAAGGACCCCAATGTCTATTGGTGGTTTCTTGGGAAAGTTTTTGACAAAGAAAAACTTAGTGATTTCAACTAATAGGAAAAACCTATTTTGAGCAAAGCAAGCCAAGCTACACTTAGCCAAAAATGCATATAGTAATATAGTCCACTTAAAATTTACTAAGGTATCACTTGCCAATACTATTCCAAAGTATTGACCCACTATGGCTGTAACTTGTGATGTTGCAGGTTACTCCGATGATGATTAGGTGTCATGAGTCTACACTCAACATGCTTGCTCGGCACATGAAGATGAAGACTTATGTTTATTTACTTATTCCAAAACTCTTGTATTAGGCCTGTGGCCTTGAGTTGTATAAGACTATGTTTTATCTCTGGAATGGATGTAATAAATGACCTTTGTATCTGTGTAATTCATCTTAAACTGTAGATGCTAGCATTGATCCAGGGACTAGCATTGCAATCACAGGGATCCTTTTCCTTTACAAAGGAGGGATCTTACAGGAAATAATTCTAATCACACACATCACAATTCACACAAGCAATGTACAAGCAATCTCAAACAAACATTCCACTCAAACAACAAGTTTCAAGCACATTTTTAGGCAACAAAATATTTTTGCTAGACCACATAAGTTGGCGTGTTTGATCTAACCTAAATATGGTGGTCCAACTATATGGTTCACTTGAGATTATTCCATTCTTCTTAGTTGTTTCTTCATGAACAAGATCATTGTATCCTTAGAGAGATTCTTGCATCTTGGTCACAAACACTTCAAAGGTGATGAAGGTTCCTTCTAAGTTGTGTTTCCTTAGACTTCAAGTCTTGAGTAATATTTCTTGTCTCACTTGTAGTCCTTAGTGACATCCAAGTTGAAGTCCTTTGAAGTCTTTGATGATGTTGAAGTTGAAGTCACTTGAGTTGGTGAAGTCCTTTGCTCATGGTAAGGTCTTTGCTCATAGTTGAGGTTTTGTTCATCAAGTTGAAATAGAAGAGATGTAGAATCAAAACCAAGAAGGTTGAGGAAAGAGTTTACAAGATTGTTTGTAAATAAGTTTTGGAGCAAATATAACTCCTATTTTTCTAAGGGTTTTTGTACAATCCTAGGGTCACAATCCTACAGGCAACACAGTGCTCTGATACCATCTATAGAGGTCCCAACCTTTAATAAGGTAGAGATCCCTGTGTTTACAATGCTAGTCCTTGGATCAATAGCTAGCATCCACAGTTAAGATGTAATATCAAGAAACAAAGGTCATAATACAACTTTATAACTAGGAATAAAATAATTCATTACATCTTACATAGCTCATTTGGCTATCACATTACAAAGCAGCAGCAGTATCTATAGCATGGAGTCCTTCATCTTCAAAGTGCCACAGGCGATCATGTTGGTTGTAGACTTGTAATCCTAATCAACACACTTTACTAACATCAAACAAACCTGCAACATAACAAGTTACAGCGACAAGGGTCAATACATTTGAATTGTATTGGCAAGTGATACTATGGTAGTATAGTGGAGTCTATCATCTATATGCATTTGGCTAGGTGGATCTTAGGCTTTCTTTGTTCAAAATAGATTTTCCTTATCATTTGAAAACACTAAGTTTTTGTTTGTCAAAATCACCCAAGGCATCTCCCAATAGAAATTGGTGATCCTTCAACCCTTGTTCAACCACAAGTTTTTAACTTAGAAATTGGGATGAGGAGATTCTTGATAGCTCCCATGTCTTGATGCTCAAATTTTCCATTGCCAGGGACATGGCTAAGTACTTAGATTTTTCACTCTCCAGAGGTGGTGCACTTTCCCCACAAGACTCGACATGCATGGAGACAAGATCTTTCAGAAGCCTTCCCTTAGACCAGAATGGACACGCTACCTATCAATCCCCTACCACCAACTGTCCATTTCGCTAAGTTATTGCAACCTATATGATCCAGGCAGAGCCCATAATGCCAAGTGGCTACACTTGAAGCTTCTCAACATTTGACATCTCAAATCTCTTTGTTCCTGGGTGGCATTCCACAAGTGAGATACACAAGGTAAACCATAGAAATGGGCCTTGTGTAACCACTCAACCAAAAACCACCAAGCAATTACCAATCCACCCTGGTGTTTCATTCACTTAGTTGTTTTATTAAGCAAAAACATAAGTCCTTGACTTAGAAATATTCCATAGCATGAATATAATCCACCCTTGTTTTCTACTAGCTAAGCTAAGCATGATAGTAGTAGGAATCTTAACTTAGGAAAAATTCTACTAAGGTTTCATCTACTAGGATTTCCCATAGCATAGTTTATACTTAGCAAAAATTCCATGCAAGTCCTACTTAGAAATATCACTAATGCATAGTGAAAATAATGGGACAAAAGTATGAATCACCACTTGCCTTTTTGGTAGAGATTATAAGTTCACTCCTTGATCTTGCAATAGTCACACTCTTCAAATGTCACTACAATTCAATCAAGCAAGGCACAAATTCAATCTACCATTCAAGCAATCATCACATAGAATAATAAAAACAAGGCTATGCATGCAAGCATGTCAAAGATTGTTTTATTTGGAAAAGTGGTTTCTATTAGGTCATAAACATTTGAAAACACCCATTGGTCATTTATAAAAGTGGTAAAACCATTTGAAATCAAGTTAGTGAAAACGGCCATTTAAATCATTTTTGTTTTGTTAGAAATGGTTCCAAATCAAAGTAATATTTTCTAGTGTTTGATAAATACATTTTTAAACACAAATGTTAGTGTTTTAAGGTCAAGTGTTTAATATTGAAACCATTTGCAAAAGGTTTTACCTATAAACCACTTTTATACCAAAGTAATATTTTATGTTGTTGAAAATGCTTTTTAGCAAAGTAATAATTTATAGGGTTCATCAAATATATTTTTAAATCTCAAAACTTGGTGTTTAGGGTCAGAGAGTTTAAATCAAATCATTTTCCAAAGGTTTTATTCAAAAAGCATTTTTAAAACATATTCAACCTTTTTATTTAGCTAGAAATGCTTTTATTCAAAGATTTATTCTTTAGCTTCACAAAATATGTTTTTAAATCCATAAGTTGGTTTATATGGTCAGTAGATTCAAAACAATCCATTTGCCAAAGATTTTACCATAAACATATTTCTAGAATAATTTTTATATCCAAATTATGCCTACACAAGTTTCTTCAAAAACAACTAAGTTTACAGAATGAATTCATTAAACAAAGTGCATGGTTGGAAAGTACTTGTTTTGATGATTCCATTGATATAAAATTTGTAAAATTTGGACATGTGGATCAAAAGTTATGAATTTTGCAAAATCAAGCACTAAATAGACAAGTTTCTGTTTTCAATTTAAAAGGATGGCCACGTGGTGTGTTCTGATTCATCCATACCGCTTCGCATGGGTCGGCCTATGCGGTGTGTTGGATCTAAAGTGGATCGCACAGATAAGATCAGCACATACCTCTTCGGGTTAGGTTCTATCGTATGCGTCCGATCAAAATCCTACGGTCTAAATCGACTATCCCTAAACGAGCGGCGCTGACAGCGGTGGTTGGCGGCGGCGCGGTCATACGGTGTCGGAGCCGGCAATACATGAAGCAAAAGAGACAGGGGAGAGGCTCACCGAGGTCGCCGCGAAGTGCTGAAGCTCTAGGTGGTCTCCGTCGATGGAGGGGCGCACGGTGCTGGCTTGAATCGCTCGCCGGAGTTCGTGAAACCGTCGGGTTCGTCTGTTCGTCGTCGGAGGCGAGGATGGAGGATGCGCTAAGACAAACAGAAGGCTCCGTTAGGTTCGCAATGGCGAGGCGGGCATGAGAGTGATCACGAGGGGGAGAGGGGCGGTCAGGATTACTGGGGGAGGTCGACGGAGCGGAGGCAGACGACGGTGATGCTCAGACGTGGTCGTTGCCGAGCATATGGGGCGCGCGCAAGCAAGTGCGGGGTACTGGGAGACGCGTACAGTGATGGCGAGCAAGCTCGTGGGATCTGGGAGCCAAGGGGCGGCGAGGAGCGGCTGGAATCGCTCGAGGGAGGTCATCGGAGCAGAGAGGACGAGAGAAAAAATTTGCGTTGTCTGGTGGCTCACTAGGCAGGGTGTGAGAGGGAAAAGAGAGAGGAGGGTGGTGCGATTAAGTGGCGTGATTCCTACGAGTAATGGTCGCGGCGTTAAGGAGAATTAATCCCGCGGAATCAAGTCTGTAACGGCGACGAGGTTTGGGGAGAAGTGGTCGCGGGTGGGGAAGATGGTTTGGCAAGTGGGGCTGCTTTGTCAACGTAAGAGAGAGAAGAGTGGGGTCCAGCGGTCAGTGAGGGGGCAGGTTTGTTCTGCGGTGAGAAAAAAACGCTCCGGGGGTTTGGTTGGGCTGCGCTGCTGGGCCTGCTAGGCTGGGCTGGGTCCTTTCTATTTTTTTTGTTCTGTTTTACTTTTTATTTTTCTGATTCTTTTATTCTGTTTTGATTTTGTCCAAATGATTTCAAACCTTGTTTGAATTCAAACCTTTTTCAGATGTTCAGTATATTTCCATATTGTTTTAACATGTATTTTAAATACCATTTTAGGAATATTTCTTTTATTCTTCTTATGGTTTTATTCTTTATTAAAAATAGGCATTTGCCATTATTCAAATAAGATTAAACATAATTTCAAACCTTTTATTTGAATTCTAATTTTCACTAAACCTATTCAGTAGGTTTTATTTATTCAAATGGGGTGTTAAATAATTTACTTTGAATTATTTAAAATATTTTAATATGATTATTAATAATTTAATTTGGGCAATTGTCTTTATTCCAATGAAATTAAATATGGTTTTAATTCCACAAATTTTATTTAGATGATTTCTTTGATCCCATTTAAGTTAACTAAATAACTTTCATTCCACTTGGGTAAATTCCAGTTATTATTTTCCCATGGTTTAATTCATCATTTCTATTAGGGATTTTGTCTTTATTCAAATGGAGTAGAATTTGGTTAATGCCATATAATTTTATTTGAATATTCTATATCCATTTATTTCATTTGGATTTGGATTATATTTATCCCCTTTGCTTAAGGACTTAGCCAAGGTTTAGTTTGGCTTTTAAATATTCCTTATTTATTTATTAATTTCCTTATCTTATTAAATTCATAAGATTTTATCTATGGCTACAAAGTAAGTGAAACCAATTTCCATGGTTTTATAATATTTCTATTTATCCCTTTTGATCATTTATAAATGTTTGTTGATAAATCTTTATATGGATCAAATTCATAATCTTAGGGATATCTTTGAAATGATTTTCCTCCATTAGGGTTTTAGAGTTTTGGTTTGTTTTCCAAGTGTTTAAATTTCAAGATGCATTTATGAAGAATGCATTTCACTTGATTTGAATTTAGTTGGATTCAATCTTTATTCAAGATGGGTTTTGATGTTTCCAATTTAGAAACAAAAAGTTTCTTTTCACCCTAAATTTCAACAATTATCTATTTTGATTATTTATTTTTCACATAACAAAATTTGGAAAATTTTGGGATGTGACACTTGAATATGAGGGCCACACCTCATGCATACTCAACTTTGGGTCCAGGTAAGTTCTTGTCATTGTAAGTATTTGCATATCATTAAGAACCGCCATCGGGGTACCCCTTGCACATGGTACAGGAGCTTTCCCATAACCAAAATGACAAGGCAAGCAGACAATGAGCATCTCAGCAATTCTTCTTATGTACCATGGAAATATGGTGCTTTTTCTCTCTTTCCTCTTTTCTCAATGTGTCTCTTTCTTTTTTATAAGAAGGATGCTTCATAGATGTCACTATGGTGATGCTGCAAGTTTCCACCATGATTAGGCATGGCTTAGGCTAGTGGACCAGGAGTTTTTCTAACACATGATACAAACTCCATGGACTTACAAGTTCCCTCTTTATTTCACACCGGTGACATCCATAGACAAAAGAACATGATATCAACTGAGTACAACAAGGTACAGGTGCAATGTTGAAAACGTTCCCCGTAACAGCACGATTCTGCTAATTCCAACTTATAAGTGCAAGCATATACAACAAAGTTGTCACAATGGTTCAAGTTTATTAGGGGCAAAGAATAAAGTGTGCCATCAAGTTCGTGAGGGCTTTAATCACTATGTTTTCTAATAACAAAATAGTTTTTAATTGGAAGATAGATGAAAACAAGAATATAATTGGAATGGTGTAACACACCATGCATAGGAGTTTATAGTGGACACTTTGGAACAACTTGGTTTCTTGGGAGTTGGAGGCATGAGTAGAACTTACTCATGCAAGCGGAGGCTAGCAAAATACTGGGAGCAACCAACTAAGAGAGCAATAATGGCCAAAATCATGCAGTGCAACAAAGCATACTAATCAAAGCAAAGAGTGGTACTACAAGTCAAGGAATAAATGATCATAGAGGCTAATGGTGACTTGTCATAGTCATAACATGGTGTGAGCATGTGCCAAGTCAACCCAAGCAAAACATCAAAGGAGAATACCACAATACTATGCTTTTGCATGCTAAAACAACGCATAATTTCTTCAAGGCACACTAAGTAATCCCAATTGTTTGGAACAAGACATGCTACATCAATAATCACTAAGCATAATGCTAAAACAACACCTAGCATGTCATGCTAAATTCTAAGTCACAGTCAATGCAAGCTCCTCTTGTACTTCAAGCAAGAACTTACTACTCCTTTCCAAACACCAAGCAAACTTATTTGCAAAACAACACAGCGAGAACGGGGGTCCAAACTACTTTATAAAACTAAACAAACTAAGAAGAGCAAACGAAAACTAAGACGCTCCAAGAACAACACAACAGTGCATGAAACAATAAAAACGAAGTGTCTAGATAGACCTGAGCTTTTTATTGATGAAGAAGGGGATGCCTTGGGCATCCCCAAGCTTTGACGCTTGTACCTCTTGGATATTTATTGGGGCGACACAATGGTGGCATCCCCAAGCTTGAGCTTTTGTCCATTCTTCATCTCATTGCATCATTCTCTCTCTACACCTGAAATTTTTCCTTCATACAAAACTTCACACAATCTTCATTAGCAACATTAGCTTATTCAAAAGATATTAGCCCACTGGCAAAGTTTTGGAACAGCAATGCTTTTCACTAAAAACACAAGGTACTGTAGTAACTCTTTCAAAAAGCTCAATTTACCTGAAGAGAACTCAAAAAGGAATCAATAAGAAGCAAATGCAAATAATGGCAGAAATCTGTCAAAACAGACCAGCAGGTAGAAACAAATTTTTTCGAACATCTTATGTTGCTCAAATCAAAAAGTTTTTAACTAACTAAAGTTAGATAACATACTGGGGGATTTATTTGTAAATTTTGATCTCAATCCTAGTTAGAGAGCCTCCTCACTATTTTTTTTGTGGAGGACAGAAATCTGTTTCGTGACAGCAACTCCCCAAATCTTACTTACCTCTCATTAGAGGTTATTCTTGGCACAAAAAGCCAACATAAAGGATAAGGAGAGGTCATTACAGAGGTAATAACTTCCAAGACTTAAGGAAACTCTTGGGTTATCTCCCAACAAGTACTTTTCTTTAACGCCTTTAAGTTAGGCACAAGAAGCAAGAAGAATCAAGTATTTTCAAATGAAGAAGCATTAACATTCATACTTGCAAAATCTTCAACTATGAAAGGTATCTCATCCAAATGGGTTTTGGAGGATCCTTTCTCATCTCTCTTTGGTCTACTACCTTCATCAAAAATATTTTCAGGGGCAATCCAATCAAAGTTCTTTTTAAAGGCTTCATGCATTCCAACAAGCTTAAAGGGTATGGGTATATTGAATTCCTCTCTAGGCTTAGTTTTATCAGAAATACCCACATCATATACACTTGAACCTAGCATATTGAAACGTTCAAAAACCTTTTTGGCTTCCCTATCAACATCATGGAATTCTTTTGATAAAGTTTCAAGGATGAATTCCTTTTTTTCAACATTCTTCTCTTCTTTTAGTTTTAGGAACAAGAATTGTATGAAGGGGTTAAGGCTAACAAACCTAGCCTCCAACATATGAACTAAAGAAGCTGCATCAATCTCATAATTAGGAGCAAGTTCAGCTATAGATTTATCCTCAATATCCTCATGCTTTCTAACATAATTAAAGAATTCTTCAATATTATATTTCCCAATTATGGATCCACTACCTATTGCAAGATCTTTTAGGGCAAACTGGGGGAGCAACATGGTGAGCTAGAGCGGGAACTAATTTTTTTGTGTTTTTGAATAAAGAAAGCAAACCAAACTAGACTAATTTTTTTGGTTTTTTTATTGAAAAGAGGCAAACAAAACCAAGCAAAAGAAACAAAGAAAACTAAAAACAAAGTAAAGAGAAAGGAAGTGAAGGAATCCCCTAGTGAATACATCCTTATCCTCCCAGGAAACGGTGCTAGAAAACTTGTTGGTGACTCCTTGATGGCGCCAGAGAACTTGGTGCTTGATGTGGAGTCTTGTTGGGAACCCGAAGAGCAAGGTGTGAAGAGCACATCAGCAAGTCTTCCCTCAGTTGAGACCGAGGTTATCGAACCAGAAGGAGGAAGGAAACGTCACATAGGTGTTGCAAGAAACACAGAGACCTTCACAACACAAACTCAAGACTTTGCCCCAACGAATCAGTGAGGTTGTCAAGCTCACCGGTTTGCTGTAACAAAGGATTAAACATATGGTGTGGAAGGTAATGGTTTGCAGCAAGTAAACAAGTAATAGTGGAAGATGTATCAATGGTAAAGATTGTACCGGTGTCCATAGTTCACTAGAGGTGATCTCCTTAGAAAAACAACATGGCATGAAGGGTAAACAAATTACAGCAGGGAATTGACAGGAACTGAGCAAGGCATAACAATGCAATTACTAGCCAGAAAGATCCTATGAGGTTGATTGGGAAATACAACAATATACATAGACCATCATCCAACTTCATAGATGACTAGAAGTCCACCTTCATGTTATCATCCGAACCCCCTCCAGTATTAAGTTGCGAGCAACAGACAACTATTTTAAGCAAAGTGTGTAAGGTAAACAGTCCACATGTTCCATGAACAAGAGACCGTTGTTTTCTCCCTAGTAGCAACAACATATCTACAACCGAAGATATTTCTGTCACTTCCCTTGGAAACTAGAGGCATGAACCCACTATCGAGCATAAATACCCCCTCTTGGAGTCACTAGCGACTACTTGGCCAAGATAACCACTAGCAACGGAGAGCATGCAAGATCACAAACAACACAGACATGATAGAATTATAAAGACAAAACCATTAATCAAACCAACATAATAATCTCAATATCCATCGGATCCCCGCAAACACAACATGCATGATTACAAATAGATTAGATCTTGATCATGAACAGAGCTCACAAGATCTATACATGAAAGCACAAAGGAGGAGATACAACCATCTAGCTACTACATGGACCCATAGTCCAAGGTGGAACTACTCACGCATCATACCGGAGAGAAGGCCTCCGGGATGATCTCCCCTCTGGCAGGGTGCCGGGAAGAACTTCAGATCCCCCCGATCTAGGGATGATGGTGGCGGAGGCTAAATACGGTTTCATGGATTTCTGATCGGGTATCCAGGGTTTCTGCATCGGGAGCTTCTTATAGGCGAAGGGGGAGATCGAAGCGGCCACCAGGGCAGGCAAACCCTAGCCAGGCGTGGGCTAGGGCCCACTCGCGCCTAGGGTGGGTCTGGCCCCCCTGGCTGGCCTCCCGGGATCTCCTCTAGACTTCTTGTTCCCCACGGAAAGTAATTGACTTTGTCCTTTGTCCCGTCCAATTCCGAGAATATTTCTTTACTAACTTTTCTGAAACCAAAAACAGCAGAAAACAGGCATCTGGCACTATTGCAACTTGTTAATAGGTTAGTACCAGAAAACATGTAAAAAGCACCTCAAAGTGTAGACAAGTAAAGCAAAGTAGATACAAAACAAGCATGGAGCATAAAAAATTAATGATACGTTTCCGACTTATGAAAGGTGCACCTCCGTAGTACGACGAGGAGGCCCCTATGTCCTGGTACGAGCTCGAGGACTCCCCTGTGTAGTGCATAGAGGGGTCGTATGAGGGCGCGTCCCCCTGATAGTGTCCATGGAAGCCAAGAATGCACAGCTTCTTGTCCATATCCTCCTTGGAGCGTGACAAAGGTCCCTGGAAAATACTGAACAAAGTGGTTTGGGGGAGAGGGATATCTCTCTTCCTCGTCAGTAACAACATTCTATGAACTAGGCTCTCAAGGGTAGAGCCAGCAGTGACAAAGTGATGCTCTTTCATGGCAGCAAGATCAAGCCTCTGAGGAGCCAAAACTGTATCATTTGGATCAACAGCAAGGTCTAAGGCAACAATAACACGTGCAGCAATAATTCCCCCATAAATGGGTCCCTTAGCAGCTAAGCGAGGAGCAATAATAGAACCAAGATTGTACCTGGTTTCATTGTTGAGTGTAGCAGCTAGGAAGGCCAAATGATAGTTGGAAATATTGCTAGTGTTCTCCCTACCAAGAACACTAGTGGCAAGATAATAAGCAAAATACCTGATAGCTGGGAGTTGAATATTTCTTATCTTTCCCCGCTGGGCTCTACGGTCATCATCATTAGTTATCCCGCGGTAGAGCTCCAACAAATCAGTGGGTTGAGCTGGAATCTTCTTCACCATCCCAGCTGTACTAAGACCCTGGATCTCACAAAATTTCTTCAATGTCATAGAGTAAGGCCTGTTATAAATTTTGAAAGACACATCTGGTTTGAACAGGCTATTAGAAAAAGAAAAGATCTCCACAAAGTTTTTAGTGAGCGTAGCATACTTCACGCTCTCATCCTGCATATAACTAGTTAATCCAACCCTCTGAACCAAGGTTAGAAAATCATTGAGAATCCCAGCAGCCCGCAAAAAGGGTGGACAAGGAAAGGTGGAAGGGTGTGCACCCCCTTCATCTCCCTTGTCGCCAAATCGTGGTGTAATGAGATCCTCATTGTATGAGGGCCTAGCTCGGGAGGATGATCTTGAAGGCCATGTCCTTCTAGGTGCATCACTCTAAAATGTTTCACCAAAGGTGTGGTTGTCCATGACCCTTTTTTCTGAAATTTTTATACAACCATCAAACCAAGTGATTTCCAAGTTGATAAATGATGAGAAACTACTATAGGAACTTGCTAAAGGGCTACACATGCATCAAAATGAAATATCTAAGCATAGAACAAGCATGCAATCTCACACAACCTAACACCTATAGCAGCAAAATACTCAAGATACAATCTACTAATCACAAATCTAATTGGACAAGCAGAGGAGACACAAACCAAGGAGCAATCCCTCCAAAAATCAGCAGCAAAGATGGACTGAGCAAGGAGATCGAAAATCGAGAGCAAGAACAGCAAGAACTCGAGCTTGAGAAAGTTTTTTGGTATTTTTCAGGAGAGAGAAAGAAGGTGGCTGGGAGGAGGCACTTTGAAGGGCTACAGGTGGGACAAACCCAGGCCAGGCGCCACCTAGGGGCTGGCTGCGCCACCCAGGGGTGTGCTGTCCTGGTGGGTCCCCTTGGGCCACTCCAGGTGTTCTTCTTCCCCTTTTTTCGAGGAAAAATTTATTATGAATTTTCTGGGATTTTTCGGGAAACTTTATTTTGGCCAATTTTTAGGGTATGAAAATTGATTTTCTCGCAGAAACAGCTTTTTTTAGAAGAAGCAAAAGCAAACCAAAACAAAACTACAGAAGTTCTAAGACACTCTAACAAGCAAAACCAAAGCTAACAAGAGAAAAGGCAAAGACTAGGAAGGATAAAAGTAAAAGTAAGCAAGTATAACCACAGTGAAAGCATTATTTTGTTCATTAAAATCCTTTTGTTAACAAGGTTGATCAAGTCTTGTTACCAAAACAATCTTATATGAAACAAAACTTTGCATTCAACAAAGTGATTATGTTACCTCAAACTTGATATCAATAGTCCCAATCATAATAGTTTCAAAACTTTCTTGTGGAATGGGACAATATATTTCTCCAACCTTGATGCTCTCAATATTTTCAGTGGAATTCAGGCAATAACTCTTAGCAGCCTTCTTGGGGAAATAGACAGTATGCTCTTTGTCATTAATATTTGAAGTTACTTTTCCTTGATTACAATTGATGACAACACCTACAATATTAAGAAAAGGTCTCCCAAGAATAATGGACATATTATCATCTTCAGGCATTTCAACCACAACAAAATCAGTTAAAACCAAGCAATTATGAGCCACTTGAATAGGAACATCTTCACATATACCAACAGGAATAGTAGTTGACTTATCAGCCATTTGCAAAGATAATTAGTTGGTATCAACTTTTCTAGCTGGAGTCTCTTGTAGAGAGAAAAAGGCATAACACTAACTCCAGCTCCCAAATCACATAAAGCATTTCTAACATAATTTCTCTTAATAGAGCAAGGAATAGTTGGTATACCTGGATCACCAAGTTTCTTTGGAACCTTACCATTGAAGGAATAATTAGCAAGCAAAGTAGAAATCTCCTCGTTAGGAATCTTCCTTTTATTAGAGACAATATCCTTCATATACTTTGAATAATGAGGCAACTTAATAGCACCAGTCAAAAGAATTTGCAAAAATAAAGGTTTCATCCACTCACAAAACTTTTTTAGTGTTCTTCCTCCTTTGACTTGTGTTTCTTATTTGGAAAAGGAATAGGTTTCTGCACCCAAGGTTCTCTCTCACTACCATGTTTTTTAGCAATAAAATCCTCCTTAGTGTACCTAGTGTTCTTAGTGTGCTCCTCCGGTTCTTCCTCAACTTCCTCCTTACCAGGAGCATCATTTTTATCATTACCACTTTCAGTTTCAGCATCAGAGACAGATATACTATTAGGATCTACAGCAGGTTCAAGTGGTTCCTCAACTAATTTATGTTTCTTTTTCTTTCTCTTACGAGGACTACCACTACTTTCACCTTGTTGAGAATCCTGCTCAATTCTTTTTGGGTGTCCTTCAGGATATAAAGGATCTTGTGTAGCTATACCACTCCTAGTTCTAATTCCATAAGCATGTTTATCTCCTGAGGCATTAACTAGCATATCCTTTTGTACCTTAGCAAGTTGATCAATTTGGGTTTGAACCATTTGAAAGTGTTTACAAAGCATTTTAATATCATTAGTAGTTCTTTCCACAATATCTTTCAACTCATTAATAGCTCTAGAGTTTTCCAATAAATGATTCTAAACTTGTTTATTAAAATTACCTTGTTTAACAATAAATGTGTCAAGTTCCTCTAAGAATGGATCAGGAGGCTTACCATAAGGAATATCAACTTCATCAAAGTGGAGAGAGTGTACCTCAATAGTGGATGAGTGGGGAATTGGCTTGCATAATTCTTCTATAGGAGGTAGATTCTTCACATCTTCAGCTCCAATACCTTTCTCCTTAAGACATTTCTTAGCTTCTTTCATCACTTCATCATTTAATGCAATTACTCCCCTCTTCTTTGGTGTTGGTGTTGGAACGGGTTTAGGCACAACTGGTTCAGGAGTAATAGGCTCAAGTGTATTTAGCTCAGTTGAAGTCCAATCATCATAATTCTTGCTTATTTTAGCCCTTAATTCTTCAACATCTGTAGGAGTTCTTTTCCTGAAAACACAATCAGCAAAACTATCTAGGTATGTCCTAGAATCATCAGTTAGTCCATTATAATAAATATCAAGAAGATCATTTTTAGGTAATGGACATCCAGGATGCGCATGAATCAAGGCACAGAACCTTGTCCATGACTCATGCAATTTGTCTTCTCCTCCCTGTTTAAAATCAAAAAGTCTCTACAAAGCAGCATGTCTAGCACTGGGAGGAAAATATTTCTGGAAGAAAGAAGCAATCAAACAATCAGGGCTATCAATGGAGCCAGGAGGTAATCTATTAAACCAAGCCTTAGCTTCTCCTTTTAGTGAAAAAGGGAAGATCTTAGTAACAAAGTACTTGCGCATCTTAAAATCATGAGAGAATAAAGCACTCATAGTGGAAAGATCATTCATATGTGCCACAACACTCTCATTTTCAGTCAAAAAGGTTCTTTCTCAACAATGTCTAAATAGGATAAATCAAGAGAGAAATCATAATCTTTATCTTTAATATATATGGGAGAGGTGGCAAACTTAGGATCAGAGGACAATTTAGGAATAATGGTACGTATCTTAGGGAGACTCTTAATAGAACTAGCACCATGTGTGTTCCAGCACTCTTTAATAAATTCAACAGTAAACTCAATGTAACCATCATTAATATCATATCTCTCTCTAGACTCAGGTGAGCTAACAGGTGTAACAGTGTCTTCACTAGGAGTTTTAGTATTTTCTAGACTAGCCATAGTAGCATCTAGGAAAGGACCTAATGAACCACTCGCATCAAGCACAGTAGAAGTAACATCATGAGTATCAGAACCAGTTTTAGATTCAGCAGTAGTAGCAGTGTGTGTAGCATGAGTATGTGGTGGTGTAACAAGCTTACTTATAACATACGGTAAATCAAGAGCAGCAGAGGTGTTTAGGACTATACCTCTTCTTGTAGTGGATGGTAAAATAGGAAACTTCCCATCACGAGATTTCCCCATGATGAAAGGAGTAGCAGTGAACAATAATAGATCCAAGTTAACTTACAAATAAAGGCATGCTCCCTAGCAACGGCGCCAGAAAATAGTCTTGATGACCCACAAGTATAGTGGATCGCAACAGTATTCGAGGGTAGTATTACCCAATTTATTGACTCGACACAAGGGGAGCCAAAGAATACTTGCAAGCCTTAACAACTGAGTTGTCAATTCAGGTGCACCTAGAAATAGTTCTTGCTGACAGAAGTTTATAAGTAGCAACATTTTGTAGTAGCAACAGCAAAGCAACAACAACAGTAAAACAGGAGCAACAATAACAGTAGTAGCAAACAGTAGGATATGAGGGCGGTAGGCATAGGGATGGATGGACGGGCGTTGCATGGACGAGTCTAAACATGTAACTTCAAGATCTAGGGCAATTGCAGATAAATAAGAATAAGCATCCAAGTACTAAACAATCATAGGCATGTGCTCCATATATAGTCATGCGTGCTCACAATGAGAACTTGCACAACATCTTTTGTCCTGTCAGCCCGTTGCAGCTGGGCCTCAAGGGAACTACTGGCAATTAAGGTGCTCCTTTTAATAGAGCACCGTAGAAAAGCATTAACACTCCATGAACACATGTGATCCTCACATCACAGCCATCCCCTCCGGTTGTCCCAATTTATGTCACTCTGGGGCCTTTGGATCCGGACAATGATATGTGTACACAGCTTGCAGATAAGATCACAAACAATACTATCATAATGATTCAATAATAAGTTCAGATCTGATATCATGGCACTCATGCCCTAGTGACAAGCATTAAGCACAACAAGTTGCAACAAAGTCAAATAGCACTGATAGAGATACTAGGCACCATGCCCTAACAATCTTATTTGATTACATGATAGAACTCATCCAATCCCTACCATCCCCATAGCCTATAGTGGGGGATTACTCACTCATGGATGAGGGAAACATTGATGGTTGGTGGAGAGGTGTTGGTGATGACGATGGCGATGATCCTCCCCAAATTCCCCGTCCCGGCAGGGTGCCAGAACAGAGTTTCTGGTTCCGAATCGCGGTTTCTGGTGGTGGCGGCGCAGCAAAACTCTTTCTGGAAAAACCTCGAACCCCCCGTGGTTTTTAGGTCAGGAGGCTTCTTATAGGCAAAGAGGGAGTCCGAAGGGGTGCCTGAGGAAGCCGCACCCCCCAGGCGTGGGCTGGGCCCACCCATGCGGCAGGGGGTGTGGGACCCCCAGGGCTCCACTCTGTCTCGTACTCTAGCTCCATGGATCTTCTGGTGAAATAGGATTTTTGGCATATTTTCCGGGATTTTTCCTGATAGTTGATTTTCTGCACAAAAACTAGACACCAAGGTAATTCTGCTGAAAACAGCATCAGTCCGTGTTAGTTGTATCCAAATCACACAAGTTTAGAGGAGAAAAAATAGCAAAAGTGTTCGGGAAAGTAGATACGTTTTGGACATATCAGCGTATCATACTATGGTATAGCCGAATTACCGGGAGAAGTCTGCCTTGAGTTTCGATAGTACAACAATTGCAGGTATGCATGGTCGCTAAGAAGGGCAGTGAATGGCTTGGATCATATACTAGGACCCACATCTAAGAAAGTGTGTATGGGAAAGATTCGCCCGGTTATGCAACAAGGATTTGATCTCTTATGGGTAAAGCAATGCACCTCTGCAGAGTATAAAAGTTGTGACATGTTACTCCCTGTTCTAGGAAGGAGCTATGAACACGGTATGCTCATGCTCAAACATTCTTCTTTAATGAATTTGCTGAGTATGCTCATACTCAACCATACCTTCTTAACCCTTCCTAGATCTTTGAGAAAACAATGACATCATCAGGAGGTTAGCTATTCTGAGGAACTGAAGATATATCAAGGAATAAATGGAGTCAACGTATGCATAAAATGCTATGGAGGTGAAGTTGAAGAGTAGACGATAAGAAATCCATAAGTTACTAGAACCTACTTCTATAGAGCATTATTATAGCAGAAATCGCAAGCCAGGTAATATTAGTATTAGACTTAATAGTACCATAATTATCATAGTCCTCTGACTTCTTCAGTTTGGCTATCAAGTGCTCTCCACTGGTCATGATGCCACTGTTTTGTGTCTTCAAATGTTTCTCACGCTCATAAGTGTGGTAGTGGATACCATTGTCATTAAAAGAAAAATCTGTCTGCACCCTCTTTGCAGGACCACGTGATAGGGCATAGAGACCATCACTAACATTGTTCGGGTTCTCTTCATGCAGCTTCATGATCCGCGGTTATACAAAATAATCAAGAGGTCATCTCATGTGCATAATCCATATGAAATTAAAAGTTCAATTGAACATCTTACATGATTCCTAAACCATTCCTGAAACCCACCCCCACATACTGGTGCAACATAATCTTTTCATTTGGTTGCTTTAAATAACCTAAAAAAATGATACTCAAGTTAGACATCTGAACATATCTTGCTACAAGTTTCATTTCATATATGTCAGGATATGTATGAACAGTACTCACGCAACAAAGTTTTCAGCCTCATCAGCGTTATTCAGCACATACCAAGTGAGTTGGTCATTTCATGTTGCATTAATGTTCTATGTTCCTTATTTCCTACTAGGTGAACATCATGGTTAAAAACAAAATTTTCAACTTCATTTCTTCCACCCATATTGGATCTCATTTTATGACCAAGAATGTATCTTGAGCAAAATGTAAATGCTTCAGCAGCAATATATGCCTCTGCAATGCAAGCCTCTATTCTAGCCTTGTTCCCAATAGTACCCTTGAAAGTGCAAAGTCGACGTTCTATAGGGTACATCCATCTGTACTGTATGGGACCTCTATACAGTGCATCTTTAGGAAGATGAACATACAAATGCACCATCACATCAAAGAATGATGGTGGATATATCAGCTCAAGCTTGCACATGATTTCTGCTATGTGTCCGTTTGAAGATGCACTATAACTCTTTTGTCTATAGTTTTGCTATAGAGTTCCCTAAAAATATTTCCCAACTCTACAAGCACGTTGTAGAAATCCTTGTTCACTAAACCTTTAACACCAAGAGTTAAAATCCTTTGTAGTAGGATGTGGCAATCATGAGTTTTCAACCCTTGGAGCTTGTTCCCCTCTACATTGATACAATTTGCAATGTTGGAAGAAAATCCAGATGGGAACTTCACACCATGGAGGAAGTCACAAAATAGTACCCTTTTATTCATCGGTAAGGTAAATTCTCCACCTCAAAATTTGTAATGTTTTTCGCCACCATTATCAACCGTATCTTCAGGATGTAGCTTCAAGTTGTTGTTAACATTGAATTTTTCATAGTCAAGCCTAGCATTATAGCTATCTTTTGTCTTGGTTGGGATGTTGAGTAATCTGCCTATAATGTCACATATATTTTTTCTCCATGTGCATGACATCAATATTATGTCAAAGTGTCTTAACAGCCCAATACGACAAGTCCTATAGAATGGATCTGCACTTATAAAATATTCTTTGTTCCTTTTCCTTCCCTTGGGTAGCTATTTCTACTTCTTCCGCTCTCTTCTTTTGGATACTGCTCCTACTATCGGTGCATCTTCTGTATTTTTTCTTTTACCTCGCTTGGCAGCTGGTTGTTTTCATGGTTTGATATTTCTGACTTTTTCTAGATGCGCCTGCAACTCAGATGCAGTGCACTTTCATGGTGTAGTGCCATACTCAGTCCTCTTTCCATATAACTGCAATTTTTTTAAGTTTTTTAGGAATTTGTGGCCTTCAGGAAGAAAAACCCGATGGCCAAGGTAACCGGTCTTATTTTGTAGCCTCACTGTGATCTATTTTGACTCACAACGAACACATGCATTGTAACCACTGGCGGAGCACCATCCCTGCTGTCCGGGCAGTTGCATAGGCTTCCGACAGGCAGCACTGCTTATTTTTATCACTAATTAATACAAAATTAGCAATCCGAGCCTCTAAGTTACTGCTTGCCTAGGCTTATAAATAATCTTGGGTCCGCTACTAATTGTAACCTACTGTCACTCTCCTGACATAGTGCCAAGAGCTAGAAAATCATGGGTGCAGAACAACACAACAACACACGTAGAGGGAACTTGGCATCTTCAGGTTTGCTTGCAATGATATCAGGAGTCATGACACCCTTCCATAGTTTCCGCAAGTCTTGTATAAGAGGCTGCATGAACAAATCAAAATCCTTCCCAGGTGATTTGCGACCTGGGATGAGTAAAGTCAGCAAGAAGTTCAAATGATCAGTGCATGCCCAGGGAGGCAAGTTGTAAATTGTAACAAGTACTGATCACATGTTTTACGAGTTAGTCATGTTGCCAAATGGGTTAAATCCATCTGTAGCTAGGCCAAGTCTTAGGTTCCTTGGATCCATGGAAAATCATGGATGAGCCTTGTCAAAGTTCTTCCATTCATCGCCATCAGCTAGATGTCTCAGTAAGTAATCGTATGGCTTGAGAATATCTTTATGCCATCTTGTTTCCTTAGATGTTTGTTCTAACTGAAACAACCTTTGCAATCTATCTATAATTGAAAAATATATCAGAACCTTACAAGGATCTTTCTTATTTTTATCACCATTTTCTATCTTGATTCGTTACATACTAGGCATTCATCGAGGTTTTTATAATCCTACCATAATAGTACATAGTTATTTGGACAAAAATGGATCTTCTCATATGATATTCTGAGTACCTTGATGTACTGTTTCATCTCATAAAAGGATTTTGGCAATCTTTCCCTAGGGATTGAATCGATGTACAACTTAATCACTTAATCGAAAGCTTTGTTGGTAACCTTGTTGGACGAATTTTCCATTAGTAATTTCATTACCAGTTCGAATCTTGAGATACCAGAATCAGGGTCCATTGAACACTTGGCATCTTCTATCAGTTCAAAGAAAAGTGATCTTTTAAGAGAAGGACCGTCATTTTTGCTTGCAGTGGGGTACATGTCCCTTAACAAACCAAAATGTCCTCATCCTCGATCTTATGAGCTTCAGGTGGATCAGAATCAGCTAGAGGATCTAGAACATGCTGACCATATGGTTCACCATGTTTAGTCCACATAATATATGTGCATTGCATACCATTAATGAATATATAGTCTCAATTGTGCTCTGACTCAGCTTTTTTATAATTAAGGCATTCTTGGCATGGGAAAAACACATCCGAGTCACAGTTATGTTGTGTAACAAACTTCATGAAGTCATTAACACCTTCCCAATATGAAGGTGTTGCTTTTTTCCTTTCAATATCCAATATTTGTCCATCTGTTGAGGATAGAGATGGTCAAGATATTTCAGTAAACAGGTTGATTATAGATCTAATTAATCCAAGATATCTGAGCAAACTAATGGAATATAGAACTATAAATGCCACATAATTTTAGCCTATTTCAAAAATTGAGTGCAGAACTATGTTACATATTTGAGAGAACAGATCGAACGAGTGTAATAAAATGCCAACCAATTCGAACAAATATATTAAGTGCAAAACAATGTCAAATGAACAGATTGAGTATGAAACGACTTCTAGGGAACGATTCGAGCGAACTAAAAAATATAATAGCACCGTGGTGATCGACCAGCTGACCGCGGGCGTGTGTGTCCCGAGAAAAAAAATCCTCCGCCAAGAATGGTGTCAGCCGTCCCAGCTGGTAGACAGAGTGTGAATGTTTTGGTGCGCGGCATGTGGTTTTCACGGCTGGTGCGTCTCCAGAAGAATGGTGCAAAGAGACAGTAGCTAGCTGCTGGAGGGAAGGCGTGAGTGGGAAAGTTTTGATGCACGCTGGTTATGTGTCCTAGTTGTCAACAATTTTCACGCGAAATATCTGCCAAATTTTTTCACCCTTTTTTTTCTCTTCCTTGTTGAGGTATGGAATTTTTATTATTGAGCCCATAAAATTAGCTTATCAGTCCCAAGCATAGACCAAAACCTTCTAATTCAGCCTTTTCGTGGTCTTGTGGCCGCCGACCATAGGCCATTAAATTTAGGAGTGAGCCCATGGAATATAGCCCATGACGAATAGGGAATCCGCCCCCAGTCAGCCTAGAATCTTTTTAATTCAGCCTTTATGGGGCATTACCCCCCACCCCTAAAAAGCTCTGCCTACCTATGTTTTTGTGTAGAAACTACTGCATTATGTAGCAGTTTTTAGTTTAGCTGCTAGGAGCGCTGCCTTATTATTTGAAGGGAGATAAACATGGTCAAAGAAAGTCTTTTTAAGTTATAGAAGTATCATTTAACGTTTCTACTGTATTAACTATTTCTATCGAAGTGGCAAGGCAAGTATTTGACCGCTGCTGAGGTCTTGAGTTTGAATCTTAGTCAATTTGTGTTATTATTAGTCACCTTTTTTGTACTCTAAGACTGACATCTAAAATCCAGATAAACTGATGTTGCTTCTAGCAATGTTCCCAAGGTCAGAACGGCGGACTCGACCTGAAAAAATAGTCCAACATATACATGTTTCTTTTAAATAAAGTCTGACATCTGGGACCCAGCATAGACACATTTTCTACACAAAGGAGGCTGGCATTTGGGACCCAAAAATGGACCAAGGTCAAAATAGTGGTCGTAGCAATTTCTGTTATTATATATATTAACATTTTTTGCACTCTAAAGGCTGATACCTGGGACCTAGATAAACTCTTCTGCATCTAGCAATGTTTCCAAGGTCACAAAGGCGGACTCGACCCGAAAAAACAGTCCAACATACACACATTTCTTTTAAATAGAGGCTAACATCTAGGACCCAACATAGACACGTTTCCCGCACAGAGGTTGCTGACATCTGGAACCCAGCAACGGACCAAGGTCAGAACAACGGAGGCGGCCGAAAAGATCCCATCATAACATGTTTCATTTACAGAGATGCTTACATGTGTGACCCACCATAGAGACCTTATATATGTGCTGCATTGAGCAACGTTGCCAACTTTGAATAAGGTAGACGCGAGCGAGAAAAAATTCTAACATGCACACGTTTTTCTAATGAGATGATGACATGTGGGACCCATCAGTGTAACCAAATGGCAGATTCGTCGAGCAACAGTATCTAGTTCAAAACAGGGTAGCGCTAGATAACAAAAAAAATTCATCATATACACACGATTTTCCTAATGTAAGGCTGACATAGGGGACCCACCAGCCTGAGTAAACGTTTGCTGTAGCGAGAAACGCTATCAAGTTAACACGAAGGCGTGACTGAGGGCAAAAATCCATCATACACTCATTTCTTCTAATGAGAGGATGACATGTGGGGCCCAGCTACATGATTAAATGGTAGATGCATCTGACAACACTATTAAGTTCTGAACAGGGTAGCGTGAGCGAAGGAAAACAATTGCATCATACACATGATTCATCTAATGAGATGCTGACATGGAGGACCCAACAGTATGACTAAACGACAGATAGATTGATCAACATCAAAAGTGGATAAGATGTCCTACCGAGGAGGCCCAAAGGCCACCCACGTGTAGGTCCCGTCTAAGCAGAACAGGTGATGGCTGTGAAATATAGCCATCCACGTCCATATTTAAACTAGATATTATTCATATTTATGATGAAATATCTTTGTAAATCCTGCCAATAATGCCTAATGATCAAAGGGGTATGCAATCCTGTCTTTTTTTTTCTCGGCGCAGATAATGACGTTTGATGATAGGAATCACAACATAAAAGTCAAATATATGAGATTTACAACAACTCAAATAAACCAGGAGTCGTTGAAAGGAGGTAGAAGCTTTAACGACCAACTATACGGCGGGAATAAAATTCCGGCCGTATAATTTCCACCAACACCGCTAGGTCAAACAAAACAACTTTCGTGAAGGGACTCCTAAAATAAAAAGGTCTCAGGCGACGAGAAAACTCTCTCTCTTCTGCTCTATGCGCCCCAACTACACCAAGCCATCAGAAACCACAACATTGGAGGGATAGATCTAGATCTAATCTCCAAACCCTTCTCCACCACCATAGCCATATTCCACCACTTGTAATAGTAGATATCATCTCCAATTGGCGACATTGTAAGACTATTACTATCAATCTCATGATTTCCATTACAATGTTTATGATTATTGATTTCATCTCTATGTGTGAGTAATTCTCTTGGGCTAAGGGTTTCAGCCTAGCCATGTAGTGTGTGCATGTTATTTATCATAGATAGGATCCTGTATTAGTTTGTATGACATGATGATTATTGTAATCTCTCTTGCCTTAATTTAAGGACTTGTCAGGTACCCAAGACCACAAGGATTGATCCAGGTATAGGGAGTGTGAGTAATGACTAATCTGCAGGATGGGAACCCAAATGACAGAAAGGGTAGTACGGTTGTATGTGAGGAATTTACTTGGGATTAACAGTGACGTCACTATGCATATCATTAGTTCTCTTTCTTCTATGGATGAGACTAGTAGGTTATTGCTATAAGTGGTTGCGGAGGCAATAGCAATTATGGATGCACTGCCCACATATAATTATCTTGCTCTAACAATTACATGCATACTTTATTATTATGTTTTATTCCCATCACATGTTTATGCATAGCTACAGGTGAAACCGAAAGCCCCAGGCCTTCTCTCTCCATCATCGACAACAACAAAAGATTGCAAACTCTTGGTCCAATAAAACACCAAATGAATTTTAAAAATCCCGAAGGTCCATTAAAGTAACTTTACTACGCTTTCTGCTTCCCGAGGACTCGATAACCTAGGTCTACTAGGGAAGAAGAGCTATACTACATCCGTAATCCGGATCGAAGGTATCGACCCTTTTTCTGGTACCGTTGCCGGGGAAGCAATAGCTACCCTGGTAAGGTTAGTAGGAACCTTGCTAGTTTTAATTTTTGTTTTTAATTTTGTTAGTTTTCTTTCAGCCTTTATTTGAAAATAAAAAAAATTAGTTAGTCTTTAAAATTCTTGTTTTTACTATCATAAGTTTTTATTTAATAAAACCCCAAAACATAGGAAATATGGCTGAAAAGAAACTTGGGGAGTTCGCAAGTCCCAACAATGATTATTTGCGTACTCAGATTACCCAACCAACAATTATTGCTAAGGACTATGAAATTAAGACCCACTATTTAAGTTTGGTTCAATATAATCAATTTGAAGGCTCTGATGTTGAGGACGCAGGTATGCACTTGAATACTTCCACTAAAATATGTGATATAATGCGTATGTTGACCCTGATGCGGTCAAGTTGCGCTTATTTCCTTTCTCTCTTAGAGGAAGAGCAAAATAATGGTTGCTATCTTTGCTTAGAAAGATGTACTTCTTTGTTTATGACTAAAATTTTCCCACCTTCAAAGACTATGCAACTAAGATCTAATATTACTGGTTTTAGACAGGAAGAGCGTGAGCTGCTAGCGCTTGCATGGGCGAGAATGAAAGAATGCATGATAAACTATCCCAACCATGGGATATAAGATTGGTTAATTCTCCATTTATTTTATAATACTCTTAACCCGATGCCTAAGTCTATGCTTGATACTGTAGTTGGAGGAACATTCATGGGCAAACAAATTACCAAAGCAAAGCAGCTACTCGAAAATATGCAAGACAGCCATGCTCAATGGCATGTGGAATGATCAAACACCAAGAAGGTGAACTCCATCACACCGCAAGAGAATGAAGAACTCAATGCTAAGCTAGATGATCTCATATTAGCCATCAAGGGTAAGGAAACCTAGGTAATAGCTATCCCAGAATCAAATATTGAAGAAATGGACTTCATAGCTCGTAATGATTATAACCCTGCTTGGAAGAAGAACTATAATCCTAATTTCCAGAAACATTATTCTAGCCCTTCAGGTAACTCTAACAATAATATGGGATCAACCAATGGTAGTCTCCAAGAAACTATTAAGTATTTTATGGACTCACAAAATGAGAAAAATAATATCCTTGTTAAGATAATGGAGAACCATGATAATATGCTTGGATAACTGTCTAACCAAGCTGTGAGTTTGAGGAATGATTTGCAGGCCCTCCAAGAAAGAACAAGGATTGTTGAGGCACAGCTAGGTAAGATAACCGGCAGTCAAACTCTCATTCTAGCTAAATTTATAGGTAAAGCTGAGCCCAATCCAGTTGAAGACCTCAAGATGATATGAATCCAAAGGGAGGATCCTGAAGACCTTGACTATAGCAATGCCCCTTCACCAAATTACACGGTTGAAGATCTTGTGAAAAGGATCAATATCAAGATTCCCGTAAGTGAAGGAAATGAGGAAGCTATGTATCAACACTTCATTAATCAGGTAGCAATAAAGGTACGTGAGCTTGAGGAAGAATATAAGAAAATTGCTGAAAAACTACCTGTTAAGCTTGATGATATATTTGAGCCTACTATTAAGATTAAAATTGGGATTAATGAGATAGCTGCACTTTGTGATTTACGCTCAAGTGTCTCAACAATTCCAAAGTCTTTTTAATAAGTTAAATCTTGGCTCTTTTGAAATCACCGAGTTAAAATTACATCTAGCAGATTCTACCTACAAACAAGTAGTAGGAATTAAAGATAATACTTTAGTATACATTAAAGGTTGTCCTGCTATTATTGATTTTGTTATTATTGATATGCATGGAGATGCTACTGCTCCTATCATATTAGGCCGTCCGTTCTTAAGAACTATTAAGGCTTTGATTAATCTTCATAAAGGGAACATGAAGCTTCAATTGCCTTCACAGGATCATTTTGTTATTCATTTTCCCATGAAGAAGAAAGCCAAGCATGATGAGAAGGAGGACATCACTTTGAAGGCCAACTATTTTGGAGTGGGTGTTCCACTCATCTGGCCTAAGTGAGAAACATCAAGGTCAAGCTATTGACCATAAAAGAGCGGTTCATGGGAGGCAACGCATGAGAAATAAATGTTTGAGTAAAGTTTTTAAATTTTAGTTTAAGTTTCATGTTGAATAAAGAGTGGTAGAAAACTCCAGTTGAGGAGGAGAGGTACGGTGGTACTAAAATTCTTGTTTTATGCATGTTATTGTTGGTTGACAATTTAGACTATCATTTTTATATAAAAACACGGTGTTTCGCGAAGTTTCAGGTTAAGAAAGAATTCTCGAAGAAACCGAATTTTTTTATGACTACAGTATCTTTAACAACCAACTATACAGCCGGAATAAAAATTCCAGCTGTATAGTTCCGGCCGTATAGATATCTATGCCACTGTAAAATTTTACTCTCCAGGTATAGAAGGTTTAACGACCAACTATACGACGGGGATAAAAATCCCGGCCATATAATTCTGGATGTAAAGATATCGCTGCCGGGAAGAAACCCTAAACTTTTGCCGTGAGACCAACTACACGGCGGGAATAGATATTCCGGCTGTATAGTTCATGCGACCACAAAAACACAACGGGAAGGTACCGCCAACACCAAAACTTCAATCCCTTTTCTCTCTTATACCTCATACTCTCAAGAGATCTTCAGCTGTACTCAATTTTGTTCGATTTCCTCGCACACAAGTGATCTACGATATGTTTCTCCTCCGATACTTCAATTACTTTTTGCAAATTCATCTCTGATATGTTGTCATTATCAATCTAGGGTGAGACCTATTATGAACTAATTGACATGTTTCTCTTGCCTAGGTTATTGTTTTGAGGAGATTCTTTAGTGTGCTGTGATGAGGAATATGTTATGCCTATTACTGTTGGATCAAAAAGTTTTATTTTTGTCCTTCTTATTATTTTAGAAGATGAACACAAGGAGCCAAACACATGCTCATGTCGCTGCGAGTTCTTCTCAGGCTGCCGCTGCAGCTCAGAACCGCATGGGGATACAGTTTAGGAATGAGCTCCAACATGATCGCTTCGACAGGATCAAGAACCGAGAAGTGAAGACAACCAAGTGGGCTTGTACCGTTATATTGAATCAACTCGGTATTTCTAATGACTTCAATTTACTTTGCAATAGGGTTGGACTACAAAACTTTGTATTCCAAGATGTGCCTACTTATCGCCGGTTAACTCTTGAATTTTTAAGTTCTTTGAAAAGCACCATTACAACATGGCACAGAAAGTACATGATTTCTTTCCAACTTATGAACAACAATTATACATTATCACTTGATGAATGGTGTAATTGTTTTAGTTTACCAAACAATGAAGTTAATGCCTTACATGCATCTTATGCCGACATGACCCCTTCCCCAGACCATTATTATAATAGAATGAGTTTCACTTCTAGAGTCAACAATGGGAAGAATATTCAGCATCCTGCTATTCGCTATTTGTTCTATGTTATTGATAACACCTTGCATACATGAAATGAGTTTACAAAACTCAATGAGGAGGACATCTTGGTCCTTGCAAAAGCTGCTTTCAACAACAACTTGTCACTCAACTTGGGAAATTCTTGTGCGCTACTTGGAGCACCGATCCTCCCAAAGCCAAGGGCCAACAACATGTGGAGGCGTCATCACCGTGCTTGCCATTGCCTTGGGCATCGACCTAGGTGAGTTGCAACCATTGATAGGTGAGTGACGTGTTTCTTTCTCTGCTTTAAAAGCTTGTGGAATGCTCACTAGGAGAGGTGGTGTTTATTACTTGCATATTGCAGGAGCTAGGTATCTCTACCCCGCTCCTTTTCCTAATGGTCTTTTCTCTATCGAGGAAGGACGTTTTATATATGATGTGCAAGTTGAACAATACCAACTCGAGGAGGATATCCCAGATGAGGATGAGGACCAAGAAGAGGAGCAATAAGTTCCTTATCAAGAGGAGTAGCCACCAAACCGGTACGCTACATATCCAGATTTCCGAGAACTTGGAGGAACTATGGAGGGGATGCATAATCTCTCCCTGAACCTCCGAGAAACCACTAGTATTATGAACTTAATTTGCAAATTGGAGTTACAAATTTTTCTCTCCACCTGAATGATTTGAAGGGCTTTCAAAAGCCTAAGCTATGGGAAGTTTCCTCATTATCTTTATTTGGCGTTCATTTATTTTATTTTATTTTATTTCGAGGTTATGTTTTTAATTTGAGTTTATAAGCACTCGTGTTGGTTTTCCCAACACTTTATCTTTAGTTATTTTATTTCCTTTCGAGATTTTCAAGCCGAACTTTGCTGCCAATTTTCTATTCTTCAATTCCCTCTCTCAAAAACAACAAAAAGATTTTTCCATTCATCTTTCTTTTCTATTCTCCTTGTGGCTCTTACATATTTGCAGGAGAGTGATTGACTTCGAGTTTCCAAGAAACGAATCAAAAGGGAAGAGATAAGTGGAACCAATCATGAGAGGTATGCCTTATGACTCCCCACTTTTGAAGTTTGAGAAACCCATGCTAGTTAGTAGTAAATGTTAAGATATTATATTGGTGGAGTGAGTCTTTATATTGGAGAAGTTTTGTTTCCATGGGTATTTAGTTGAGTATGTTTTGTTCCAGCTCTTCTAGTTAACCAAGTCTTGCCTAAAAATTTGCTAAACAATTGTAATAATAAAAAGTCTCACAATTGAAGGCTTGGGTGTTGTAGTGTTTAGTCTTGAAATCTTATTCCTAGAGACACTCAACATCATAGAAAATAATGTTTGACTTGATATCTCTCTTTGAAAGGATTTGTTCAATTGAATTAATGTTTAGCGGTTTTTGTGAGCATGCCAAAGTTTGAATTGTGAATCATATGAATGATATAGCTTTACGCGTGTCAAACTTCATGGGATGCCAACAACTCCGCTAGCCTATGAACAATCTTCATGGGGGAAACTCCTAGATTTCGGTTATGAGTTGATTAAACATATGTAGCAGCAATGCTATAACGGGTAAGATTCTTGGCATTCTCGTGTAGATGTGTTCATGATGGAATCACTCCTCTGGATGATATGAGTAATCATTATGCAAAAGGAACAAAATCCTTGGTAATGCCACAAGTGTCCATCACATCCTGATAAACTAATTAATTTTTTTTGGCATGCTCTCAATTATTTAAGAACTAAAATTTTTGAAGGACAATGATAGAAAAGTAGTGCTTGAAAAGTCTTGACTTATTGATGTGGGAGAATTGAGATATTTTAGTGTATATGCTTTTCATGAGAAACTCTCACACTCTCAATTTTACATGATTATACTTTGTTATTCAAAGGCCAGATTGTGAATTGATTACATGACATGGAATAAAGTTTACTCATTTGAATCATGCATGCTAACAATAATCTTGCTACGCTATAAGGATGCATTAAAACCCATATGATATGCTTACCATTACTCTATCTATGCTAAAATAATTCGGATTAATAAAGTGGAGGAAACATGAGACTACCAATCACGAGTAAGATCATTATCTCTTTATTTCAGTTTAAATGCTGAGTTCCTTTTTGATTTTGGTTTTCTTGCTCGAGGAAGATCAAGTTTAAGCTTGGGGAGGTTGATGGATATGAAATATAGCCATCCACGTCCACATTTAAACTAGATATTATTCATATTTATGATGAAATATCTCTCTAAATCCTGCCACTAATGCCTAATGATCAAAGGGGTATGTAATCCTGTCTTTCTATTTTTCCCGACACAGATAATGACGTTTGATGATGGGAATCACAACATAAAAGTCAAAGATATGGAATTTCCAACAACTCAAAGAAACCAGGAGTCATGGAAAGGAGGCAAAAACTTTAACGACCAACTATACGGTGGGAATAAAATTCAGGCTGTATAGTTCCGTCCGTATAGTTTCCACCGACACAGCTAGGTCAAACAGAACAACTTTTGTGAAGGGGCCCTATATAAAGAGGCCTCAGGCGACAAGAAAACTCTCTCTCTTTTGCTCTCTAGGACGCCAACTACACCAAGCCATCAGAAACCACAACACCGGAGGGATAGATCAAGATCTAATCTCCAAACCCTTCTCCACCACCATAGCCATATTCCACCACTTGTAATAGTAGATCTCATCTCCAATTGGCGACATTGTAAGACTATTACTATCAATCTCATGATTTCCATTACAATGTTTATGATTGTTGATTTCATCTCTATGTGTGAGTAATTCTCTTGAGCTAAGGGCTTTGGCCTAGCCATGTAGTTTGTATGACATGATGATTATTGTACCCTCTCTTGCCTCAATCTAAGGACTTGTAAGGTACCCAAGACCCCAAGGATTGATCCAGGTATAGGGAGTGTGAGTAATGACTAATCTGCCGGATGGGAACCCAAATGACAGAAAGGGTAGTACGGTTGTATGTGCGGAATTTACTTGGGATTCATGGTGATGTCACTATGCATCTCATTAGTTATCTTTCTTCTATGGATGAGACTAGTAGGTTATTGCTATAAGCGTTTGTGGAGGCAATAACAATTATGGATGCACTGCCCACATATAATTATCTTGCTCTAACAATTACATGCATACTTTATTATTATGTTTTATTCCCATCAGATGTTTATGCATAGCTACAGGTGAAACCGAAAGCCCCAGGCCTTCTCTCTCCATCATCGACAACAACAAAAGATCGCAAACTCTTGGTCCAATAAAACACCAAAAGAATTCTAAAAATCCCGAAGGTCCATTAAAGTAACTTTACTATGCTTTCTGCTTCCCGGGGACTCGATAACCTAGGTCTACTAGGGAAGAAGAGCTATACTACATCCGTAATCCGGATCGAAGGTATCGACCCTTTTTCTGGCATCGTTGCCGGGGAAGCAATAGCTACCCTGGTAAGGTTAGTAGGAACCTTGCTAGTTTTAATTTTTGTTAGTTTGCTTTCAGCCTTTATTTGAAAAATAAAAAAAATTAGTTAGTCTTTAAAATTCTTGTTTTTACTATCATAAGTTTTTATTTAATAAAACCCCAAAACATAGGAAATATGGCTGAAAAGAAACTTGGGGAGTTCGCAAGTCCCAACAATGATTATTTGCATACTCATATTACCCAACCAACAATTATTGCTAAGGACTATGAAATTAAGACCCACTATTTAAGTTTGGTTCAATATAATCAATTTGAAGGCTTTGATGTTGAGGACGCAAGTATGCACTTGAATACTTCCACTAAAATATGTGATATAATGCGTATGTTGACCCCGATGCGGTCAAGTTGCGCTTATTTCCTTTCTCTCTTAGAGGAAGAGCAAAAGAATGGTTGCTATCTTTGCTTAGAAAGAATGTACTTCTTTATTTATGACTAAATTTTTCCCACCTTCAAAGACTATGCAACTAAGATCTAATATTACTGGTTTTAGACAGGAAGAGCATGAGCTGCTAGCGCTTGCATGGGAGAGAATGAAATAATGCATGAGAAACTATCCCAACCATGGGATATAAGATTGGTTAATTCTCCATTTATTTTATAATACTCTTAACCCAGTGTCTAAGTCTATGCTTGATACTGTAGTTGGAGGAACATTCATGGGCAAACAAATTACCAAAGCAAAGCAGCTACTAGAAAATATGCAAGACAACCATGCTCAATGGCATGTGGAAAGATCAAACACCAAGAAGGTGAACTCCGTCACACCGCAAGAGAATGAAGAACTCAATGCTAAGCTAGATGATCTCATATTAGCCGTCAAGGGTAAGGAAACCTAGGTAAGATCTATCCCAGAATCAAATATTGAAGAAATAGACTTCATAGCTCGTAATGATTATAACCTTGCTTGGAAGAAGAACTATAATCCTAATTTCCAGAAACATTATTATAGCCCTACAGGTAACTCTAACAATAATATGGGATCAAGCAATGGTAGTCTCCAAGAATCTATTAAGTATTTTATGGACTCACAAAATGAGAAAAATAATATCCTTGTTAAGATAACGGAGAACCATGATAATATGCTTGGATAACTGTCTAACCAAGCTGTGAGTTTGAGGAATGATTTGCAGGCCCTCCAAGAAAGAACAAGGATTGTTGATGCACAGCTAGGTAAGATAATGTCACATCCCAAGATTTTCCAAATCTTGTAATGTGAAAAATAAATAAACAAAATAAATAATTGTTGAAAATTAGGGTGAAAAGAAACTTTTGTTTCTAAATGGAAACTTAAAATCTCATCTGGAACAAACTTTGGGTAATGTTTGAATCTAATTAAATTCAAATCAAGTGGATAGCAATCTTCATAAATGCATCTGGAAATTTAAACACTTGGAGAATAAACCAAAACCCCAATGGAAGAAAATCATTTCCAAGTTATCTCTAAGCCTATGGATTTGATCCATATAAAAATTTGTCAACAAACATTTACAAATGATCAAGAATGACAAATAGAAATATTATAAACCATGGAAGTTGGTTTTACTTAATTTGGAGCCATAAATAAAATCTTATGAATTTAAATAAGATAAGGAAATTGAATTTCCAAAGCTAATAAAGCACCTATCAAAAAATCCATACCAAATGGTGAGCAATTAATCCTAAAGATATTTAAAAGGATAAATAAATATCAAATAAGATTTTACAAATTGGAATCACCAAGTTTGGATCTATAAATAAAAAGATATGGATTTTATAAGATAAAGAAAGAAATTATTAAATGAGGAATATTTAAAGACCAAATTAAAAACTTGGCCAATACCATAAGGAAATGGAATGAATATAATCCAAATCCAAATAAAATAATGGATAAAGAGTTTTCAAATTAATCAAAAGGGCATTAACCAAATCTTATTTTATTTTGAATAAAGATAAAATCCCTATTAGAAATGATTAAATAAATCATGGGAAAATAGAATTTGGAATTTACCCAAGTGGAATAAAAGTTGTTTAATTAACTTAAATGGGATCAAAGAAATCAACTAAATAAATTTATGGAATTAAACCCATAATTATTTCCATTAGAATAAAGACAAGTACCCAAATTAAAATGATTAATAAATCATATTAAAAATATTCCAAATAATTCAAAGTGAATTATTTGACACCCTATTAAATAAAAAAAACCTACTGAAAAGACATGGAAAGATTTAGATTTCAAATGGAGTTTTGAAAACATTATTAAATCTTGATTTAATACAAGAGCCTATTTTAAATAATTATTATACCCTAAAAATAATAAAATTATTATTCTAAATTAACTTCAGAATATATAAATAAACATTATTTGAATACACACAAAGTTTGGTTGAAGTTTGCAATCATATTGTTGTTTGAAATGTTTAAATAAATTCAAAACAGAAATGAAAATAGAAAAAGAAAAGGGAAAAAGAATCAGTACAAAAAAAATAAACAAAACCAGCCCAACCAAACCAGGCCCAACTAGCCCAGTCCAGCCCACTCCCTCACTCCCGCGAGAAAACGATTTTCACTCGCAGTCAAACCCACACAGACGCTGCGGCTTGGACCCACTCTCCCTCTCTCTCACTCGCTGACGCTAGGCCCCACCTCCAGCTCCCTTCGTTCTCACCCGCGCGCTAACCTCGCCGGTGGTTTCTGCCGTTAAAAGCTTGCTTCAATCCTCATTAACCGCGTGTTGATTCAGCCCTACGATCACGCGTACTAAATCGCCTCCCTCCCCTCTCCATTTCACCCCAGACGCCACACCTCGAGAGCCCCCAGGCTGTCTCCAATTCCACCTGCACCATCGCTGCCTCCGACGAGGTCCCGCTTGAATTCCGGCAAACCCAGGCCGCGCCTCGCCTCCTCGACCATGCGAGTCTGCTCCCCTCTTACATACACATATCCCGTGCACAGCCAGCTCATGCCCCATCGTCACTACCTCCGCATTGCCATGCGTCTCCTCCAACTTCGGCGACATCTCCCCGGTAAACCCGACCGCCCCTGTCCCCCTCGTGGACACTCTAATGATCGCCATGCCCTTGCGAACCTAACGGTGTCTTCCTTTTGTCCTAGTGTGTCCTCCATCCTCGCCTCCAACGACAAACAGAATGTGCCCGACGCTGCGACAACTCCGGCGAGCAATAGCTGCTTCTCCCGTGCGCCCCTCGAGTAGCCGACCCCGCCTCGAGCTTTACCAAGTCCCTGCGAGCCTGGTAAGCCTCGCCATCCTCTCCCTAGCTTCCTACATCACCGGCAACACTGCTGACACTGCTGCCGCCGCTTGGGTTCAGCAAGCGCCTTGTCGCCGTAGGACCCGTTTTGTCTAGCTAGGATTAGATCTAGGCGAAGAGGTAAGTTTGATCCAGAGCCGCACGATCTCACTTTAATCCAACGCCTCGCATCTGTTGATCCACGCGAAGAGGTACAGACCAATAGCAACACGCCACGTGGCGCAGACTTCGTTTTAAAAACAGAAACATTTCTATTAGATATGAGATTTTGTAAATTACATAACTTTCAAACCATACGTCCAAATTTTACAAATTTTATATCAATGGATTCAGCAAAACAAATCCTACCCAACCATGCACTTTATTTAATGAATTTATTTAGGAAAAATGGTTGTTTTTGCAGAAACTTGTGTAAGCATATTTTGAGTATAAAATTCTTTCTAAAATTATTTTGGGGATAAAAACTTTGGAAAATGGTTTGTTTTGAACCTACTGATCATAGAAATCAATTTGTGGTTTCAAAAATATATTTGGTGAAGCAAAAGAATAAATCTTTGAATAAAAGCATTTCTAGCCAAATAAAAATGTTGATTATGGTTTAAAAATGATTTTGGAGGAAAACCTTTGGGAAATGTTTTGATTTAAACTCTCTGACCCCAAGCACCAAGTTTTGTTATTTAAAAATGTATTTGGTGAACCCTATAAAGATTGTTACTTTGATAAAGGGATTTTCAACCACATAAAATAATGATTTGGTTTAAAAATGGTTTGTAAGTAAAATATTTTTGCAAATGGTTTTGCCACTTTTATAAAGTGACCAATAGGTGTTTTAGAATGTCTATAACCTATTAGAAACCACTTTTCCAAATAAAAAAACCTTTAGCATGCTTGCATGCATTGTTTTGTTTCCATTATTTTATGTGATGTTTGCTTGAATGGTAGATTGAAATTGTACCTTGCTTGATTGAATTGTAGTGATTGGAAGAGTGTGAATATTGCAAGATCAAGGAGTGAACTTATATTCTCTACCAAAAAGGCAAGTGATGCTCCATACTTTTGTCCCATTATTTTCACTATGCATTAGTGATATTTCTAAGTAGGACTTGCATGGAATTTATGCTAAGTATAAACCATGCCATGGGAAATCCTAATAGATGAAACCTTAGTAGAAATTTCCTAAGTTAAGATTCCTACTACTATCATGCTTAGCTTAGCTAGTAGAAAACAAGGGTGGATTATATTTCATGCTATGGAATATTTCTAAGTCTTTGGACTTGTGTTTTGTTTAATAAAACAACTAAGTGAATGAATCACCTGGGTGGAATGGAAGGAATGGTTTGTGTTGAGTGGTTACACAAGGCCCATTTATATGGCTTACCTTGTGTATCTCACTTGTGGATGGCCACCCAGGAACAAAGAGATTTGAGATGTCAAATGTTGAGAAGCTTCAAGTGCAGCCACTTGGCATTATGGGCTCTGCCTGAATCATATAGGTTGCAATAACTTAGCCAAATGGACAGTTGGTGGTAGGGGATTGATAGGTTGGAACGCGTCCATTTTGGTCTAAGGGAAGGCTTATGAAATATCTTGTCTTGGTGAAACCAAGTCTTGTGGGGAAAGTGCACCACCTCTGCAGAGTGAAAAATCTAAGTACTTAGCCATGTCCCTGGTAAAGGACAATTTGAGCATCAAGACATGGAAGATATCAAGAATCTCCTCATCGAAATTTCTAAGTTAAAATTTTGTGGTTGAACAAGGGTTGAACAAGGGTTGAACACTACTAGAGAAAAGGCTATGCGAGGCGCACCAAAAAGCCTATCTGAGGCGCATATCACATGCGCCTCTAGCTTCAAGCCTCGGGTATTTCTTATGCGAGGCGCATATGATATGCGCCTCCTATACTTCACATATGCGAGGTGCATATCGATAAGCGCCTCGCAAATGTGAAGTATAGAGGCGATATCATATGTGCCTCGCATATATTCGAAATGCCTTGGATATTTATAGTATATGCGCCTCCTATAGTATCCTATATGCGCCTCCGGTAATATTTTCGAAATTCAAGTTTTACAGACCACTATAAATAATAATATACAGATATTCAAATATACAATATAGTCCAGAATATAGTATAAAGAGCACAGAATTTTTCAGAAACTTGCAATTTTCCAAAGCATAATAGAACCAACATGAATACAATACATTACACATCAATCATGACATACAAGTTCATACATCAAGTGTTTGTGCCACAAGTTCACACCTCCGAGTACAAGTTCACAATCACATTACACGTTCGAGTACAAGTTCACAATCACATTACAACTCCAACGACGTAGCTCTACCTAGATGAAGTAGAACACATAACCTACAATGAAGAGCAACAAGGTGGTGATCACGAGGAAGTTCCTCCACTTCTTCCTTCCATGCCTCCTCCACTTCTCTTCCGCCACCTATATACTCTCATAGCCTTGGTAGTTGTTGCCCGAGAAGTTGTTCACTTGCTTCTGGCAGTCTTTCCACTCCTCGTACACACCTGGAACCCGACCGACGTACACGACATAACACCTCGGCATCTCCTACACATAATAAAGATGATATTACTTATGTCAGTGGAAAGCAATAGCTAGAAGTTCACAAGATAGAATCATGCATATATATATATGGGTGCAACAAAATGTAAGAAATCACGTTCTAATCATCGGCATTTCGAAGAAAGACCAAAAAAAGCAAACCAAGAATGACATGGATTAGTGCCTCATACTTAGATTGGGCACGGAAATAACAATGCTCGCTGTTTGATCTTGTGCGGCAAGTAGAGTATATGCCCAAATTACTAGTCTACTTGGCACACAAGATCGAACAACAGCATAGTCATACACGTGACACCACAACACGTTCTAATCATTGGCATTTCAAAGAAAGACAAAAAAAGCAAACCACAAGAAAGTAGGGAAGCAATGACAAATGAAAAGCAACAAGCACTTAAAATAGTTCGTAACACAAATAACTAGCTAGTGTCTCTCACAATCAAGTTCAACGGTTGACGAAACATATTCTAGAGGTTTTGCTAGGCAAGTTTAACATAGTGATAAGAGGTTACAACACGAGTTCGGAACTAAAAGCTAGGTACCCAGGCAATGCAATCATGAAGTCTTCTTCGGCTCTTGAGTCGGCTTTGGGGGGGCATTGATGAAGCCCGACCGAGTTTTCGCCATTTGCATGAACATCCTGCCGTCACCCTGCTGCGCTAAGCGTTCGTCTATCTCCCTGTTGGACGGTGTATAGCCTCCGTGGAAGGTGCCTCTGGTTTTTATGACTCCCTGGTACACGATTGTCGCGATCTCCTCCTGGATGTTGAAGAAGTGTTGCCTGAGGTTGCGAGCCTGTATGCATGCAAGATTTTCAGCCCACTTCACGAGGTCAGATGGCAGCGTTTTGGTCTCCATGTCATTGAAGAACGCCTTCATGTGGTAAATGGCGTAGAAGGCATCCTTCCCACTGCCAGGCGGCTGCTTGTGACGAGCAAACTTCGTCGTGTGGCGGAACACGTCTGCGAACTTTACATGTGGCCTTGCGGTTTGGCGCCTCCCATTGCGTAGCGGTGAGAGCGCCATCAAGAATTTTCTTGATATTGGTGTAGTTTTTTTGGATCACACTGTTTGAGTTGAGGTACAAGGCTGTTGAGTGTTTCAAATTCAAGCTTATGAGCACACAGCATGTCCGATCATCCTCCGTGATGGGATGGTAGGGAAGGAGAAGCACATCCTTGTCCGAGTATGTTTGCAGGAAGTTTGAGAGGTAGTCGGTCGCCAGATCTATGGCCTCAGCATCTTTCAGGACGGCGTCATGCATGAAGTAGGGATCCACTATCTGGATGCCCGGGATCTTGTCTCTGGTGATCTCCATGGCCATATTGAGGGAGAACAGTCGGACCAGGGTATTGTGCAGTCGAAACCCGTTCAACATGTCAAATAGGTCGGTATGCCGCACATAGAAGATATCCCCGGGGGGTACAGTGACGAAGCACGGCATATGAGAAGGCACCTTAGCCTTGAAAATGAGGTACGACTGATCGTTGTCACGAATGCGGCACTACTCAATTGTGAGACATCCATAATGAATACTACACATATGCGAGCCTGCGACCTCGAGCATCAATTTACACATCATTTACACGCCGCGTCTGCTGATTCTGGCTTGCCCCACGGCACCGTCCGAAGAGGATTTGGATCCTGGCCCCGATCACCCTTAGGCTTCCTTTTGCGACCCTTCTTGCTCTTTACGGCTTCGGCCACTGTGTTCACCTCACCGACCGTCTTATGGAGGGTGTCGGGGCTGATCAAAGGAACTACTGGCCTTGGAGGCTCGGTGAAGGAAACAGGTGGCGGCGTCTCCTGACTAGTTGGGAAGAGACGCACCTTGCAAGGGGGTTTCGCTAGTGCTGGTTGGGTCTCGACAACTTGATGTGTGCCTGATGGTCCCGGCTCATACAAATCAGAAAACCTTGTGTTAACAAACTGGTCACCGTAGTTCGGGTCAATTTCTTCATCATCATCGGGATTCTGTGCCATGTTGTCCAAGTCTCCCATCTCGAAGTCTTCATCATGTTCTGGTTGTGCTGCCTCTAGGGTGATGTTGAGCTGGTCCTCTGTCCCCAAACGGATCTGGCTCTTCGGCCATAGGTACAAGTAGCCGAAGCCGGTATTGAGGACCGCTGCCGTGTCCTCATCATCCCATCCTTGAGGTTGAGAGGGAGGTTCCACTTGCTCGTATCCCGGAAGCACCATACTGTATTTGACCCTCATCATGTCAGGTGGCATTGTGACATTGTGCATTTTGCGGTTCTCTGGTTGAACAATAGTACCCTTGGCAACATCCATCAACTGGCCGCCCACCCAATGCATTAGAGTGCAAGGAGTGTCTCCCTGCGAAAGATCGACATGTAGGCCAAGCGTTAGAAAAACAGAGATCAAGTCATCGGTGTGGTTGAGCCTCCCAACTCTCTCTTTAATTAGTTAGTTACCTTGAGGGCGTCAAACTCGGCTAATGTCGAGGCACCGACGCCAACATGCTTGACCACGCAAGTGGCGGAGTGGCTGCCTGATGGCACGGTGGTGCGGGTCGGCGCCTTCGCCGTAGTGGGCAAGTTAAGCTCCGGAGCTAGAGGAGTCTCCACCACCACCGGCCCTGCTGGAGGAGTCACCAACGCCTCCGGCCGCGCCACATTGTCCGATTGGGCGCTGTTGAGGTTGGGAACCGGTGGCGGCCCCCGTTTACCACCCTTCTGCCACTTGTTGTACTTTTCCATGTAGACGGGAAGGATGGTGTTGAGCTTCTCGTTCACTTGTGAATGGACTTGTGACTGGACTTCTGTCTGGACTTGTTCTTGGAACTTTGTCTTGGCAGCCGACACAGCCTTGATCACGGCATCTTGGACTATATTTGGAAAGGCTTCCACCTGTTCCCTTAGGAGTTTTACCTCGGCACTTTTGGCCTTCTTGCCCTTTCGCTCCGTGGTGTCATAGTACTCGGACCATGATATGCCGCCAAAGCCGACCACACGACCAGCCGACGGGGCCGCCAGGGGATCGACACTCTTGGTTCGGTTCAGCGCCCTATTAAAAGTGGTGTCCCACTTGGCGTAGTGGTGGCCGACCCCAGGATGAGGAGCTCCTACACTCCTCGTCCTGCGCACAAGGAACGCGAAGCATTTGATCAGAAAACTGGACTTCATTGATTAATCATGAATGCAATTAATCGACTTGCATGCAAACTACTTACATATTTTTGCATGAAGTCCTTCACCCTCGAACAAAGGGGCCGGGCTCGAAGAATAATCAGAACCCCCTTTCTTGGTAGGGCAAACCGCCACTGACGAAGTTCTTTACTGCTCCTCCTTTATGTCGTCAAAGGGCGTGTTAACCCCTTTACACGGCGTTGGCGTCCTCCTTATCCCATTTGGGCCTCATGACTCTATAACCGCCGAGCCGAGATGGTGGGTACCAATGTTTCGGGATCTCATATTCTTGCCCTTCTCAGTCCTGGCCTTGCCCAAGGCGGAGTTACATCTGGCCTTGAAAACATTGTAGTCTTCTTCCTTGACCAGAGGCTCCTTCTTGACGAGCTCTGGATAACTTAGCTTCTCCTCGAAATCAGATTCTTCACCCGAGCCTTCCAATTTGACAAGGCCTTGGTCATCCTCCCGAGGGCATACTTGTTCACCGGATTCCCTTTGAGATTGTCATTATTATACTTGTTTTCCTCATCACCCGAGAGCAGTATCTTGCGTGCAGCTTCGGAAAAGCTGGATGAGGAAACCCTTGTTCTCTTGACCTTGTGTTCTCCATGTTGATCGTGGCGGTGTTAGGAGGATTGCTTGAGCTGGTTAGAGTAACCCCCAACAAATTCTTCTGGCTCCAAAGGCGCACCTTTAGGGCTCACGCTTGTGATGATGGACCTTTTGAGGTCGACCACGATCGGGGTCCGATCCTTCCGAGACTTCTTTGATGCGCTACCACCGTCTGTAGTAGCTTCACCGCCGCCATCAGTGGTAATGGCGTCACCATCGGCATCGCCATCGGCGTCCCCCATCTCCTCATTGCCCGACGAGGTATCCTCGTCCTCCTCCATCTCGTCGTCCCGCGGAACAAATTCCGGGGCCTCTAGGGATTCCATCTCCGCCTGCTGCTCCCAAAAGGGCTTCTGGCTAGAAGGGCCCGGATCCGACATTTCTAAACACACAAATAAATGAAACTAATAAGCACAAAAATTCACAGAAAATTTTGGCATGAACTTTGCTAATTTTCTATGTCTAGGAGTGCCAGAAATTCGCCGGAACGGAAATGAATCAACATTCCGGTGAAACATTGGCAACTCAAAAAGAAAAACCTGCACAAAATAACCCTGTATACACAAACACAGCCATTTTGCTGCCAGCATACACAAACACAGTCATTTTGCTGCCAGCATACACAAACACCATGTATATATATCATGCTCCAGGCCATACATACACAGAGGCACCAACCCTGTATACACAAATTAACCCTGTATACACAGAGGCACCAACCCATACATACACAGATTAACCTGATTAAGTCTGGTTCACTATAGACAATAATTTCATGAGCTAGAACCAACAGATTTTTAGTCATAACAGTTCAAATGCTAGCATGATTTAGAGATCTGGGAATACTACTGACCACCAAATCAGAGATATAATAGTACAACTACCACCAGCCACACATGTATTTTCTAACATATAAAGCTATGTGGTGAGGCCAACTCCTCTTTCAGTGATTGTTTTATTCTCGCTGTGATTTAGTATGTTCTTACCAGAGTATTTACTTTTTACCTGAAAAAATCTCATGATGCCAGATTGGATCTAGGTGTTCTTAATTACACACACAAGCGGCATTAGAACAACAGGTGTATCAGAAAAGGTTCTCTTCAAATACTGAAATCCTCCAACACCAGGTGCTAAATAATACAGATATATCTTCATGGTTATACACCCTCTAAGCTAGTAGTACAATAATACAGATGGCAAGCATGACTTCAAAGATGTGAAAGCACTACTGATCACCAAATCAGAGAAAATAGTACAGTTACCAGGAGCTACTGATCTGAAACTATAGCACTACTGATCACCAAACTAGGTTGTTCCAATATTTCTATAAACTAGAATCGACTGAATTATCATCAGAAAATAAACCATCGAAACAGAGCTCCTGCGTGTCCAGGTGTAGCAAGCTAGTATTAGATCAAGCCCGACGTTCAGGCACATGGTTATTCATCGCCTCCGCCATGTTTCTCTTCCCCTGAATTACCATCGGAACACTGAATAATCCAGAAGCTGCACATTCAAAACTCAAAAGTCTATCTATCTGCCACAGTTAACTAGACAAAAAACATAAAACATTGCAGATAGTAATAATAGCATCGATCAAACTTTATCCTCATGTGATACTCGTTCCCACACAAATATCATCAGCATAAGTATAGAGCAGCATCTCACGGGCAAAACTCGTCAGACAGATGACAGAACGAGACAGTCCACAACAAAGCCCCTCCCCTCCACTCCATTGCAGCATGCTCATCAGAGACTCCCAAGTCAGCAGGACATACCTAGCACACTTGCTTGGCAAACTATCCAGCAGTAAAAACTATCCAGCATGATACATCGCACCCAGAACCCTCCCTGGTGACACAGATGCTGAAATGTACTATACGGGTGATCACATATCAATGCGAGCTCAAATCAAATCGGGGGCACTCGAACCACGGCGTGCAGGAACAGGTCGTTCTTCCGCCGGATGATGGGCCCATCTCCTCCGCCATGTCGAGCTCACCCGGCTTCGCCCCGCCGGGGAGCTCCTAGTCGAAGTGGTAGAGAAACCCTAGAAGGGGAGGAGAGGGGAAGAGGCGTGGGTGGGTGGGGGGCGTGGGTGGGTGGGAAGCCGGCGTCGGGCTCCTCCTCCACGGGGCGGCGGCGAGCTCCTCCTTCACGGGGCGGCGGGCTCCTCCTCCACAGGGCGGCGTCAGGCTCCTCCACGGCGGCGACGGCTTCGATCGATGTGGCGTCGGGCTCTGAGATATGTGAAGTCGTGTATGTACTAGCTGCTAGCGCTGTGTGACTTGATCGATGTGTGCCGGTTATGCGAGGCGCATATCGCAAAGTGCGCCTCGTATAATATTATGCGAGGCACATCTGGGCTAAATGCGCCTCGCATAATATGCAATCCTAGATAAATAGGGCAGTGCACAAGTTTCTATCAACTATCACACAACAGCCTAGTGGTAACATGCCTTGTCCTTCACTGCTGGCCACCCAGGTTTGAATCCTAAGGGGGCCAATTTTTTGGAATTTTTTTTAAAGGCCAATTTTCATGTAAAAGCATACAAATATGAACTATAAAATATACTACAAATATTTTAAATATTCAAATATTGCTAAAACAACAAAAGTGAGTATTCTCAATGAATGTGTCTTGTCGATACATAATATTCTCAATGCAATATTATTATAACACACACATAATGAAAATTGGCCCTTCTTTGTCCGACGGTTCTTGACAATGGTCGGAGCGCGCTAGCGTTTCTTGACAATGGTCGTCTTCTTGCCCTTCTTTGTCGTGGTTGCATAGGTTAGGTCCGGGACGTCTTCACTACTTCTCTTGAACGGAAGTCCTTTCTTAGGTAGGGTTGTGGTGTACGGTGTTTGGTTGCCATACCCGTCTTCTATCTTCAGGTCGCTGTTCTGGTCAAAGTCTTGCTCGTTGGCGACTCTGTCCATTCCGATAATGTTCCTTTTGCCTCTCCTGACGATAACCCGGCTAGGCTTTGACGGGTCTTTGATGTACCAGCATTGGTCGACTTTGCTAGCCAAAACCCAAGGCTCATTTCTTGCGGGTGCGTCGTTATTTGGTGGTCTTTGACGGTATAACCATCGTGGTGAAATACCGGTCTTCTTTCTCGACGCTCTTGGCCCACCTGACACGGAACATCGGCACCTTCTCTGTAACATAGTCGAGCTCCCAAATCTCCTCGATCCTTCCGTAGTATCTTTCCGAGATGTCGCCGGTGTAGAATATCCATTACCCTGAGTTACGGTAATCGCAGTTATTGTCTTTTCCTCTGTGTAGAACGTGTATCCGTTGATATCGTAAGTTCCTGATAGGTCATGAGGTTGTGCGAGGCTCGTGACAATGAGAATATGAGTTTATCTTCCTCCGAGTACTCGCCCTGCGGTGGATTAGCTATGACCTTCTCCCTAAACCACCACGTGAAACCGGAGTTGTGCTCCTTGATAACATCTTCCTCCCTCGGGACCTGGCGCCCCTGATCAGCGTAATTCTTCTTGATAAACTCTTTGTGCTCATGTATGTATGGATCAACCACCTGTAGGTGTTGCAGCGTGACCAGGTTTGCTCTTTCAAAGTCCTTGGTTCGGCCCTCCATGTCGACATGCTTTGCACGTCGACCCTCGCGGTGACCCCATCCAGCGAGCCTCCCGAGGTGCTTGTTGAATGGCATACCAAGAGGGGTCTCGGTTTGTAGAAAGTTCGAGCAGAAAGAGATGCACTCTTCGGCCAGGAAGCCGTTTGCTATGCTTCCATCTGGACGGGACTTGTTCTTAACGTATCCCTTGATGTGTCCATTGAGCCTTTAGAACGGCATCATGCTTCGCAGAAACGCAGGACCGAGCTGGATGATATCCTCCACGACATGGAGAAGCAGATGAAGCATGATGTCGAAGAAAGCGGGGGGGGGGGGGGGAAATAGATCTCGAGCTCGCACATTATCACCACGATCTCGTCCTATAGCCTCGTGAGCTGCTTAATGCCTATCGACTTCCGAGAGATGACGTCAAAAATGTTGCAGAGGCCAAACAGTGTTACACGGATGTGCTTGTCCATTATACCTCGGATCGCGACCGGGAGTACCTGCGTCATTAGCACGGAGACGTCGTGAGACTTCATCCCATCAAGCGCCGCCTCGCCTAGCCATCGCTTATCTTCCCGTGTAGCTGTTGGAAATTTGACTCGAGGAGGCACTTCATAAAGCTATGGCCTCCTTCTTACTCAGAGTGAAGCATGAGGCCTTGAGCTTGACCTCTCCTTCTTAACCTTTTCCCCTTGCGGCGGCTATTACGTGTTTCTGTCTCCTCCACCTCGTCCTCCTCCTCATCATCGCTAGGTGGTGGTTGAAGTTCATCCCTGATGCCCATATGCTTCAAGTCGTTCCTTGCCTTCGGCCCATCTTTGGTCTTGTCGGTGTTAAGGAGGGTGGCAAGCAGACTCTCGCCCACGTTCTTCGTGATATGCATGAGATCAAGGCTATGAGGCACGCGGAGGATCTTCCAAGATGGCAAGTCCTGAAAACAGACCTCGCCTTCCATACCTTCAGCAACGGCTCTGGCTTCTTCTGGGTCTTTCCTGGCGCAGGGCACTCCTTCCAGTTATTCAACAGCTTGTAGATTTTCGCGCCACTCTTCTGGTGTGGGATTCCTCGGAGCTCGATCGTACCATCGAACAGATGTCCTAGCTTTCTCCAGGCGTGATTCTTGGGAAGCCACCTCCGAGCCCCAAGGAACACGGTTTTCCCGGACCCGGGATCTTTCTGTAGCTGGTGGTATGTTGTATTATCCTTGCACCTAACGCACCCATAGAATCCTTGGACCACCTGCCCCGAGAAGTATCCGTAACCAGGATAGTCTTGCACCGTCGTGATCACCGCCGCTCTCATGTCAAAGTACTCTTGTCTCGGCGTCCATGTACGGGCTCCTTCTTCCCATAACGTGGCCAACTCCTCTTTCAACAACGTGAGATACTGATTGATGTCATGCAGGTTGTTTTGGCCCTTGAACGAGCATACGCATGGTTGCGCACTTCTTCTTCATGCACAACCAGGGGGGAGGTTGTAGATCCATACAAACACGGGCCAGGTGCTTTGTGTGCTGCTCTCGCTTCCGAAGCGGATTGATTCCGTCAGTGCTCACGCCCAGCCTAAGGTTCCTTGACTCTTTCCCAAAATGTTGGTAATATTGTAGGTCCAACGCCTTCCACTGGCAAGCATCCGAAGGGTGCCTCAACATTTCCTCCTTCTCCGGATCATCGTCTTCCGACCTCTTTCTTTCCGCGTGCGGTAGCATGAGCTGTGCTTCCTTAGGGTCTGCGAAATACCGCTGCAAGCGAGGAGTTAGACGAAACAACCACACCACCTTCCTAGGAGCTATCTTGGTCCCTCTCTTGTATCGAGAGGTCTTGCACCGGACACGTGGTCTTCTCGGTGTCCTCGCCCGATAGATGATGCAATCATTTATGCGGGCGTGGTATTTCACGTGCGGTAGATTGAGAGGGCACGACTTTCTTCGCCTCAGCGATACTAGTCGGACATGTGTTCCCCTTCTTGGGAAGAATATCGTGCCAGAATACAATGTTGTCGTCGAAACATTCGTCGGTCATTTTGTGTTTCGCCTTCATCTCCAGAGCCCTAAGCGTTACATTTAGACGGGTATCCCCGTCGTTGCATCCGTCAAACAATGGAGTGACATCGTCTTTCTACATTTGATCCAGTTTAGCCTTCTCTACGGCGGCTCTGGCGTTACTCGTCTCCTTGAGAAGCAGATCTTGGACATGAGGGTCTCGCAACCAGCTCGAATCATGGTCGGCACCACCTTGATCATCTTCGTGTCCATGCCCGACGCCACCTTGATCATCTTCGTGTCCATGTCCAGTGCCACCACCCTGATCTTCGTGATCGTGACTGGCGTCTTGATCTCCGTGATCATCACTGGCATCTTGATCTTCGTGATCATCACGTATCCATCGAGTGTAGCCATCCATGAAACTACGTCAGCAGTGCGACTCCAGCATTCGGAATCATGCCTTATCAGATACATCAGCTTGCAGTCCCGACATGGACATCTTATCTCTGTCTTGTTTGCACGTTCCATGTCGGCCCTCGCGCATGTCATCCACCTATCCACGCGGGCTTTGTTGATCAGTGGTCGGACCATGGCCGCCTGCGTGGTACAAAGAGCAAGAGAATAATTAGAGCATATATGGACGTGGATCGCTGGAAAAATTCGGCATGACCTCCCCTAAAAAGAGGACATCAGTGAGTGCCAGAAATTCGCCGGAAAAGAAATAAATCGACATTCCGTGAAACATTCGCATCTCAAATGAAATCCCTGCACAAAAGTAGCACCACAACACAATCATATAGTCGGTTTCTCCGACAACGCCAATACATGCAAGCAACGCTCACGCTTCCTCCAACAACGACTTGCAAGAGAGCCAGAGGAGAAGTAAATGGACATGTTGTAGATCTAGAGGAGCAAGAGACTTCACTTACATATGGGTGTCAACCAATGGATGTTGAGCAAGCTTCTATGGTGAATCAATGGGGGAAATGAGGTGGGGAGGAGGAGGGGGGCGACCAGATTTGTCTTGGTGGAGGAGGAAGAAGTGACACAAGTGAGTGGGGTGGTAGTTGCCTCCATGTGCAAAAAGCTGGAAAAAGTGGTGCGGCTTATGCGAGACGATATTGCACAATATCGCCTCCTATAATTCAAACTATAGGAGGCGATATAGCAATATGCGCCTGCATATGCCACCTACCACCGCCAGGCCCAGATGAGTTACTTGAGGCGCATGGCCATATCGCGCCATGATATCAAATATAGGAGGCACATATAGCCATATCGCCTCGCATGTGATGCACCTACCAACACGCCCCACGAGAATATGCGAGGCGCATTCTGTCCATATGCGCCTCGCCTATCTGATATATAGGAGGCACATATGAATAGAATGCGCCTCGCATAATATGGGGCTGCTAGATTCTGTCCGTACAGGGATTATAGGAGGCGCATTCTTATCATATGCGCCTCGCCTATTTTTATACTAGAGGCGCATATCGCAAAGTGCGCCTCGCCTATTTTTATAGGAGGCGCATATGCTAAATGCGCCTCGCATAAGCATGTCTCCTATAGCCTTTTCTCTAGTAGTGGAAGGATCACCAATTTCTATTGGGAGATGCATTGGGTGATTTTGTCAAGAAAAAACTTAGTGTTTTCAAATGATAAGGAAAAATCTATTTTGAGCAAAGCAAGCCTAAGCTCCACTTAGCCAAATGCATATAGATGATAGACTCCACTATACTACCATAGTATCACTTGCCAATACAATTCAAATGTATTGACCCTTGTGGATGTAACTTATTATGTTGCAGGTTTGTTTGATATTAGTGAAGTGTGTTGAATAGGATTACAAGTCTACAACCAACATGTTTGCCTGTGGCATTTTGAAGATGAAGGACTCCATGCTATAGTTATTTCTGCTGCATTGTAATGAGATAGCCAAATGAGCTATGTAAGATGTAATGAATTATTTTATTCCTGGTTATAAATTTGTATTATGACCTTTGTTTCTTGATATTACATCTTAACTATGGATGCTAGCTATTGATCCAGGGACTAGCATTGTAAACACAGGGATCTCTACCTTATTAAAGGTTGGGACCTCTGCAGATGGTATCAGAGCACTGTGTTGCCTGTAGGATTGTAACCCTAGGATTGGACAAAACCCCTTAGAAAAATAGGAGTTATATTTGTTCCAAAAATTATTTACAAACAATCTTGTAAACTCTTTCCTCAACCATTTTTGGTTTTTATTCTACATCTCTTCTATTTCAAACTTGATGGACAAAGCTTACCCGATGGCCAAAGACTTCACCATGTGCAAAGGACTTCATCAACTCAAATGACTTCCACATCAAACATCATCAAAGACTTCAACTTTATTTTCACAAAGGACTTCAACTTGGATATCACTAAAGACTACAAGTGAGACAAACAAATGTTACTCAAGACTTGAAGACTAAGGAAACACAACTTAGAAGGAACCATCATCGCCTTTGAAGTTTTGTGACCAAGATTCAAGAAATTCTCCAAGGATACAAAGATATTGATCAAGAAGAATCAACTAAGAAGGAAGAAATGATACCAAGTGAACCATATAGTTGGACCACCATATTAAGTTTAGATCAAACACACCAACTTATGTGGTGTAGCAAAAATATTTTGTTGCCTAAGAATATGTTTGGACTTTGTTGTTTGAGTGGAATGTTATTTTTGATTGCTTGCACATTTCCTGTGTGAATTGTGATGTGTGTGATTAGAATTATTCCCTTAGAAATATCTTGCCTATTCTAATCCTAACCCAACCCAAACAGATGACTACACCAAGGAACTCCAACATCAAGAATAGTGACAACAACCAAGAGGTCAACATAAGAGAACAACTACTAGTAAACCAAACCCATTTAAATCAGATGACAACTCAGTTTTTAGCCAACAACAATGAGTTAGACCCAACCATACAAAAGTTTTTGGAAAACCAATCCCAACTGTTGCAAGGGATGACCACTCAAATGGTCAACATGGGAGAGAACTCTACCCAAGGAGATTGTGATAACAATGATGTCAAGGATGATATTATAGAAGGAACTCAAGCTTGCAATGTTTGTGGAGACAAGGATCACACTTCCAAAGAGCATGAAGATCAATGCCCCAATTGTGAAGAGAAACATCCAACTAATCAATGCCCCACATCTCAAGCTAATTGTTTCCTATGTGAAGGAAATAATCATGTCCCTATCCAATGCCCCATCTATTCCATAGTTCAACAAAGGAAACAAGGTGGAGTGCAACAACAGATTGCAGACTTCCATGAGAGAACAACTTGTACCAAGAAGTATGAAGACAAAGGAAAATCTCAGCTTGCACCTCCATGCAATATGACTCAATTTGATGGACCAAAGAGGAGACATATGTATTATCCAAGGAAAAGGTCAAGGAGACCAGGAAAATTTCCCACCTTTGAGGTAAGATATGAAGAACATGAACTAGAAGCACTCCTAGCTTTGGAGAAACCCAAGAAGAAGAAGGACAAAAGTCAAGTGCAATGTTGCCATTGCAAAGAGATAGGACACTATGCCAATGAATGTCCTGAGAAGAAGCAAAAATATAAGGAGATTAACCAAGTGTGGTGCAACAACTGCAAAGAGCTAGGCCATTATGTATCAACTTGTCCACAGAAGATACGTGAAGAACTCAATCTTGTCACATGTTACAATTGTTGTAACCAAGGACATTATGCAAGAAATTGTCTAGAAAAGATGAAGCACAAGATAAAGACTATGAAGGATCTCAGCCTTGTCACATGTTTTAAGTGTGGAAACAAAGGACACTATGCAGATGTTTGCCCATATAAGTATCATCAAGATCCCAAGCAAGCCAGGATGTAATCTAGTAGGAAAATTTTTAAGGGTGGTAGTACCCTAGTTGCTTTGAGCCAACTTGTAACCTCTATCCTTCCCAAATCTCGGTACGAGATTTATTTTAAGGGTGGTAGCCTGTCACATCCCAAGATTTTCCAAATCTTGTAATGTGAAAAATAAATAAACAAAATAAATACTTGTTGAAAATTAGGGTGAAAAGAAACTTTTGTTTCTAAATGGAAACTTAAAATATCATCTGGAACAAACTTTGGGTAATGTTTGAATCTAATTAAATTCAAATCAAGTGGATTGCAATCTTCATATATGCATCTGGAAATTTAAACACTTGGAGAATAAACCAAAACCCTAAAACCCTAATGGAAGAAAATCATTTCCAAGTTATCTCTAAGCCTATGGATTTGATCCATATAAAAATTTGTCAACAAACATTTACAAATGATCAAGAATGACAAATAGAAATATTATAAAACCATGGAAGTTGGTTTCACTTAATTTGGAGCCATAAATAAAATCTTATGAATTTAAATAAGATAAGGAAATTGAATTTACAAAGCTAATAAAGCACCTATCAAAAAATCCATACCAAATGGTGAGCAATTAATCCTAAAGATATTTAAAAGGATAAATCAATATCAAATAAGATTTTACAAATTGGAATCTCCAAGTTTGGATCTATAAATAAAAAGATATGGATTTTATAAGATAAAGAAAGAAATTATTAAATGAGGAATATTTAAAGACCAAATTAAAAACTTGGCCAATACCATAAGCAAATGGAATGAATATAATCCAAATCCAAATAAAATAATGGATAAAGAGTTTTCAAATTAATCAAAAGGGCATTAACCAAATCTTATTCTATTTTGAATAAAGATAAAATCCCTATTAGAAATGATTAAATAAATCATGGGAAAATAGAATTTGGAATTTACCCAAGTGGAATAAAAGTTGTTTAATTAACTTAAATGGGATCAAAGAAATCAACTAAATAAATTTATGGAATTAAACCCATAATTATTTCCATTAGAATAAAGACAAGTACCCAAATTAAAATGATTAATAAATCATATTAAAAATATTCCAAATAATTCAAAGTGAATTATTTGACACCCTATTAAATAAATAAAACCTACTGAAAACATTTGGAAAGATTTAGATTTCAAATGGAATTTTGAAAACATTATTAAATCTTGATTTAATACAAGAGCCTATTTTAAATAATTATTATACCCTAAAAAGAATAAAATTATTATTCTAAATTAACTTCAGAATATATAAATAAATAGTATTTGAATACACACAAAGTTTGGTTGAAGTTTGAAATTATATTGTTGTTTGAAATGTTTAAATAAATTCAAAACAGAAATGAAAATAGAAAAAGAATCAGTACAAAAAAAATAAACAAAACCAGCCCAACCAGACCAGGCCCAACTAGCCCAGTCCAGCCCACTCCCTCACTCCCGCGAGAAAACGATTCACACTCGCAGTCAAACCCACACAGACGCTGACGGCTTGGACCCACTCTCCCTCTCTCTCACTCGCTGACGCTAGGCCCCACCTCCAGCTCCCTTCGTTCTCACCTGCGCGCTAACCTCGCCGACGGTTTCTGCCGTTAAAAGCTCGCTTCAATCCTCATTAACCGCGTGTTGATTCAGTCCCGCGATCACGCGTACTAAATCTCCTCCCTCCCCTCTCCATTTCCCCCAGACGCCACACCTCGAGAGCCCCCGGGCTGTCTCCAATTCCGCCTGCACCGTCGCTGCCTCCAACGAGGTCCCGCTTGAATTCCGGCGAACCCAGGTCGTGCCTCGCCTCCTCGGCCACGCGAGTCTGCTCCCCTCTTCCATACGCATCTCCCTGTGGCCACAGCTCGCTCGCGCGTGCCCCCATCGTCGGCAACTACCTCGACTGAACGCGCCGCCGTCTGTCTCCAACTTCGGCGACATCTCCCCGGTAAACCCGACCGCCCCTCTCCCCCTCGTGGACACTATAATGATCGCCATGCCCTTGCGAACCTAACGGTGTCATACTTTTGTCCTAGTGTGCCCTCCATCCTTGCCTCCGACGACAAACAGAACATGCCCGACGCTGCGACAACTCCGGCGAGCAATAGCTGCTTCTCCCGTGCGCCCCTCGAGTAGCCGACCCCGCCTCGAGCTTCAGCAAGTCCCTGCGAGCCTGGTAAGCCTCGCCATCCTCTCCCTAGCTTCCTACATCACCGGCGACACCGCTGACAAACCGCGCCGCCGCCGTCGCCGTCGGATCCGTTTTGTCTAGCTAGGATTAGATCTAGGCGAAGAGGTAAGTTTGATCCAGAGCCGCATGATCTCACTTTAATCCAATGTCTCGCATATGTTGATCCACGCGAAGCGGTACAGACCAATAGCAACACGCCATGTGGCTCAGACTTTGTTTTAAAAACAGAAACATTTCTATTAGATATGAGATTTTGTAGATTACATAACTTTCAAACCACACGTCCAAATTTTACAAATTTTATATAAATGGATTCAGCAAAACAAATCCTACCCAACCATGCACTTTGTTTAATGAATTTCTTTAGGAAAAATGGTTGTTTTTGCATAAACTTGTGTAAGCATATTTTGAGTATAAAATTCTTTCTAAAATTATTTTGGGGATAAAAACTTTGGAAAATGGTTTGTTTTGAACCTACTGATCATAGAAATCAATTTTTGGTTTCAAAAATATATTTGGTGAAGAAAAAGAATAAATCTTTGAATAAAAGCATTTCTAGCCAAATAAAAATGTTGATTATGGTTTAAAAATGATTTTGGAGGAAAACCTTTGGGAAATGTTTTGATTTAAACTCTCTGACCCAAGCACCAAGTTTTGTGATTTAAAAATGTATTTGGTGAACCCTATAAAGATTGTTACTTTGATAAAGGGATTTTCAACCACATAAAATAATGATTTGGTTTAAAAATGGTTTGTAAGTAAAATATTTTTTGCAAATGGTTTTGCCACTTTTATAAAGTGACCAATAGGTGTTTTAGAATGTCTATAACCTATTAGAAACCACTTTTCCAAATAAAAAAACCTTTAGCATGCTTGCATGCATTGTTTTGTTTCCATTATTTTATGTGATGTTTGCTTGAATGGTAGATTGAAATTGTACCTTGCTTGATTGAATTGTAGTGATTGGAAGAGTGTGAATATTGCAAGATCAAGGAGTGAACTTATATTCTCTACCAAAAAGGCAAGTGATGCTCCATACTTTTGTCCCATTATTTTCACTACGCATTAGTGATATTTCTAAGTAGGACTTGCATGGCATTTTTGCTAAGTATAAACCATGCCATGGGAAATCCTAATAGATGAAACCTTAGTAGAAATTTCCTAAGTTAAGATTCCTACTACTATCATGCTTATCTTAGCTAGTAGAAAACAAGGGTGGATTATATTTCATGCTATGGAATATTTCTAAGTCTTTGGACTTGTGTTTTGTTTAATAAAACAACTAAGTGAATGAATCACTTGGGTGGAATGGAAGGAATGGTTTGTGTTGAGTGGTTACACAAGGCCCATTTATATGGCTTACCTTGTGTATCTCACTTGTGGATGGCCACCCAGGAACAAAGAGATTTGAGATGTCAAATGTTGAGAAGCTTCAAGTGCAGCCACTTGGCATTATGGGCTCTGCCTGGATCATATAGGTTGCAATAACTTAGCCAAATGTACAGTTGGTGGTAGGGGATTGATAGGTTGGAACGCGTCCATTTTGGTCTAAGGGAAGGCTTCTGAAAGATCTTGTCTTGGTGAAACCAATTCTTGTGGGGAAAGTGCACCACCTCTGCAGAGTGAAAAATCTAAGTACTTAGCCATGTCCCTGGTAAAGGACAATTTGAGCATCAAGACATGGAAGTTATCAAGAATCTCCTCATCCAAATTTCTAAGTTAAAATTTTGTGGTTGAACAAGGGTTGAAGGATCACCAATTTCTATTGGGAGATGCCTTGGGTGATTTTGTCAAGCAAAAACTTAGTGTTTTCAAATGATAAGGAAAAATCTATTTTGAGCAAAGCAAGCCTAAGCTCCACTTAGCCAAATGCATATAGATGATAGAATCCACTATACTACCATAGTATCACTTGCCAATACAATTCAAATGTATTGACCCTTGTGGCTGTAACTTATTATGTTGCAGGTTTGTTTGATATTAGTGAAGTGTGTTGAATAGGATTACAAGTCTACAACTAACATGTTTGCTTGTGGCATTTTGAAGATGAAGGACTCCATGCTATAGTTATTTCTGCTGCATTGTAATGAGATAGCCAAATGATCTATGTAAGATGTAATGAATTATTTTATTCCTGGTTATAAATTTGTATTATGACCTTTGTTTATTGATATTACATCTTAACTGTGGATGCTAGCTATTGATCCAGGGACTAGCATTGTAAACACAGGGATCTCTACCTTATTAAAGGTTGGGACCTCTACAGATAACCGGCAGTCAAACTCTCATTCTAGCTAAATTTACAGGTAAAGCTGAGCCCAATCCAGTTGAAGACCTCAAGATGATATGAATCCAAAGGGAGGATCCTGAAGACCTTGACTATAGCAATGCCCCTTCACCAAATTACACGGTTGAAGATCTTGTGAAAAGGATCAATATCAAGATTCCCGTAAGTGAAGGAAATGAGGAAGCTATGTATCAACACTTCATTAATCAGGTAGCAGTAAAGGTACGTGAGCTTGAGGAAGAATATAAGAAAATTTCTGAAAAACTACCTGTTAAGCTTGATGATATATTTGAGCCTACTATTAAGATTAAAATTGGGACTAGTTAGATAGCTGCACTTTGTGATTTACATTCAAGTGTTTCAACAATTCCAAAGTCTTTTTAATAAGTTAAATCTTGGCTCTTTTGAAATCACCAAGTTAAAATTACATCTAGCAAATTCTACCTACAAACAAGCAGTAGGAATTAAAGATAATACTTTAGTATACATTAAAGGTTGTCCTGCTATTATTGATTTTGTTATTGTTGATATGCATGAAGATGCTACTGCTCCTATCATATTAGGCTGTACGATCTTAAGAACTATTAAGGCTTTGATTAATCTTCATAAAGGGAACATGAAGCTTCAATTACCTTCACAGGATCATTTTGTTATTCATTTTCCTATGAAGAAGAAATCCAAGCATGATGAGAAGGAGGACATCACTTTGAAGGCCAACTATTTTGGAGTGGGTGTTCCACTCATCTGGCCTAAGTGAGCAACATCAAGGTCAAGCTATTGACCATAAAAGAGCGGTTCATGGGAGGCAAAACATGACAAATAAATGTTTGAGTAAAGTTTTTAAATTTTAGTTTAAGTTTCATGTTGAATAAAGAGTGCTAGAAAACTCCAGTTGAGGAGGAGAGGTACTGTGGTACTAAAATTCTTGTTTTATGCATGTTATTGTTGGTTGACAATTTATACTATCATTTTTCTATAAAAACACGGTGTTTCGCGAAGTTTCAGGTTAAGAAAGAATTCTCGAAGAAACCGAATTTTTTTATGACTACAGTATCTTTAACAACCAACTATACAGCCAGAATAAAAATTCCAGCTGTATAGTTCCGGCCATATAGATATCTATGCCATTGTAAAATTTTATTCTCCAGGTATAGAAGGTTTAACGACCAACTATACGACGGGGATAAAAATCCCGGCCGTATAATTCTGGATGTATAGATATCGCTGCCAGAAAGAAACCCTAAACTTTTGCCGTGAGACCAACTACACGGCGGGAATAGATATTCCGGCTGTATAGTTCGTGCGACCACAAAAACGCCACGGGAAGGTTGACATGGTTATACCTTACGGGTACGTGGCCTCAGCATACCTGGTCCAGCCCAAGGAAGGCCCACAGCAGATGTACGCTGGCCCATGAAGATTTTCGGGTGGCCAAGGCCCATGACGCCTTCGGATCCTTGGAGAGCAAGACTAGCGTAGATAGGAAATTCAAAGGGGTAAAACCCTAGAACTTGTAACCGACTAGGACTATGCCCGGGACCTGCCTAAGTCTATATAAAGGCCAGGAGGGCACGACCTAGATCTCTCGACTCATACTTTCGCATACGCACCACCACGCCAGATCGAATCATGCACCTGTAACCTTCGGTTCGCCGTAATCAAGAGCGACAAGCAGAGTAGGGTTTTCCCTCCCGGGCCTGAACACAGGTAAATCTTGTGTCCCCTGGTTGCTTGTCTGTTAACCGTTCCACGATCTCCAGCATCCCCATCTTCTCCAAAACCCAAGTCCATAACAATGGGCATTGATGAGATCAAACCTCGTCAATTGGCGCCGTCTGTGGGAATCGGGGCTGCTGATTGTGCGATCGTGACGGTCCCGACTCGATCGATTTACAACTCTGCAGCGACGGAGAGTCACCTCCTCTTCGGTGCTTTCGACTTCACCGCCCACTCGCCGGCCACCATGAAGGACTTCGAGCCCGTAGGCGACAGACTCGAAATCCTGTTTGGGAGCTTCTGCTTCGGTGGGAAGCGGCACCTCCGTCTCGAGGCGGGTGCCCCTACCATCAATCAGGCCTGCTTCATGGGCCCCACACCCCGTGCTACGCACAACATCATCAGCAGATGATTCCTACGACAGAAGCAGCTGCAACTCCGATTTGTGCGATCCGCCATCGGATGCAGGGACCTATGGTTCCGGATCTGAGAGCTGCGGCAGCAGCAGACCGATCTACAAGCGCTACCAATGTGCCGCAGTCATCCAGGAGCAGCAAACGCCTAACCTGCCGCCCAACACGAAACCCAACCCGCAGGACAGAAACGGCGGAAACGGCGGGAACAGAAGAAGCCAGTCCCCCCACCCGAAGGAGAAAACAACGGCCATGTCATCCAACTTAGCAAAGAAGGATGGGTCCAGGCACGCCGCGCCATAGCAGGCGACATAGTCCTGCCTGTAGACTCCCCACGTGAACTGCTGATGGCATAACACTACCTCCTCATCGAGGAGCATAAGAAGCAAGTCAAGATGCAGGAAACACCTGACAAACGCAAGCAAGCAGCCTCTGAGTCCAGCGCGCGACAAGCCGCGCTCTCCGCCATGGCCCCCGGCTCTAGCATGAACGGAAACCAGGGAAACAAGCACCGCTCGCGGGTGGAGAATATGGATCCCAAGGAGCGCTGTGATGTGACCCAAACTCTCCACACATCGTTCATGGAGATGGATGCCGACGGCAACATCATCCCGAAGACACCGCAAGCTGCGATCATGGCAGCCACTGCGTATCTCGCGGCCCACCAACCTCCGGAAGGGGACCCGAAAAGAGCCATGCATAAGTCCGCACTCACCGGACTCGGACTTGTCGGAGCTGCGCTCCACGAAGACGCTCTCTGGGCGAAGAAGAAAGCTCCGGCGGTAGCGATCGAGCCCCACCCCTTCATCTGAAGAGGAAGAGGAACACGACCTTCCTCGAAGGAAGAAGAGCTCGCATCGCCATAAGCGTGACTACGACGCTAGAGACACGCTCACACAGCGCAAAATCGACAAAGCACGAGCCAAACGTGCATGCTCGTCTGAATCCGAGATGGACGAAGACGAAGGAGAACTCTGTGCGAGCTCGATGCTTCAGCAGATCTGTTCGGCGAACACAGATGCCACGCAATTTCAAGCTTCCTTCGGATACTCCGAAGTTCAACGGCACGCAAGATCCAAAAGCATGGCTCAGTGACCATCTGTCATCCGTCAAGCTGCACAGCGGTAGCAAAGAAACCGCCATGCAATGCCTTCAGCTGCAGCTGACAGGCGTGGCGCAGGTCTGGCTCAGCAGCCTATCATCAGGGTCCATCCGAAGCTGGGAGGAGCTAGCTTACAGCTTCATCCGAAATTTCAAGGGCACCAGCAAGAGGCCCGCCTCAATCGAAGAGTTGCGAGCATGCACTCAGAAAACAGGCGAAACTATTCGCTCGTACATACTACGCTGGTCTAACACCAAGAACTCCGCAGCACACATCTCCGAAGAGAAGGCCATCGACGCCTACAGGGACGGCGTCAAAGGCCCAGACTTCAAGGAGGAACTCGGGCGCGTCAAGCCCAAAACACTCGACCACCTCATGGACATCGCCAACAGGTGGGCCGACGGCGAAGATTGCATTCACCGAGCACAATCAGATGAAGAGGACGACTACGGCCGAAGACGGGAACGCCGCAGCAAGAGGAGATCGCGCGTCTACGAGGACCGCGACGGACCCGACATGGTCGCGGCTGGCTACGCCGACCGTCGCAACGACAACAGTCGCAACAGCGGAGGATACCGCGGAGGAAACTTCCGCGATGGAGGACGCCCAGCGCAGTTGTGGCAACGTCGCGACCGCGATAACGGACCCTCAACGTACGAAAAGCTTTCGGGACCATGCACCATCCACTTCTACATCCACAAGCAAGATGGCAAAAAGAAGGCAAGCCACATGCTCAAGGACTGCCGCGAGTTCCAAAAGCTCAGCGAAAGCATGGTGCAAATGAGGCAACAAGCCCCAATCCCTGCATTCGGAAATGCACCTGCACAAGGTGAAATAGCACATGGAGCCCCTCCACCGCCACCTATCGGAGGCCCGAACCAAGGTCCTTCATCGAAGGAGACCTCGTCTTGCGACTCAAGCAAGAGCGACCGACGAAATTTGAGTCACCATGGGAAGGACCCTACGTCATCACCGAAGTCATCCCAGGTGGCGCCTACCGCCTCAAGCACGTGGAGTCTGGAGTCGCATACTCCAACCCATGGAACATCTCGCACTTGCGACGATTCTACCCCTAGCTACCTACCCCCTTTACTTTCAATAAGGCTTTCAGCCAAGGCTATTCAGCCGAACAATGTACTCCCTCCATTACGATATAAATAAAGCTAAGTGTCTCGCCCCAAACTCCAGTTCATTATTTGCAACTCTACTTTACGCTGCAAACGCACTCGGGGGCTCCCCCCACCTCACGATTTCGTCGACTGAGGATCATGCGTGTACACCTGAGTAGCTGACAATGTCAGGCAAATGAAAAGGACATGTACTCAAACAAAGCACTGCGTGCTTACAGCAAAAAAAAACCTTTACAACAAAGGGCACAACACGCCCAGTCGAGATATACAAATTTTACATCTATCTATTTTACAGGTACTACCTATTCTGAAGAATAACCTGAGCACGCTGCTCAAACAAATCTACGACCTGTTCGGCATACTGCCTTACAGCTGCGTAATGTGGACGCATGTCCCACTCATCACCGTCCGGCCGAGGAGGTGGCCCAGCAATCCACATCAGGCCGGTGCAGCCTCACAAGAGACAAACCAGCCTTCACTCCTGCGACGAGTTGTTGCCGCACCAACTCCTTTACATTGCTCACGTTCCGAAACTTCGACAGAAGACCTGCAAGGCTCGTCGGTACGGCATCCAAAGGAAACATGACGTGCAACACCGGGGCAAGCGACGTCTGCACTTGGCGAAGCACTCGCGAAACCTGGTGCACATGATCCTGCACCGTCGCCAGAACCATGGCACGGTCACGATCCATCCAGAAGAAGCCACCAACTTCCATGTCCTGTTGAGTCAAGCAATTGACCCGAACAGCGACACGCTCCTTCTCTTCCCTCGAAGCAAGGTTCGCACCTGCGACAATTGCACAAAGTAAGAGCAAGGCCAGCAGGCTCACTCGAAAAACTGAGCTACAGCTCGAAACAAAGAACAACTTACATTGAAGCTGCTCGGACAGCCGAACAAGTTCCGCCATCAAGTACTCCTCCCTGGCTGCACCATGATCCGTCTTGGACTTCCAAACATCGGCATGACCTCGCAACCCGAGCAACTCCCTCTCCAGACTACGCACACGATCCTGAAGAAAAGCGAGTTGCGAGGAATCATCCAAAGATGGTCGCAGCGGCACTGCGGACGAGGTGTCAACAGGGTCAGCACCCGAAGGAACCTAGAGCAGCAGACAAAGAAAGGGACACAAACATTCAGACAATGGTAGAGCACAACTCAGGCGAATTCATTCAACACATAAAAGGCCACTACGTGGCACAAAAATTGTGTTCATCAAAATATTTACAGCAAAACAAGACTACAAATTATCCTACGTCTACAACACCTAAGAAGCGGCACCCTGAGTCGCCTCGGAGCCGGACTGCCTAGCTTTGGCCCCGCCCTGCTGCCGCAGCGCATACTCAGACAGCAAATCAATGAGCTTTGGCCCATATCGCTTGCAGCGAGCAGAGTAGGCAGCAAAAGCTACCTCGGATCCATCTGCGGTCGTCGGCATCCGGGAGGTGATCTGAGGCAGGTCGAGCTCCGCTCCAGCCGCCAAAGCCATCGCCAGCCCGACGGACGCGCCGATGCTCTTCTGCTTGCGCTTGTACGCCGCAGGCGCTTCGGCTGACAAAGCCTCCGCCAAAGCATCCACGTCATCCAGGGCCGCGCCCTTAGGGACAAGCTCCTTGTAGAAGCGGCCAAGGACCTCCTTCGCCTTGGCAAGGGAACCGACGACCTGTGCTGCAACGATCTTCGACCGCTGCAGTAGCATCATCTAGAGCACTCTCGTGCTCCAGAGTGCCCTGGTTAAACTCGATGCCTGCGGCATCTGAGTCAAAAAGAAAGGGACATGACGAAAAGCAACGCAGAAGAAGACAGGAAACACGAAGAAATAAGCACAAATACAACACTTACCCGAAACAGCCTTGGCAGCAGCCATGAGCTTGCCCGCCACATCTTTCTCACGAGCAGCCGCAACAGTGGTTAGTTGCTCCTCACGGTCCGCGGCCTCCTGCTGCAGACGCTCCTTCGCTTCGGCTGCCTTAGTCAGCTCTAGCTCGAGGCGTTCCTTCGCACCAACGGCGGCCTCGGCCTTCTTCTCCGACTGACCAAGGCTCTTCTTGAGAGCGTCGACTTCACGGAGAGAAGTATTATGCTCCACTGCATTCAAAACAAGCAAACGTTAGAGAGAAAGACCAGAATAAATGAAAGAAGCACCAACAGCAAACAGGTACCTTGAAGCTGCCAAAGGTTCGCCTCCAGCACCAGGCGCTCCTGCACCAGTCGCTTGGCTTCCTGCACAAAAGGCTGTAGAAAAAGAAACAGCAGTAACAAAAAGGACTTGGGGGCTACACCCAACACAAAGGAATAAAAACAAAATTCGCACACGAAGACACTCGGGGGCTCCCCCCGTGGCACGAAGCAAAGGTACTCACATGCTCGGATAGCGACTCCAAAGACCCGCTGGCGAAATTCTGAGGCGCAACCACCTGCACCTCCTGCACAGGAGGATCCGGAGCGGCGCCCCCCGAAGTCGCCACCGTCTGAGGAGGAGGAGACGCAATTTTTGACTCCCCCATCATCTCCCACGCACCATCACTGGAGGAGTCGCGGGAGGAATGCCTGCATACGAAGCAATCAGCACAAGTGCAAAATCAAAAAGGAAAAAGGGCAGTAGTATAACAAGAAACTTACGAGCCCAGCGAGCTCAGGTCGAAGACAGGAGGAGTCCTTCGGGCTCTCTACTCTTCCTTCTTCTCCTCTTTCTTCTCTTCCTTCTTTTCTTCCTTCTTCCGCTTCGCTGGCGGGTGCGGTGCCACAACCCGCACAGGAATGGCGGGAATGGGAGAGGAAGAATCTCCATGACCATCGCTATGACGCTCAAGGCCCAGAGGATTTCTGGGAGTCGGAGGAGTCGATGCATCCGAAGACTCGCTGGAGCTCCGTGATTGTTTGCGTGTATGGTCCTCACTCGACTCGTCGGCATCTTCGGCCGGAGATCGCGCTGAAGGAAGTTCGGACACGGACTCCACCACTTCATTATCCGGGGCATTCGGATACTTTTCAGGCAATGGCGGTACCATGCCCGGTACCTTGAAGCTCTGCCACAGCAGAAGGAAATTTGTTAGCAAACAAAGGAAATAAATACGCAGTCGACAAAAAAGCGCTACGCACACAAATCTACACCTGTGGAACAGCCAACACCGAAGAAAACGGCAGAGTCAGCGACTTCCCCGGGATTTTCTCTCCGGCCTTGAACTTCAGCAGCGCGCGAAGGGTCTTGTCAAGATCCTTCTCGGAGACTTTCTCAGCCGAAACCCTCGTCGGATCACGGCGCCCAGAATAAAGAAACATCGGGTGCGCCCTCGCTTGGAGAGGCTGCACCCGACTCTCAAGAAACGTCCGGATGATGTCCACGCCGTTCACTTCCTTCTCCGGAATTAGTTGGAGATCCTCCACCTGACGGTAAAGGGCCTCTATTTCCGCCACCTCTCCATCCAAGATTTTGTTTTTCCAAGACCTTTTAGGCTCAATCATTTGGGAAGGGTCAAAAGGAATAAGACCAAAATCTTGCCCAGGCACTACGGAGTCGCGGATGTAAAACCATCGCCTCCGCCAGTACTAGACGGATTCGGACATGGAAAAAGAAAAGAAAAGAAGATTGGGACTAAGAGAGATGATGCAACCCCCAATGGGATAAACACCATCCGAACCAGACTGCCTCTTCACGGAATAATGTTTCCGGAAGAGGCCAAAGTGCGGCTCAATGCCGAGCCAGCACTCGCAAAAAGTGATGAAGCAAGCAATGTGGAGAAGAGAGTTGGGCGAAAGATGATGAAGTTGGATGCCATAGAGAAAGAGCAGCCCACGGAGAAAGTTGTGGACTGGAAAGGAAAACCCACGCATAACGAAGGCAAGAAACATAACCCGATACCCAACTGGGGGACGGGGGATTACCTCGTTGCCGGGGAGTCTGACGGCCTCCCTATCTTGTGGGATCAGACCTTGCTCGCGAAGCTTGCGGAGATCGCTCTCCCGCGTCTCTGATCGCCGCCAGCCGCCGTCGGTGACACGGGTAGCGGTGGCGCCTTTCTTTCCTCCGGCGGCGCTGGTACCAACGGCAGATGACGATTTCTTCGGCTTCCCCATTACGCTACGGCGGCACCGGCGGTGAAAGCGCAGAAAGGAAGATGGAAATGTGGAAGGGAATCCCAGTGCGCAGCAAGAATCGCTAGAGCACAAGGAGGCAGTGAAAACAAGAACTGATGTGGTGAAAACAAACTGCGATTTTCCCCAATGATTATAACGACGAAGACGACGCACGGCAGCCGTCCATCTAGAAGACCTAACGCCAACGGCAGATCTGACCATACACGTGTCAGCATCACAACGAACCATCGTTACCACGCCGTCCACTACGCGTGGAAATCGAGGAGACGCCGTAATTATCTCCATGCCGCGCGTGACCGGTCAATTCAAGGTCAGCAAGTGGGACCCACGTTCGTCCAGTCAAGTCATCTCTGGCGTAGCAGATGCTTGAGGTTATTGATCGTCAGCACTGATGTCATCAAAAGCTATACTAGCACCAACTACAATTCTTCGGCTCCACAGCTAAGAGTACTCACTCGAATCTTCGATTCGACTAAATACTCGGGGGCTACTCCTATCAGGAGCGCTGGCCGCGCACCCGAAAGACGAATAAAGACAAAATAATTCTTCGAGTCCTACGTCGAGTCTGCGACTCCACTACGGACTCAGGGGCTACTCCCATAGGAAGGATGGATTTAAGCATCCGAAATTTTTTGTGTCCTACGGACTTAACAACTGTACAATGTTTTGAGCTAAAGTCTCCGCTCGAGTCTACGACTCGAACAGACACTCGGGGGCTACTCCCATAGGGAGCGCTGGTCGCGCACCCTATGAAATCTTTGACTGCGATCTTTCGGATCAGCATGCAAAAACTTTTCGGCAACTCTGCCCCAACAAAACGCCTAGTGAGCAACGGTCTCCTTGGCCACCCGAAACACCTCCGAGGTGACAAACATTCGGATGTTGTGTCTATGACACAAAGATAAGACCTACAGATATCATCTGATGGCCTGACAACGCACACGACTGCGCTCTGCTAAGTAAAAACCTGTGCTAATAGGTGCGATGAAAAATCCCGACGGACGCGTTGGGTACATCAATTAAATTCACTAGAATTCCACTCCTGTAAGTCCTCCACGGCCTGAGTCGAATTACGCCAGCATATGTTCCAGTTTCGAGTTGAGGGACTCGAATCTGAGGAAGATCGTGTTGTTTCGTCCTAAGACAGTTAACTGACCCTGATCCGTCGGGTGAGTCAGGCACACGCATCAACAATCCCTACACACATATTATTGAAACATATAGTCACACCCGAAAGATTGAAGAGTCCTCAGCCGAATCTGCGATTCGACTGATCACTCGGGGGCTACTGACATGGTTATACCTTACGGGTACGTGGCCTCAGCATACCTGGTCCAGCCCAAGGAAGGCCCACAGTAGATGTACGCTGGCCCATGAAGATTTTCGGGTGTCCAAGGCCCATGACGCCTTCGGATCCTTGGAGAGCAAGACTAGCGTAGATAGGAAATTCAAAGGGGTAAAACCCTAGAACTTGTAACCGACTAGGACTATGCCCGGGACCTGCCTAAGTCTATATAAAGGCCAGGAGGGCATGACCTAGATCTCTCGACTCATACTTTCGCATACGCACCACCACGCCAGATCGAATCACACCTCAGAACAACCGGTTTCGCCGTAATCAAGAGCAGACAAGCAGGAGTAGGGTTTTCCCTCCGGGGGCCTGAACCTGGGTAAATCTCGTGTCCCCTGGTTGCTTGTCTGTTAACCATTCCATGATCTCCAGCATCCCCATCTTCTCCAAAACCCAAGTCCATAACAATGGGCATTGATGAGATCAAACCTCGTCAAAGGTACCCGCAACACCAAAACTTCAATCCCTTTTCTCTCTTATACCTGAAACTCTCAAGAGATCTTCATCTCTACTCAATTTCGTTCGATTTCCTCGCACACAAGTGATCTACGATATGTTTCTCCTCCGATACTCCAATTAATTTTTGCAAATTCATCTCTGATCTGTTGTCATTATCAATCTAGGGTGAGACCTATTATGAACTAATTGACATGTTTCTCTTGCCTAGGTTATTGTTTTGAGGAGATTCTTTAGTGTGTTGTGATGAGGAATATGTTATGCCTATTACTGTTGGATCAAAAAGTTTTATTTTTGTCCTTCTTATTATTTTAGAAGATGAACACAAGGAGCCAAACCCATGCTCATGTCGCTGCGAGTTCTTCTCAAGCTGCCGCTGCAGCTCAGAACCGCATGGGGATACAGTTTAGGAATGAGCTCCAACATGATCGCTTCGACAGGATTAAGAACCGAGAAGTGAAGACAACCAAGTGGGCTTGTCCCGTTATATTGAATCAACTCGGTATTTCCAATGACTTCAATTTACTTTGCAATAGGTTTGGACTACAAAACTTTGTATTCCAAGATGTGCCTACTTATCGCCGGTTAACTCTTGAATTTTTAAGTTCTTTGAAAAGCACCGTTAAAACATGGCACAGAAAGGACATGATTTCTTTCCAACTTATGAACAACAATTATACATTATCACTTGATGAATGGTGTAATTGTTTTAGTTTACCAAACAATGAAGTTAATGACTTACATGCATCTTATGCCGACATGACCCCTTCCCCAGACCATTATTATAACAGAATGAGTTTCACTTCTGAGTCAACAAGGGGAAGAATATTCAACATCCTGCTATTCGCTATTTGTTCTATGTTATTGATAACACCTTGCATACATGAAATGAGTTTACAAAACTCAATGAGGAGGACATCTTGGTCCTTGCAAAAGCTGCTTTCAACAACAACTTGTCACTCAACTTGGGCGCAATTCTTGTGCGCTACTTGGAGCACCGATCCTCCCAAAGCCAAGGGACAACAACATGTGGAGGCGTCATCACCGTTCTTGTCATTGCCTTGGGCATCGGCCTAGGTGAGTTGTAACCATTGATAGGTGAGTGATGTGTTTCTTTCTCTACTTTAAAAGCTTGTGGAATGCTCACTAGGAGAGGTGGTGTTTACTACTTGCATATTGCAGGAGCTAGGTATCTCTACCCCGCTCCTTTGCCTAATGGTATTTTCTCTATCGAGGAAGGACCTTTTATATATGATGTGCAAGTTGGACAACACCAACTCGAGGAGGATATCCCAGATGAGGATGAGGACCAAGAAGAGGAGCAATAAGTTCCTTATCAAGAGGAGTAGCCACCAAACCGGTACGCTACATATCCAGATTTCCAAGAACTTGGAGGAACTATGGAGGGGATGCATAATCTCGCCCTGAACCTCCGAGAAACCACTAGTATTATCAACTCAATTTGCGAATTGGAGTTACAAATTTTTCTCGCCACCTGAATGATTTGAAGGGCTTTCAAAAGCCTAAGCTATGGGAAGTTTCCTCATTATCTTTATTTGGCGTTCATTTGTTTTATTTTATTTCATGGTTATGTTTTTAATTTGAGTTTATAAGCACTCGTGTTGGTTTTCCCAACACTTTATCTTTAGTTATTTTATTTGCTTTCGAGATTTTCAAGCCGAACTTTGCTGCCAATTTTCTATTCTTCAATTCCCTCTCTCAAAAACAACAAAAAGATTTTTCCATTCATCTTTCTTTTCTATTCTCCTTGTGGCTCTTACATATTTGCAGGAGAGTGATTGACTTCGAGTTTCCAAGAAACGAATCAAAAGGGAAGAGATAAGTGGAACCAATCATGAGAGGTATGCCTTATGACTCCCCACTTTTGAAGTTTGAGAAACCCATGCTAGTTAGTAGTAAATGTTAAGATATTATATTGGTGGAGTGAGTCTTTATATTGGAGAAGTTTTGTTTCCATGGGTATTTAGTTGAGTATGTTTTGTTCCAGATCTTGTAGTTAACCAAGTCTTGCCTAAAAATTTGCTAAACAATTGTAATAATAAAAAGTCTCACAATTGAAGGCTTGGGTGTTGTAGTGTTTAGTCTTGAAATCTTATTCCTAGAGATAGTTAACATCATAGAAAATAATGATTGACTTGATAGCTCTCTTTGAAAGGATTTGTTCAATTGAATTAATGTTTAGCGGTTTTTGTGAGCATGCCAAAGTTTGAATTGTGAATCATAAGAATGATATAGCTTTACGCGTGTTGAACTTCATGGGATGCCAAAAACTCCGCTAGCCTATGAACAATCTTCATGGGGGAAACTCCTAGATTTCGGTTATGAGTTGATTAAACATATGTAGCAGCAATGCTATAACGGGTAAGATTCTTGGAATTCTCGTGTAGATGTGTTCATGATGGAATCACTCCTCTGGCTGATATGAGTAATCATTATGCAAAAGGAACAAAATCCTTGGTAATGCCACAAGTGTCCATCACATCCTAATAAACTAATTAATTTTTTTTTGGCATGCTCTCAATTACTTAAGAACTGAAATTTTTGAAGGACAATGATAGAAAAGTAGTGCTTGAAAAGTCTTGACTTATTGATGTGGGATAATTGAGATATTTTAGTGTATATGCTTTTCATGACAAACTCTCACACTCTCAATTTTACATGATTATACTTTGTTGTTCAAAGGCCACATTGTGAATTGATTACATGACATGGAATAAAGTTTACTCATTTGAATCATGCATGCTAACAATAATCTTGCTACGCTATAAGGATGCATTAAAACCCATATGATATGCTTACCATTACTCTATCTATGCTAAAATAATTCGGATTAATAAAGTGGAGGAAACATGAGACTACCAATCACGAGTAAGATCATTATCTCTTTATTTCAGTTTAAATGCTGAGTTCCTTTTTGATTTTGGTTTTCTTGCTCGAGGACGATCCAGTTTAAGCTTGGGGAGGTTGATGGATATGAAATATAGCCATCCACGTCCACATTTAAACTAGATATTATTCATATTTATGATGAAATATCTCTCTAAATCCTGCCACTAATGCCTAATGATCGAAGGGGTATGTAATCATGTCTTTCTATTTTTTTTCCGACGCAGATAATGACGTTCGATGATGGGAATCACAACATAAAAGTCAAAGCTATGGAATTTCCAACAACTCAAAGAAACCAGGAGTCGTGGAAAGGAGGCAAAAACTTTAACGACCAACTATACTGCGGGAATAAAATTCAGGCTGTATAGTTCCGTCTGTATAGTTTCCACCGACATAGCTAGGTCAAACAGAACAACTTTTGTGAAGGGACCCTATATAAAGAGGCCTCGGGCGACAAGAAAACTCTCTCTCTTCCGCTCTCTAGGCCGCCAACTGCACCAAGCCATCAGAAACCACAACACCGGAGGGATAGATCTAGATCTAATCTCCAATCCCTTCTCCACCACCATAGCCATATTCCACCACTTGTAATAGTAGATCTCATCTCCAATTGGCGACATTGTAAGACTATTACTATCAATCTCATGATTTCCATTACAATGTTTATGATTGTTGATATCATCTCTATGTGTGAGTAATTCTCTTGAGCTAAGGGCTTTGGCCTAGCCATGTAGTTTGTATGACATGATGATTATTGTACCCTCTCTTGCCTCAATCTAAGGACTTGTAAGGTACCCAAGACCCCAAGTGTGAGTAATGACTAATCTGCAGGATGGGAACCCCAGTGACAGAAAGGGTAGTACGGTTGTATGTGAGGGATTTACTTGGGATTAACGGTGACGTCACTATGCATATCATTAGTTCTCTTTCTTCTATAGATGAGACTAGTAGGTTATTGCTATAAGAGGTTGCCGAGGCAATAGCAATTACGGATGCACTGTCCACATATAATTATCTTCCTCTAACAATTACATGCATACTTTATTATTATGTTTTATTTCCATCAGATGTTTTTGCACAGCTATAGGTGAAACCGAAAGCCCCAGTCCCTCTCTCTCCATCATCAAAAAACAAAAGATTGCAGACTCTTGGTCTAGTAAAACACAAAAAGTATTCTAAAACTCCCGAAGGTTTGTTAAAGTAACTTTACTATGCTTTCTGCTTCCCGAGGATTTGATAACCTAGGTCTACTAAGGAAAAAGATCTATACTAAATCCATAATCCGGATCGAAGGTATCAACAGGGCATGGTACCGGCCAACCACCCTACCCACTTCTCGGGGTTATAGCTTCAAGTGCGAGAGACGTAACCGGCTGGACTGCGAGTCAAATATACAAAAATGAGTATGTATGCCAATGACATACAAGAGTATATCATAGCCAAACCATCTAAAATAAATAGAAATATTCAACACCATACGACAAGATCCAAATTACTAGATAGTTCTAATAGTTTAGGATACATCCTCATACATCACACATCAGAGTTTCAAGCAGAAGCAGAAAACAAGATCCGAGTACGAATAAGAAGCAAATTGGCATAAGATTTCCTAAAAATAAGCACATCTTGCGCATAGATCTCACGGATCATCCCCGGAATCTCCACAACTGGCAGTCGTTGCCACCAGCATCAGTCTCCTTGACCCACTATCCTTCCTGCGGATATACCTGTCCATCTGAACCAATATTTTATCATGTGAGACCGTAAGAGACTCAACAAGTTTTTATGAATCTAAAGGGAACAACCTGAGGGTGGCGCAATTGCAACGAAAATAAAGCCTAGCAGTTCTATAGACACGCTACGACATCCGCCAAACCAATAATAGAGGAACACTTTCTAACTAAACAACAGTTAATTACCCAACAAATATATATCAACATAAATAAACATCGCTCGACCACCTCCCCGTTTCTCGAACAAGAAGGCGAAAGAACATCCCATTCATTGATAGTTTTATTAAGCATTCCATAAATATTGCACTATTACTAGTCAAGTTTTAGTCAATTTAAAAGTGGTACTTTAGTTATGCTTGTCTATGATCAAGAAACTATGCTCCAAGTTGTCCATAACCGTGGATACGACTTTCAAAAAGATTTATCCTACAGGGGTACACAAATAGCAACACACGTATGAACAACCTCGAAAAAACCAAATGAAAACACAACATGGCATCATGACAAAGAATTCACAAGATTCATAAATGATTTCAGGAGGCCACCCAGCTAAGCTACCCGCTACGAAGTTGGCCGGCTCCATGACAGACCAAGGGGTTTGCAAGAATGGTTGTAAACGACTGGGAACCCGATAATGTGACTGGGCTTGTCGATATCACAAAACCGTGTCACGAACCTAAATAGTATAGTAGTAAATGCTCCTCGTAAATAAGCACTAAAGCATGACATAAGTACATGATAGTAATAATGCCCCAAACTAGTTTGTGGCCCCAAGAAATTACATATGACTCAACCTAGGACTAAGGGGATTCATGGTCCCACATATGGATAGTGTGATAGTTAAGGAACAAGAATCAAGTACTCATGGTCCTATGGGACACAAGTGACCATAAAGAACCAAATAGCATATATTTCACACTGGTGCCTCTTTCTTTAGTCATCCCATTACTACTCAATTCAGTTGTTTAGGTACCTTATTATTCATAGACACTCACAAACCCTACACATGCAATTCTATAACTCGCATGGCTCAAACAACTCACGTAGTAATGGATCATAAGATCGAGGGAACAAGCTTTGATGGGGTTTAAAAGTAAAGGCTATGCAATACTAGGGATTCAATTTAATTCGGAGCGCGACATATGATGCAAGAATAAGATAGATGCAATAGGTGCTATATGTATGATACGTCGCAAAAGTATCTATAATTTTTGATGCTCCATGCTTGTTTGAAATCATTTGTTCTATGTTTTGTCTACACTTTGAGGTATTTTTATACACTTTCTGGAACTAACCTATTGACAAGATGCCACAGTGCCAGTTTCCTATTTTCTATTGTTTTTGGTTTCAAAAAAGGTAAAAAATGAATATTCTCAGAATTGGACGGGACAAAAGCCAATCTTCATATTTCCCCGGAACGATACAGAAAATCGAAGCAGAGACGGAGTAGGGCACCAGGGTGGCCACACCCTTGGGTGGCGCGGGCCCACCCTGGGCGCGCCACTAGGGGTGTGGGCCCCCTGGGCCTCCATCGGCCTTGCCTCCTTCGCCTATAAGAAGCCCCCGACTTAGAAACACTAAATCATTTGGGAGAAAGCCCCGAAAACCTCCGCAGCGCTGCCGCCACCAAAGGGGAGATTCGGGGGACAGAAGTCTCTGTTCCTGTACCCTGCCGGGACAGGGAAGTGCCCCTGGAGCCATCTCCTTCGATCTCCACCACCATCTCCATCGATCTCCATCGTTGTTGCTGATCCCCATGATGAGGAGGGAGTAGTTCTTCCTTGAGGCTAAGGGATCTACCTGTAGCTATGTGTTCATCTCTCTCTCTATGCATGATCATATTGTGATCATGAGATTTGTAATCAAGTAGAATCTACACAAATACTCAAGTGCTTCAATATATCTCTGCTCTTCCCATGTGTGTGAAAGTGAAAGCGTGCATGCCGTGGTGGCACTTAGGCTAGAGTTCATAAATATTTATTATGAGTATATTTGGAGTTGGATGTCTTTATGAAATTGTGGTGTTTGTTGGAACCATCTAGTGCTCAAGGTGACAGTGTGGGGTTATCTAGATGGGGAAGGCAGACTTTGAGGTGTGCTGTTATAATGTAGAGGTCCCAACTTGATAAGGTATAGATCCCTGTGTTTACAATGCTAGTCCCTGGATCAATAGATAGCATCCACAGTTTAAGATGTAATATCAAGAAACAAAAGTCATAATACAACTTTATAACTAGGAATAAAATAATACAAAACATCTTACATAGCTCATTTGTCTATCTCATTACAATGCAACAGAAATATCTATATAGCATGGAGTCCTTCATCTTCAAACATGTTGGTTGTAGACTTGTAATCCTATTCAACACACTTCACTAACATCAAACAAACCTGCAACAAAATAAGTTACAGCCACAAGGGTCAATACATTTGAATTGTATTGGCAAGTGATACTATGGTAGTATAGTGGAATCTATCATCTATATGCATTTGGCTAAGTGTAGCTTAGGCTTGCTTTGCTCAAAATAGGTTTTTCCTATCAGTTGAAATCACTAAGTTTTTGTTTGTCAAAACTCCCAAGGAACCACCAATGAATATTGAGGAACCTTTAACCCTTGTTCAACGACAAGTTTTTAACTTAGAAATTGGGATGAGGAGATCCTTGATAGCTTCCATGTCTTGATGCTCAAATTGTCCAATGCCGGGGACACGACTAAGTACTTAGATTTTACTCTCTCAAGAGGTGGTGCACTTTCCCCACAAGACTCAACAAGCATCAAGACAAGATCTTTCAGAAGCCTTCCCTTAGACCAAATGGACGCGTTCCCAACCTATCACCCCCTACCACCTTCTATCCATCTGGATAAGTTATTGCAACCTATATGATCCTGGCAGAGCCCATATACCATGTGGTTGCACTAGAAGCTTCTCAACATTTGACATCTCAAATCTCTTTGTTCCTGGGTGGCTTTCCACAAGTGAGATACACTAGGGAGGACATTAATATGGGCCCTGTGTAACCACTCAACATAACCTATTCACACCATTCCACCCAGGTGATTTATTCACATAGTTGTTTTATTAAACAAAACACAAGTCATAGACCTAGAAATATTTCATAGCATGGATATAATCCACCCTTGTTTTCTAAAAGCTAGGCTAAGCATACTAGTAGCAAGAATCTTAACTTAGGGAAAAATTATACTAAGGCATCATCTACTAGGATTTCCCAAGGCATAGCATTGTAGTGACCTTGGATCAATAAAGATCCTAAGTCCCTGTGATTTGCATGCTAGTCGCTGGATCAATAGCTAACACTCACAGTCGATGAATATCATGTAAAACACAAAGTCATTATTACACGGAGAATCCAGAGTATGAATTTATTACAATTTTGCTTAGCATTACGCTAGCTCAAATAACAACGGAAACATAAAAGCAGCTTGAGTCCATCAACGCCCCAGGCTTGTCGAGTGTAGACTCGCGATCCCTACGCACCTTTTAATCTTCGGATTATGCACATAAGACGTGCAGCCAACAAGTTGGGTCAATACTTTGAATGTATTGGCAAATTACACCAAGGAAAGAAAGGACTAACTCTACATGCAAGGCTAGTTTAGGTTGTAGAGTTCATTTGCTCAAAGCTAGTTTTCTTAAGTATGGAGAAGAAGAGAAGATTTTCCCTACTTTGTAAACTTTTGTTTAAGTAATATATGGTCGAATGGCACATGAGGATATTACTCACCAAGTGACCAAACAACCTAACACTTGGATATTACTCACCAAGTTCCCAAAAACCTCCCCATAGCGATATGACTCACGCCTTGGGTTTTTAGAAAACTTTAGATTTTGAAAGAGAGAGAGAGAGAGGAAGATCCTTTAGAGGCTCCATTCTTCAGATGCTCAATGTTGTTCTATTTCCGTGAACACAGCCAATCGATCAGATTGCAATACTCTCGAGAGTTTGTGCACTTTACCCACAATCCACGATCAAGTCCTTTTACAGACATGACCATGGCGAGGCTTTCCCTTAGTAGCCCCTCTACCTTCTGGATCCAATCGTGCCAAGAACCTCCAAATTTTGGTACCCAGGTGAGGTTTCCCACTAAGTACTAGGCCAAGACAGAGCCCATATGTATTGTGGTTGCACATGAAGCTTATGAATTCTGAAACATGGCAGACTTCTTTGATTCCTGGGCGGCCGTCCTACACCAAAATCTCACTCGTTGTCCCGACAACCGTTTTTCCCAGAAGAAAACTTAGTTTTATTTTGAAGTGGATTTGAGAAGAAAAGATCGCTCAAGAGAGCCTTTATACTTAGAAGAAATTCATTGTATTTCGAACCCCCAACGGTACCTTGTATATATAGCATAGCAAGCAATACTTAGCAAAAACAGGGGTAACCTATTAGGAGGGAAATCCTAAGTATAAAGCTACTCATGGCGTACTACAAAAATCATCGCACTTGCAAAATAATACTAAGGAAGAAATCTACTAGAACATCCTACACATGCATACTACAGAATTTTGAAGATCACATGCATAGAATCAAAACTGGAAAAAAAATTATGAACAAGTGGTGTAACTTGCCTTGATTCGAGCAGCACTCTACACAATAGCACTTCTCAGCGCACTCCGAACAATCTAATAAAACACAAACATAGATCTAATCACAATTTGCACAAAATATGCCACAGAGATAACATGCATGCATGCAACATGGTACTTATGCAAGATTTGTTTTCTAAATTGACCAAGGTAGTCTAATTGTGTTAGGGATGTTATTAGTATTGATTTCCCACGGGTTTAAATTAATTTGGGCCATTATTCAGATTCATAGGCTCACTTAAGATCCAACCATCTAATTAGCCCCTAATCAGATCTAATGCTCTTAAGCAAGATACTATAATTTTGTTCAGTAGGTATTGTAAAGACAAAGTCAACACAACAAGAATCAATTAAAACGGAGTTTTAATTATTTTTCTATGGATTAAACACTCTAATCTAGAGATTAAATTCTACACGGAAAAGCCTACTGCAAACTTGTAATATTATTACAGATCAGTGTTCTACACAATTTTGTGAATCCAACGGTATATTATACTCAAAATTTGGCCAAGTATTTGATTTTCTATAAATTTCGCAAGTTTTATATGCAATCTGCCAAAATAAAACTAAACCGAACTTAATCTAACCCTAATCGCCACGTGTCGCGATATTACTGGGCGCCGCGGCCGTGGCAGAGTCGGCGCTGACACGCGCGCGCATGCGCTACGTGGCGCAACGCCTTTGGCCGGTACCGCTTCGGCGGTCTTCTAATCTGAGCCGCAGCTCGCTAATCTAACGGACGGGGAAAGATGGCACTCACCGCGGCGGCGTCGATGGCGAGACGGCGGCAGCGCTGTCGAACGTGGTACTCGGTGGCGGTACGGTGACTCTTCGAGGCAGCGGAGCAGACGACGGCGCGCGGCTTGTCATTGCGGTCCTGTGTGCGAGATCGGCTTCGGCCTTCTCTTCCTCATCCAGCCGCACGGCTCCGTCGGTCCCCGCAAACTCCGGCGATACGTCAGCGAGCATTTACCTTCGATTGGCTGCAGTTGAGAGAGGGAAAAGTATATGGGGCGAATCAGTAGTGGGTGGGGGAAAGCTCCAGAGGGAGAGAAGCGCAAGGTGGAGCTCCGAACCGTCTCGGCGAGGTCAACTCGACGACGGCCGGCGCGAGAGTTTGGTCGAGCTAGGGTTTTAGGAAAAGAGAAGAGGGGGGTCAATGCGAGGCTATTTAACGAGGGGTGGCGTGGATAAGGGGCCAAGGCGCGAGACAAACGCGGAGTTCGGCTCGGGGCGATCCCGTGTTCGACAAGGACTCACCGTCGTCGTGGGAGAGACGACTGACGGGTGGGTCCCGCGTGTCGGCCGAGCGAGGGCAAGCGGCTGGCGCCTGGGCCGCCAAGGGCTGGCAATCGGGGAGGAATTAATATTAGGGTTTTTGTCTGGGGTTTGGTGGTAGGGTTTTGATGCAACCTAATTTGTAGGATGCAATGATGCAAGGATGATGCATTCTTCTAGTAACATCATATAATAAAACCTGGGATGTTACAAACCTATTCCCCTTAAGAAGAATCTCATATGGAAATCATTATTCTTGGGGCTTGGGGCATATGGATGTGCAGAAACAATGAAATCTTCAATAACAAGCATGCTTCCCTTGATGAATGGAGGGCTATTGTTTCTCAGGAATTAAGATGGGCCTATGTAGAAAAAAGTATTACCAGGACCTCAAAGATTGGATTAGCAATAATTTAGACAGGAAATAGTTGCCCATAGTGTTATCCCTCTTTGAGGTGGCTTGAAACTTGTAAATATTCGCTACTTGTAACTCTTTATGATTTATAAAAATTGAAGTGGGGTTCTTTACCCTACTGTTTTACCCTCAAAAAAGAAGAATCTCATCCCCGATATTCGGGTTGGATAGCAAATAGGTGTGGATGCTCCGCCTTCAAATCTTCTTCACGCTCCCACGTGGCTTCTTCCTCGGAGTGGTAGTTCCATTATACTTTGCAGAATCTTATGGTCTTGGTACGGGTAATCCTTTCAGATGTTTCTAGTATTTTGATGGGTTTTTCCTCATAGGTAAGGTCATTCTCCAATTGAACCTCATCTAGGGGAACTGTATCTCTTAGCGGTGTTTCGGCCATCTCCGGGTGACACTTCTTTAGTTGTGACACATGAAACACATCATGAACAGTCAGTCCTTCCGGTAACTCCAACTGATAAGCAACTTATCCTCTACGGGACAGAACCTTATATGGTCCTATGAATCGTGGGGCTAACTTACCCTTGATTCCGAACCTCTTAACTCCTCGTAGTGGTGAAACTCGGAGGTACGCACGGTCCCCTATTTTATAAGCCACATCTCTGCGCTTGGAATCAGCATAACTCATTTATCGGGATTGGGCTACCTTTAGCCTATCCTGAATCTGTCGTACCTTTTCTTCGGCATCCTTGATCAATTCAGGTCCAAAAAGACTATGTTCACCAACTCCACTCCATAACAGCGGAGTCCTACACTTACTGCCATACAGAACTTCAAACGGAGCCATCTTGATACTTGTCTGGTAGTTGTTGTTGTATGAGAACTCAGCATATGTCAGGTTATCATCCCAACTAGATCCATAGTGCGCAAGCTCTCAACATATATTCCAGAATCTGGTTCACCCTCTCCGTTTGGCCATCTGTTTGAGGGTGGAAAGCAGTACTGAATTCTAGTCTGGTTCCAAGAGACTCATGTAACTGTCGCCAAAACTTTGAAGTGAACTGGGTGCCTCTATCTGATACAATTCCCTTAGGGACACCATGCAGACTTACAATCCTTGACATATATATCTTGGCAAGCTTAGCACTTTTATATGTGGTCTTTACGGGGATGAAGTGAGCCACCTTGGTAAAGTGGTCCACCACTACCCAGATAGAATCAAATCCTGAACGAGTCTGGGGAAATCCCGTGATAAAATCCATGCCTTCCTTATCCCACTTCCAGTCAGGTATAGGTAGCGGTTGAAGTAATCCGGCCGGTTTCTAATGCTCGGCCTTAACTCTATTGCATACGTCACATAGAGAAATATACTCGGCAATGTCTCCTTTTAGTTTATTCCACCAAAACCTATCCTTCACATCCATGTACATCTTCGTGTTACCTGGATGAATTGAGTAAGGTGAATCGTGAGCTTCTTGTAAAATCAACTTCCTGATATCGGGGTCATTGGGAACACACAAATGCTTCCCATACCAAAGGGTTCCTTGTTCGTCCAGACGAAATTCTTTTGTCTTTCCTTCACTTATTTTGACTCTTATTTCTTCCAACTCTTTATCTCCCTTTTGTGCTTCCTTGATTCTCTCTTGGAAAGTAGACACGATTTCCATAGTCGCTATGTGTCCTTTCAGAACTATTTCTAGCCTGAGATCCTTGAATTGCTTGCATATATCCTCTGGAAGTTCCCCTACGGTAATCCCATTCACATAAACCTTACGACTTAAGGCATCGGCCACCACGTTTTCCTTTCCGGGGTGGTACTGTAAATCCAAGTCATAATCCTTAATCAGTTCAAGACATCTTCTTTTCCTCATATTCAACTCCTTTTGGGTGAAGATGTACTTCAAACTCTTATGATCTGTGAACACATCACAATGTTTGCCCATGAGGTAGTGTCTCCATACCGTGAGTGCATGTACCACAGACGCAAGTTCCAAATCATGTGTGGGGTAGTTGTGTTCGTGGTTCTTAAGTTGTCGAGAGGCATAGGATACCACTTTCCCATCTTGCATCAATACACTTCCAAGTCCTTGTCGAGAAGCGTCACAATAGACTTGAAAATCCTTTTGGATATCAGGCAGACACAGAACTGGTGCCGTTACAAGACGTTTCTTCAACTCTTGAAAGCTTTCTTCACATGCCTCGGTCCATAGGAATTTCTTTTCCTTCTTCAACAGTTCCGTCATGGGTTTTGCTATTTTGGAAAAGTTTTCAATGAACCTCCGGTAATATCCTGCGAGGCCTAAGAAACTCCTAATGTCTCCCACATTCTTGGGTGACTCCCATTCCGTTATGGAAGCTACTTTACTAGGATCTACGGCAACTCCTTTTGCCGACACAACATGACCAAGGAATCCCACTTCCTTTAACTAGAATTCGCATTTGCTGAATTTGGCATACAACTTGTGTTCTCTTAGTTTCTCCATAATTAGACGCAGATGTTTCTCATGTTCCTCCTCATCCTTGGAGTATATGAGTATATCATCTATGAATACCACGATAAACTTGTCCAAATATTCCATGAACACCTTGTTCATCATAGTCATGAAGTATGCTGGGGCATTGGTTAGACCAAACAACATCACACTGTACTCATATAATCCGTATCTTGTGGTGAAGGCTGTTTTGGGCACATCCTGCTCTCGAATCTTTAGCTGAAAGTAGCCTGATCGCAGATCGATCTTTGAGAAAACACTGGCTCCCTTTAACTGGTCAAACAGGTCATTGATGTTGGGCAGAGGGTACTTATTCTTGATCGTCACTTCATTCAACAAGCGGTAATCCACAACCAGCCTCTTGGTTTTATCCTTCTTTTCCATGAATAGGACAAGTGCTCCCCAAGATGACGCGCTGGGTTGAATGAATCCCTTGTCCAATTGTTCCCTAAGCTGTTTCTTGAGTTCCTTTAACTCATCCATGTAAGATCCCACCTTTATAAAGGTAAAGATCCCTGTGATTGCAATGCTAGTCCCTGGATCAATGCTAGCATCCACAGTTTAAGATGAAGTACACAAAAACAAAGGTCATTATTACATATCATTCCAGAGACAAACATAGTCTTTTACAACTCTATGGCCATAGGCCTAATACAAGAGTTCAAATATTAAATAAGATAAATAAGTCTTCATCTTCATGTGCCGCAGGCAAGCATGTTGAGTGTAGACTCATAACCCATAATCATCGTCAGAATAACCTGCAACATCACAAGTTACATCCACAGTGGGTCAATACATTGGAATAGTATTTGCAAGTGATACCTTAGTAGAATATTAGCATCTAGATACTGCATGTATTTGGCTAAGTGTAGCTTAGGCTTGCTTTGCTCAAAATATGTTTTACCTATCAGTTGAAAACACTAAGTTTTTCTTTGACAAAACTTTCCCAAGGAATCACCAATAGACATTGGTGAACCTTCACCCTTGTTCAAACACAAGTTTTAGCTTAGAAATTGGGATGAGGAGATTCTTGATAGCTTCCATGTCTTGATGCTCAAGTTGTCCAATACCAGGGACATGGCTAAGTACTTAGGTTCTTCCATCTGCATAGGTTGTGCACTTTCCCCACAAGACTTGATTTTCACCAAGACATGACCTTTCAGAAGCCTTCCCTTAGACCAAATGGACACGTTCCAACCTATCATCCCAGTACCACCAACTGTCCAAATGGCCAAGTTATTGCAACCTATTTGATCCAGGCAGAGCCCATAATGCCATGTGGCTGCACTAGAAGCTTCTTAACATTTGGCATCTCAAATCCCTTCGTTCCTGGGTGGCTTTCCACAAGTGATATACACAAGTTAAACCATAGAAATGGGCCTTGTGTAACCACTCAACACAAACCATTCTTTCCATTCCACCCAGGTGTTTCATTCACTTAGTTGTTTTATTAAGAAAAAACACAAGTCAAAGACTTAGAAATATTTCACATAGCATGAATATATAACCATCCTTGGTTGCTACTATCTAGGCTAAGCATGGCAATGGTAAGCATCTTATCTTAGAGAAATTTCTAACAATTCTACAACTACTAGGACTTCCCAAGCATAGCATATAGATACCTATCAAAATATTCATGCAAGTCCTATACAAAATATTTCTAGTGCATAGTTGAAAAATATAGGAATAAAATCATGAAGCACCACTTGCCTTGGTAGTTTTGGGGAGTAGCAACAATCTTCACAACCACAATCACTATTTGCACCAAAATCTACACATAAAATATTGGCGCCAAAATCACATAACAAAATATACAAACAAAAATATATGAATGCATGCAAATTCCATGTGATGATTTTTCTACACCAAACAAGACAAGTAAACAGTACTAAAACATAAACAAGTCTAAGATACTCAAAATAAACTTTATTTGATCCTTAAAAACATTTTTCAAATCATTTCTATAACCAAAATAAGCCTACAAATGTTTCTGCAAAAACAACCTTTTTACATAGGCAAAACATTAAACACATTGCATAAACAGATAGGATTTTCTCTCCTGATTCCAATGATATAAAATTTGCCAAATTTGAATTTGGGGATCAAAAGTTATGAATTTTACAAGTTTGAATCACTAATAGATCTAAATTCTGTTTTTAAATCTAAACCCTAGCCACGCGGCGTGTTCTGATTGGCCCGTACCGGTTCGCACGGATCGATCGATAAGAGTCGTTGGATTAAAGTGACTGCGCACGGTCCAGATCTAAACATACTGCTTCGTTAAGTGATTCTATCCCACGCGTTAGATCTAGATCAAACGGCTGCCGATCAAACGACCAAAGTCTGGCGGCACTGGCAACTGTGGCGCGGCGGCGGCGCTCTGTCAACGATGCTCCGGCGGCTACAGAGGGGGCTGGGTCAACGGAGGGGCTTACCGAACTCGCAAGGTCGCGCTGATGCTCAACCACTTGCTGGCATGGACAGGGGCGCACCGTGGAGGTCGCTGGGGCTCGTCGGAGTTGCGCGCGGTGTCGGGTGCTTGCAGATGATGTAGTTGCCGATGATGTAGACCGCCCTAGCACGAACCAGTGGCGTCAGAGGATGCACAAAGTTGCGGCGAACAAGACAGGGTCAGAGAGGAAGCAAGGGGCGCTCAGACTTTACCGGTATTCCTCATCATAGTTGATCGGCGGCTCTGTCGCTTGCAGGGGTGGACGGGAACGGCTACCTAGGTCAAGCGCGGCCAAACGAGAGGGGTCAGAAGGTGCGCAAGGTTGCAAGGAACACGCTCTTTTGAATTAGAAGGGAAGGGGTGGTCTGGCTCACAGGAATTTCGTCGCCGGAGTTCGTCGGTACAGTGGCGTTGCAACGTGAAATTGTGGTAGCCTGGTGGCGGAGTGAGCGTGTGGTGTGAGGGGAAATGCTCGTGGTGGAGAGGAGATTAAACAGCTAGGAGCGGGGCGGCGATTACTCCCTGCATCAATGGGATTTAAGCGAGCAGTGACTGCGGCGAGGTAACGGCGGAGCGGCTCGACCGCGCATTGATTGAGGACGAAGCTGACGGAGCATGGTGGGGTCAAGCTGTCAGTGGGTGGGTGCACGCGGTTGCGGTGAGAAACAGAGGGAAAAGAAAACCCCGGGTGGGCTTCTTTGTTTGTTGGGCCGAAAAGGTGGCGCCAGGCCCAGTTCTGATTTCTAATTCTTTTTCTTTTTCTAAATTGATTTTCAGGAAACCATTTCAAATGAAATCAAAAGCATTTGAATTCCAAACTTTTCTGGACTTTTATAAAGTGTAACCTTCATATTGTTGGGCATAAAACCAAGATGTCTTGCTGGACTTTTTTGGTTCCTTTGAAATTTTAAAATAAACAGTGCCTTAGCACAAGATTAGATAAAGATTTTGAAAATGGTTTTAAAACCATTATTTGTTTTGGAAACTTTGCCCAAGCTTTGGAACTCAACCAAACCAACTTATGAACAAACAAATCTTGGTTTGAAACAAATATTCTCTCTCTAGAGAGTAGCATTGGATCAATGCTTGTTTACATAAAATAATAAGCACCCAAATGCTCCTGTTTTCTTGAAATGACTTGAAAATGATCCCTAAATGATTATGCATGCATGGATGATATGTAAAGTTTTGAAAACATGATTTTAGGGATGTTACAATCCACATCCATCTTGTACGGTCTCTTAGCTATCGGCCCTATGCCCGGCATCAAGTCAATGAGGAACTCGATATCACGGTCGGGAGGCATCCCGGGTAACTCTTCCAGAAAGACATCTAGGTATTCCTTCACAATGGGTACATCCTCCAAGCTATCCCCCTTAAGAGAGTTCACCATGACTTCCTTAAGTGCAAAATTTGACTTGATACGAATCCTCTTCCCTTCCGGTGTTGTGAGCGTGACAGTCCTTTTGGCACAATCTATGACTCCTTCATATTCGGTCCTCCAATTCATGCCCAAGATTATGTCTAATCCTTGTGACTCCAGAACTACTAGACTTGTGGGAAAGATGTGTGTCCCAATCCTTAGTTCTAATCCCCGGCAACCAGGGTTTGCCACTATTTCTCCTCTAGGAGAACTTACCCTTAGAGGAGAGTTTATAGTCTCCGTAGGTATCTTGCCTCTATCCACAAATACCCTTGATATGAATGAATGCGATGCACCAGTATCAAAAAGAACAACTGCGGGAATAGAATTGAGCTTGAGCTTACCAATCACGGAGTCCGGTGTGTCACAAGCATCCTCCACAGAGACATGATTCACCGTGGCTTTGACAAACGGATTTGGCTTCTTCCCGTTTCCATTGCCATGGTTGTGTCCACTTCCATTCCCATTGCCATTGCCATTCTTCTCGGGGCAAGTGGTTGCATAGTGCCCTGTCTTGTTGCACTTAAAGCATGGCACCTCGCTGAGATCCTTTCCATTGCTGCCATTCCCATTGCGGTTTTTATGCCCATTGTGTTTGTGGCTGCCATGGTGATGACCGTTATAGTTGTGGCCATTATTGTTATAAGGTGGTGGTGAGGAAGTGTGCTGCTTCTGGTACGGAACAGAGTGCTTGTGAGGGTTAGACTTCTTCTTGCGGTTTTCTATGCTCTTTCTTTTGGATTCAACCACAATGGCTCTATCCAGGAGTTCCTGAAAGATGTCAAATTTCTGAGCCACAAGCTGAATGGATATCTCATCATTGAGTCCTCTTAAGAATTCCTCCAGCCTCTTGGCATCAGTGGAAACATCATCGAGTGCATAACGGGCTAGCTTGTTGAAAAGCTCTCCATACTAGGTGACAGAACGGTGCAGCTGGTGTAGGTCGCGAAACTCGCGCCTTTTCAGAGTCATGACACCAACAGCCACATGATGAGTGCGAAAAGCTAACTCGAACTGATCCCAAGTGATATCATCAATATCCGGGTGGGTGACTTGGTAGTTATCCCACCATTCTGCAGCAGGTCCTTCAAGCTGGTGCACGGCATAACGTACCCTGTCGGCTCCGACAGCTTGCACAGTGTCTAACTTATTGTTAATTGTACGGAGCCAGTCATCTGCGATGATTGGTTCAGCGCTGCTAGTGAAGGTAGGTGGGTTCAACCTCAAAAACCGAGTCAAGCGATCCTGTTGAGGTGGTGGTGGAGGTGGCGGTGGCGGAGGTGGCGCGTTGTTGTTGTTGTTGTTTTGCATGTTTTGAGTGAGCAGTTGGATCAGCTGGTTCTGAGTGGCCAAAAGTTGTGCAATTTCTGGAGGAATTTCGGTGTTCGCACATCTTGGCGGCATCTGTGGGGTTTGAGAGACAAGTTAAGAAATAGACAGAAAGACTAAGTAGTAAACTCCTACCCTTATGAAAACACACAAGGCACAAAATCACAAACTTAACACGAAATCAACCAAGTTTAACTAAACCAAATATGTCTTGGTATTTATTACAATCGCGAATAACGTTCTACTATAAAATTTAAAGGTGGTCTAACTACTACACATCTTCCACGCCTTCCTCTTCCTCGTCCTTGAACGAGTAGCCTTCCTGCTCTAGGGTTGTCTTGTACAGCTCCATCTCCTTTGTGGTGGCTTCAAGCTTTTCTTGGAGGTTCTTTATCTCATCCTGCAGCTTCTTGGTAGTGGCTTCTAGCTGCTCCTGAAGTCCCTCCTTCTCGCTTTGTAGTTCCTCCACTAGACTTGACTTCTTTGCGGCTTCAAGTTGCTTTGCCAAGTCCCTCTTGGAAGCACGCACATCATTGATTATCTTGCAAAGGCATTCTGTTTGCACTTCAGTTCCCTCGATCTCCTGCTTGAGTTCCCTAATCCTCTTGTTTTTATTTATCACCCTCTTCTCTTGGTTAGCGAACTTCTTCTCTTGGTCCTGGAACTTTATCTCTTGGAGCTTCATTACCTCCTCCTGCTGCTTGATCATTTCCTCCTTCTCCTTGATGAGAGAGCATAGCTCATAGTTCCTTAACATCTCGAGGAAGCTACCTTTTTCAAGGTCATGAATGTGGCACTCCAAGTCTTGATATTGGTTCCTTCGGCGCTTGGTAGAAGTCCTTTCCTCAAAGTTTAACTCCATGGGAATGCCTTCCTCGTCTCGTCTTCCAAAAAGACCGCCGCAGTGTCCTTGGAGAGCCTCATGATGGCGTCCACATAAGCGACCAATGAGCTGCTGCATGCTGATGCTAAGGGCCTTCTCCTTGGAGTCGCTAACAATGTGGATTGCTATGTCTTCCTCCGGGTTCTTGCCTCGCTCCTGTCCTGGCTGGATGACTTTGACTCCCCAGCAGCCGTCCTTGTGGAGTTTCTTCATTGTGCTTCCCTGGATTGTTGTCAGGGGAAGGTCCAAATGCGTGAGGAGATCCATGAGGCATCCACCAAAGTGAAGGGGCTCGATGTCCGCAAAGGTGTCGTAGAGGAATCTTGTCATCTTTAAGTTAGAAGAATGAAAATTAGATACCTAATCAAGTAGAGGAAAGCAGATACTAGAAGTGCGGAAAATAACTTAGTAGAAAAGAAAGTAAGACACATAAGTTAAAGGTGGTTCCAATCCTAGGGTCATGTCCTACAGGCAACGATGTGCTCTGATACCATCTGTAGTGACCTTGGATCAATAAAGATCCTAACTCCCTGTGATTTACATGCTAGTCCCTGGATCAATAGCTAACACTCACGGTCGATGAATATCATGTAAAACACAAAGTCATTATTACATGGAGAATCCAGAGTATGAATTTATTACAAATTTGCTTAGCATTAAGCTAGCTCAAATAACAGCGGAAACATAAAAGCAGCTTGAGTCCATCAACGCCCCAGGCTTTTTGAGTGTAGACTCGCGATCCCTACGCACCTTTCAATCTTCGGATTTTGCACATAAGACGTGCAGCCAACAAGTTGGGTCAATACTTTGAATGTATTGGCAAATTACACCAAGGAAAGAAAGGACTAACTCTACATGCAAGGCTAGTTTAGGCTGTAGAGTTCATTTGCTCAAAGCTAGTTTTCTTAAGTATGGAGAAGAAGAGAAGATTTTCCCTACTTTGTAAACTTTTGTTTAAGTAATATATGGTCGAATGGCACACGAGGATATTACTCACCAAGTGTCCAAACAACCTAACACTTGGATATTACTCACCAAGTTCCCAAAACCCTCCCCATAGCGATATGACTCACGCCTTGGGTTTTTAGAAAACTTTAGATTTTGAAAGAGAGAGAGAGGAAGATCCTTTAGAGGCTCCATTCTTCAGATGCTCAATGTTGTTCTATTTCCGTGAACACGGTTGATCGATCAGATTGCAATACTCTCGAGAGTTTGTGCACTTTACCCACAATCCATGATCAAGTCCTTTTACAGACAAGACCATGGCGAGGCTTTCCCTTAGTAGCCCCTCTACCTTCTGGATCCAACCGTGCCAAGAACCTCCAAATGTTGGTACCCAGGTGAGGTTTCCCACTAAGTACTAGGCCAAGACAGAGCCCATATGTATTTTGGTTGCACTGGAAGCTTCTGAATTCTGAAACATGGCAGACTTCTTTGATTCCTGGGCGGCCGTCCTCCACCAAAATCTCACTCGTTGTCCCGACAACGGTTCCACCTAGAAGAAAACTTAGTTTTATTTTGAAGTGGATTTGAGAAGAAAAGATCGCTCAAGAGAGCCTTTATACTTAGAAGAAATTCATTGTCTTTCGGACCCCCCAACGGTACCTTGTATATATAGCATAGCAAGCAATACTTAGCAAAAACAGGGGTAACCTATTAGGAGGGAAATCCTAAGTATAAAGCTACTCATGGCGTACTACAAAAATCATCGCACTTGCAAAATAATACTAAGGAAGAAATCTACTAGAACATCCTACACATGCATACTACAGAATTTTGAAGATCACATGCATAGAATCAAAACTGGGACAAAAGTTATGAACAAGTGGTGTAACTTTCCTTGATCCGAGCAGCACTCTACACAATAGCACTTCTCAGCACACTCCGAACAATCTAACAAAACACAAACATAGATCTAATCACAATTTGCACAAAATATGCCACAGAGATAACATGCATGCATGCAACATGGTACTTATGCAAGATTTGTTTTCTATATAGACCAAGGTAGTCTAATTGTGTTAGGGATGTTATTAGTATTGATTTCCCATGGGTTTAAATTAATTTGGGCCATTATTCAGATTCATAGGCTCACTGAAGATCCAAACATCTAATTAGCCCCAAATCAGATCTAATGCTCTTAAGCAAGATACTATAATTTTGTTCAGTAGGTATTGTAAAAACAAAGTCAACACAACAAGAATCAATTAAAACAAAGTTTTAATTATTTTTCTATGGATTAAACACTCTAATCTAGAGATTAAATTCTACACGGAAAAGCCTACTGCAAACTTGTAATATTATTACAGATCTGTGTTCTACACAATTTTATGAATCCAACGGTATATTATACTCAAAATTTGGCCAAGTATTTTATTTTCTATGAATTTCGCAAGTTTTATATGCAATCTGCCAAAATAAAACTAAACCAAACTTAATCTAACCCTAATCGCCACGAGTCACGATGTTACTGGGCGCCGCGGCCGTGGCTGAGTCGGCGCTGACGCGCGCGCGTGCGCCACGCTGTGCAACGCCGTTGGCCGGTACCGCTTTGACGGTCTTCTGATCTGAGCCGCAGCTCGCTAATCTAACAGACGGGGTAAGTTGGCACTCATCGCGGCGGCGTCGATGGCAAGACGGCGGCGGCGCTGTCGGACGTGGTCCTCGGCGACGGTACGGTGGCTCTTCGAGGCAGCAGAGCAGACGACAACGCGCGGCTCCTCCTTGCGGTCCCGTGTGCGAGATCGGCTTCGGCCTTCTCTTCCTCATCCAGCCGACGCAGCTGGCCCCGATCCCGCAAACTCCGCGATCGTCGAGCAATTCCCGTCGATTGGCTGCAGTTGAGAGAGGGAAAAGTACACGGGGCTAATCAGTAGTGGATGGGGGAAATCTCCAGAGGGAGAGAAGCGCAAGGTGGAGCTCCGAACCGTATCGGCGAGGTCAACCCGATGGCGGCCGACGCGGGAGTTTGGTCGAGCTAGGGTTTTAGGAAAAGAGAAGAGGGGCGGGGGTCGATGCGAGGCTATTTAAGGAGGGGTGGCGTGGATAAGGGGCCAAGGCGCGAGACAAACGTGGAGTTCGGCTCGGGGCGATCCCATGTTCGACAGGGACTCACCATCGTCGTGGGAGAGACGACTGACGGGTGGGTCCTGCGTGTCAGCGAGTGGAGGGGCGGGCTGGTGGCTGGTCAAGGCTGCTGGCTGGCTGGCAATCGGGTGTTAAGCGCTTAGGTGACGCTACAAGACGTTAGTGGGCTGGCCGGCCCAGCCCGAGGTTAGGCGATGAGTTTTTTGTACTTTTCTTTTCCATTTCTGTTCTACTAATTCTCTAATAACTTTTGCATATCAAGTCTAGAAACAATGAAACCAATTCCTAAATTTTTGTAAAAAGAAGGTGGTCAACATAGAACGAGAGGATATTATTTTTACCTAGTTCAAAACAAGATTCCCTCATTAATGCTCCTAGGAAGGAATTAATATTAGGGGTTTTGTCTAGGGTTTGGTGGTAGGGTTTCGATGCAACCTAATTTGCAGGATGCAATGATGCAAGGATGATGCATGCTTCTAGTAACATCATATAATAAAACCTGGGATGTTACAAGCATACTTAATAAAAATTCCATGCAAGTCCTACTCAAAATATCACTAATGCATAGTGAAAATAAAAGGACAAAATGTATGAAGCACCACTTTCCTTTTTAGTAGAGCAAATATGTTCACTCCTTGATCTTGCAATTGTCACACTCTTCAAAGTTCACTACAAATCAATCAAGCAAGGCACAAATTCAAACTAGCATTCAAACAATTCACCACATAAAATATTAAAAACAAGGAAATGCATGCAAGCATGAAAAAGGTTGTTTTATTTGAAAAAGTGGTTTCTAATAAAGCTATAAACATTTTAAAACACCTATTGGTCATTTATAAAAGTGGCAAAACCATTTAAAAACAAGTTAGTGAAAATGGGCCATTTAAATCATTTTTGTTTTGCTAGAAATTCTTTTACTTAAAGGAATAATTTCTAGTGTTTTCCAAATATATTTTAAACACAAATGTTAGTGTTTATGGTGAAAGTGTTTAAAAAAATCTATTTGCAAAAGGTTTCACTCAAAATCATTTTTAAATCAAAGCAACAATTTTGTTTTTCTAGAAATGATTTTATTCAAAGGAATATTTCCTTAGTTTCACAAAGTATATTTTTAAATCCAAAAGTTAGTGTTTAGGGTTAGAGAGTTCAAAATTCAAAGGAATTATTTTTAAAACATAACAACATTTTTGTTTTAATAGAAATGCTTTTATTTAAGGAATAATTCCTTGTGTTTAAAAAATGTATTTCTTTGTGTTTCTGGTCAGTAGGTTCAAAACAAATCATTTGCAAAAGATTTTACCCAAAAATCATTTTTAGAATAATTTTTATACACAAAATAGTCCTACAAATGTTTCTGCAAAAACATCTAATTTTTCAGAAGCAAAATACTAAACTAAGGGCATGGTTGCAAAGTTCACATTTTTGTGAATCCATTGATATAAAATTTGCAAATTTTGGACGTGTAGATTAAAATTTATGAATTTTACAAAATCAATCCACTAATAGAAATGTTTCAGTTTTTAAAACAAAAGCTAGGCTACGTGTCAGATTCTTATTGGACAATACCGGTTCGGCAGGATCGATCAACATGGGCTGTTGGATTAAAAGGGGATCGCATGGATCAGATTGATCCATACCGTTTCATTTAAACGATCTATCGCATCCACAAGATCAAAATCTAACGGCCCTAATCCAATTAACCACGAACTAGTAGCACTGCGACGGTTGCACGGCGGCAACGCTCGGGCTGTAGCGTTCCGGCGACTATAGGAAGCAAGGGAGAGAACGAAGAGTGTTACCGGATTCGCAGGGTCGTGTTGATGCTCAACGTGGTCGCAGGAGGGCAGGGGGCATACGGGTTCGACGACGACTGCTCTCCAGAGTCGTTCCTGGCAGCGGGCACGGGGTCGAGTGCTAGGGCTCACCTGAGTCTGCGGGGTCGTCGGTGACGCACGGGTGAAGTGGGAGTCAACGCTCTGGGGCGTGCGCGAGCGTGTTGGTGCTACTGGCAGGTGCGCCTGGTGCTGGTGAGCATGCTCGTGCGGGTTAGGGGGACAGGGAGGGTCTAGTTTGGCCAGAATTTGCACTGGAGGTTGCCGGAGACAGCGGTGGTGCGAGGTGGAATCAAGGCAGCCTGGTGGCTCTCGTGGTGTGGTGTCAGAGGGGAAAGAGAGAGGAGAGAGGGGTTCTTATGAGGGCGTGGTCATGGACGGAAATTACTCGGCTAATAACGTGAATTTAATCAGTCTTCAATGGCCAGAAACGGCGAAGTGAGGGCGTGGTCAGCGCGCGAGGAAGAAGACGATGACGAGACAGGTGTGGGGTTAGGTCGTCAGCGAGGTGAGGGGTAGGGCTGCGGGTGAGAAAACGTTTCGCGAGAGAGAGTGGGGTTTCCCGGGTGGGTTGTAGTCGGGCTGGGTTAGTTGGGCCAGATGGGCTGGGGCAAGTGGGTCAGGTCTGTTTTCATTTTTTTTCTATTGTTTTCTTTTTCTTTTTCCTTTTCTATTTTCTCTTTTGATTTGATTTAAAAAAATTAACCATTTGTTTGTATTCAAATTTTCTAGAACTTTTTCAGTAGGTTTGCACTTATTTATTAGTGTGTTTTAAAAGTCCATTTTTTGAATAATTCAAAATATTTTAATGTGATTCATTATTCATTTTAAAAAGGGCATTTGTCTTTATTCAAATAATTCTTTTATTCTTTTTAAGTTAATTAGATAGCTTTTAATCCACTTTGGTAATTTCAATTAATTTTACCAAGATTTAATTAATCATTTATATTAGTGATTTTGTCTTCCTTTTTAAATATAATTTGAATAGGGTTTAATCCCATATACTTTTATTTGAATAATATTTATTACTTTATTTTATTTGGATTTGGATTATCTTTATTCCTTTTTCTTATGGATTTAATTCATGTTTTAAATTGTCTTCTAAATAATTTTCTTGGGATTTATTATTTAGTTTAGGCAATTGTTCTTTATTTAAATAAAATTGGATATGGTTCAATTCATATAATTTTATTTAAATAATCTTTTATTCTTTTTTATTATTCAATAAACTTTCATTTTTTTATGGATTTGGGCAAGATTTAATTTGTCTTTTAAATATTCCTTATTTATTTATTTATTTGTCTTATAAAATCCATATCATTTTATTTATAGATCCAGAATTGGTGATTCCAATTTGTATAATTTTATTTAATATTTTTTTGTCTTTTTAAATCTCTTTAGGATTAATTTGCTCACAATTTGGTATTGATTTTTAGTTTAGGAGATTTATTAGCTTTGGAAATTAATCCCTTTTATCTTATTATATTCTTAAGTTTTTGTCCATGGCTCCAAATTAAATGAAACCAATTTCTATGGTTTTATAATATTTTTGTTTATCATTTTTGATCATTTATAAATGTTTGTTGCCAAATTTTTATATTGAAGAAATCCATAGTCTTAGAGAGATCTTGGAAATGATTTTCTTCCATTAGGGTTTTAGGGTTTTGGTTTATTTTCCCAAGTGTTTAAATTCAAGATTCTTTCTGTGCATAAAATGCATTTGATCTTTGGAAGTGATTTCTTTCATTGATATTTGGGGTTTTGGTTTAAGTTTTCCAAATGTTTAAATTTCAAGATACATTCATTGATGAATGCATTTCACTTGATTGAAATTTTGTTGGATTCCCTTTTCATTCACATTTTTGTTCAACAAGGGTTTTGATGTTTCCATTTAGAAACAAAAAGTTTCTTTTCACCCTAAATTTCAACAATTGTTTCTTTTGTTTATTTATTTTTCACATTTCAAAATTTGGAAAATTTTGGGATGTGACATATATCCCTACCATGGATTAGAGTGTCCAACCGGAGAGTAGTTCAGGGTAGAATCATGAAGAGAATATATTTATTGAGAGTGTTCACTAGTGAAAGTATGATCCCTAGGCCTTGTTTCTAAACATTGAAACAACATTTACAACTAGATCTGTTACATGTTTGCTTGCTTCTAGTCTCTTCCACCCTGTCAAGCTCTTTTTTGGCACTATTGTCTTATAATCATCCATACCACTTGTATTTCATTATCTCTTCGCCGAACTAGTGCACCTATACACCTGACAAGTGTATTAGGTGTCTTGGGGACACAAGAGACTCCTTGTATCTTGATTGCAGGGTTGCTTGAGAGGGATACCTTTGACCACTTACTCCCTGAGTTCAATAAACCTTGGGTAATCCACTTAAGGGAAACTTGTTGCTGTTCTACAAACCTATGCACTGCGTTTAGCCTTAGTTTTCTTATGCTTTCAACTTAGAACTTTTTACTTCTTCTTTGTGGATTTGTGAGACAAGATCACTGGTATTTATTGACTATTATATTTGTGAGTTGTTTCAAATCAGTCGATTGGTGTTGGAAAAGAGTAGGAAGTTTCATGCTTAGGTGATACAAAAGGGAGCTTGTTTTGACTGTGACTTAGACTTTATCATGCCATGCTAGATGTTGTTTTAACCTTATGCTTAGTGATTATTGCTGTAGCATGACTTGTTCCAAACAACTGAGATTGCTTAATGTGCCTTGAAAGAATCATGTGTTGTTTTATCATACAAAATCATAATATTGTGGTATTCTCCTTAGATGCTTTGTTTGGGTTGACTTGGCACATGCTCACACCATGTTATGACTATAACCAATCACCTTAGCCTCTATGATCATTTAGTCTTTGACTTGTCGTACCACTTTATGCTTTGGTTAGTAATGTTTTGTCGCTCTGCATGATTATGGCCATTATTGCTCTCTTAGTTGGTTGCTCCCAGTCTTTTGCTAGCCTCAACTTGTATGAGTAAGCTCTACTCATGCATCCAACTCTCAATAAACAAGTTATTCCAAAGTGTCCACCATAAATTCCTATGCATGGTGTGTTACACCATTCTAAGTATATTCTTGTTTTATCTATCTTCTAAATTAAACTTGTTATGTGAAAAATTAGTGATTAAAGCTCTCACATACTTGATGGCACGCTTTATTTTTCTTGTCACTAATAAACTTGAACCATTGTGTCATCTATGTTGTATATGCTTTCACTTATAAGTTGGGAATTAGTAGAACCATGATGCCATGGGGAACGCTTTCAACATTGCACTTGTACATGTTACCCAGTTGACATCATGATCTTTTGTTTGCGGATGTCGACGGTGTGAAATAAAAGGGGAGCTTGTAAGTCCATGGAGTTATGTATGTGTGTTAGAGAAACGCCTGGGCCGCTAGCCTAAGCCATGCTTAATCATGGTGGAAACTTGCAGCATCACCATAGTGAGCAATCTATGAAGCATTCTTCTTATAAAAAAAGAGAGATAGAAAAAAATAGAAGAGAAAAAGAAAAAAAGAGGAAAAAAGAGAAAAAGGCACCATTTTCCCATGGTAAATAAGAAGATTGCTGAGATGCTCATTGTCTGCTTGCCTTGTCATTTTGATATGGGATAGCTCCTGTATCATGGGGCAAGGGGTACCCCGTTGGCAGTTCTCTATGATACACATGTACTTACTATGACAAGAACTTACCGGTGACTAAAGTTGAGTAGCATGAGGAGCGGCCCTCGTACTCAAGGTACATGAGATTGCCAACTTATACTTTGTCAAGCATATACTCCATATTTTGTTCACTTTAACCTTAATCACTTCAAGATGCTTATGATAGGGGAAATGAGAGCTGAAAGCTAACAAGTACCATAATTTTTGGAAGCTCTTTATGAAACTTGAAATCCTTGCTTCCCTTTGAAGGGACTTTCTTCCACTTTTATATTGAGTCTCCACCTTCTATCCTTAGGCACCAATTAAGAGAGCATAGTTGCCATTCTTAGTTCTATGTACATTGTCCCAAAACTTATTGATTGATTCATATTGTTGATATTGCTTGTTCTTGAACTATTTGTATCTAGTCACCCTTATGAACTTTGAAGGTGTCCTATGCATTTATGTTTTGCTACTCGATGAGGGACAAGCTGAATGACACTATGCTATGTTTTCTGTATGTGAAACAAACAAATGTCTTTTAATGCATTGTTATTCATGAATCTTTGTTTGTATCCTTTCATGTTCCAACATAGTTACTATGTATTATTGTTAGAACTACATCTTTCATGCTCATGTTTAGAGTACTTTGATCCCAGTTTTCAATGCTTGCAAATGGTTTGATCTTGATTGTGATGGTGCATGTCACCTCAAAAATTATTCTTTTTATCACTTACCTACTTGAGGATGAGCTGGAGTTAAGCTTGGGGATGCTTAATACGCCGCAAACATATCTATAATTTTTGATGCTCCATGCTTGTTTTATATCATTTGTCTTATGTTTTTTCTACACTTTGAGGTATTTTTATACACTTTCTAGAACTAACCTATTGACAAGATGCCACAGTGCCAGTTGCCCATTTTCTGCTGTTTTTGGTTTTAGAAAAGGTAAAAAATGAATATTCTCGGAATTGGATGGGACAAAAGCCAATCTTCATATTTTCCCCGGAACGATACGGAAAATCGAAGCAGAGACGGAGTAGGGAACCAGGGTGTCCACACCCTAGGGTGGCACGGGCCCACCCTGGGCGCGCCAAAAGGGGGTGTTGGCCCCCTGGGCCTCCACCGACCTTGCCTCCTTCGCCTATAAGTAGCCCCCGACTCAGAAACCCTAACTCATCTGGGAGAAAGCCACGAAAACCTCCGCAACACCACCGCCACTGAAGTGGAGATTCGGGGGACAGAAGTCTCTGTTCCGGTACACTGTCGGGACGGGGAAGTGCCCCTGGAGCCATATCCTTCGATATCCACCACCATCTCCATCGTCGTTGTTGATCCCCATGATGAGGAGGGAGTAGTTCTTCCTTGAGGCTAAGGGCTCTACCGGTAGCTATGTGTTAATCTCACTCTCTCTATGCATGATCATATTGTGATCAGGAGCTTTGTAATCAAGTAGAATCTACATAAATACTCAAGTGCTTCAATAGACATCTGCTCTCCCCACGTGTGTGAAAGTGACAGCGTGCACGTCATGGTGGCACTTAGGCTAGAGTTCATAAATATTCATCATGAGTATATTTGGAGTTGGATGTCTTTATGAAATTGTGGTGTTTGTTGGAACCATCTAGTGCTCAAGGTGACTGTGTGGGGTTATTTAGATGGGGAAGGCGGACTTTGAGGTGTGCTGTTATAGCCCTACCATGGATTAGAGTGTCCACCCGGAGAGTAGTTTAGGGTAGAATCATGAAGAGAATATATTTATTGAGAGTGTTCACTAGTGAAAGTATGATCCCTAGGCCTTGTTTCTAAACATTTAAACACCGTTTACAACTAGATCTGTTACATGTTTGCTTGCTTATAGTCTCTTCCACCCTGTCAAGCTCTTTTCTGGCACCATTGTCTTATAATCATACATACCACTTGTATTTCACTATCTCTTCACCGAACTAGTGCACCTATACACCTGACAAGTGTATTGGGTGTGTTGGGGACAAAAGAGACTTCTTGTATCTTGATTGCAGGGTTGCTTGAGAGGGATACCTTTGACCACTTCCTCACTGAGTTCTATACACCTTGGGTAATCCACTTAAGGAAAACTTGATGTTGTTCTACAAACCTCTACACTTGGAGGCCGAATAACTATCTACAATAATATAAGGGCATAGACATCAATGTAGTGAAAGCATGGGGAAATTCTTGCCTGGCAGTTCAGTTGCAGAATAATACCTTGCAGGTTTGATTGCAGGGTTGCTTGAGAGGGATACCTTTGACCACTTCCTCACTGAGTTCTATACACCTTGGGTAATCCACTTAAGGAAAACTTGATGTTGTTCTACAAACCTCTATACTTGGAGGCCGAATAACTATCTAGAATAATATAAGGGCATAGACATCAATGTAGTGAAAGCATGGGGAAATTCTTGCCTAGCAGTTCAGTTGCAGAATAATATAGATCCTAGTAATACTCCTGAGGCTCTTGATATTATCCTTGCTCAGCGTCTATCTAGATAAAAACCAAATACACAAGGGGCTAAAATAAATACATTGCACAATCATATGCAACAAGTAAATAAGATATGCCATGATGGAATGATGCACCATTTACATGGTATAGCATAGCATGGCATGGGTGAGGTGTGGGGTATAAGAATAAAGCATTTGATTAGGTTTTTAGTCATGTTTTGCTCCCATAAACATTTATATATACTTAATATTTATATGATGCATGCTTCAACTCATATCATGTAATTAATAGTCAGAACAGGCTCGTCAAGCTAATCGATTTAGACATATCATTTGTCGAATTCGGAGTTACGGATTTAAAGTTATGCAATATTTAAGAAATGGGCATTTATTAATATTTATTAATTCAAAAAAATTAATTTTATCAAATAATATTTTAAATGGCATATTCATATTCCTGGAATTTTTCATATTCGAAAACATATATTATTTGTATTATTTGAAATTATGAATTTAAAAAATATTTAAATGCAATAATTTGTATATGCTCAATTGTCAAAGGTTTGACTTGTTATGGTCAACTGATGTCAAATTTAAACACGTGGTTGAATTCATATTTGAAAAAAAAAATCATTTTGAAAGTTTATTCAAATTCAAATTATTTAAATAGATATGAATGCATTTACTTATACTCAAATTCTGATTTATTTTGAGTTTAGATAATAGGCAGATATTTTTCCCACTCGGGCAATTCCTACCCAGAGAGACAGACTGTCGGCCCGTGAGCTGGGAGGGGCCACTGGGCGCGCGTTCAACGGGGTGATGACACGTGGTTGCGTGGGGACTGTGGATTGATACTTGCATTTCCCAGGTACCTTTTTTGCAAAAGACATGGACGATGCTCATGAGTGGCTGACATGCGGGTCTTCGGTGGGACTATAGGTTGATAATCAGACAACGTAGGGACCCTGCTGCAAAAATGCTACGTGGGTGCTAGTTTGATGACTGACGAATATGAAAGTCAGATATCGGCGTGCGACGGCTCTGGCGTTATTCCGACAAGGTTCGCAACTAAAAGGCGACGCTAAGTGAAACGGCTCAAAAACAAGAAATGAAGAGGGTGTCTCGGTCTACAACTTTTGTTCAGCTGTCACCGCCGGAGGTGGACTGAAGCGGCAGGAATCTTAGCGGGAACAGGGCGGGAAGGTTGTCCTGCTGCAGGTGGCTTGCTACTGGCGATGCTCAGCACGCGCGTGCGCACGCTGGCGTGCGACAGCAAGGGCGGCTGAGAGGCTAGACAGAGCACGGCGAGGCCAAAGAGAGGTGGGGCGAAGCGGGGTCTCACCAAGGCATTGGCGGGACAACGACGACAGAGGCGGTGGTGAGACAGTGAAGAGCAGGGCGTCTACGGAAGCGTGACATGACATGGCGAGCGACAATGTCCTGGCGTGTGCTGTCATGACGTTCCGGGCTTCCTCCTCGTGGACTGGGGCTCGAGCAGCACTGCGGCGTCGGGTGCAGCTCTAGAGCATGGGCTCCTTGACTTGAGGCCAGGAGATCGATGGCGGCAGAAGGGACGGTGGTCTGGCATACTGGCGGCGGCTGCTGGCCAGGGCGGCTAGGGTTTTGGCACAGAGGAGAAGAATGAAGAGTGATGTAGATCGCCAGACAGAGGGGTGGTTGGGGATAATAATTAGGAGGACACCTCTCCTATCATTGTCGTTTTACGCGCCCATAGATGGAGCGAGGACAGGGAGGCCACGGGAGCAAAGTGGTGCACGTGATCGGCTTCCGGGAAGAAAAATAGGTCACGTGGGTTGCGCTTGCTGCTGGGCTGGTCGGGTTGCACCAGGTAGAGGCCAGGAGGGGTGCGCGCGGTGCATAACTGCTGCTAATGTCGTGCCAGGGAGATAAGCCAAAGACAGGTTCAGGTTGGGGCCTTGATAGCTAGAGTTTTAGTCTAGCTAGGCTAGAAGAGAGGAAGGGAGAGATAGAGCTAGGGTTTAGTTGGATCTATAAGGGGTAGGTTTAGGGTTTAGAGAGGTAGCTAGGTTGGTTAGATGGTTTAGGGTTTTGGATAGGATAGGTAGATTAGATTAGCTTGATATTTTCCTTTGTTTATTTTTATATGCTTTTTTTTGATTGTGTGAAACCAATCTATGCAAAAACTTCCCAAAACAACATGGTCAAAAGAATCAAGAAGGAAACAAGATGGGAAAAGGAAAAGAACTATGGTAGTTCTACAATACTTTGGAAGCATCTTGTTTGAATCTAAACCAAACAAGATTCTCACAAATTCAAAAGAGAACTAGAAGAAGGAAGAAGGCATGAGTTGCATGGGGCATGCATTAGTAGTAAATGCCACACTCATCCTTGTACAAAAAATGGAATGACACATGGTAATTTATCTAAACATACTTAAAATTGAATAAATACCAAGCAAAGGAAAAAAGGGAGCTTTATTCCCATATGGACTAAATATATGAGTATGCAAGAATATATGTGGACATGCTTGTGGGTATGATCCACCTGCCATCATATATCCATAATTATATTCCTTCATGATCATATATTCAAATTCAAACCATATGGAAGATTATGAACAATTTCAACTCACATAGCATGCAAAGGTGGCCATGTGGCTCCACATAATTGGCAATTGTGAAAACAATAGAAAACATATATGGGAGCATGTAGATTTAGAAGTGGATCCAGCCTATCATATGTGAGCTAGACAAAAGCCAAAAGAAATGCAATTCTCATATATGGTTTGGATGGTGGGATTATAAGGTGGTGACAAAGAAAAAGTGGTGGAGTTGGAAAATATATGCCCACAACTCAACTTGGGCATCAAGCAATTTATTAAGAAGCAAATACAATATATCAAGAGGTAAATACAAGTGATACAGTATAATGCATATGGGATAAGAACCAAATGAAAGGGGTTTTATATGATGCTCAAATGCAAGGTGGCATGGTGACATGAGCATGATATAATGATGATGCAATGAATGACATATAGTAAGTAGCAATATATAGACTAGGCAAGTAGAATTGCAATTGTTAGACAATTGGGATGCTACAACTCGCCCCCACTAAAGAAGAATCTTGCCCGAGATTCCTTGGAAAATAAAAATACCAAGGAGAGGTGGGTGTTCTGAACGAAGGTGATCCTCACGTTCCCAAATTGCTTCATCAACAGAATGGTGTGATCACTGCACATTGCAAAATTTATAGAATTGTTGCGAGTCTATCATTTTGCTTCTTCGAAACAAAGGACTTGAAGCCTTGGATGATTGTTTTGAGGAAAGAAAGATGGATGAACAGAGCTCAGGTACTCGAGAGAAAACATCAGAAAGGAATAGATCCACTTGTTGAAGGAATTTTGAAAGGACGATGCATTAAGGAAAAAGAATAGACACATCTTAGGATTAAAGATTTAAAGATGCAAGTGAAGGTGATTCTTTCTTTCGATGGAAGAAAAGAACGATTTTTGGAGAATTTATCAACCACTATGAAAATAGAATTGTTTCTTCCCTTAGATTTAAGAAATGAAGTCCAGAAAACAATATTGCCTTCAAACAATAGAGTTCCTTGATATCAACGGAAAGATTTGGGTTCCTAAATTCTCGGATTATATTCTTCTCGTGCCGGTAAGGACCAAAGGATCATGCAAAGGAGGTGTGTAGATTTATCTCCTCGGGAAATAGTGACACGAGTTTATGGTGGAATCTAGAAAAGAAGTTGAAGATCTGGAGTTATTGTAGAGATACTTATTGCTTTCCTTAACCATGAGGTTATTGCAACATATTTTTCGATTGATGGCATTGGTCATGATTGGATTTACCAAAAATAAAACAATTGTAGAAAGTAAGTTAGACATAACTTCCATCCATCTTGTATGATGATGTAGAACGCCGGTCGAATGAAGAAGGTAGAGAAGATTTGCATTTGTTTCCACCGGATCATTGAAGATTATGCTCCATCTTGAAATAGACGAGACCACAAACCGGAGATTATTGATTACATTTTTGAGAGAACCCTCCGGAAAACAAGGACAAAAGTAAAAGTATCAAGAGATAAAGGCCACTTCTGACTTACATGGAAGGAGTAAAATCGCATTCATCCACCTATTCAATGTACAAGAGCGAATGATAAGAGTAGTGGTATGGTAGCTACTCCATCCCGCACCCAAAATATTACTACGTACATGAATAGGAAAACTATGCAACCCAACTCTCAGAATTTTAATCTAAAGATCTTTATAAGGAGAAAATCATGAAGCTCCATAAGAAAACAAGGATTTGATGCAAACAATCCATCGGATCCAAAGTAGATAAATATGATGATGTTATCATCGTTTTGGGAGTCCCAAGCCATCAGAAAAGATATAAAGAAGATCATAGAAATAGATGAAGGATTGAATAGATAGATTGAGGAGAGCAACCAAAACTTGAATAGAAGAATTAATAAAGATCTGAAAAACTTCGTGGCATGCGGTGGATTGAGGATAGAAGATAAATCTAGATGGTTTCAAAATATTTCTTGATGAGTGTAAGACCAAAAGAATTTCATGTCCTTCTTAAGAATATTTGATAAAGATTCAGCCTTGTTGAAGAAATCTTTAGCAGAACGACGATGATAACTTGCCAAACAAGGAAAACTCAGGAGTTGGTTGAAACTAATGATGGGTGAAGGTTAACAATTGATTTGATGATTCTAGGATTGTAACAATGTCTATAGCAGAAGGACATGGTCGAGATAAGTGACTTTAGAAGGTCAGGATTTACACTTTGAGGACTCTACACATATGTGGTGTTCTCGAATCTTGAGACGATGAGAAGAATATGTTTTTCATGTTCTTCCATTGATATGGAATAGGCGAGAATATCATTGTAACATCCCTAAAATCATGTTTCCAAAGATTGCATATCATCCATGCATGCATAATCATTTAGGGATCAATTTCAAACTCATTTCCAAGAAAACAGAAGCATTGAGTGCTTATTATTTTATGTAGACAAGCATTGATCCAATGCTACTCTCTAGTGAGAGAATATTGGTTTCAAACCAAGATTTGTTTGTTCATAAGTTGGTTTGATTGAGTTCCAAAGCTTGGACAAAATTTCCAAAAACAAAATATGGTTTTAAAACCATTTTCCTATCTTTATCAAATCTTGTGCTAAGGCACTGTTTATTTTTAAATTTCAATGGAACCAAGCAAGTCTAATAAGACAGCATGGTTTTACACTCAAAAATGTGCAGGTTTTATTTTACAAAAATCCAGAACAAGTTTGAAATCAAACACATTTGATTTTATTTGAATTTGTTTCCTGAAAATCGATTTAGAAAACAAAAAAGGGTAAGGAATTAGAACTGGGCCAGGCGCTACCTTTTCGGCCTAGTAGACAAAGCAGCCCACCCGGGTTTCCCTCTCTCCCTCTGTTTCTCACCCACCCGCACACCCCTCCCTCGCTGACACTCCGGACCCACCGCCACCTCAGCGTCGTCGTTAATCCCGCGCCGAAGGAACTGCTCCTCTCTGTCGTTTCTTCCCGAATCAAATCCGATTGATTGCGCTTGATTCCCGGCATAATTGCGCCACTCATCCTCGCTACTTAAACCCCCTCTGCCCCCTCTCCATTTCCCCCCAAACCCCAAGCACTGAGCGCTCCCAGGCTGCGAGAATTCCTCGCCGCTCCGACGACCGCAGCGTCGATTCCGGCCAACCCCGACCACCCCTCTGCTCCTGGTTCACACGAGTAGGCTCCACTTCACCTTGCGCACCTCCCAGTACCACTGGCTTGCCCGCGCGTTCCCCAGAGCATCGGCAACACAATCGACTGAGCGCCGCTGTCTTCGGCTTCAACTCCGATGACCTCCAGTGGTAATTTCCGACCGCCCCTTTCCCTCTCGTTGACACCCGCATGACTAGTATCGTCTTACGCATCTGACCCACCACTTCTTTTGCCTTGGCATGATCTGTACCCTCGCCAACGTCGATGAACAGAAGCATCTGTCGCCAGTAGGAACTACGACAAGCAATCCCCGTCAACCTCGAGCGCCCCTTCACCAACCAAGCACACCTTGAGCATCAGCAATGCACGGCGAACTCGGTGAGCTATTTCCCCCTCTCCCGCGCTTCCTGTATCGCCGGAAACATCACCACCCGAGCGCGCCGCCGCCGGCCACCGTCGCAGCGCCGCTCGATTATGGTATGTTAGTTTTGAGCCGTTAGATCTAGATCCAACGCGTACGATAAACGACTTAAGCGAAGCGATATGATTAGATCTGGGCCATGCGCAGTCACTTTAATCCAACGGCCCTCATCGATCGATCCGTGCGAATCGGTATCAACGAATCAGAAGCTGCCGCGTGGCTAGGAATTAGATTTAAAAATCTGAATTAGATCTATTAGTGTTTCAAACTTGTAAAATTCATAACTTTTGATCCACACGTTCAAATTTTGTAAATTTTATATCTTTGGAATCAGGAGAGAAAATCCTATCTGTTTATGCAATGTGTTTAATGTTTTGCCTCTGTAAAAATGGTTATTTTTGCAGAGACATTTGTAGGCTAATTTGAGTATGGAAATTATTTGAAAAATGTTTTAAAGATCAAATAAAGCTTATTTTGAGTATCTTGGTCTTGTTTGTATTTCAGTACTATACACTTGTCTTGTTTGGTGTATAAAAACCATCACATGGCATTTGCATGCATTCATATATTTTTGTTTGTATATTTTGTTATGTGATTTTTGGTGCCATTATTTTATGTGTAGATTTTGGTGCTAATAGTGATTGTGGTTGTGAAGATTGTTGCTACTCCCCAAACTACCAAGGCAAGTGGTGCTTCGTGATTTTATCCCTATAATTTCACCTATGCATTAGAAATATTTTGTATAGGATTTGCATGAGTATTTTGCTAAGTTACTATATGCTATGCTTGGGAAATCCTAGTAGTTGTAGCAATGTTAGAATTTCCTCTAAGTAAGATACATGCTTTTACCATGCTTAGCCTATCTAGTAACAACCAAGGGTGGATTGTATATTCATGTTATGAGAAATATTTCTAAGTCTTTGACTTGTGTTTTTGCTTAATAAAACAACTAAGTGAATGAAACACCTGGGTGGAATGGAAAGAATGGTTTGTGTTGAGTGGTTATACAAGGCCCATTTCTATGGTTTACCTTGTGTATCTCACTTGTGGAAAGCCACCCAGGAACAAAGGGATTTGTGAGGCCAAATGTTAAGAAGCTTCTAGTGCAGCCACATGGCATTATGGGCTCTGCGTGGATCACATAGGTTGCAGTAACTTAGCCATTTGGACAGTTGGTGGTAGTGGGATGATAGGTTGGAACGCGTCCATTTGGTCTAAGGGAAGGCTTCTGAAAGGTCCTGTCTTGGTGAAAATCAAGTCTTGTGGGGAAAGTGCACAACCTCTGCAGTTGGAAGAATCTAAGTATTTAGCCATGTCCCTGGTATTGGACAACTTGAGCATCAAGACATGGAAGCTATCAAGAATCTCCTCATCCCAATTTTCTAAGTTAAAACTTGTGGTTGAACAAGGGTGAAGGTACACCAATTTCTATTGGTGTTTCCTTGGGAAAGTTTTGTCAAAGAAAAACTTAGTGTTTTCAACAGATAGTTAAAACCTATTTTGAGCAAAGCAAGTCTAAGCTACACTTAGCCAAATTCATGTAGTATCTAGATGTTGATATTTTACTATCACTTGCCAATACTATTCCAAAAGTATTGACCCACTGTGGCTATAACTTGTGATGTTGCAGGTTACTCTGATGATGATTAGGGGTTATGAGTCTACACTCAACATGCTAGCTTGTGGAACATGAAGACTTATTTATCTTATTCTATATTTGAACTCTTGTATTAGGCCTGTGGCCATGGAGTTGTAAAAGACTATGTTTTTCTCTGGAATGATATGTAATAATGACCTTTGTAGCTGTGTACTTCATCTTAAACTGTGGATGCTAGCATTGATCTAGGGACTAGCATTGCAATCACATGGGATCTTTACCTTTATAAAGGTGGGATCTTACAGATGGTATTAGAGCACTGTGTTGCCTGTAGGATTATGAACCTAGGATTGGATTAGAAACCACTAAGGAAAAATTTTCAACAATTTCCACACTTTTCTTTTTCTTCTCATAAACTTTTCTAATTCTTCTTTCTCATCTCTATTTGTAGATGAACTCCATCAACGAAGCTGTAAGGAAGGGACCACTCATGACCATGACCCTAGAGTGTGAGACTGAATTTCCAAAGGCCCTCAAGAACCTTATGGTTACCATGGGGATACATGGTGCAGCTGTGTACAAAGGTTTCCCTGTGATGGATGAAGGAGAAGAATATTGGTGGGTGCAACTTCACTTGTACAAAAACAAGGAAGACAACCACAAAGAATTAGGATTCTGTATGGTCACCAACTCAGTGATGCACACCACATTCTTTGATTCTGCAAGGGATGCATCTTGGAAGGACATCAAAGAGCTTGGTGATAGACTCAAGTGCAGAATGCTCAACACCCAAAATGACCTTAGGGAAGAAAAGAGGCATACCCAAGAGTTGGAAACTACCAACCAACAACTAAGGGAAGACATCATATACTTGATTTGGGAATCTTGTGAACAAGATAGGTTGATGGCTACTAAGGATGCTTTGATAGCCATTTTGTCTAGTGAGTGAGTGTTGTAACGTACTTCGTTAGTTGGACCACCACACTTATCATTTTATTTCCAATTTTTTGTCTAAAATATGTTGAACCTTGGATGCTTGTAATGGATTTTTTTGTGCCATGATTTGTGTGTTTGTTTGCAAATGATATGCATGTGATGCTTTGTCTTGTGATTTTCTCTGTCTATGTTGATTCTAACTTTTTCTATCTTATAAAATAGATGCCTAATGTTACTACCAGCACGGCTGAAGAGTTCAAGGGAACTCGTTTTGGCACTCGTCTTATTGAGCTCACTAGTGTGCTCAATCTTCCGCTTCCTAGCATCATGATGCTTCCCCTCACCAAGTTTGAGAGGAAAGACCTTTGGGGATTCAAGGTTACTCAACTAGGACGCCAGATTGAGCTAGCCACGGAGGCTATCACCTTCAAGATTATGCATGATGATAAAGAGAGAGGCCTAGAGGTAGTAATGCAGGTTTACTTGGGCGTTTGCTAGGGAGGCACTCTCGGGAGATTAGAGGTACTCACTTCCACGCCTTCGGGAGACGTGACGAGGATGGTGAGGCTATTGAGTTCGAGGATACTGCTAGAGAGACGGCAGAGCTGATTCGTCTGTACCTTCAGGACCTAGAGGTTCTACTTAGGCAACTAGATACTGATAGGACAAACGTCATGCTTAGCAATGACGAGCTCCAGGTGCAGCTTCGTGAGAAGGACAAGCTCTTCGTGGAGCAAGACGAGATAGTCAAGGAAATGGAGGCCAAGTTTGAGAGTCAATATAGGAAGTTCAAGAGTCAAGAGAAAAGAGTCCAAGATAGGAACAAGAGGATTCGAGAGATGACTGCAGAACTAGAGGCCAAGGACTTCGAGCTCGAGCATCAGCAGGGAGTGATTTAGAGACTTCGTTCACAAAAGAGGGCTCTCTAAGCCAAGGTAGAGGCCTTGACCACCAATGTCGAGGAATACAAGACTGCTATGGAGAATGCAGGTCTTACACTTGTTGATGAAGAGGTTGATGCAGAGGAGTAGTGATGACTACTCATTTATCTTTATTTACCATGCTTTTGATTATTGAGTATCAATGATCATCCAACATGTGGATGGCTCGCTATTGGTGTGTTTGCTTCTTAAACTTGTTATCTTTGTTGTTAAACTTTTGTTATTTTAACGCTTGTTTGGTGTTTGTTTATGCGATGTATTGTGCATGTTAAGCATCTATGGGTATCTCATTCTTATCCTTATGAAAACCACAGATGCCTCCTCGACGTTCCAACCCCAACCCAAACAACAACAATGTCACCCCCGAGATGCAGCAGCTGATGACAACACAGACACAGCTGATGCAGATGATGACTACTTTCATGCAGAATCAGAATAACAACAATAACAACAACAACAACAATCAGAATAATCCACCAGGTTTTGACATGCTCACCAGATTCCTAAGACTGAGGCCTGCAAAGTTCTCAGGGACTACTGATCCCATGGTGGCCAATGATTGGCTACGCTCAGTGAACAAGGATTTGGTAACTGTTGGCTGTACCGATGAGGAGAAAGTCAGGTTTGCAGCACACTTGTTGGAAGTACCAGCAGCTACTTGGTGGGATAACTTCCAGATCACCACTCCCATTGAGGATGTGACATGGGCTATCTTTGAAGATGGTTTCCGTACCGCTCACATCTCATCCGGAGTGATGAGCTTGAAGAAGAAGGAATTCCATAACCTGAAGCAGCGCCACCGCAGCGTGGCTGAATATATTGAAGAGTTCAACAATCTGGCGCGTTATGCACCGGATGAAGTTGATACAGATGCCAAAAGGAAAGAGAAGTTCCTCGAAGGACCGAACGATGAACTGAATCTGCAATTATCTGTGGCCTATGTACCCACCTATCAATCTCTTTGTGACAAGGATACCATCTTGGAGATCAAGATGAAACAGGTTGAAAGCAGAAAGAGGAAACACAACTCTGATAAGCACATCTCGGGATCGTCTCACAAGCGTTCCCATTATGATGATAATGGGAGTTCTGGATCCCACAAGCATGGAAAGTACAATAGCCACCACAACCACAACCGTCATCATGACAACAAGCATCACCGTAGTCATGACAATGACAAGTACAAAAATCACAAGACTGGATACAAAAGCCAACACCATGGAGGTAGTGGAAGCCAACCTGTCAAGAAGGATCTTAGTCAGGTTGAATGTTTCAAGTGCAAGAAGATGGGGCATTATGCAAATGAATGCCCAGAAAAGAAAGTTGAAGGACCCAACAAGCCCAACCCTTTCCAAAAGGGACAAGTGAACCACATCAATGTGGAGGAAATCTATGAGGAACCTGATGCTGTTGCTAGTAAGTTCAAACTCAATTCTGTTCCAGCATTTTTTCTCTTTGATACTAGTACATCACATTCGTTCATATCAAGAGCATTTGTTGAAAGAAATGAATTTCCAGTAGAAACAATTGGGTGTCCTATAAAAGTAAGTTCTCCTAGCGGAGAAATGATAGTGAACTCAGGATGTCATGATCTAGTCATAGAGTTTGGGAAGTATAAGTTTCCCGTTAATCTGATAATCCTAAATTCCCAAGGATTGGATGTCATTTTGGGAATGGACTGGATGACCAAGCACAAGGGAGTTCTAGATTGTGCCAACCATACTGTCACACTCACAACCCCAGAAAATAAAAGGATAAGATTCAAGACTAACTTTGAATCAATAGGGAGTAAGGTAAATTCTCTTAAGGGGGTTAGCATAGACAGTGTGCCAGTTGTGAGTGAACATCTGGATGTGTTTCCGGAAGAACTGCCAGGAATGCCACCAGATAGAGATGTGGAGTTTCTTATTGACTTGCTACCAGGATCGGGACCAATAGCAAAGAGACCATAAAAGATGTCAGTTGATGAGTTGAAAGAACTCAAGAAACAACTTGGAGAACAGTTGCAGAAAGGATTTATTCAACCAAGTTCTTCATCTTGGGGAGCACCAATTTTGCTTAAGTCAAAGGTTATGCATAGATTACCGTTCACTCAATGAGGTGACTATCAAGAACAAATACCCTTTGCCTAGAATCAATGACTTGTTTGATCAGTTAGAAGGAGCCTGTGTGTTCTCAAAGATTGATCTCCGATCAGGTTATTTCTAGCTCAAGATAAGAGAACAAGACATACCTAAGACAACTTTCACCACTAGGTATGGATTGTATGAGTACACCGTGATGCCAGTTGGTTTGACCAATGCACCAGCTTACTTCATGAATATGATGAATAAGGTGTTCATGGAGTTCCTTGACAAGTTTGTTGTCATTTTCATCGATGACATTTTGATCTACTCCAAGAGCAAGGAAGAGCATGAAGGACATTTGCATTTGATACTTGAGAAGCTTAGAGAGCATAAGTTGTATGCCAATTTCAGCAAGTGTGAATTTTGGTTAAACGAAGTTGGCTTTCTTGGACACGTTGTGTCAGGAGATGGTGTAGCAGTTGATCCCGCAAAAGTGTTAGCTATAACTGAATGGGAATCTCCTAAGTCAGTGAAGGAGGTTCGTAGTTTCCTTGGCTTGGCAGGATACTACAGAAGATTTATTGAAAATTTCTCCAAGGTAGCTAAGCCAATGACTGAGTTACTAAAGAAAGACAAGAAGTTTGCTTGGTCTGAAGGATGTGAACTCAGTTTTCAAGAATTAAAGAAGAGACTAGTGACAGCACCAGGCTTATGTCTGCCAGACTTGGAGAAGGATTTCCAAGTGTATTGTGATGCATCTCATCATGGATTGGGTGCAGTTCTAATGCAAGAAGGGAAAGTTGTGGCTTATGCCTCGAGACAACTCAAAACTCATGAGGTAAATTACCCTACTCATGATTTAGAGTTAGCCTCTGTTGTCCATGCACTCAAAACATGGAGACATTATCTTTTGGGAAAGCGATGTGAAGTGTTCACATATCACAAGAGTTTGAAGTATATCTTCACCCAGAAAGAAATCAACATGAGACAAAGAAGATGGCTAGAACTCATCAAGGACTATGACTTGAGTTTGCAATACCATCCCGGTAAAGCAAATGTTGTAGCAGATGCTCTAAGTCGTAAGGTATTTGTGAATGGCCTTACTAAGGGAGAGTTGCCAGATGATCTGTGTGCCCAATTTAGAGATCTCAGATTGGAGATTGTACCTGAAGGACATCTCATGTCATTGGATGTTCAACCCACTTTGTTGGACAAAATCAAAGAAACCCAAAAGACAGACAAGGAAATTGAAGAGATCAATGAAAAGATTGGTAAAGGAAAAGCCAAAGGATTCCATGAAGACGAACATGGTACTTTATGGTATGGAAAACGTATCTGTGTTCCACAAGATCCGGAGCTTCGGAAACTGATTTTACAAGAAGCACAGAACTCACCATATTCCATTCATCCGGGTAACACCAAAATGTACATGGATATGAAGGAAAGATTTTGGTGGAATAATCTCAAGAAGGACATCGCCAAACATATTGCTTTGTGTGATGTATGTAGTCGAGTGAAAGCGGAACATTAGAAACCAGCAGGATTGCTACAACCACTACCTATTCCTGATTGGAAGTGGGACAAGATTGGCATGGATTTCATCACTGGATTGCCAAGGACCAGGTCAGGATATGATTCTATTTGGGTAGTAGTGGATCGCCTAACTAAAGTGGCTCATTTCATACCCGTGAAGACAACCTACACAAGTGCTAAGTTGGCCAAGATATACATGAATAGGATTGTGTCTCTGCATGGAGTACCCAAGAGTATTGTGTCTGATAGGGGGACTCAATTTACTTCTCATTTTTGGAGGCAACTACATGAGTCATTGGGAACGATATTGAGATTCAGCACTGCTTTTCATCCTCAGACTGATGGACAGACAGAAAGAACCAACCAGATTCTTAAAGACATGTTGAGAGCATGTGCCCTAGATTATGGAGCTAGTTGGGATGAAAGTCTGCCTTACGCAGAATTCTCTTACAATAACAGCTATCAAGCCAGTATTGAGATGGCACCATTTGAGTTTCTCTATGGGAGAAAGTGTACCACCCCATTACTATGGAATGGTGTGGGAGAAAGAAATTTGTTCGGACCAGAACTAATCAAAGAGGCTGAAGAGAAAGTCAAGCTTGTAAAGGACAGATTGAAGATAGCACAGTCCCGACAAAAGAGCTACGGAGATCCTAAGCATAGAGAAGTCACCTCTGAAGTGGATGATAGAGCTTATCTTAAAGTATCACCACTTCGTGGAGTGAAGAGATTTGGAGTCAAAGGAAAATTGGCCCCAAGATATGTTGGACCATTCAAAATTCTGAGTCGTAAAGGAGAAGTAGCTTATGAGATTGAATTGCCAGAATCATTGTCTGTCTTTCACAATGTGTTTCATGTGAGTCAGCTAAAGAAATGCCATCCAGAAATGTAAGAGACTTCTTTGAAGGATACTATACCTTTGGAGGAGGTTCAATTGGAAAGTGATCTCACTTATGAAGAAAAACCTATCAAGATTCTTGAAACTGCAGAAAGAGTTACTCTGACTAAGACTATCAAGTTCTGCAAGGTTCAATGGAACCATCATTCCGAAGAAGAAGCAACATGGGAAAGAGAAGATGATCTTCGGAAAGACCACCCTCACCTATTTGCTAGCCAATCCGAATCTCGAGGGCGAGATTCACCTTAAGGGGGTTAGATTTGTAACATCCCTAAAATCATGTTTCCAAAGATTGCATATCATCCATGCATGCATAATCATTTAGGGATCAATTTCAAACACATTTCCAAGAAAAGAGAAGCATTGAGTGCTTATTATTTTATGTAGACAAGGATTGATCCAATGCTACTCTCTAGTGAGAGAATATTGGTTTCAAACCAAGATTTGTTTGTTCATAAGTTGGTTTCGTTGAGTTCCAAAGCTTGGACAAAATTTCCAAAAACAAAATATGGTTTTAAAACCATTTTCCTATCTTTATCAAATCTTGTGCTAAGGCACTGTTTATTTTTAAATTTCAATGGAACCAAGCAAGTCTAATAAGACAGCATGGTTTTACACTCAAAAATGTGCAGGTTTTATTTTACAAAAATCCAGAACAAGTTTGAAATCAAACACATTTGATTTTATTTGAATTTGTTTCCTGAAAATCGATTTAGAAAAAGAAAAAGGTTAAGGAATTAGAACTGGGCTAGGCGCTACCTTTTCGGCCCAGTAGACAAAGTAGCCCACCCGGGTTTCCCTCTCTCCCTCTGTTTCTCACCCACCCGCACACCCCTCCCTCGCTGACACTCCGGACCCACCGCCACCTCAGCGTCGTCGTCAATCCCGCGCCGGAGGAACTGCTCCTCTCTGTCGTTTCTTCCCGAATCAAATCCGATTGATTGCGCTTGATTCCTGGCGTAATTTCCCTGCTCATCCTCGCTACTTAAACCCCCTCCGCCCCCTCTCCATTTCCCCCCAAACCCCAAGCACTGAGCTCCCCCAGGCTGCGAAAATTCCTCGCCGCGACCTCGCTGCTCCGACGAACCGCAGCGTCGATTTCGGCCAATCCCGACCACCCCTCTGCTCCTGGTTCACACGAGCAGGCTCCACTTCACCTTGCGCACCTCCTAGTACCACTGGCTCACCCGCACGTGCCCCAGAGCGTCGGCAACACAATCGACTGAGCGCCACCGTCTTCGGCTTCTACTCCGACGACCTCCAGTGGTAATTTCTGACCGCCCGTTTCCCTCTCATTGACACCTGCGTGACTAGTATCGTCTTGCGCATCTGACCCACCGCTTCTTTTGGGTTGGCATGATCTGTACCCTCGCCAACATCGACGAACAGAAGCATCTATCGCCAGTAGGAACTACGGCGAGCAATCCCCGTCAACCTCGAGCGCCCCTTCGCCAACCAAGCACACCTTGAGCATCAGCAACGCACGGCGAACTCGGTGAGCTATTTCCCCTCTCCCGCGCTTCCTGTATCGCCAGCAACATCACCGCTCGAGCGCGCCGCCGCCGGCAACCGTCGCAGCGCCGCTCGATTATGGTCTGTTAGTTTTGAGCCGTTAGATCTAGATCCAACGCGTACGATAGACGACTTAAGCGAAGCGGTATGATTAGATCTGGGCCGTGCGCAGTCACTTTAATCCAACGGCCCTCATCGATCGATCCGTGCGAATCGGTTTCAGCGAATCAGAAGCTGCCGCGTGGCTAGGAATTAGATTTAAAAATCTGAATTAGATCTATTAGTGTTTCAAACTTGTAAAATTCATAACTTTTGATCCACACGTTCAAATTTTGTAAATTTTATATCTTTGGAATCAGGAGAGAAAATCCTATCTGTTTATGCAATGTGTTTAATGTTTTGCCTCTATAAAATGGTTATTTTTGCAGAGACATTTGTAGGCTAATTTGAGTATGGAAATTATTTGAAAAATGTTTTAAAGATCAAATAAAGCTTATTTTGAGTATCTTGGTCTTGTTTGTGTTTCAGTACTATACACTTGTCTTGTTTGGTGTAGAAAAACCATCACATGGCATTTGCATGCATTCATATATTTTTGTTTGTATATTTTGTTATGTGATTTTTGGTGCCATTATTTTATGTGTAGATTTTGGTGCTAATAGTGATTGTGGTTGTGAAGATTGTTGCTACTACCCAAACTACCAAGGCAAGTGGTGCTTCATGATTTTATCCCTATAATTTCACCTATGCATTAGAAATATTTTGTATAGGATTTGCATGAGTATTTTGCTAAGTTACTATATGCTATGCTTGGGAAATCCTAGTAGTTGTAGCAATGTTAGAATTTCCTCTAAGTAAGATACATGCTTTTACCATGCTTAGCCTAGCTAGTAGCAACCAAGGGTGGATTGTATATTCATGCTATGAGAAATATTTCTAAGTCTTTGACTTGTGTTTTTGCTTAATAAAACAACTAAGTGAATGAAACACCTGGGTGGAATGGAAAGAATGGTTTGTGTTGAGTGGTTATACAAGGCCCATTTCTATGGTTTACCTTGTTTATCTCACTTGTGGAAAGCCACCCAGGAACAAAGGTATTTGAGAGGCCAAATGTTAAGAAGCTTCTAGTGTAGCCACATGGCATTATGGGCTCTGCCTGGATCACATAGGTTGCAATAACTTAGCCATTTGGACAGTTGGTGGTAGTGGGATGATAGGTTGGAACGCGTCCATTTGGTCTAAGGGAAGGCTTCTGAAAGGTCCTGTCTTGGTGAAAATCAAGTCTTGTGGGGAAAGTGCACAACCTCTGCAGTTGGAAGAATCTAAGTACTTAGCCATGTCCCTGGTATTGGACAACTTGAGCATCAAGACATGGAAGCTATCAAGAATCTCCTCATCCCAATTTTCTAAGTTAAAACTTGTGGTTGAACAAGGGTGAAGGTACACCAATTTCTATTGGTGTTTCCTTGGGAAAGTTTTGTCAAAGAAAAACTTAGTGTTTTCAACAGATAGGTAAAACCTGTTTTGAGCAAAGCAAGCCTAAGCTACACTTAGCCAATTCATGTAGTATATAGATGTTGATATTTTACTAAGGTATCACTTGCCAATACTATTCCAAAAGTATTGACCCACTGTGGCTGTAACTTGTGATGTTGCAGGTTACTCTGATGATGATTAGGGGTTATGAGTTTACACTCAACATGCTTGCCTGTGGCACATGAAGATGAAGACTTATTTATCTTATTCTATATTTGAACTCTTGTATTAGGCATGTGGCCATGGAGTTGTAAAAGACTATGTTTGTCTCTAGAATGATATGTAATAATGACCTTTGTATCTGTGTACTTCATCTTAAACTGTGGATGCTAGCATTGATCCAGGGACTAGCATTGTAATCACAGGGATTTTTACCTTTATAAAGGTGGGATCTTACAATCATCAAAATATACCGCCAAAAAAGATAAACATAAACACCAAGGGTTGGTGTTTAGAAGGATGCATTGAAAATAATAGATTATCTGGCCCTTCGGGTAAGAAGAGAGATACTACCTTTAAGAGAAGCTATCATAGATAAAAGAACAAGGTTCTCTCATATCAAAGAGAACCTTTGCAGATATGGAGTCCAAATAGAAGTGAAGCGTGATAAACAGATGATAGACCACTGTAGTGCTTTAAGAAACTTTCAGATTTCCAAAGATACTTGCATATGATATAGATATGATCACGATGTAACTCAACACAAGAGATAACCGCCATCATTTGGAGGATAAGATTGATAGCATTGACCATACTCCACTCATGATAAGCGTCATATGGCTATACCGAGAACCAAATTACAATCGCAAGCATCGGATCCACATAAGTTATGTATTTAGCAGAAAAGAATTTGAAGATGAAGTAAAAACTTTAGATTGAAGCGCCGGTAGCAAAGATCGATTTTACATGTACATGCCGACGAAAGAATGTGAAACATGTATCACACACGAATAAAAAGGAGTGTGGAAACACAAATGTACCAAAGAAAAATTTTCCTCATTTTTTGGCATTAAAATACCAATAGATGTGAAAAACCACTTAACGGATAGGGATTAGCAACTCCACATTCTGTGAAAGCATGCAGGAAGGACGAACACCCTTAACAAGATCGCGTCGGTTTACAAAGAGCCAGATAGATCGCGTTGGTTTACAGAAACCTTGTCGGTATGGAATGTACCAATAGTTGATAACCAAACATAGATTGTGACAACAAGGTTGGATGCAATAGATATACAAAGGATTTGACACACACACACACACACACACTCTATGGTACTACGGAAACCCAGAACACGTGAATCCTAGTTTGAATTATTAGAAGAGGATTGATAAACTTTACACTTTCTTACTAGAAAAGGGTGGGTGGGAGGGTAAGAAGAAAAATGGAAGCGGTCCTACTCTCACGTTTAGTTTTTCCCTAATATACATAACTACCAAAAATATTTGCTAGACTGACAACCACCATCTTGGCTGAGATCCTAAAGGGTGGAATGGCTCTGATACCAGATGTAATCCCCTGGACCCTACGCTCTAAATCACAAGAAGGTATAACCCAAAAGTGGATAAGGTGTCCTACCGAGGAGGCCCAAAGGCCACCCACGTGTAGGTCCCGTCTAAGCGGAACAGGGCATGGTACCGGCCAACCACCCTACCGACTTCTCGTGGTTATAGCTTCAAGTGTGAGAGACATAGCTAGCTGGACTGCGATTCAAGCATGCACAAATGAGTATGTATGCTAACAACATACAAGAGTACATCGGAGCCAAACCATCTAAAAAATAGAAATATTCAACACCATATAGAAATATCCAAATTACTAGATAGTTCTAATAGTTTAGGATACATCCTCATACATCACACATTAGAGTTTCAAGCGGAAGCGGAAAATAATATCCGAGTATGGATAAGAAGTAAATTGGCATAAGATGCCCTAAAAATAAGCACATCCCGCCCACAGATCTCACGGATCTCCATCCCCGGAATCTGTACAATTGATGGCCATTGCCACCATCATCGGTCTCCTTGACCTAGTATCCTTCCTACGGATATACATGTCTATCTGAACCAATATTTTATCGTGTGATACCCTAAGGGACTCAATAAGTCTTTATGCATCTAAAGGGAACAACCTGAGGGTGACACAATTGCAGCGAAAATAAAGCCTAACAGTTCTATAGAGACACGCTACGACATCTGCCTAACCAATAATAGACGAACACTCGTTAGTTAAACAACAGTTAATTTCCTAATAGATATATATCAACGTAAATAAACATTGCTCACCCACCTCCCCGTTTACCGAACAAGAAGACGGAAGAACATCCTATCCATTAGCATTTTTATTTATCATTCCATGAATATTGCACTATTACTAGTCAAGTTTTAGTCAATTTAAAAGCGGTACTTTAGTTATGCTTGTCTATGATCGAGAAACTATTCTCCAAGTCATCCATAACTATGGACATGGCTTTCAGAAAGATTTACCCTACAGGGATGCACAAATAGCAACACACGCACGATCAACCTCGGAAAAACCAAATGAAAACACAATGAGGCATCATGAAAAAGCATTTGCAAGATTCATAAATGATTTCAGGGGTCCACCCCCACTAAGCTACCCACTGCGAAGTTGGCCGGCTCTGCGATAGACCAAGGGGTTTGCGAGAATGGCTATAAACGATTGGGAATCCGAAAGTATGACTTGGCTTGTCGATACCGCAAGATCATGCCGCGAACCTAAACAATACAGTAGTAAACACTCCTCGAGCAACAATAGTAAATAAGCAGTAAAGCATGGCATAAGTACAAGATAGTAATAACGCCCCAAATTAGTTTGTGGCCCCAAGAAATTACATATGACTCAAGCTAGGACTGAGGGGATTCATGGTCCCACATATGGATAGTGCGATAGTCAAGGAACAAGAATCAAGTACTCGGGGTCCTACGGGACACAAGTGAGCATAAAGAACCAAATAGCACATATTGTCCATCGGTGCCTCTTTCTTTAGTTATCCCATTACTATATAATTCAGTTGCTTATGTACCTCATTATTCATAGACACTCACAAACACTACACATGCAATTCTATGACTCGCATGGCTCAAACAACTCATGTAGTAATGGCTCATAGGATTGAGGGAACAAGCTTCGGTGGGATTTCAAAGTAAAGGCTATGCAATACTTGGGATTCAGTTTACTTCGGAGCATGACATATGATGAAGGAATAAGATAGATGCAATAGGTGCTATATGTAGTGCAAGAATGGGGAAATTCTTGCCTGGCAGTTCAGTTGCACAATAAGAGGGATCCAGGTAATACTACTAAGGCTCTTGATATTATCCTTGCTCAGCATCTATCTGGATAAAATCCAAACACATAAGGGGCCAAAATAAATACATTGCACAATCATATAAATCATATACAACAAGAAAACAAGGTATTCCATGATGGAATGATGCACAATTTACATGGTATAGCATAGCATGGGTGAGGTGTGGGGTACAAGAATAAAGAATTTGATTAGTTTTTTAATCATGTTTTGCTCCCATAAACAGTTCTGTATACTTAATATTTATATAATTAATGCTTCAATTCATATCATATAATGAATAGTTAGAACGGGATCATCGAGCTAATCGATTTAGACATATCATTTGTCAAATTCGGAGTTATGGATTTAAAGTTATTTAATATTTAATAAATGGGCATTTATTAACATTTATTAATTCGTATATTTTAATTTTCTCAAATAATATTTTAAATGGCATATTCATATTCCTGGCATTTTTCTGATTCAAAAACATATATTATTTGAAATTATGAATTTAAAACAATATTTAAATGAAATAATTCAAATATGGTCAATTGTCAAAGGTTTGACTAGTTAGGGTCAACTCAGGTAAAATTGAAACACATGGTTGAATTAATATTTGAAAAACATTAATTTTTCATTTGAAAGTTTAGTCAAATTCAAATTATTTAAACATATATGAATGCATGTACTTATATTCAAATTCTGATTTATTTTGAGTTTAGATAATACGCAGATATTTTTCTCACTCGGGCAATTCCTACCCAGAGAGACAAACGGTGGGACTATGAGCTGGGAGGGGCCATTGGATGCACGGTTAACAGGGTGATGACACATGGTTGCATGGGGAGTGCGGGTTGATACTTGTATTCGTCGGGTACCTTTTTGCAAAAGGCTCGGACATGCTCGTGAGTGGCTGACATGCATGGCTTTGGTGGGACTAAAGGTTGATAACCAAACAATGTAGGGACCCTGCTGCAAAAACGCTATGCGGCTACTAGTTTGATGACTGATGGATCTGGCAGTCAGACCCCGGCGCACGGCGGCTCTAGCGATATTCCGACGAGGTTCGCGACTGAATAGCGGCTTGAAACGAAATGGCACAAAAACAAGAAACAAAGAGGGATTCTTAGTCTACAACTTTTGTTCATCTAGCATCGTCGGAGGTGGACTGAAGTGGCAGGAATCTTAGCAGGAACAGGGACGGCAAGGTTGGGTTGCTATTGTAGGTGACTTGCTGTTGGCGTTGCTCGGTGTGCGCGTGCACGCGCTAGAGTGCGACATCGAGGACGACTGAGAGGAAGGACAGAGCACGGTGAGGCCAAAGAGAGGTGGGGTGATGCGGGGGCTCAACGAGGCGTTGGTGGGATGGCGATGATAGAGGCGGTGGCGAGACAGTGAACAATAGGGCATCTGCGGAAGCGCGGCATGATGTGACAAGCGACATCGTGCTGGCATGCACTGTCACGATGTTCTGGTCTTCCTCCTCATGGGCTGGGGCTTGAGCGGCGCTGCAACGTCCGGCGAAGATCCAGAGCGCGGGATCCTCGACTTGAGGCTAGGGGACTAATGTTGGCAGAAGGGACGGTGGTCTGGCATACTGGCGGCGGCTGGCCAGGGTGGCTAGGGTTTTGGCACAGAGGAGAAGAAGTAAGAGAGATCTAGATCGCCAGGCAGCGAAGTGGTTGGGGCTGAGGATTAAGAGGACACCGCTCCTGTCGCTGTCGCTTTACGTGCCCAGAGAGAGAGCAAGGACAACGAGGCCACAGGAGCGGCGTGGTGCACGTGATCGGCTGCCGAGAAGAAAAACAAGTCACGCGGGTTATGCTCGCTGCTGGGTTGGTCAGGTTGCTATAGGTAGAGGCCAGGAAGGGTGCGCGCGGTGTACACTGCTGCTAATGCCGTGCCAGGGAGATATGCTGGAGAAAGGTTCAGTTTGGGGCCTTGATAGCTAGATTTTTAGTCTAGCTAGGCTAAAAGAGAGGGAGGGTGATATTGAGCTAGGGTTTAGTTGGATCTGTAAGGGGTAGGTTTAGGGATTAGAGAGGTAGCTAGGTTGGTTAGATGGTTTAGGGTTTTGGGTAGGATACGTAGATTAGATTAGCTAGATATTTTTCTTTTTTCTTTTTATATGCTTTTGTTTTGATTGTCTGAAACCAATTTATGCAAAAACTTCCCAAAACAACATGGTCAAAAGAATCAAGAAGGAACCAAGATGGGAAAAAGGAAAAGAACTATGGTGGTTCTACAATACTTTGGAAGCATCTTGTTTGAATCTAAACCAAACAAGATTCTCACAAATTCAAAAGAGAACCAGAAGAAGGAAGAAGGCATGAGTTGCATGGGGCATGCATTAGTAGTAAATGCCACACTCATCCTTGTAAAAAATGGAATGACACATGGGAATTTATCTAAACATGCTTCAAATTGAATAAAGACCAAGCAAAGGAAAAAGGGATCTTTATTCCCATATGGACTAAATATATGAGTATGCAAGAATATATGGGGCCATGCTTGTGGGTATGAGCCACCAGCCATCATATAGCCACAATTATATTCCTTCATGATCATATATTCAAATTCAAATCATATGGAAGATTATGAAGAATTTCTACTCACATATCATGCAAAGGTGTCCATGTGGCTCCACATAATTGGCATTGTGAAAACAATAGAAAACATATATGGGAGCATGTAGATTTAGAAGTGGATCCATCCTATCAGATGTGAGCTAGACAAAAGACAAAAGAAATGCAATGCTTAAATATGGTTTGGATGGTGGGATTATAAGGTGGTGACAAAGAAAGGTGGCGGAGTTGGAAACAATATGCCCACAACTCAACTTGGGCATCAAGCAATTTATCAAAAAGCAAATACAATATATCAAGAGGCAAATACAAGTGATACAATATAATGCATATGGGATAAGAACCAAATGAAAGGTGTTTTATATGATGCTCAAATGCATGGTGGCATGGTGACATGAGCATGATATAATGATGATGCAATGAATGACATATAAGAAGTAGCAATATATAGACTAGGCAAGTAACATTTCAATTATTAGACAATTGGGATGCTACATGAGAGGCTGACATATGGGACCTAGCAACGTGATTAACGGCAGATAGATCGAGCAATGTTATCAAGTTCAAATCAGGGAGGCACGAGCTAAGGAAAAAATCCATCATGCATACATTTCTTCTAGTGTGAGGATGACACGTGGGACCTAGCAGCCTGATTAAACGGCAGATGCATTGAGCAATCCTATCAAGTTCGGAACAAGGAAGAAAAAATTCCATCATACACACAATTCTTCTAATGAGAGGCAGACATGTGGGATCCAGCAGCCTGACTAAATAGAGGTGGCATCGAACAACGTTATCAAGTTCAAATCAGGGAGGTGTGACCGAAAAGCATGGTCCGCTATAGACACTAATGTTCGGGACCCACACGCCTAAAAATACTTCGGCCAGTCAACATCACGCGAGAAACCGGAAATCTTTATTCTGCCACACGCCGGTCGATCTTCTTCCATGTTTTTAGCGGTTTCATCATAGTAGAGGGGCGTGAAACCGAAAAAAAGTTTGCCATCGGCCACGGTCGAGCCGAGAATTTCTTCACGGAAGATGCGCCTTCTATGATGACTGTTGGACCAAGTTCCCGCAGAAAGAAACATTTCTTGCAGTGTATTTTCACATTGTATCTATATAATATCATTGTTCTTGATAGTTTTTTCTAAAAGTTTGGTCAAACTTTCCGTAGTTTGACTTTTCGAAAAAATATAAGCCTTAAGCTTTGGGATGGAGGTAGTATCAATGTGCTGCAGAGGTCTCATCTATTTGCCTCAAATAGGAAGAAGTATTCTATCTAGGAAAGGAATTCTTTAATTAAAGGTGAAGAATGGTGAAGAATGGAAGGATAGACATTCTTGGTAAACAATCAACTTTAAATATTAAACCAAACATAATTTCCATTTCATGTGATTGATCTATAATCTTATATCCATATCACTCTATAGGAATATTTTTCTATAGCAAATCACATAAGCACATCTTTGCCAATTTCAACCATTGTAAATATATGTGATTAAAAGTAACCATATCAATTTATTTCTATAAAACATTCTAAATATAACTTTCTACTCTTAAGGGTGATGTTACCAAATATCCCAAACAGAAAACAATATGTTTAGTTATTAAATCTTTACTCACATCCATAAAGAAATATAAGTATGTTAAAAACCCTAAACCCTAGGATAAATATTCACAATTCAAACCCTAAACTTCTTTGGTGTGTCATAATAGAATATATATTGCTCTTCTCCAAATTAATGGAAGTAGTAATAACCATATTAATTTCTTTTATATTTCGTGCATCAAATAATGATATAGGATTATTATACATATAAAAATTTCTATTCAAAACTATGAGCCCACTAGAGTTAAGTTTTATAAACAAATAAGAAATATCATATAATAAAGCCATGGTTTAATGTAGAAATAAAATCAATAAAAAGGGTTCCTACATAATATAAAAAGGGTTTTGATAGAAAACAAATAAAGAAATAATACCATTATATGGCAAACTCATAAAAGAACCTTAATATACTTTAATAATGCTGTAATCATTCAAAAAATCAATTCTATCAATAGAATTCAAATCAAATAAGTGAAATTCAAATCTGAAAAGGAAAATAGAAAATAGAAAAATGGGAAACAAATAAAAACAAGACCTGGTCGTGGCCTAACCCCTCTCTCCTTATCTGACGCCCATGTGCATCCCATAAGAAGCCCAGTAGCCAGTCAGCTCGTCCTTTTCTATCACTGACGGGTGGGACCAAAGGGGGACTGCAGGTTGAAGGGAAATAAGCACCAGGGGGTTTTCTGTAAAAATGACTTTGTCCTCTACCTCGCCTACTAGAAGCAGCTCGCTGGCTGGAGCACCGCCGTCGATCGACCTCCGCCGTCTCTAGAGGGAGTAGATAAGATCGCCGCATCCTCCTCTATCTTCTCATACCTATCTTGTCTCCAGTCTCGCTCTCCAGAACCATTTTCCTTCCTCACCCGAAACCCTAGCTCGTTGGAGTTCATCGTTACGGTCAAGTCCGACCACCCCTTGCCTCGTAGTAGCCACCGTTGCACGCGTTGTCGTGGACTTACTCACCTAGGACCAAGCACAGGAGCCCGCACACCGGGAATCATGTGAAATCGAGCATTCCTTTTCCTCGGCCGCTGTGGCAATTATCATCGATTCGCCGTCGTCACGCCTCCCCAAGCCTCCTCGACCGCTCTATCGTCATCAGGGTAAGCTTACGCATCTCTGGACCCCATTTTCGTTTCCTAATCCTTACTGTAGGCTTAGTTTTGTTGAGCACCACTGTTGGCCGCTGCAGAAGCTCGTCGTCGATGCAGTTCTGGTGACCATTAAGTAGCGGCGCCACCACCAATAGGTTCGCCTTGATCTCCTCTATCCAACGCACCTAGCCACAGCGCCACGCGCGCATCAGATCGATCGATCCTCAACCAGTGAGGATCAGCTCGAGTGATGTCATGCCTATGTCGATTTCTAGCCACGTCAGCGAGTTTTACCAGTCTTTGCCTCGCGTGGCTGATAACATGGCCTTGGGCCCATATGTCATTTACTGGGGGTAGCTAACCAATCAGTAACAAATGCATTTTCTTTAACCTATGCGCTGAGGTGGTCACTGGCCCACTAGTTAGTGACTTAGGCTAGTTGTGGGTGCGGTATAAAAAAATATTTCCTGTTTAAGAAAAAATAAAATGTTATAACTCAATTAATAATGTTTCAAAAATCAAATAAATGATTAAATCTTGTTTAATTAATACCTTTTGTTTTATAATTCAGAAAAATGTGTATAATATATGAAAATTTCCAGAACAATAAAATCTATAACATAAAACGATTATCAAATATTATTATGATGATTATTTAAACAAATATTATTTAATAAAGGTCTTATAAATAACAAAACTTTAATAATTTATATTTAAATAATGGTGAATATTAAAAATATAAATAGAATACCAAAAATCTTAGAACAATAAGAATTCTAATTTAAAATTATAATCATGCATTATTATTTCACTTAAATAAATATTTATTATTTATTAAGTAATTATAAAGTAATAAGAATTGTAAAAATCATATCTTATTATTTATAAATCACAAAAATAAATGTAATATACCAAAATGATCACAAAAATAAAATTTACATATTAAAAATATAATATTCCACTTTTGAGTTAAATAAAAATTCAAATACTTTAATAACTCAAATTTAAACTTATTTACTTAATTAATAATTCATATAAGGATAAATAAAATCTGTTAATATTTATAAAATGAATAAATTACGCTTAATAAATAATATTAGTCTTAAATATTAAATAATATGAAGCCATAATGGTTGAAAACATTATAAATACCTTTTTATTAAATTATCTTCAACCATTAAGTGAAGATTATATTCTAAAAAGATCCCCATTTATAATAAAAACCTTAAAGAACAACTTATGAATACACCAAACCCTTTCTATCTATGTTAACCACCAAATTACAAAAACTACCACAACACTATAGAAAGTTCATAAGTAGTTAAGTAATAATATATCTTGATTTATAAACTATAATCACTCATCTATAAAAGGTAAATGATACTACTCCATTATAAAATCAAGAAACCACTACACCAAGTAAAAGAATAACCATTTTTAAGTAACCTAAAGGAAACATTCCAGATACTCAAGGTATAAATATCATAAGCATTATACTTTCAAACTATCCTTGTTTTAGAGTTAACTTTAGTCTACAAGAATCTAAATATAACACTATAAACATTATTATATGTTTTATAGTTAACTTTGGTCTAATATAGTTAAGTCATAAAGCATCTCAAACCCAAACCATTCCAGCAAACATAAATAATATCGACCAAACTCAACTAACCATAAAGCTTGTTTAGACCTTAGAAGATAAACCTGTTCTTTGAATATTATTCTTTTTGCCACTACAAACAAGAACTCTTGTATAAGCAATCTTGACTAGCATTTCATAGGTGTATATTGTATTGCTACATAATATGTGTTGCTCACACACACTCACAAGCTCTAATAGAAGCACAAATGTGAAACTTATCTAAAAGGACCACACATTTTAAAGTAACCATTTCCGGAATCCAAACCCTAGAACAACGTTATCCCCGGGATTCGCATTTATAACGTGCATCACATTACTTATGCATAAAAGCATATTGCTTCTTTAAACATTAGTCCTTACCGGACCAATGATGATAATTTCAGATTTTGGATATTATACTGACTCGAAGACCGTGAGTGCATAATCTTGCAATCACAAAAGGCAAGTTCACACTTGCTCATGTCCTTTGTTTATTTTCGATAAAGTATTTTACAAATCCAACGTTGTCATCACCTGCATTTGGAAAATGTCTGAAAACACTATTTTCGATAATAATGTGAACTATTGGTTACTGATCCAGGGTGATCAGCTAATCTAGTAAATCTAATAGTTGGAATACCACTATTTAGAACTATATCACCTAAGACTACACAACCAATGTCGCCAGTGATTCTTGCGCCGTATATTACGCCTTAACCATGAGATTTGGAATGGGATAGAGAAGTCAGCCGTATCTTCTTCCTCTCGCATGAAGCCGGATGTGCAGGTCGTGGCTGTTATCCTTGTAGCGTGCATATTAATTGGTAATTCATAGAGGATATGCAGCATATGGGTGGGAACCCTCAACATCCCATGATAGTTCTTGCATCTAACGGTTTGTACAAACCATTGCCGTAATCCAATATGTGGGCATGGTGTACACCAAGGAGTCATGCGAGGTTGCGAAGGGGGCATTGATTGGCTTGGATCATCTTCTGGGTCCCACATCATGGAATTGTGGACGGGAATAAGTTGCTGGTTGTACAACAAAGAGTTGATCTCTCATGGGTAAAGTGACGCACCTCTGCAGAGTGTAAGAACTGTAACTTGTTACTCCCTATTCCGGGAAGGAGCTGCGAATGCTGCGGGAAAGGAACTCCATGAAAGTTCTGGTAAACCCGTGAAGGCTGACGGACATAGCTTTTCAGAATAAAAGAAACCTTTGAAGAAATGTTTACGAAAACTTGCATGGCCTACGACCTATGGTCTGTGGCTGTAGTTATAGTGCATCAAACACTCCTTTTCTAGTGAATTTGCTGAGTACGCTCGTACTCAAAGTATCTTCTTAACCCTTGCTAGATTCTGAAGCTGGGATAGACAACATCTACATCAAGTTATGCTCTAGGACTCATCATTCAAAGATAAGGTTCTTCAAAGACAAGGAAGTCAACATATACTTCAACTCAAGTGAAGACGAAGTTACTGATTAGATAAGAACATAATCCCTAGCCAAAGAACCTAATCATGTATTGTATTGCAATAGCAGCAATGCCAATCCCTTAGTTAACATACTAGACTAAATAGTATATTAGTTCTTGCGTGGTTTATCTTTGATTCTTCTTCATAAGAAGTTCTTTCTCTCTCTTTAACCAAGAGTGTTCTCTGGATCTTGTGTAAAAGAGTGAGTTGTAACCTTTATCCATGTATTGGACCCGTTGTGTTTCTGTTGTGCCATTCTGAGGGATGTAATACTAGTGAACGGTGTTTCATTGGTGTTATGTCAACGACTATAGTATACTACATCATGCAGTGGTAATACTAGGTCACAGCAGTTGGTATCAGAGCATATGCTTTGAACTTAGGTTGGAAACCTAGTAAATGGGTAGAACCTGTAGGGCACATCCTAGCAATAATAAAGAGTTCTCTAGTGATATGAGGGATATTCACTTGAGAATAATCCTGTTATGTTACTAGTGCGATAACTCTTTCATATGATTGCAATTCCGATCGTAACCCAAGAGTTTTAACTCTATTAGACTGATGATAATTTCTTATCTACAGTTCCACATGGCACCTCGATATCCACCCTGGAATGTTCAAGTGATGAACAGGACGTTGAATGACTACGGAGGGGATTGGACAGATAATCTCCGCCAACTACTATGGAGTTTGGAATGTGAATCGAGACTTTTGGTCAAGATTTACAGCTACTATGATGGGCAGGTATTAGCTAAATGCTGTGTCATGATCATGTTACCCAAGAAGTTAGGACTTAAGGGAGAAATGCCATCAGGAGAGGCAAGGTGCATGGCATCTGCATATCAGATTGCCGTAGCAGCAGCCATAACTATGATCCGAAAACAGAAATCCCAAGCTCTAGAAGGTAGTACTCATACCATTATACCACATGAAACCTCAAACCCAGAGCATGAGTTAGATCACTCTACTCTAGTCCAAGCTGAACCTACTCTAGCTGTAGAGTATATGGATCGTTATCGGTCTTTGCCAAACATTTATCATAACACTCACCAAGTCTTAGTCCAGGAACTGGATACGGTCATTAAGGATTTCAATGATCCTGATAAAGCAATGGCTCGTAGGAATAAGCTAGATAAAGAAGCTAGGCATCCTAAATACATACCTTCAGTAGAAGTGTATGAGGAAACTAAGTTTGATGATCCAAACTCGGAAAATTATGCCTACTACCAAACTAAAACCCAGCCACCTGAAGACCTATGGACCAAGTACAACTCCGAACAACAGGAATGGAATAGAGTTATTCCCAATAACCCTGAGCCAAACAAGTATGGATGGGAAGTAGAATCAACAGATGTCACCTAGGACTAAACAACCAATGTCGCCAGTGATTCTTGCGCCGTATATTACGCGTTAACCATGAGATTTGGAATGGGACGGAGAAGTAGAATCAACAGGAATGGAATAGAGTTATTCCCAATATCACCTAGGACTAAACAACCAATGTCGCCAGTGATTCTTGCGCCGTATATTACGCGTTAACCATGAGATTTGGAATGGGACGGAGAAGTCAGCTGTACCTTCTTCCTCTCTCATAAAGCCAGATGTGCAGGTCGTGGTTGTTATCCTTGTAGCGTGCATATTAATTGGTAATTCGTAGAGGATATGCAGCATATGGGTGGGAACCCTCAACGTCCCATGATAGTTCTGGCATCTAACGGTTTGTACAAACCATTGCCGTAATCCAATATGTGGGCATGGTGTACACCAAGGAGGCATGCGAGGTCGAGAAGGGGGCAGTGATTGGCTTGGATCATCTTCTAGGCCCCACATCATGGAATTGTGGACAGGAATAAGCTGCCCGGTTGTGCAACAAAGAGTTTATCTCTCATGGGTAAAGTGACGCACCTCTGCAGAGTGTAAGAACTATAACTTGTTACTCCCTATTCCGGGAAGGAGATGCAAACGCTGCGGGAAAGGAACTCCATGAAAGTTCTGGTAAACCCGTGAAGGATGACGGACATAGCTTTTTAGAATAAAAGCAACCTTTGAAGAAATGTTTATGAAAACTTGCATGTCCTACGACCTATGGTCTGTGGCTGTAGTTATAGTGCATCAAACACTCCTTTTCTAGTGAATTTTCTGAGTACGCTCGTACTCAAAGTATCTTCTTAACCCTTGCTAGATTCTGAAGCTGGGATAGACAACATCTACATCAAGTTATGCTCCAGGACTAATCATTCAAAGCTAAGGTTCTTCAAATACAAGAAAGTCAACATATACCTCAACTCAAGTGAAGACAAAGTTACTGATTAGATAGGAACATAATCCCTAGCCAAAGAACCTAATTCTGTAGTGTATTGCAATAGCAGCAATGCCAATCCCTTAGTTAACATACTAGACTAAATAGTATATTAGTTCTTGCGTGGTTTATCTTTGATTCTTCTTTGTAAGAAGTTCTTTCTCTCTATTTAACCTAGAGTGTTCTTTGGATCTTGTGTAAAAGAGTGAGTTGTAACCTTTAGCCATGTATTGGACCCGCTGTGTTTCTGTTGTGCCATTCTGAGGGATGTAATACTAGTGAACGGTGTTTCATTGGTGTTATGTCAACGACTATAGTATACTACATCATGCAGTGGTATGCTGGGTCACCGCACAAAGATACGGAGAAGAAAACTGTTTGGGCATCTCTACCAGGTCGACCCAACCCATCCGAGTGCGTCTGAAGATGTCCGCGCGGACGCATGGGACGCGTCGTCCCAGCGGCACGACCTATCCATGAACCAAATTTGGGAAACAGTTGCATCGGTCCGGACGCGGGTGGATCGAGGGTGTGTCCTACCCGCGCGTGCCACTAGCCCACCCATCAGCCACCACTTAGCGCGGCAGTGATTCAGACACGCGCAACAACACCAATTTAGACGCAACCATGGTAGTAATTCAGAGGTGCGGGCGGAAGGCTGACCGTGGTAGCCTACGCTATCAATGATGATGGGACAACACCCTGACTAACAGGACGTTTCCTGCATGGGCCCGTTGGTGGCGTGGCCTTGGCAGGTGATCGACCCGCCGCGCCCATGCCTGCTCCAGCCCTTCTAGCGCCCAACCTCTGGATGCCACCGAAGTACATTGACCTCGACCCCTAGATGGACGCAGCGGCGACAGCGCACGAAGATCGGTAGATAGGGTTTGGGCTAGGCTAGTTTAATTTAGTATTTTAAAATATGAATGTAAATTATGTATGAATATGAACAAACTTTACCAGTTTTTAGCGCGAACTATCTATATTTGAATTTGGAGAAAAAAAGGTGTCACCTTGTTTGCCAGGCGCTAATAGATGGGTTGTGCCGCTCGGCGCGACTAGCCGGACCCCGACCCAAAAAGCAACTGAGGGCCGACCCAAATAGATAAAAACAAACCGTTTGAGTCGTACTAGTGGAGATGCCATTAGGATAGGGACACTCACCAACATGGTCCTTCAGAGGTGATCATTCGTCCTTTAGATTGCCAAGTTCTTGCAAGTTCACATGAGTGATGTACACATATATATGAACTTACATAGGAGACGAGATATAATCTTGTCTTCTATACGTGATATGGGTATGCTCTAAGGGTGCCTAACATTAGCCTATCTGGTCCAGTCCAGCAAAAGCCCATGCAACAATGTACCCCTGATGAAGAAGCCCAGGAAGATTTCGGGTGGCCCAGGCCCATGAAGGATGCGTCTCCTTGAAGAGCACGACTAGCTCTAGATCGAAAGTTAAAGGGAAAACCCATAATCTATAACCGACTCGACCTATCCCAAGACCTGGCCTCCCCATATAAAGGCTAGGAGGGTATGGAGAAGAGGGCAATCCACAACCCTAGAATACACACCCGCCAGATCTCATCTGCGCATCCCTTGTAACTTCCGTCTTCACCATTAATCAAGAATAGACAAATAGGAGTAAGGTTTCCCTCCAGGGCCTGAACCTAGGTAAATCTCATGTCCGGGATTGCTTGTTTGTTAGTCGTTCCATGATCTCTAGCATTCCCCTCTTCTCCAAAGCCCAAGCCCATAACAATAGGCATTGATGAGTTTAACTCTCCTCAATACATTTCAACCCAGTCGAGAAAATTGCATTTTGCTATCACAATTCAGGAATTTTACAAAAGCCTATCAAGTCTATGCCTAATTGTTGTAAAAAACTATCACATTCGTGTCACTACAGTCTTAGGCTTGTTAGATCACGTTTCTGAAAAGGCGGGCCCACCTAGACGTTGGCGTGGCATGTGGAAGACAGTTTAGGGGACAAATGTATAAATTATAATATATTCTATATTTTTAAAAAAAATTGAGGACCCCACTTGTCACATCATCTATATCCTATCTCTTTCGATCTCACCAAGACATAGGATTAATTTCCCCTCGCCATTGTCTACTTGTGTGGTCGTCGGCCATGGCATGTGCCCCCATTATTGGGCCTATGCTGACAACAATGTGCCCATGACCATCGCCTGTTTCCCATTGTCGTCGGCTGCCTCCCATCGCAGAAGCATCCTCTTTCTTCCCATGGCCGTCGGCCGCCTCCCATGGCCGCTGGCCATGGCCTGCCCGTCACAGAATTATTCGACCATGGCAATGAAGGAGCACTAGTGCCTCCTGGCGGTGGGGTGTGTCATGAGGCAGTGAGCGTGGATGCGCACAAGGGATCCTGTATGGCGGGGCCTAGTGGAGCACGATAGGGATGCGACCCGTGGTGGACGACAACATAGACAAGCTTGAGGTAGAAGATGGGGGTGTAGTGGCAGCTAGAATATGCGTGGGGTTGGCCTGAATTGGTGCAGGGATGCCAAATCAGGCCAGGGACAGCCGTAATCCGCATGAGAGCTGCCAAATCAGGGCTAGGACGGGCGCAGCGAGTGCGACCAGAGCTGCCTGAGGTCAAGATGGTCTCTCCAGCGGTCGAGGTGGAAGTAGAAGGGGCAGCATCCTGTGGTCACCAAGGCCTCCGGCCATGACACGGGTGGTTGTATGTCAGTGTCCACTTAGGCTAGCTCACCACTCGGCCCACATTCTGGACGTTCATGTGCTCATGGCCCAACATTCAGCAGAGAGCCCACTGCATCTCAAAATCCTAAACTGGTGAGAGGAAGGAGTCTCTCCCTTATAAACTGGGTGTGGCCTCCTCCCATAGGCGAGGTGGAACTAAAAACAAACAGCCTACACCGGTCAACAGGACCCTAACATCCCATCCCCCTGAGAAGCCCCTCCGGAAAGCATGGCGATGCTGGCTCTAATACCAGATGTTAGCGTCCACTTAGGTTGGCCCAACACTTAGCCCATGTTCTGGACGTTCATGTGCTGATGGCCCAACATTCAGCATAGATCCCACTGCATCTCAAAAGCCTAGACTGGTGAGAGGAAGGAATCTCTACCTTATAAGTTGGGTGTGGCCTCCTCCCGTAGGTCAGGTGGGACTAAACCCGAGTAGCCTCCACCAGTCAACATGCCCCTAATATTGTAGGTTAGGACGACCTAACAGGTGGGGTCGCGTGGAAGAGATAGAAAGGAGACAGAAACTGGCATGAGGACTATTTTGCAAAATGCACATGCCATGTCAGTGTCTAGGTGGGCTATCCCTGTCAGAAAGAAGATCAACTAGTGTTAAAATGATGCTTACCCATGGTTGGTAGTTCTTTGCAACGATTAGGCACAGATTTGGTAGTTTTTGCAAATTTTCTGAATTGTGGTAGTTTTTTAAGGCCTAGCCCCAATTATGGTATCAAAATGCAATTTTCTCACCCAAGTCTGAAATTTAATCCACTTACATGTTTTGTTTTAGTTTGCCGAGTTTTTATTACTTTTGGTTCTCTTTGTACTACTGTTGATGTTTATTAATGGATTGGTGGAATTTAAAAATATGCAGCAATGACGGACTCCTTTCCAAAACAAACCTCCATCTTGCTCCGTTAAGGCATCTCCAGTGTCATGACCCATTCTGGATACCCAAATTGTCTAACTTGGTCCATTTGGACCGGCCCGTGGACATAATTTGGGTTGCGGTCCAGCCTGCTAGGCCAGTTCCCACAACGGCATGACTCATTTGGTTCACACAGACCAACTGGATAGTTTGGCAATTGTTTTCACATTTAAGCGCATTGACATACACAAATATGTAAATTGGCTAGTAAATAAAGTTGCAAACATGTTCCATTGTCCGTCAGGCATCACCAACAAGTGGCAAGTTCCTCTCATATGTCCAAAAGAAGACAAATATCATGCAATTTTTCCAAAAAGTGTCAAGTTTCCCTCCTATGGCAATCATCTATCCCATTTTCCTTCAAACATCATGATATTGGATGGTATTTTGCTTCTTCTCGATCCAATCCCTTTTGGTTGGGGTAGGAGATGATGTCCAAATCGGTCAGCATAATGCGCTTCTCCTTGGCCATGACCTTGGCTTCGGCCTTCAAGAGCCTAGACTTGGCATCATCCTCCATGAGCCTAGCCTTGGCTTAGGCCTCCATGAGCCTATACTTGGCATTGGTTCCTTCCACCTCAACCGACCTCATGTGGAGATAATCAAAGCTCTTGGCGGTGGCCTCTTTATCTTTCCGCCGTCTCTCATCCCTCTTGGCAATGGCCTGAGTCCTTCTTGCCGATCAACTCCCTCAAGGTGTCTTGGAATGCCAACAAAAAGCTTGGTGGCTGATGTCGTCCTTGGATGCCTTGTGGCCTACAGTCAGACGGCAAGGCCAACACTGCTTGATGCCCTGTAGGTTGCATCATCGCCAAGGCATTGGTCATCATCGTCAAGGTCGATGGCACCCTCCGTTGATGCTTTTCCATTGCCCTTCTTCTTCGCCCCCTCTATATTTTCCCAAAGGGCATAGCTAACTTTCCACTTCTTGGTATCCTTGATCAACATCCAACAATGGCTCAATGTGAATGTCTTGTTCTCATTGACCTTCTAGAAGTGATCCAAATCTTGAACAACCTACACATATGGACGACAATCCATGACACATACAACACACACATGCAATATACATTGACTAGGGAGGAAGAGGTTTAACCATGTCAAGCATCGAGATCCCGTTGATTTTCCTTGTCATCAGCATCTCGTACGAGCCTTTGAACTTTCTACACTTGGCATGGATGAAGCCCCATCACTTTGAAAGAGATAGATCATCTCGATCACTTAATAAATAGTTCAGCGGGAACTTCCTATGCTCGTGAAAGTACTTTCCCACACGGCGACAATATGCATGCCTATTTTTCTCGGCACCGCATAGTGGATCTTGTGAAATCTCCATCCAAGCTTTGCATAGAAACTTTCCCACTTCACGGGTGTAGCTCGAGGTCCTTTGGCTCACCTTCTTTCCATCAGAAAGTGTTACCGCTAGTGTCGCCACAAGTGTCATTGCCGTGGCTTGGGTAATGCCCTCGCCCATGGAGACGCCATCGTATTCAAATAATGGATCATCATCAATGGAGTAAGCATCTTGTTGAGTCAAATCTTGCGTGTACAAGTAAACGCCCACATGCCCACTGTCGTTGATCATGTCATGCATGATGCCTCGCCATTGTTCTCCATGAATTCATACACACAGGATGGCCATGACAAGCCGCGTGCACAACCAACTAACAATATGACAGAAATTATACAACCTTACAGCCTTCATGGATAGTGGGGGCTAGTCGGTCATTCCGTCGAACAGGTTGACTATAGGTGGCATTTTGGCGGCGGGGATGCGTCGTTGCTTCTTTAGTGCCATCGGTGTTGGGTCTTGATGACCCACAAGTATAGGGGGTGTATCGTAGTACTTTCGATAAATAGGAGTGTCGATCCCAACGAGGAGCAGAAGGTGCTGAACAGTGGTATGGAGCAGGAAATCCCTGTGAATACTTAACAAACATATTTTAGTGGTTTTCTGACAAGGCAACAAAACAAGGATCAAGAAACAGAAGTAACGAACAAACGGAGCAAGTGGCCCAATCCTTTCTTAGAAAAGGACAAGCCGATGGAAGTACTTATAAGGACCAAACGTTCTCAAGGACACATGGGAATTCTATCAAGTGCTTTCGCTCCAAATAGTTGAGTACTCTTCGCTGGTGTTCGTAAGTGTTGTGTGGGTGAACCTATGCTAACATACCGCCCTTCCTAGGACTAATACACACTTGTGATTAAACCCCCTACAAACATCCGTAACTACAGGAAAATAATTAAGATATAAATCTAACCACAACCTTAAACTCTGAGATCCTACACTCCCTTGTGCAAAGGTGTCCTAATGGGGGTTCAGGTTTCTGTCACTCCGGCAACCCCACGATTAGTAGCCAAATACACAATGCATTCCCCTAGGCCCATAAATGGTGAAGTATCATGTAGTCGACGTTCACATGACACCACTAGAAGAATAGCACCACAACTTAAATACTAAACCATTGAATAATAACTCATCACAGATTCACTACTAACAACATGACTTCTCCCATGTCCTCAAGAACTAAACGAACTACTCACAAGACATCATATGGATCAAGATCAAATATGATATGATAATGGATAACAATCTGAACATAAACAATAATCCAATGGTTCCACTCACAAGCATCAACTACAATAGTAATCAACACCGGGAAGGTTTCCCCTAATAAACTAATTAATATCCAACACAATTGTTACAGCGGTACGGAGTGGTGGTGATGGTGCTGGTGGAGATGATGGTGTGGATATGATGATGATGATCCTGATGAAGCCTAGCTTGATGACGGTGTTGATGGCGATGGTCTCCCCTCTCCGGGAAGGAATTCCCCCAATAGAAATCTATCTGCCGGAGAGATCTTTCTCTCTCGGTGTTTTCCGCTCCCCAGAGGCGGCGGAAATCTATATGTGGTCGCCCCCCCCCCAGGATTAGGGTTCCGTAGGGAAGATATAGGCGAAGGGGCAGAGTCGGAGGCCGGGCAGGTGGGCCACACCTGTCCTAGGCGCGGGGTCAGGTGGGCCCGTGCCTAGGGGGTGTGGGCCCCCTGAGGCCCATCTCCGTCCCTCCTTCTAGCTTCCTTCGTCTTCTGTTAAAATAATATGTTTCCATATTTTTCTGGTATTTTTCTTATCTTCACAAAATTGCACCGAAACACCTTCTTTTCCATCAGAATCCAGACTCCAGCAGTCCATCCTCCAGGAATCATCCAACATGCATAAACAGATGAGAAGGCCATAAGTAATAACTCATAATAAGACAAATATCAATGAATAGAGGTAAATTATGACATAGAAAGGTGATGCAAATTGGGCGTATCAACATTGAGCTCAGTAAACATGTCCACAGGTTTATGGAGTGAAGTGTCGATAAAAGAATACGAACAAGAAGAATCATACTTACCATTGCACAACTCATAGAAGAAAGCAACTCACCATTATATAACTTAGCTTGCAACCAAGTACAGCACTCACAATACAGATGCATAAAGATAAATCATAATTGGAATTGGCAAACTTGTTCTTGGTCAGAGAACACCTGGCAAATAGTTTCACAAAAGATTTTTGTAGAAGTTTCAAAACAGGAACACTCTTTGCTCAAAAAGGTTTTTCACAAGTGAAGGCTTTCAAAGTAATACTCAATAAATAAGAGTTTTTTGCAAACAAGGAATATAAAGGACATGATTGAATAAATCACCATATGAATGCTTGAAACACAACAACTCAAATGCTTGCTGGATAGAGAGGAAGTAGGTTCACTGACTCAATTGGTAATCTAGGAGAGAGGTCCCTTCTTAGAGGGTAGCAGGGATTACAAGTCATAAAGAGCTTCCAAAAGATTATGGTACTTACTAGATTTGAGCCCTCATTGCCCCTATCATAAGAATCTTGAGATGATTAAGGTTAAAGTGAACAAAGATGGAGTATATGCTTGACGAAATATAAGTTCGCAATCTCATGTCCCTTGAATATGAGGGCCACTCCTCATGCATACTAAACTTTGGGCCCAGGTAAGTTCTTGTCATTGTAAGTATTTTCATATCATTGAGAACCGCCAATGGGGTACCCCTTGCACATGGTACAACAACTTTCCCATAACCAAAATGACAAGGCAAGAAGAAAATGAGCATCTCTATCAACACCCGGATTTTTGTAATCACAGATGCTTGTTATGCCATACATCGCAATCCCAGGATTACCATTTTTGCGAGACATGACAGATTTGGATATCACAGTACATCATCCATTACAAACCATACATAAGGTCTTACACAAATAAGGATCTCATGATCCAGTTCTTAATACAATTCAAGAAGTGGAATAACGTAATAGTAACGATAGCGTAGGCGAAGCTCCATCTTTAGGGTCACAGGCAATGCTGACGATGGGAGATGATCCTAGTTGTCGTAACCTTCCTGCGGTCCATCATCCTGGTACTCTTCTTCATATTCTAGCCACGGGAATAGCCAAGGACAAAGCCATGAGTACTCTTTAAGTACTCGCAAACTAATACTAACAAGTTAAGGGGGTTTTTGTAGTAGGATACTAAGCTCTAGGGTTGTTTTGCAAAAAGCCAGATTTACCTCTACTAAGTTCAGAAGCAAAGAAAACTAGTTTACAGTTTTATAACACCTAAGCGGGAATTCAAATTTCATATCACAACTTTGTTGTGGTCAAGTCAAAGTCACAAATCATTTCATAAGTCATTTTGAAAACATCTGACGATAGAACAGTATGGCCACTCTGAAAGGGCATGTATGCCCCCATGTGTGGTTTTGGTAATTAATGACAATCTCTATGGACTAATGTGTAAATTGAGTTTCACTTGTAGGCTTGTCCATTGGCATCACTTGGGCCATGTGTTGATCTCAAGGTTGGAATATGAAGAAATGTCCAAGGGCTTTGTGCCCATTGGAATCATGAAGAAGGGCGAGCTCAAGATGCGCCATCTCTAGAAGATCTCATGCTTGAAGCTTGCCATCCTCGTGCTCATGGAATATGAAGACAAGTTCAAAGAAGAGGTTTCCCCATGGAGTATGGGGGAGCAATTTACAAGTCTTCATCTTCATCAAGCAAGTGCATCCAAGAAAGGTGTTCCCACTATAGAAGAACAAGACGGTCTACATCAAGTTCAAGTGGGATGCTCAAGGCAAAGGTATGTTCTTGATAGGGCTTCTCTTTTGCCGGTCTCATATTGTTAGTTGGGAGACCGGGTTTAGGATAGATAGCCGTGCTATCAAGAGGGGCTCTCAAGCGGGTGTCTCGTCTGCATCGTTCGGAGAGAGATCAAACCTTTGCATTCATAGCATCATCTTTCTTGGTTGTTATTTGGTTCTTGTCCATGAGAGGATCTAGAGCTTGTGGTCACCATCATAACAAGATCTAGCTCATCATCTAAGGATTTCACTTGCATATCTTATTGCGGTTTTTGATCTTGCGAGTTTTCTGGCTCCACACCTTGGGGGATAGTTCACATATATATTCATGATATTTTCTCCCAAGGTGATACCCAATATTTTCTCACATATCTTATTGGATTGTTGACCTTTTGTGGTCTTGTTGACCTTTTGTGGTCTTGTAGCCTTTTGTGGCGTTGTTGGCCTTTTGTGGCATTGTTGGCCTTTTGTGGCTTTGTTGTTGGGAGCCTCCAATTGAGTTGTGGAGTTATCCCCAATCTTGTACGGGTTCGGTGACCGCCCTCAAGCGTCCCATAGTGGAGCAAGTTCCCGCCTTTTGTGGTGCGCACTTGGGAGAATAGGGTGAGCCTTTTGTGGCGTCGGTGAGTTGCGTGATTCCGCATCCGGGGTGAGGCCTTGTGTGGCGTTGGGTGAGCATCGAGCCACCACACCTCAAGGTGAGCCATTTGTGGCGTTCGGAGAGCATTGCGCCATCGCACCTCTCCAGCGGAGACGTGGCTTCTTTGGAAGTGAACTTCGGGAAACAAATCTTCGTCTCCGTCCATCGGTTATCTCTCAACCGAACCCTTTACTTATGCACTTTACATTGTGATAGCCATCATGCTTGAAGTATTTATACCTTGCTATCACCTTGTTGCTTGTATTGCTTAGCATAGGTTGTTGGTGCACCTAGGTGAACTTAGTGGCTAGGTTTTGTGCTCAATATATTAAACGTTAGTTTTATTCCGCTTTTACTTGAGCCTAAACCGTAATAATTTTAAAAGCCTATTCACCCTCCCCCCCCTCTAGGCGACTTCCTTTGTACTTTCACACTCCAACTGTCCATAACCACGGACGCGGCTATTCGAATAGTTTGACACTCTACAGAGATTGTACACTTTCACCACAACATTCGATACATCCATCAGGAACAATCTTGAATTCACCATACTCAGTATGCGGATAATCAATCCTAACCTTTCAATTACACACCCTAGTATAGGCACCTCTCTTGTGAGTTTGGCCTCCCAACCATGACCAACTGTCATCTTGGGTACTGCACAGGTGGACAATCTTCACAAGGTAGCCTCAGCTCAAACCTTGGCCGCAAGGGAACCCATACTAAAGTATATAAATTTCCAGTCAAGCCCTACCCAGATTTCGGGTATTGTGGTTGTACGGTAAAATTGGAATGGTATTGCATCCAGACAACCATCAGTTTTATAAAGGGCTAAGGCTCATGCCTCAACATTTTCATCATCAAAATCACCTGGTGTTCGGAAACACATGTCAAAACATTTCAGTAGAATGGCTCATCATTCTACGGTTTTCATAACCATTTTCACCAAGTATTCCCATCTAAAGTTGATCAAGTTTTATGCTTAGCACTAGCATCTACAAGTGGGGGTAAATACTAATGGTGGATCATAATTATGTGGGGATTATCTAAGTTCAATCTCATGCCTTAGGATAACATCAAGATTATCTAAGTTAGGCCAAATTTTATGCTGTTTATGCTACCTACCAATATCCTTCTAATATCTACAAGTCACTATGTGAACTCTAAGAGAAAGCTTTGATAAGGAAAATAAAATATTAAGATTGCAAGTAAAACTAGGGTTGGGTATCATCAAAGGTATCTAATCAAGCATGCTTAATGCAAGGCATAGGTTATCTAACTTTCATAGCTGCAAGTGTTAGCCTGCAAGGTTGCAAGTATAGGCTTGCCTTGTGCAGAGCAGTGGTTGAAGTTCTCCTCAGCTTCTTCCTCGTAGTATCCTCCTTCCTCCTCGTATCCTTGGTCGGTACTAGCGTCTATAAATAAATACGAGGTACACAATCACCAAACAATACTTAACTATTTCTAAATCATCACGCAAAGGTTCTTACTAGATGATCTAGCATCATCACTAACATTACAAGATTAAATCACTTGTCTTATTTATTTTATTTTTAGAAAAGTAATTTCTACTCATTGAAAAACTACTTAAGATTTAATATTCTCCAACTCAAACATGGGATCATGTTGACACATGTCATCACCATATATTTCAGTACATGGGAAAGTGATTTAACGTGGTGTCACAATTTAATAAGGTTTAACCTTTTTATTTTAATTAAATAAAGTGACTAGAAATGCCTATGTGGCATTCTTTTATTACTTGAACATTATTTCTACAAGTAAACCCATATGTTTTTATATATTCTGAAAGGTATGATCAAATGTGATTTTTGAGAGTTGGAATCAACTCAAAATCTCTTATGGTTGAATTTTGAAAAATGTTTAAATGCAGAGAAGCTTCTGCCTTGTTATTTTTACCATGGTTGATCTGAAATCCAAATGGTTTGAATCCAACGGGCTTGGATTAAGCATTTCAGTACCTTTCCAACAAAATTGGTTTCATGCATTTTGGTTCAGTGAATCGAGGTGGGTTGATTTTTGAATCTATGTACAGAACTATGGTTGAAAATAAATGAATAAAGCTTAATTTGAATTGTTGGATCGCGCGGGATGTTTTACTGGGCCGGCCCACTACGCACAGCGCACACACGGGCTGGTTAAGTGGATGTCCCCACGCATCAGTGAGACGGGGAGGGGCAAAGCGGTACGGGGCAATGTGGACCGTGGGATCTCATTCTAATCTAACAGCTCTGGTTCATCATCCATGTCGGGCAGCGCCGGCGAGACAGAACCCTAATCACGGCAGGTGGGGTCATGGGAAGCTCACCGGGGATCAGGCAAGGGTCAGCGACAGGGGCGAATGATGAAGTCGACGACGGCGGTTCTCCTAGTACTGGCGGCTTCTCCTGGGGTGGCTCCAATCGACGGCTCCCTTCTTCTCCAGCAGCGGCGGACTCCAGCCAAATTCCGGCAATGCGCTGCTTGCCTTGCTCCGGGAGTGAGGTGGGGTGGTTCTGAGTGAGAGGGGAGTGAACTGATGTGAAGAAAATGAGCGGTGGAGGCCTCTATTTATAGTGGCTGAAGGGGACCGACGGGGGCGGGCTGAGCTCGTCGTGGTCGACGGCACAGAGTGCTACTGGCATGGGCGACGGTAGGGGCGGTTCTGTGCTCCCTGGCGAAGCTCAACGACGTGGTGGCGAGGCGTGGGGCGGTGCTGATCGGTCGGAATGTGTCGATGCTCTGGGCGGGTCCGACGGAGGTTTTAATGGCGCACGGGTACTCCTGGTTGCCTGTGGCCATGCAGCGTCTGCTGGGTTCTGGGCGGTTGTGATCACGCCGACGCAGCGCGGGCGTGTGATCTGTGGGTGCTGGTTGAGGGTGGCACACTGGCACGCTCTCGGATCGCACGCAGAGAGGTTTGGCATGGTTTTGTAGTGTGGTCTAGGGCTGGCATTGCTCGGGGCTAGGACAGAGAGTGGCGGTGGACGGTGGAGTGCCTGATAGACATGCTAGCTAGGCTTGGTGCTGCTCCTAGCTTGTTGTCGACAATAGGGTCGCAAGGTGAGGCTCGGCCTGCTTGCCATTGATGGCATGGTCTGGTTTACAGTGAGATAGAGGTGTTAAATAAGTTAGATGATCTACTGAGGGTGTAGTGTGAGCTAGATAGGGAACAAGTTAGGCCAAATTTACTACACACTATAGTGTTTGTGGTTTGTTTGATTTTTATCTGCAAGGTGTTTGATGAAATGGCCGCAAGAACTTTAAATTTGAATTTTGGATTCAAACTTGGTGGGTTTGCTAGACACATGCTAGGGAGTATCTGGTTGGTTGGATTAGTCAAGGGGCATTGGTTTGGTTGAGTTTTGAAAATGGGTGATCTTCACATATGATAAAGATTCAACTTTGAATTGTCATTTGAATGAGGTTGCCAAATGTTTCTATAAGTTTGAAAGGTGGGCCTTGATTCACTTTTACTTGTTCTAGCAAGGGGTGAAAAGAATTGGGAAAGTTTTTGTTTGAAATCTTGAACTAGAAACACTCAAAGTGACCTAGTGAGCAAGATTGGCAAAAATGACCATTTGCTTATTTGATTTGTTTTTTATTTTCTCTTTATTTGTTTCTGTTTGGAAATGTTTTATATGATGTTATTTTCCTCTTTAAACCATTTCTTGCTATTTAGGTTAATCACACAAGTCCATTCATGCATTTACGAAATCATCTCATTCACACATGCATTCATATGATTTTAATTAATCAAAGTTTTTGTTAACCCTAATTTTAGTGATTAGAGTTTAATGATCCTTGTTTTATATTTTTGGGATGTTACAAACCTTCCCCCCTTAAACAAAATCTTGTCCCGAGATTTGAAAAAGGACGAAAAAGATTACCTAGGATTTAAAGAGATCGAGAAACTCCGTCCTGATGTGATCTTCGCGCTCCCAGGTAGCTTCTTCTTTGTGTGGTTGCTCCACTGAATCTTGAGAAACTTGATGCTTCGGGTTCTGGTGGTTCGGAAAGATTCTTCCAAAATACGGATGGGTACTTCAGGATAGGTCAGGTCATTGTTGATCTCTATGGTCCGGTGATCAATGTTCTTGAAAACTTCGGTCTTCTCCGGAACTTCAAGGCATTTGCGAAGTAACGATATGTGGAACACATTGTGTACTGCTGCCATCTCCTCTGGAAGTTCCAATTGATATGATACTTCTCCTCAACGATTCAGAATCTTGAAGGGTCCGATATATCTGGGGGCTAACTTTCCTTTGAGCTGGAAACGTTGCATTCCTTTCAAAAGCGACACTTTAAGATACACGAAATCTCTGATATTGAAAGCGAGGTCTCGATGTCTCTTGTTGGTGTAACTCTTCTGTCTTGACTGGGCGGTCTTGAGGTGCTCACGAATCTTGTGAACTTTCTCTTCGGCTTCTCGTAGGATGCCAGGTCCAAAAATCTGACTCTCTCCTACTTCGGACCAATTCAAAGGGGTGCGACACTTCCTTCCATACATGAATTCAAATGGGGCCATTCGCAGACTAGCTTGATAACTGTTGTTGTATGAAAATTCTACGAAAGGCAGATAGTCTTCCCATTTAGATCCATACTCTAGCACACATGCTCTCAACATATCTTCAAGTATTTGATTTACTCGTTCCGTTTGTCCATCGGTCTGAGGGTGATACACGGTGCTGAAATCTAGTCGGGTTCCTAAACCTTCTTGGACTTTCTTCTAGAATCTCGAGGTAAACTGAGTTCCTCGATCTGATACGATGTTCTTGGGGACTCCGTGCAATCTAACGATTCTAGCGATGTATAACTCTGCTAGCTTCGAACTCTGGTATGTGGTCTTGACTGGTAAGAAATGGGCTACTTTGGACAATCTGTCAACTATGACCCAGATAGAGTCATTTCCCCTACTAGAAGTAGGCAATCCGGTGATAAAGTCCATTCCAACTAAATCCCATTTCCATTCCAGAATCTGTAAGGGTTGCAACAGTCCAGCGGGTCTTTGATGTCCCGCCTTGACTCTCTAACATATATCACACTTGGCGATATAGCTTCCGATTTCTCTCTTCATCTTATGCCACCAAAATTTCTCCTTCAAATCCTGATACATCTTTGTTCCTTCGGGGTGGATAGAATAAAGAGTATCATGGGCCTCTTTCAAAATCACTTCTTTCAATTCCGAATCTGCTGGTACACATAGGTGTCCTTTGTACCACAGAACTCCTTCTTCGTCTCTAGTGAATCCGGGTACTTTGCCTGTAATGATACGACGTTTGATTCCGTCGATACTAGAATTTCCTTTCTGCACCTCTTTGATCTGAATGATCAAAGTGGGTTAAGGTTCTATGCTAGCCAAAAATCCTTCACTCACTAATTCCATTCGGAAATCTTCCATCTCTTTGTGCAAACTTGGTTCCTCCTTCAAAATCATGGAGTTCAAGCGGCACGACAATCTGCTAAGGGCATATGCTACCACATTGGCTTTACCGGGGTGATAGTGAATTTCCAAATCATAATCCTTGATTAGATCAATCCATCTTCTCTGCCTCATATTCAGCTCCTTCTGAGTGAATATATACTTCCGGCTCTTGTGATCTGAATAAATCTCACAACGGTTTCCCATCAGGTAATGCCTCCATGTCTTCAGGGCTAGAACTACGGTTGCTAGTTCAAGGTCATGGGTTGGATAATTCTGTTCATGTTGCTTCAGTTGTCGAGATAGATAAGATATAAATTTGCCTTCTTGCATTAACACACATACGAGACCGATCTTGGATGCATCGCAATACACATTGAAGGGCTTTGTGATATCCAGCATGATCAAGATTGGGGCTGAAATCAATCTCCTCTTGAGTTCTTGAAAACTTGCTTCACATTTGTTCGTCCATTCAAACTTCTTGTCCTTCTTCAACAATTGGGTCATGGGCCTGACAATACTCGATAATCCTTCTACGAACTTGCGGTAGTATCCCTCTAATCCGAGAAATGCATGAACTTGGGTTTGAGTGGTTGGGGCTTGCCAATCTTCGACATCCTTCACCTTCGCAGGGTCAACGGCAATTCCTCCGGCTGATACAATGTGTCCGAGGAATCCTACCTCCTGTAACCAGAATTCACATTTGCTAAACTTGGCATACAACTGATGCTCTCTAAGGGTTCCAAGAATGGTCCTTAGGTGTAGCTCATGTTCTTCTTTTGATTTGGAATAAATCAGAATGAAGTCGATGAAAACAACGACAAACTTATCTAGGAAGTCCATAAAAATCTTATTCATGAGGTTCATGAAATAAGCGGGGGGATTGGTTAATCCAAAAGACATGACCATATACTCATATAGTCCATATCTGGTGGTGAAGGCAGTCTTTGGAATATCCTCTGCGTGAATCTTGAGTTGATGGTAACCAGTTCTAAGATCAATCTTAGAAAACACTTTGGCACCATTCAACTGGTCAAACAAATCTTCTATCTTCGGCAACGGGTACTTGTTCTTGATGGTGACATCATTCAACTTCCGATAATTCGTACACAAACGGTTACCTCCATCCTTCTTGTCCACAAACAAAACAGGTGATCTCCAAGGTGACGCACTTGGTTGAATCAATCCAATTTCCAGCATGGCATCCAGTTCCTTCTTCAGTTCCGCTAGTTCAGACGGGTTCATACTATATGGTCTCTGGGCTATGGGTCCGGTTCCAGGGATTAGTTCAATGATAAACTCGATATCCCGATCTAGGGGCATACCAGGCAAAACATATAGAAATACATCGGGGTATTCACAGACTATCTGAACTTGGTCAATGGTAGGCTAGGCTATACTCTTGTTGCACTTGAATTGACGAGGAAAGGTTTCAGACACATGCTCGACTGATATTCCGGCTGTACCGGTCATGGTTATGGCTTTCTTGGCACAGTCAATTAATCCTTTGTGTTTGGACATCCAATCCATTCCTAGTACTACTTCCAAACCTTTAGTTTCGAGTACTATTAGATTAGCATAAAAATCTATGCCATGGATTCGAATAGGGACGGCTTTGCAAATTTTCCTAGCTTTGGTAGTTGAACTGGGTATTTGAATAATCATAACATGCTTCAATTTGGTTGGTTGAATCTTACTAGTGCATGCAAATTCTTCAGTGACAAATGAGTGTGATGCTCCAGAATCAAACAACACTCTTGCAAGAACTGAGTTAACAGAAAACATACCCAGCACGACATCTGGCGCTTCTTGGGCTTCTTCAGCATGCATGAGAAAGAGACAGCCGTTGCGGTTGAGCGAGTTCCTTGGGGCAAACCTTCTTCCGGGATAAACACGACGCTGCTGTTGAGCTGGGGCATTTGCATTGGGGGTTGCAGCAATCTTCTTGGGGCACTCATTAGAATAGTGACCCTTGGTTCCACATTCATAACAGATCACTTGCGACATGTCCTTTGCTGCAACAGGCATAGCATTGCTTCCGGTCCTTAGGGCAGTGTTGGTGTTGGTGGCGGAATTGTTGCTGTTGAACTTCGGTGGTGCACGGTTGAAATTGCTAGAGTTGCTGGGGTTGTTGTGGTTTCCTCCGGGCCCTAGGTTTCCACGGTTGGGATAGGTCGGACGGTTCATCGGGGGTCTGTTGGTTCTTGGGTCAAATCCTGGAGATGGGTTTGGGCGATACTTTGGTGTCTGGTGGGTTCCTGGTTGATGCATCATGTGACTCTTGCGGTTCTCATTGGCTTGGTTGATCTTTCCTTCCATCTGAATGGCAGAGTCAACTAGGGCTTCAATATCGGCAAAGGGGATATTGACTAACATCGTCTGCATCTCATCATGCAGACCATTCAAGAATCTCTCTTTCTTCTTGGCTTCAGTGTCGATCTCACCCGGTGCATACCTAGCTAATGACAAGAATTTGTCACGGTATTCCACTACTGCCATCCTTCCTTACTTCAGTTCCCTGAATTCATCTCTCATCCTCTTGATTAAACCCGGTGGCACATGGGTTCTGCTGAACTTGACCTTGAATTCATCCCAAGTCATCAGCTCACCTCCGGTCATTGCACGAACGTTGTTCCACCATGCTCTTGCATCTCTGGCCAGATAGTGGGTGGCGAACAGAACCTTTTCGTTAGCTTCCACTCCTGCGACTTCCAGATTGTTCTCATGGTTTGCAGCCAATCATCTCCATCTAGGGGCTCTTCTGACTTAGTGAAAACAGGGGGATTGGTGTTCTGGAAATTCTTGAGCTTAGATCCATGGTTGTCCTGATTTCCTTGGCCTTGATTGTTGTTGGCCATCTGAGCTATCTGTTGAAGGGTGGCTAGGTTGGCTTGACGTTCGACTCTTTCGGCTTCGCGGTTAGAAACCAACATTTGCAAGAGTTGCAACATCGGGTCAGGGGCTGAACCACTTCCTCCGCGAGGCATCTGAAGATTGAGATAGATCGTGAGAAAAGAGGGAAATTTCTAAGGTTCAGGGACTTGAACAGTTTTTAAAGTTTGACTCAGATTTTCTAGCAACTTGCTTTTCATACATTAATTCATAGCACACGATACAAACACACACCACAACAAAGAAAAATAGATGGTTTTAGGAACCATTCTGGAATCTGCGATACAGTGGGACCGAATACAACTCACTAACTCTAGTGCTCAAGTGCTACTACTCCTTGGAGTCAGTGTCCTCATCATCCTCATCATCATCATCGATGAAGGCGAAATCATCCTCATCGGTGAAGAAGTCCATGGCCTGATCCTCCAGGAAGTCATCATCATCGCCGAGATAGGAGTAGGGGTCTCCACGAAGGTCTTCCCATGCATTCTCCTTCTCCTCCAACTGCATGTCTCTCTCGTAGATGGTCTCCTCCAAATCCATGATCCGGTGGCGAAGACGGGCAATGATGCACTCCTTCTTGTCGAGCTGACGGTGACGAGACTTGTGATCCTTCACTAGCATGGCGATGGTCTGATCCTTCTTCTTGGCGATGGCGTACTTGTGGTTGGCGTAGGAACGGGCATTGTCCAACTCCTTCTGACGGTCATACATCATGAAGCTGAGGTGGTCCAATTGATTCTTCAGCTCATGGTGATATGGGGCTTCTAGTGGCTGTCCCATAACATCACGCCTTGGGTAGAACTCAAAACGGGTACCCTTGATTTGATTGATACTCTGACCACACAAACGGGCAAGAGTTTCCTGAATGGCCCTGGCAAGTCCATCAAGCCAGTTGTTCTCTCTTAAGGTGAATTGAATTCCCTCTACAGTGGGAGGTTCAATCTTTCCTCGGAGACTTCCAACAACTAGCCACTGCAGATCTTCTCCTTCCTGATCATTGAGCTGAGCTCCGAAGAACTCGGGGTGCGGACGCTCTAGCATCTCTGATAGCTAGTCCAGCTCACGCTCAAAGATGAGGTCTCCTCCATTCCCCAACTGATAAAACTTGTTGTACTTCACGTCCATCTATAAGAATATAGGATAAGTAAGTTAGTAGAGTGATCAAGTGTGTCAAATTTTATGTACTTTGCAAGAATTTTTGAGGAACATGACTTTTCATGAAAGAATCCAAGTGATAAGGATAAGAATAAGTTTTTGTAAATACTCACTTGCTTTGGTTTTGAAAATAAGTTTTTGATTCAAACGTCCATTCTAACTAGGGTCTCCTAGGGTCAGGATGGCTCTGATACCAACTTGTCAACACCCGGATTTTTGTAATCACATATACCTATTATGCCATACATCGCAATCCCAGGATTACCATTTTTGCAAGACATAACAGATTTGGATATCACAGTACATCATCCATTACAAACCATACATAAGGTCTTACAAAAATAAGGATCTCATGATCCAGTTCTTAATACAATTCAAGCAGCGGAATAACGTAATAGTAATGATAGCGTAGGCGAAGCTCCATCTTCAGGGTCATAGGCAATGCTGACGATGGGAGATGATCCTAGTTGTCGTAACCTTCCTGCGGTCCATCATCCTGGTACTCTTCTTCATATTCTGGCCACGGGAATAGCCAGGGACAAAGCCATGTGTACTCTTTAAGTACTCGCAAACTAATACTAACAAGTTAAGGGGGTTTTTGTAGTAGGATACTAAGCTCTAGGGTTGTTTTGCAAAAAGCTAGATTTACCTCTACTAAGTTCAGAAGCAAAGAAAACTAGTTTACCGTTTTATAACACCTAAGCGGGAATTTGAATTTCATATCACAACTCTGTTGTGGTCAAGTCAATGTCACAAATCATTTCATAAGTCATTTTGAAAACATCTGACGATAGAACAGTATGGCCACTCCAACTGTCCATAACCGCGGGCGCGACTCTTCGAATAGTTTGACACTCTGCAGAGATTGTACACTTTCACCACAACATTCGATACATCCGTCAGGAACAATCCTAAATTCACCATACTCAGTATGCGGATAATCAATCCTAACCTTTCAATTACACACCCTAGTATAGGCACCTCTCCTGTCAGTTTGGCCTCCCAACCATGACCAAATGTCATCTTGGGTACTGCACAGGTGGACAATCTTCACAAGGTAGCCTCGGCTCAAACCTTGGCCGCAAGGGAACCCATACTAAAGTATATAAATTTCCAGTCAAGCCCTACCCAGATTTCGGGTATTGTGGTTGTATGGTAAAATTGGAATGGTATCGCATCCAGACAACCATCAGTTTTATACAGGGCTAAGGCTCATGCCTCAACATTTTCATCATCAAAATCACCTGGTGTTCGGAAACACATGTTAAAACATTTTAGTAGAATGACTCATCATTTCATAACCATTTTCACCAAGTATTCCCATCTAAAGTTGATCAAGTTTTATGCTTAGCACTAGCATCTACAAGTGGGGGTAAATACTAATGGTGGATCATAATTATGTCGGGATTATCTAAGTTCAATCTCATGCCTTAGGATGACATCAAGATTATCTAACTTAGTCCAAATTTTATGCTCTTTATGCTACCTTCCAATATCCTTCTAATATCTACAAGTCACTATGTAAACTCTAAGAGAAATCTTTGATAAGGAAAATAAAAGATGGGGGTCGTGGGAGGTGGGGGTCGTGGGAGGATCACTGGGGCTCAGGTGAGGGTCGACGATGGGGGCGAATGATGAAGTCGATGACGGCGGTTCTCCTGGTACCGGCGGCTTCTCCTGGGGCAGCTCCAATCGATGGCTCCCTTATTCTCCAGCTGCGGCGGGCTCTGGCCAAATTCTGGTGATGCGCTGCTCGCCTTGATCCAGGAGTGAGGTGGGGTGGTTCTGAGTGACAGGGGAGTGAACTGGTGTGAAGAAAACAAGCGGTGGAGGCCTCTATTTATAGTGGCTGAAGGGGACCAATGGGCGCGGGCTGAGCTCGTCGTGGTCAACGGCACAGAGTGCTACTGGCATGGGCGACGGTAGGGGGCGGTGTTGTGCTCCCTAGCGAAGCTCAACGACGTGGTGGCGAGGCATGGGGCGGTGCTGATCGGTCGGAACGTGTCAATGCTCTAGGCGGGTCCGACGGATGTTTTAATGGCGCACGGGTGCTCCTGGTCGCGCGGCGGCGAACGGGCATGTCTGCGGGGTTGTTGGGGCGGTGGTGATCACGCACGCATGAGGCGAGGGCGGTGCGCGGTCTGTGGGTGCTGGTTGAGGGTGGCGCACTGGCGCGCTCTCGGCTCGCACGCAAAGAGGTTTGGCATGGTTTTGTAGTGTGGTCCAGGGGCTGGCATTACTCGGGGCTGGGACAGAGAGTGGTGGTGGATAGTGGAGTGCCTGCTAGACATGTTGTCTAGCCTTGGTGCTGCTCCTAGCTTGTTGTAGACAATGGGTTGTCAAGGTGAGGCTCGGCCTGCTTACCATTGATGGCATGGTCTAGTTTACAGTGAGCTATAGGGGTTAAACAAGTTAGATGATCTACTAAGGGTGTAGTGTGAGCTAGATAGGGAACAAGTTAGGCCAAATTTACTGCACACTATAGTGTTTGTGGTTTGTTTGATTTGAATTTGCAAGGTGTTTGATGAAATGGCCGCAAGAACTTTAAATTTGAATTTTGGATTCAAACTTGGTGGTTTTGCTAGACAGATGCTAGGGAGTATCTGGTTGGTTGGATTAGTCAAGGGGCATTGGTTTGGTTGAGTTTTGAAAATGGGTGATCTTCACATATGATAAAGATTCAATTTTGAATTGTCATTTGAATGAGGTTGCCAAATGTTTCTGTAAGTTTGAAAGGTGGGCATTGATTCACTTTTACTTGTTCTAGCAAGGGGTGAAAAGAATTGGGAAAGTTTGTGTTTGAAATCTTGAACTATAAACACTCAAAGTGACCTAGTGAGCAAGATTGGCAAAAATGACCATTTGCTTATTTGATTTGTTTTTTATTTTCTCTTTATTTGTATCTGTTTGGAAATGTTTTATATGATGTTATTTTCCTCTTTAAACCATTTCTTGCTATTTAGGTTAATAACACAAGTCCATTCATGCATTTACCAAATCATCTCATTCACACATGCATTTATATGATTTTAATTAATCAAAGTTTTTGTTAACCCTAATTTTAGTGATTAGAGTTTGATGATCCTTGTTTTATATTTTTGGGATGTTACAATCTTAGAAATCTTTTTATTTACCATGTGCATAGCTTTTTATTGTGGATGCTTCATAGATGACTCACTATGGTGATGCTGCAACTTCGATGTTCACAATGGTTCAAGTTTATTAGGGGCAAGTAAAAAAGTGTGCCATCAAGTTCGTGAGAGCTTTACTAACTAGTTTTCACATAACAAAATACTTTTCAATTCGAAAGGTAGATGAAGCTTGAGAATTTGCTAGGAATAGCAACAGCTACTAGGTAGATATGGTGGACAAAAGTGGCAAAGGTTTTTGGTTCAAAGGGTTTTGGAAACATGAGAAGTATGCCTTCTCAAAACAGGTTTTCGGCTAGCAAGGTTGGGTAGCAAGCAATAGAGTTGAAAGAAACAAGAAAACATACAAGTAATAAAGCCAAACATGCAATCTTTCCTTGAAGACACAAAAGATCTTAAATAAAGAATACTAAGCTTATGAGCCAACAAGAAAGAAAACAAATGATATAAAATACCTGTAAGCTTTTTTCTTTCTTTGTTTTTTCTTTCAAACTAAATCCACTTACCAGAACTCGGTTTTCCAAAACCAATTTAGATCCACTTGATGATCCCAAAGTGGTGCCAAAACTGAACAACAAGATCCATCATATAATAGAGATTGCAAACTAAAAATAAGAAGTGCAAAAAGTAAAAGATGAGACTTCTCATTAATATTCCAATAAAGGCACTCACACCAAGGGATACAAAGATAATCAACTAAAGGAGAGATACTTCCAAATGCAAACCAAACTATAAGATAACCCCTCTACCATAGATATGAATCCACTAAAAAGGTAAAAGATAAAAGATAGTGGTGATGATACCGCGGCACTCCCCCAAGCTTGGAACAAGCCAAGGGGATGCCAAACCTGATGACGAATTACTCCTTCGCTGGTGGTGGTGGTGTTCTCTTGATAAGATCCTCAAACTTCCAAGGCAATGGTTCCCCATCCAAAAAGGATGTCCTTGTCTCTGCAATCCTGAAACTAGCAGCAGAGCTAATGCGATCAAATCTAGCCTCATACTCACAGTTTTGGTTCTGTATGTCATAGAGTTGTGCTTGTAATTGATTGGTGGTCGGACGGAGTGAGAAGATATCTTCTTGGAGCTCAGCAACTTCTCCCTCGTGCTTGGTGATGAGTTCTGAACTTATCTTGTGAATAACATCCACTTCGCGTTCTGCCATCTTATTGTACCTGAAAACTTCTTATTCCAGCGCTTCCATCCTATCTTCCAGACTGCCTTCTCGTTTAGGGCCTTGAACTTCTTTCATCTATACCTTCCCCTCCTTAAGGATCAACTCTTTGGGATGAGTCATCAACTCATACATGTACGGGTTGAGGACCTCCGCAGAGGGATCCTCCGAGGGTGTTTCAGAGGAAGACATTGAGGCTCCAAATCTGAGGATTTTCCTGACAGAAACAGATCAAAATGAAAACACGACGAGAACACGATGCAAGAACCTCGAGGAACCTGGGGGGTTATATATTACAAAGATTCAATGCATAAGGAAAGTTTTGACATGGGAACGAAGCGGAGACGGAGTTCGGGGGAGTCAAACCCCCTCCAGGCGCGGCCAGGATAGGCTCGCGCCTGGGGTGGGTTTGTCTACCCCGGGCTCCGTTTCCTCTTTAGTTTCGTCTCATAACTTTCCTTATGTATTAAAAACATAAAAAATATGAAAAGATTGGGATTTCATGAACCTTCTATTTTCACCACTTTTCCCTATTCAAAGACGAACTCTGCAGATTCCGGTGTTCGGTTCCTGATAAATTCTTCTGGAGTCACCATTTGAATAACATCCACATCTTCATTATAAGAATCTCCAGAAATATAATGCTTTAATCTTTGACCATTAATGTAACATCCCAAAAATCATGATTTGAAAAGTTTTGCATATCATACATGCATTCATAAACAATTGGTTATTTGAAACAAGATTTCAAAATAAGAAACCATATAGTGCCTATTATTTTATGCAATAAAGGCAGTGGTTTTATTTCTACTTTCAAAATATGAGAATGCTTTGTTTTAGTCAGAAATGTTTAAAGGTATATGCAAATCTTGCACAAAGATTTTCAAAACAAAAATCAAAACTAAAACCATTCATATGCCTATTATATAAAATCATATGAGGCTTGGTTTTATTTTTATTTTCAAAGGACCTAAGTGTAATTGAGTAAACAAGTGTGTTTGACACATGTTTGAAAACTTGGATCACACTACAAAAATTTAGAGGTGGTTTGAATTCAAACTCATTTGAATTTCATTTGAATTTGGTTCCTGAAAAATCAAATAGAAAAAGAAAAAGAGAAAAGAAATAGAAAAAGGCCAACACTGCCATTCTGGCCCAGCCCCAGATCCATCCCACTAAGCCCACCCGGGCCATTTCCCCTCTGCTCCCTCTCTCACGCGCGCAGCTCTACCCACAGTCACTGACCTGTGGGCCCCACTGCCACATCAGCCTTTCTTCCCCAAATCACGCCCGCAGACTGCGTCGCCGCTGCCATTGCTGTTGATAATGGTGCGGTGTATTCCAAGGCGTTTCCTGTCGCGTTGCTACCTACTTAATCCCCTACACCCCATGGGCATTCCCCCCCCACACGGCACACTCTCTCCGCACTAGGCTGCTGACAATTCGATTTGCAAACGCCGCTGCCGACCGACTCCGGTGAGCTATTCCGGCAAACTCTAGCCGCCCCTTGCTCTCTGCTACTTACTGCAGTACTCCCCTTGCTCATGCGCTTTGCCTAATGCCTATGGTTTGCCTGCTCGTGACCCAAGTCATCGTCTTCATCAAGCTCCACGAACGGCAGAAGCGCCGCTCAACTCTCGTGAAGAATCACGGTAAAATCAAGCCGCCCCTTACTTCCTAAATCATACCACTAAGTCCACCTTGTCTCTGCGCATCTTCTAATGCCACTGGTTCGCCTTATCTCGCCGCAGAATGTCGCCTTCATCTCTGGCAGTAGGCATCAGACGCGAACGCAAACTCCGGCGAAGTCCTCCGGCCACCACAGCAAGCCCCCGCCCACGTCAAGCACACCTTGAGCTTCAGCACGGCCTCGCGAGTCTGGTAAGAACAACCACAGCCCCCAACCCCCTCTGTAACCACCGGAAACCTCACTGTCAGAGCGCCACCACCGTGTCGCTGCCGCCAGCGCCGACAAGTTTTGGTCAACGAACCAGCGCCGTTAGATTTGAATCGTAGGGATAAGATTAGAACCGATGCGAATCGGTATCTTTTGATCTGGGCCACTGGATCTGTTTTATATCCAATGCTTCGCGTAGGCCGATCCGCACGAAGCGGTACTGACCAATCAGAAGCCTCCGCGTGTCAGGGATTTTCTTTTAAAATCCAGATTTGAATTAAATAGATGATTTAACTTGTAAATTTCATTACTTTTGTTCTGTTTATCCAAAAAATGCAAATAATATATCAATGGAATCACAAAAATAAATCCTACACATCTGTAGGCTTGGTTTTGTATTTGCTTCTGTTAAAATGAAATTTTATGCAGAGGCATTTGTAGGCTTATTTTGTGTATAAAAATTATTTAGAAAATGTTTTTGAAGCCAAAATAAGTTTATTTAGTGTATAAATGTTTAGTTTAGTGTTTAGTATTGTTTACTTGTCTTTTTTTGTTTGAGAAAAATCATCACATAGCATTTGCATGCATTCATATATTTTTGCTTGATATATTTGAATGTAAATTGGTGCTATCATTTTATGTGTAGATTTTGGTGCTAGTGGTGATTGTGATTGTGAGGATTGTTCCTACTCCCCCTATTACCAAGGCAAGTGGTGCTTCATATTTTTGTCCCAATATTTTGACTATGCATTAATGTTATTTTGTATAGGGCATGCATGATGTTTTTGCTTAAGTATCTATATGCTATGCTTGGGAAATCCTAGTAGTTGTAGACTTGTTAGAATTTTCTCTAAGTTAAGATACTTGCTATATTTCCATGCTTAGCCTAGCTAGTAGCAAACAAGGGTGGATTATATACATGCTATGGAAAAATGTTGCTAAGTCTTTGACTTGTGTTTTGCTTAATAAAACAACTAAGTGAATGAATCACCTAGGTGGAATGGTATGTTGGGTTATGTTGAGTGGTTACACAAGGCCCATATCTATGGTCTACCTTGTGTATCACACTTGTGGAAAGCCACCCAGGAACAAAGGGATTTGAGATACTTAGTGTTTAGAAGCTTTTAGTGCAACCACATGGCATATGGGCTCTGCCTTGATCATATAGGTTGCAATAACTTAGCCATTTGGACAGTTGGTGGTAGGGTGATAGGTTGGAGCGCGTCCATTTGGTCTAAGGGAAGGCTACTGAAAGGTCTCGTCTTGATGCATGTCAAGTCTTGTGGGGAAAGTGCACCACCTCTCGAGAAGGAAAAATCTAAGTACTTAGCCGTGTCCCCGGAAATGGACAATTTGAGCATCAAGACACTGAAGCTATCAAGGATCTCCTCATCCCAATTTCTAAATTAAAAACTTGTGGTTGAACAAGGGTAAAGGTTCACCAATGTCTATTGGTGGTTCCTTGGGAGTTTTTGTCAAATAAAAACATAGTGTTTTTCAACTGATAGGCAAAACCTATTTTGAGCAAAGCAAGCCTAAACTACACTTAGCAAAATTCATATAGAAGTTATAAGCTATTATTATACTAAGGTATCACTTGCCAATACTATTACAATGTATTGACCCACTATGGCTGTAACTTGTGATGTTGCAGGTTACTCTGATGAGGATTAGGGTTATGAGTCTACACTCAACATGTTTGCCTGTGGCACATGAAGATGTAGACTTTACTTTATTTTGCTTAGTTGAACTCTTGTACTAGCCTATGGCTACGGAGTTGTAAAAGACTATGTTATCTTTGGAATGCCGATGTAATAATGACCTTTGTATCTGTGTACTTCATCTTAAACTGTGGATGCTAGCTTTTGATCCAGGGACTAGCATTGCAATCATAGGGACCTTTACCTTTATAAAGGTGGGGTCTTACAGATGGTATCAGAGCACTGTGTTTCCTGTAGGATTATGACCCTAGGTTGGATTAGACTAAGAAACCACTAAGGAAAATTTCAACACTTTGGAAAATTTCCACACTTATATTTTTCTTCTCGTAAACTTTTCTAATCTTCTTTCTCATCTCAATTTGTAGATGAACTCCATCAACAAAGCCGTCAGGAAGGGACCACTCATGACCATGACTTTGGAGTGTGAGACAGAGTTTCCCAAGACACTCAAGAACCTTATGGTTATCATGGGGATACATGGTGCAGCTGTGTACAAGGGATTCCCTGTGATGGATGAAGGAGAAGAGTATTGGTGGGTGCAACTTCACTTGTACAAAAACAAGGAAGACAACCACAAAGAGTCAGGATTCTGCATGGTCACCAACTCTTAAATGCACACAACATTCTTTGACTCTACAAGAAATGCAGCTTGGAATGCCATCAAGGAGCTTGGTGGCAGACTCAAGTGTAGAATGCTCAACACTCAAAATGACCTTAGAGAAGAAAAGAAGCATACCCAAGATTTAGAAGCTACCAATCAACGACTAAGGGAAGACATCATAGACTTAATATGGGAGTCTTGTGATCAAGATAGACAGATTGCCACTAAGGATGCCCTGATAGCTTTTTTGTCTAGTGAGTGAGAATTGTAACGTACTCCGTTAGATGGACCACCACACTTGTCGTTTTACTTCAAAAAAAACTGTCTAAGTTGTGTTGAACCTTGGTAATTGTATTGAATTTGTGTATGCCATGACTTGGGTGTTTGATGATAAAAATGTGCTTGTCTTCTTTTGTCTTGTGAATTTTTCTCTACTTGTATTGATTCTAACCTTTCTCTATCTTATACAATAGATGCCTAATGTTGTTATCAGCACTGCCGAGGAGTTCAAGGGAACTCGTTTCGGTTCTCTTCTCATAGAGCTCACTAGTGTGCTCAACCTCCCACTTCCTAGTATCATGACATTTCAGCTCACCAAGTTTGAGAGGAAGGACCTTTGGGGCTTCAGAGTCACACAGCCGGGACGCCAGGCAGAGCCACCCACGGAGGCTATCACTTTCAAGCTGATGCATGATGACAAGGAGTGAGGCTTAGATGTAGTCATGAAGGAGTTACTTGGACGCCTGGTTGGGAAGCACTCCACCGAGCTTAGAGGTCTCTACTTTCACCCGTTCGGGAGGCGCAACGAGGAGGGTGAGGCTGTAGAGTACGATGACGCTACTAGAGAGACGATGGAGCCAATTTGTTTGTACCTTCAGGACCTAGAGGGCCTTATTAGACACCTTGATACGGATAGGACCAACGTCATGCTTAGCAATGATGAGCTCCAGGTTCAGCTGCGGGAGAAGGACAAGCTCTTCGCGGAGCAAGACGAGATCGTCAAAGAGATGGAGGCCAAATTTGAGAGCCAGGACAAGAAGTTCAAGAGCTAGGAGAAAAGAGTCCAAGACAGGAACAAGAAGATCAGGGAGATGAAGGATGAGTTAGAGGCCAAGGACTTCGAGCTTGAACACCAGCAAGGAGTGATCGAGAGGCTTCGCTCACAGAAGAGGGCCCTTAGGGCCAAGGTTGAGGCCTTGACCACTAGTGTAGAGGAGTACAAGGCCGCCATGGAGAATGCCGGTCTTGATCTTGTTGACGTGGAGGTCGACATGGAGGAGTAGTGTAGACTACTCAACTATCTTTCATCTACCATACTTTGATTATTGAGTCGCAATGACCATCCAACATGTGGATGGCTTGCTATGGTGTGTTTGCATTTTCAAAACCTGTTGTTATGTCGTTCAAACTTTATGTTATTTTGAGCTTGGTTCTTGTGATTGTTTCTATGTGATGTATTGTGCATGTTAAGCATCTATGGGTATCTCATTCTTATCCTTATTGAAACCACAAATGCCTCCCCGTCGTGCCAACCCCAACCAAAACAACAAAATAACGTCACTCCCGAGATGCAGTAGTTGATGACAGCATAAGCTCAACTGATGCAGATGATGACATAGTTCATGCAGAACCAGAATCAGAACAACAACAACAACAACAACAACAACAACAACAACAACAACAACAACAACAACAACAACAACAACAACAACAACAACAACCAACAGCAGCAGCAGCAACAACAACAACAACAACAACAACAACAACAACAACAACAACAACAACAACAACAACAACAACAACAACAACAACAACAACAACAACAACAACAACAACAACAACAACAACAACAACAACAACAACAACAACAACAACAACAACAACAACAACAACAACAACAACAACAACAACAACAACACAGCAGCAGCAGCAGCAGCAACAACAACAACAACAACAACAACAACAACAACAACAACAACAACAACAACAACAACAACAACAACAACAACAACAACAACAACAACAACAACAACAACAACAACAACAACAACAACAACAACAACAACAACAACAACAACAAAAACAACAACAACAAAAACAAAAACAAAAACAAAAACAAAAACAAAAACAACAATCAGAATTATCCTCCAGCATTTGACATGTTCACCAGATTTCTGAGACTAAGGCCTGCAAAGTTCTTAGGAACCACTGATCCAATGGTAGCCAATGACTGGTTACGTTCAGTGAACAAGGACTTAGTGCCTGTTGGCTGCACCGACGAGGAAAAGGTCAGATTCGCAGCACATCTGCTTGAAGGGCCAGTAGCAACTTGGTGGGACAACTTTCAGATCACCACTCCCCTTGAGGATGTGACTTGGGCTATCTTTGAGGATGGATTTCGTACAGCTCACATCTCATCCAGAGTGATGAACTTGAAGAAGGAGTTCCACAATCTGAAGCAGTGTCACCGCAGTGTGGCTGAGTACATTGAGGAATTCAATAATCTGGCGCGTTATGCACCGGATGAAGTTGATACTGATGCTAAGAGGAAGGAGAAATTCCTCGAAGGAATTAATGATGATTTGAACCTGCAGCTGTCTGTTGGCTATGTCCCAACCTATCAATCACTTTGTGACAAGGCTACCATCTTGGAAAACAAGATGAAACAGGTTGAGGGCAGAAAGAGGAAGCATAGCTTTAATAATCACAGCTCGGGATCGTCTCACAAGCGTTCCCATCATGATTATAGTGGAAGTTCTGGATTCCACAAACATGGGAAGTACAACAACCACCACAACCACAGCCGTCATCATGATAACAAGCATCATTGCAGTCATGATAATGACAAGCATAAGAACCACAAGAGTGGACACAAGAGCCACCACAGTGGAAGTGGCAGTGGAAGTCAGCCTGTAAAGAAAGATCTCAGTCAGGTTGAATGCTTCAAGTGTAATAAGATGGGACACTATGCTAATGAGTGCCCAGAAAAGAAAGTTGAAGGTGCCAACAAGCCCAATCCCTTCCAAAATGGACAGGTGAACCACATCAATGTGGAATAGATATATGAAGAATCTGATGTTGTGGCTGGTAAGTTCAAACTCAATTCTATTCCAGCACTTGTTCTTTTTTATACTGGTGCATCGCATTCATTCATATCAAGAGAATTTGTTGATAAAAATGGATTTTCAACTGAAAATATTGGATGTCCTATAAAAGTAAGCTCTCCTGGTGGAGATATGATAGTGAGCCTTGGATGTCGTGATCTAGTGATAGAATTTGGGAAGCATAAGTTTCTAGTTAGTCTGATAATCCTATATTCCCAAGGATTGGATGTCATTCTAGGAATCGATTGGATGACCAAGTATGAAGGAGTACTAGATTGTGCAAATCGTACTGTCACACTCACAACCCCGGATAATAAAAGTATTAGATTCAAGTCTAACTTTGAATCAAAAGGGAGTAAGCTAAATTCTCCTAAGGGGGGTAGCATAGACAGTGTGCTAATTGTGAGATAGTATCTAGATGTGTTTCCGAAGGAATTGCCTGGAATGCCACCAGATAGAGACGTTGAGTTTCTGATTGATTTGCTGCCAGGATCTGGACCAATAGCAAAGAGACCTTACAAGATGATAGTTGATGAGTTGAAAGAACTCAAGAAACAGCTTGGGGAACAGTTGCAGATAGGATTTATTCAACCAAGTTCTTCATCTTGGGGCGCACCAGTTTTTTTGTTGAAAATAAAGATAGAAGTCAAAGGTTATGCATAGATTACCGTCACTCAATGAGGTAACTATCAAGAATAAATATCCTTTGCCTAGAATCAATGATTTGTTTGATCAGTTAGAAGGAGCCCGTGTGTTCTCAAAGATTGATCTCCGATCAGGCTACTTTCAGCTAAAAATTAGAGAACAAGACATACCTAAGACTGCTTTCACCACTAGGTACGGATTGTATGAGTACACCGTGATGCCATTTGGTTTGACAAATGCACCAGCCTACTTCATGAATATGATGAACAAGGTGTTCATGGAATTTCTTGACAGTTTGTTGTCGTTTTCATCGATGACATTTTGATTTACTCCAAGAGCAAAGAAGAGCATGAAGAACATTTGCGTTTTATACTTGAGAAGCTTAGGGAGCATAAGATGTATGCCAAATTCAGCATGTGTGAATTCTGGTTGAACAAAGTGGGATTTCTCAGTCATATTGTGTCAGGAGATGGTGTAGCAGTTGATCCCGCAAAAGTGTCAGCTGTAACTGAGTGGGAATCTCCTAAGTCAGTGAAGGAAGTGCGTAGTTTCCTTGGCTTGGTAGGGTACTATAGAAGATTCATTGAGAATTTCTCAAAGGTAGCTAAGCCAATGACGGAGTTACTTAAGAAAGACAAGAAATTTGATTGGACTGAAGGATGTGAACTCAGTTTCCAAGAGTTAAAGAAGAGACTAGTGACAGCACCAGTCTTATGTCTGCCGGACTTGGAGAAAGATTTCCATGTGTATTGTGATGCATCTCACCAAGGATTAGGAGCAGTTTTGATGCAAGAAGGGAAAGTTGTGGCTTATGCCTCGAGACAACTCAAAACTCATAAAGTGAATTATCCTACTCATGATTTAGAGTTAGCCTCTATTGTCCATGCACTCAAAACATGGAGACATTATCTTTTGGGAAAATGTTGTGAAGTGTTCACAGATCACAAGAGTCTGAAATATATCTTCACTCAGAAAGAAATCAATATGAGACAAATAAGATGGCTAGAACTCATCAAGGACTATGACTTAAGTTTGCAATACCACCCCGGTAAAGCAAATGTTGTAGCGGATGCATTCAGACATAAAGTTTATGTGAATGGTCTCACTAAGGGAGAATTGTGTAACATCCCAGCATTAGATCTTAGAAATAAGCTGAACACAGATGTGTGCATTGCATTCATGCATAGAAAATCCGAATAATTTTTGTGCTTTTGAACAAAACTTGTAAAAGTGATTGAAGCTTCTCTCAACTTGATGGAATTGAAGTAGATCATCATGTTGACTGAGATAAGTTTCAATATGACCTTTGCTAAAACCTTATTTTGTGTAAGGGATATTTGATCTAAGGGTAGATCAAATGTAATAAAAGTTAAAACCCTAATACATTACTTAATGGTTATATTTGATCCTTAGGTGATCATATCCTAGTATTTATTATAATCACTCATGAGTACCAAGTTAAGGATATTACATAAATAATAAGAATGTAGCAGTTGTATCTTAATCTCATTTTCTTATACCATGAGTATCCTGGTAATACTTAACCTTAACTATTTAGCGAGTTTGAGAAGGAAAGAAACCAAGTCAAGATCATTCACCATATATCTTTCTTTTCATATCAAACCTTATCATTTCTATTGAATCCTATCCTTATATTTGTAGTTCATCAATGTTGAGTAATCAACTATTGATTCACCAATTCTTAACCTATCAATTCTTGACCTATCAACCCTTGTCCTTACTATAGCATTTGCTTAAGGCCTATAAAGAAAGAAGTAAGAAGAGGTGAATGGTAATGCTAGTTTTACATATCATCTATATGATGGGAGTGATTGAAGGGAATCAAATCAATATGGTAATTGAAGGAGTAACTCACTCCTGAATGGATAGAAGAGTTATATGGAAGATATAATTATATGTTATCAAATAGGATTATAAGGATGAACATTGAAGATAGTCACCAATGGGTAATCCTATTGGATTAAATAGGTATAGTACATGAATAACATCTATTAATCCAATAGATATACTAAGAAGATAATTTCAATACAACTGTAATGTTGTATTGATGAAACTTTGGTTAGCCAAGTGGAACCCTAAACCATAAATGACCAAAGGATTATAATGATCATACTTTAGTCACCAAGATTGAATGCTTATATCATGTATAAGTGACATTGTTGGATAGAACATGATCAAAACCTAGTATAGATAAGTTATCCTAGAGTAGTCATTACAAGTCACATTAATATAATGTGAGGTTGGAGCATGAGTTACTAGAGTGAAGTAGAGACAAGATAGTATGATTAAGATGATGTTAGAGCAACATTGGATTAAAGAAGTAGTATTTTTATCTTTAGAAATACTAAGCTTTTGAGGAAAGTAGAATTTGATTTATATACATCCATTGGAGTAATGTTAGTGATGGATGATTAAGGAAGAGTATGAATGGAGTTAGAAGTAACCACTTGTTGGATTGGAGGTTACCAACAGTAGAGTAGTGGATATAACCAAGTTTGGATATGAGAAGATTATGAAAAGCTTTAGTGACAAGCTCATTGGATTTATCAATGGGTTTAGAAAAATAAAAGGAGGATAAGAATATTCTTGAGAAGTAAAGCTCATCATGTTAACCCATGATGATGGATATGGAGAAGTAGTATATCTAGTAAAGGAATTCCTTAATTAGAAGTCCAGGATTGTGAATTATGGAAGATAGGAATTCTTGGTAAACACTAAACCCTAAATCTTTAACCAAACATAATATCCATTTCATCTGATTGATCTATCATCTTATTTCCACAAAACTTGATAGGAATAATTTCTTACATCAAATCACTTCAGCACATCTTGGTCATTCTCAACCATCATTATCCTAGGTGCTTAAGAACTATCTTTATCAATTCTTTCTCATAAGTTAGCCTAGAAAATAATTCCACTATTTTACTTTAAATGGTGATATCATTAAAAAAACACAAACATAAAGACAATGTGTTTAGCCATTAATCTTTATTCACATCAACAAAAGAATATAAGTATATTAAGAACCCTAAACCCTAGGGTAAGCATTTACAATTCAAACCCTAACTTCTATGTTAATTATAATAAAATATTTATATTGCTATTTTTTAGATTCATGGGAATAATAATATTAACTATATTTGTTCCCTAGAACTTTATGTATCAAATAATAATGAAGGATCAATATATATAAAAGTTTCCTTAATATTATAAGTTAATAAGAATCAAATCTCATGAGTTGATAGTCATGCATTCTTTAATAAGTTCATGGGTATTAGATAAAATAAATTCATATGAAAAGAACCTATCATTACTAAAAGGAAAGATATATATATATGTAAAGAACTTCCATAAAGAAAGATTCCAAAAACAAATGAAAAATACAAAAGATCAAAAATGAAACAGAAAAAGGAAAACAAACAGAAAGAAAAAAATAAAGGAAGACAGCTTCTGGCCGCAACCCATCTTCCCTTCTCCTTATCTGCTACTCGCGAGAAGCCCAAACATAGCCCACCTAGCCCAACATCAGCCCAACAGGAGCCCGTACCCCTTCTGCCTCCTATCATCGTCGTCGTCTTCCTTGCAGCAGGGAAGCAGCTGCGTGGGCTAGCCGATGCTGTCCGCCGGCGACCTCACGCCGTGATGCCCGCTAGCTCTTGTCGTATTCCGAAGACGGAGATAAGAACGCTGCACTCGCATCCCCTCATCCATATCCTCACAATCTCTCTCTTTCTTCCTCTCCTGCATGAACGCAAAACCTAGTTCGCCGGAGTTGCTCGTCATCGCCGTTTGAGACCTCCCCAAGGCCAACTGAAGATGTAGCAAGTTCCGCCATGGTGGACTTTGTCTGTGCGCAGAAGGAATCGATCCAGGAGGTCGTAATCGCGCGCATCCACCTCCTCTGTCCGCCGCTCGCCGTCGACCATGACGACGTTGTCCGAGCCCGCCTCTCCTCGCCGTAGCCTCCACAAGCTTCCTGGTGAGCCTCTGAATCTCATGGGCCTCCCCGATTCGTCGCCTGACCACTGTAGCGCCCTATCCGCGTGTGACCCGACCACGTTGCCACCGTAGTTCGTCGTCAGTGTAGCTACGATGACCATTAGGTGGCGGTGCGAGTACTGAGAGGATCCTCGTGTCCGTGCGGTTCGAATAAGCATATCCACGCTCACAGGCGCACGCTGGATCGCCGCCGGTGACCATTCACTGGTGATGGAGGCCGCGCTGTCATCATCATGACGACGAGCTAACGCCAGCCTTGACCGGTCCACCCAGTTGACTAGTCTATGCTTAGGTGGCATCCAACATGTTATGTACCCCACCAGTCAGTGACTGGGGGCTAGGTTAGGATGTGGTATAAAAAGTTAAAGACAGGAGATGATGTCAGCAGTGACGCAGTAAATATGTTTAACAATTTCTGAAAATGATTTAATCTTAGAAATTAAATAACTTTTGTTTCATAATTTAGAAAAATATGTTTTATATATGAAAAATTTCAGAAAAATAAAATCTATAACTTAAAACCATTATCAAACATTATTATGTTAACAATATAAATAATTATTATTTAATAAAGATTTTAAAAGTAATAAAACTTTGATAATTCATATTTTAATAATGGTAAATAAAATACCGAAAATCTTGGAAAAATAAAAACAGTAATTTAAAACTATAATCATACATTATTATTTCACTTAAATAAGTATTTATTATTTATTTAGTATTTATTAAGTAATAAACCTTATAAAAATCATAACTTATTATTTATAAATCACAAAAATAAATGTAATATATCAAAATGATCACAAAAATAATATATACATGTTAAAATGGTAATATTCCACTTTTGAGTTAAATAAAAAGTTAAACACTTTAATAACTTGAATTTAAACATATTTCTTTAGTTAATAATTCAAATAAGGGTAAATAAAATTTGCTAAAATTCTAAAATTAACCAATTAAAGTCTAATAAATAGTATTAGTATTAAATACTAAAATTATTAAGTCAAAATTATTTAACACCATTTAAATACAATTTTATTGAATTATCATTCAACTATATATATGTAGTTTATTTTCCAGAAGGATCTTTATTAAATATAACATCTTCAAGAATAATTTATAGTAAAATAAAACTTATTCCATTAGTTCAACCACAAGTTTGTAAACAAATTAAAACACTATAGTGAGTCCATAAATAGTTAAGTAATGTTACTTTCTTGATTACAAATCATAACAACACCTTTATAAAAAGATAAATGATTCCATTCCATTTAAAAATCAAAAAACCACTACACCAAATAAAAGTATAAATATTCTTAAAGTATCCTTGGGGAAACCTTCTGAAGTGAACAAAATACAAATATCATATGCATTACACCCTAAGTTCATCTATGTCTTCAAAGTTAACTTTAGTTTACAAAACTCTAAGTATAAGATAAAAACCTTATTATATGTTTTATAGTTAACTTTGGTCTATTATAATTAAGTCGTAAAGCATCTCAAGTCCAAACTATTCAAGCAAGCACAAACAACATCAACCACATCTGATTAACCACAAAGATTGTTTAGACCTTAGAAGAGAAATATTTTCTTCAAATGTTATTCTTTTTGCCACTTCAATCAACAAATAACAATTAAGTGTAATCACATTACTTTATACTTTACTTATATACTTAGGATTGATAAAACTTAAGTTTTTTATAAGTGACATTAATTGTAAAGTAAAAATTTGAAGATAAACAATTATAATATAAGCAATCTTGAGTAGCATATCACATTTGTGTGTATCTCATTGTTTTAAGATATTATAATTACATGTTGTTTCACACACACTCACAAGCCTTAATGTCACACCCCAAATTTTAGATTTGGTTCTGCATAACATTCATGGCATTGCATCATGATCATCCTTGCAAAATTTCAGTTTGAAAAGATTTTGGCAAAACACACCACCTGCATTTGCATTTTGACACCTACACTTGGACGCTTGGTTTTACCATGCCTCTGTAAAAAACTACATATTTTGGGTGTATGGATGGCTCAGGTGCATAGAGGGTTCCGCCACAAACCCGTAGCACTTTGATTCACCCAATTCGGAGCTCCGTAGCGAAACTTATGCAAATCTGAATTTTTCTTCGAGTCTGGAAAGTTTCTGTCAAAATTCAGATAGGGAAAATCATCTGAGAAAAAGAAAAGGAATAAAAAAAGGAAAGCAGCCAGCCCAGCCTGAGCAAGACCCAAGCCCGGCCAGCTGCCAAGGCAAGAAGAGCCAGCTGCGGCGCGCTGCATGCCAACACGCGCCACAGCCACTGCCACCACCGCCACCGGGGTCAGCCGTGAGCCGCAAGGGCACGGACGCCGAGGCCGACTCGGCCGTGACCACGACCCCGTGCACCGCCCCACGACCTCCCCCCTTATACCCTAGCCCCCCCCCTACGCAACCCCCAAACCCTCGCCCTCTCTCGCGCCTCCAATCTCCGGCGATTTCTCGCTGGGGTCTACCACCGCCGCCGCCATTGACAAGGTGAGATCCTCGTCCGCGCGCGCCGTCGCCCCCCCTTCGCCCCGCTGGAGCCGCCACTGCCCCTCGCTGACCCCCCTCCTTCTTCTCTCCCTGCAGGAGCACGCCGACGCCACCACCCGAGGCCGACCCCGCCGCCACCACTCCGGCCGACCACCGCGCCCGCCCCCGTGCTCGCCGACCGACACCACCGCCTCGAGGACCATCGCTAGCTCGCCACCGATGCAGTCCCTCCCTCAGCCACCGCTGGAGACCGCCAGCGCCGCCGCCACGAGCTCGCCGCCGCCCTCCGGTGAGCCCTCGCCGGCTTGCTCCTCTGCCCTTGGATCTTGATCCAATGGTCCATCTGGACCATTGACTAGTCAGCTTCTGGGTGTGGGAAAGTCAGCCGCCACGTCAGCCGCCACGTGGGCGGAGTCAACTGTCAAAGTTGACTGTTTAGTTTTTAATTCGATTTAATTGGTAGAAAATAACTAAAACTTGTAAAATCCATATCTTTAGATCTACTGGGCCAAAAATTGCAAATAAAATATATGTAGAATCAGTGTGTCGTGTAGAATCTTGCTGTACCATTGTTTTACACTTTTACAGCAAGGTTTTGTCCAGAATAATGAAATGATTTAGTGCCTTTTTTAGAGTAATAAATTCATAGGATAAGTTCTATAACTCCAAAAATTGCAAATAAGATGTCTCTGGAATCAGTAGAACAAGGGGAATCTCAGAGTGAATTAAAAGGGTAGGCTTACAGTAATAATTTTTGCCGAATCTAATTAAAGTCTTATGATAGTATTTTAATTACTCAGGGAGTTATATACATCCTTTTTGAGAAATTCCAATTAGTACTGTCTCTATTTAGAGTTGCCTACACAGAGGAAATTTTCCAAGATTTTGCAAATAGTATTTTAATAGTGGCTAATTATTTAGTTTCTAGCTCTATTATTTGAGCATTATAAATTGCATGCCTTGTTTTCTTTGCATTCAAAATAATTTCCATGCATGCATACAGTAGCTATACTGAATAAGATTATGTGATGTTGCTGTAGCGTTATACCATTGTCACGCATGCATCGTGCATCATCTTTGTTGCATATGATTGTGGATGGTTTGTTTATGATTGCAATTGTATCGTGTAGATTGTGACGAGTGCAACGCTTGCTCGTGTGTGGATTGTTCTTCCAACCGCTACAGCCAAGGCAAGTAGATGCTACTTTGTTCATGATGTTATCCTACTATTTTCAATGCATTGTCGTGTATTTTGTAGATGCATGTGTAGGATAATACTATCGCTACACTATGTCCTATTATGTAGTAGGGCTTCCCCTGTAGATGAACCACCGTTGGTAGATGTGCTTAGCCATGCTACGATGAACGAGGTCTGGGTTACATCACTATAAGTTGTTTCTAAATGTGTTGGTTTGTGAAAACTAAAACAACTTAATCAATTAATCTCCTGGGTGTGATGGGATTGATAATTGTTGGTGGTATCATTGCGGAAAGGCACTCAGGTATCAAGAGAAAATGATTGGCTTCTTTATTTTGTAGCTTACGTGTACAACCATGTGCCAATAATGAAATGGGCGGTTGGTTGGACTCAGTAGGTTGTGGTAACTCGAACCCGCGTATCCAGAGATGTAGAATTTTGGTAGGTTGGACCGGTGCGCGTCGAGATTGGGGAGCTACTTCCCGAACGGTCTCTTCTTGGACTTCTCCCTATCATCACCCAAAATGAGAGTGATGGTACGAGCTGGGCTGCCAAGTCACATGGGTAAAGTGTACTAAACCCTGCAGGGTGTATAATCTAATCGATTAGCCGTGTCCCCGGTTATGGACATCTGAGTTGCTTGATATTGATTCCATGACATGTTTCTCGCTCATTCTAATTTCATAATTGCCTTAATGTTGTCGGGTTAACTTAATTGGGATCTTTTCAAAGAAAATCAAAAACTGTTTATGAAAGTAGGACAAAGGTATTTGCAAATGCAAGCTAGCCACAGCTCCACTTGCCAAATATGCATGTAGATGTTAGCACTATTGTCTCCTTTAATAGCTCTACTTGCCATACATTCCATGTATTGACCCTTTGAGGCTGCTACGTTTCATGTTGCAGGATATTCCGATTCCGAGTAATCGATTTAGGCCACGGTACTCCACTCGGCACTTGTTCACTTGTGGGGAATTTGAAGAATGGAGGATTTACTTTATTTATATTGCTACTTGAATATTTTGAGCTAGCCTTGAGCTAAGCTTTTATTCTAATAATGATACTCTGGATCTTCGTTATTTATGATACACGGATATTTTGCTTTGTTATTCATCTCATTCTATCGTGAGCCAATGAACCGATCCAGGGATTGGCATGTCACATAGAAGCTACGGTCTTTTCAGAACCGTGGTGTTACAAGATGGTATCAGAGCCCGTGTGTCGACTGTAGGATCGTGACCTAGGTTTGGATTAGGAAGCCATAGAATTGTTAAAGCTTATATTAACTCTGACTTTCATCTTATGCCTTTCACTCTCGTAAATTCTTACCATATGCTATTCTCACACTTTCCTCTTTTAATTGATAGATGGGAGAAGTCTGGACTGAGTATGCAACCATGGAGTCACCAAGGCCCTTTGCAAGACAGTTAGCACAGCTTTCGCAGTCATTGGGATTGCCACTGCCCATGTTCAAGGGAAGGAGGCTGTACACCTATGGATATGGCGAGGATGCATGGGAGATCACCACCTTCATATTCAGGGATGCCGCCTTGCCAAACCCTGTGCATCTGATCTACACCAAGACATACTGCAACTGGGGACTTGGAATAAACTTGGCCTTGCATGAAGCCATGTCACGCCAGTTCCATCTTGTCCGACACCTGCTGCCAGCAGATTCACCCTACTGTGACTACGGGAGGCGTGATGAAGATGGGAACGTTGTGGTTACCCTAGGCGACAGGAACAACATGCCGCCCCGTCGGAGGCACATAGAGGATATGGAAAGGGAGAATGGAGCTCTAGCGGAGAAAGTGATGATGGTAAAAGAGATAGCAGATTTTGCCAGCAATGGTATGGTGGTCCAAGGACTAGAGATAGAGACCTTGCATGAAGCTGTGGATGTTCTGAATAATGCCCTGGTAGGCAGGGATGCAACCATATCTCAGCTTAATGGAACTGTGCAGGAAAACAACCAGACCATACAACAGTTGCAAGGGACCGTCCAGGAAAGGGATCAAACTATTGAAGATATGGCAGCCCAGATTGCCGCTCTCCAAGCACAGCTGAATCCACCTTATGATGATGACAATGGAGATGATGGAAACAATGATGATGATGATGACAGTGGGAACGATGATGATGATGAGGACGAGGATGATGATGATGGAGACGATGATGGTGGAGGGGATGAAGTATGCAGCAATGCAGAGAATGAAGAAGAAGAGGAGGATCCAGAAGAGGTGGAGTTTGAGATTTCAAGTGATGACACAGGAGAGGTGTATACTCCACCGCCATGGTTGGATCGTGGACATAAGCGCCAACGCATGAGTGCAAGGACCTACCGCAACCTCTTCAAGAAGTAGATAGAAGTCCACCAATTAGTCTTCGTTAGGAAAAATCGTTAGGATTAGTCTCGATCGATGTAAAGCTTAATTACTGTTAGGTTAAGAGTGGTTAGTTACTCATATGTGTACTCCAATATCCCAGGATTATTTGTACGAATTTTATGGAAGAGTTATGGCAAGTTTGGTTAATATCTGAGTTATTCTGCATTTCTGGCGACACAAAGATCTTGTAAGATTTTTCATATTTTACTGGTATCTGGGAAACATCTGAAAAAATAGGGCTGGTTCGAAACTCTATGTACTGTATACACAAAAATCAGCAAAAATTCCTGACGAGTTTAAGTCAGGTAGAAAAATTCGTGAACACTGCTGGACTGTTCTGGCAGATTCCTGTTTTTAATGCTTTGTTGATCTATTGTGTAGATAATTACTGCCAACTCTTATAAAAACTATTTCAGTAGGTATATACTGCTAGGATAACCCCTGGGATGTTGCTGGATCATTTGTTTGTTGATGTGTTGCTTGCTTGAGATTGTCTTTGATTGTTTTGTTGTTGTTTGGTCATAATGCATGGGTAGAATCCTGTTTTCGTAATCAATTCTTTCTAAGCTTACCTGTGCTGAACCGCAGATGCCTCCCCGCCGTCAACCCACTGAGTTGGATCAGCTCATGGCAGCTCAGGCACAGCTGACCCAAGTTATGACCCAGTTCATGGAAGCTCAGAACAACAACAACAAGAATGGGAACAACCAGCCTCAAGGAGATGCTCTCACTAGGTTTCTGAGGCTAAGGCCAGCTAAGTTCTCTACTGCAACGGAGCCGATGGTTGCTCTCGACTGGTTGCGTTCAGTCAACAAGGATCTGGTAACTATTGGGTGCACGGATGCTGAGAAGGTGAGATTTGCTGCTCACCTACTGGAGGGACCAGCCGCTTCGTGGTGGGACACTTTTCAGATTACCCACCCGCTGGACACTGTGACTTGGGCAATGTTTGAGGAAGGTTTCAGGACCAACCACATGTCTTCAGGAGTTCTGAGCCTGAAGAGGAAGGAATTTTGCAAATTGCGCCAAACCAACCGCACCGTGGCTGAGTATATTGAGGAGTTCAACAACCGGTCTCGTTATGCACCTGAGGATGTTGACACTGATGCCAAAAGGAGGGAGAGGTTCCTGGATGGCCTCAGTGATGAGCTTTCAGTGCAGCTGCTGGTGGTTTATTGCCCCACTTTCCAGGAGCTTATGGACAAGGCCAGAATCTTAGAAGGGAAGCACAAGCAGGTGGAAAACCTCAAGAGAAAGAGCAGCAATCACCACTATGGTTCTCACCACGAGTCTCGCACTTCTTATGATGGATACTCCAAGCATGGAGGGAGTGACCATGGGCACCATGGAAGCCATGACCGCCACAACCATGGAGGCGATGGACATCACCATGATAGCCACAATAGGAACCGCCACAGCCACAAGGGAGGACACACTCACCATTCTGGAGGACACAGTGGACATGACCGCAACCGTGATCGCAGCTTTGTGAAGAAGGATCTGAGTGAGGTGACATGCTTCAAGTGTGGCCAGAAGGGACATTATGCAGACAACTGTCCGGAGAAGAAAGGACTGAAGCCAACCAACAACCAGAAGGCCACAGTGAACCACATGAATGTGGAGGAGATCCCAGATGAGCCTGATCTTGTGATTGGTAAGTTTCCAATCAACACTCACCCTGCACTTATACTTTTCGATAGTGGTGCATCGCATTCATTCATATCAAGGGCATTTGTGGATAAGTATAAGTTACCTACGGAGTCTATGAAAGAGTCTATTAGAGTAAGCTCACCTGGAGGAGATATGATAGCTAGCGCGGGATGCCGCGACTTAACTGTGAGGATTGGAGCACACAATTTTATTGCTCATCTAGTAGTTTTGGAATCACAAGGTCTAGATGTAATACTGGGCATGGATTGGATGTCTATGCATGGGGGACACATTGATTGTGCACAGCGAGCTGTTTCACTCAAAACCCCGGATGGTAAGAGGATTAGGTTCAAGTCGGTTGTGCGACCGGGAAGGTGTAAGCTGAATTCTCTTAAGGGAGTTAGTATGGATACTGTGCTTGTGATTAAGGAGTACCCCGACGTGTTTCCGGAAGAGCTGCCAGGGATGCCACCTGACAGGGATGTGGAGTTTCTCATCGATCTGATGCCGGGAATAGGACCTATAGCAAAGAGACCGTACAAGATGGATGTGGATGAGCTGAAGGAATTGAAGAAACAGCTAAAGGAGCAGTTGGACAAGGGATTCATTCAGCCTAGTTCGTCGTCATGGGGTGCACCTGTTCTATTTGTGGAGAAGAAAGACAGCAGCAAGAGATTAGTGGTGGACTATCGCTCGCTGAATGAAGTGACCATCAAGAACAAATACCCCCTGCCGAACATAAATGATTTGTTTGATCAACTGGAAGGAGCAAAGGTATTTAGAAAAATTGATCTGCGATCGCTCTACTTCCAATTGAAGATCCGGGAGGAGGACATACCAAAAACCGCTTTCACTACTAGGTATGGTTTATATGAGTATACAGTTATGTCTTTTGGACTAACGAATGCTCCAGCATATTTCATGACCATGATGAACAAGGTATTCATGGAGTACTTGGACAAGTTCGTGGTGGTGTTTATTGATGACATACTGATATATTCCAAGGATGATGATGAGCATGAGAAACACCTGCGACTGATTATGGAGAAGCTGAGGGAGCACAAGCTGTATGCCAAATTCAGCAAGTGTGAATTCTGGCTGAACGCTGTTGGATTTCTTGGACACGTGGTGTCAAGAGAAGGAGTCGCTGTTGATCCAGGCAAGGTAACTGCAGTAACTGAGTGGGAAGCACCCAAGAATGTGGGTGATATTCGTAGCTTTTTGGGACTTGCTGGATATTACAGGAGGTTCATTGAAAATTTCTCCAAGATTGCTAAGCCGATGACAGAACTTCTGAAGAAGGAGAGGAAGTTTGAATGGACGGATGCGTGTGAAGCCAGCTTTCAGGAACTGAAGCATTGACTAGTGACCGCACCTGTTCTGTGTTTACCAGATCTTCAGAAGGATTTCCAAGTGTACTGTGATGCTTCTCGACAGGGACCTGGGAGTGTGCTGATGCAAGATGGGAGAGTGGTGTCATATGCCTCGCGGCAACTTAAACACCATGAGAGGAATTATCCCACGCATGACTTGGAATTAGCATCAGTTGTTCATGCGCTCAAAGTATGGAGGCACTACCTAATGGGGAAACACTGCGATGTGTACACCGACCACAAGAGCGTGAAGTACATATTTACACAGAAGGAACTGAACATGAGGCAAAGGAGATGGTTGGAGCTTATCAAGGATTATGATATGAATCTGCAGTACCACCCAGGGAAGGCAAATGTAGTAGCAGATGCTCTGAGCCGGAAGGTCTATGCCAATGGATTGACTGTTGGGGAATTTCCCGAGGATTTGTGCAAGCAATTCAAGGACCTTAGACTAGAGGTAGTGTCTGAAGGATATTTGGCGGCAATGGAAGTCCAACCAACGCTACAAGACAGGATTAGGAAGGCTCAAGTAGGAGACAAGGAGATAGATGAAATAAAGGAAAAGATGAAGGAGGATCGGGCAAAAGAATTCCGCGAGGATGAGCAAGGAACCTTGTGGTATGGAGATCGTTTGTGCGTTCCCAACGATCTGGAGATAAGGAAGTTGATTCTACAGGAAGCTCATGACTCGACGTATTCCATACATCCGGGCAATACGAAGATGTATATGGACCTAAAGGACAGATTTTGGTGGAACAATATGAAGGGAGACATCGCCGAGCATATTGCCTTATGTGATGTATGTAGCCGAGTGAAGGCGGAACACGAAGCCAATGACTGCTGCTACCATTGCCCGTCTTTGGATTGGAAGTGGGATAGAGTGGGAATGGATTTTATCATAGGATTGCCCAGGACCAGGTCGGGATATGACTCCAATTGGGTAGTGGTCGACCATTTGACCAAGGTAGCCCACTTTATACCAGTGAAGACGAACTACACGAGTGCAAAGTTGGCCAAGATTTATATGGACAGGATTGTGTGCCTACATGGAGTTCCTATGAGTATTTTATCTGATAGAGGCACCCAATTTACCTCACACTTTTGGCGCCAGCTGCACGAGTCACTTGGGACTAGGTTGGAGTTTAGCACAGCATTTCACCCCCAAACTGATGGACAGACCGAGAGGGTAAACCAGATTTTGGAGGATATGCTGAGAGCTTGCGCTTTGGCTCATGGCTCTAGTTGGGATGAGAATTTGCTGTATGCTGAGTTTTCCTACAACAACAGCTATCAAACCAGTATCAAGACGTCCCCGTTCGATGTACTATACGGGAAACGGTGCCAGACACCATTGCTATGGGATGGAGTAGGAGAACGTCAGCTGTTTGGACCTAATTTGATCAAGGACGCTGAGGAGAAGGTCGCCTTGATTAGGGACAGGCTGAAGGTAGCACAATCAAGGCAGAAGAGCTACACTGACGCCAAGCGCAAGGAAGTGGTGTATGAGATAGGTGATAGAGCATATCTCAGGGTGTCGCCACTGCGTGGAATCAAGAGATTTGGAATCAAGGGTAAGCTAGCACCTCGGTTTATTGGACCATATCGGGTCTTAGCATGCAAAGGAGAAGTTGCTTATCAGTTGGAGTTGCCAGAGGCTCTGTCCGCTGTCCACAATGTGTTCCATGTGTCCCAGCTGAAGAAGTGCCATCCGGAGATGGTGGATACACCATTGAGAGACACTATGCCACTAGAGGAGGTTCAGCTTGAGAATGACTTGACCTATGAGGAGAAGCCGGTCAAGACACTGGAAACAGCGGAGAGGATTACTCGCACCAAGACAATCAAGTTTTGCAAGGTGCAATGGAGCCACCACACCGAAGAGGAAGCCACTTGGGAGCGTGAGGATGACATCCGAGAGGACCACCCGCACCTATTTTCTAGCCACGCCGAATCTCAGGGACGAGATTCATCTTAAGGGGGTTAGTCTTATCACATCCCAAATTTTAGATTTGGTTCTGCATAACATTCATGGCATTGCATCATGATCATCCTTGCAAAATTTCAGTTTGAAAAGATTTTGGCAAAACACACCACCTGCATTTGCATTTTGACACCTACACTTGGACGCTTGGTTTTACCATGCCTCTGTCAAAAACTACATATTTTGGGTGTATGAATGGCTCATGTGCATAGAGGGTTCCGCCAAGAACCCGTAGCACTTTGATTCACCCAATTCGGAGCTCCGTAGCGAAAGTTATGCAAATCTGAATTTTTCTTAGAGTCTGAAAAGTTTCTGTCAAAATTCAGACAGGGAAAATCATTTGAGAAAAAGAAAAGGAATAATAAAAAAAGGAAAGCCAGCCAGCCAGCCCTTGGCCGTCACCACAGTTGCAAGGCCACACGCCGCCACACACACAGCCACGCCACCGCCGCCCACCGCGGGCCACATGAGGCAAGGGCACAGACGCCAAGGCCGACTCGGCCGCGACCACGACCCTGTGCGCCGCCCCGCGACCTCCCCCCTTATACCCTAGCCCCCCCCCCTACGCAACCCCCAAACCCTCGCCCTCTCTCGCGCCTCCAATCTCCGACGATTTCTCGCCGGAGTCCGACGCCGCCGCCGCCATTGATGAGGTGAGCTCCTCGTCCGTGCGCGCCGTCGCCCCCTCCCCGCCCGCTCACCAGCTTGCCGCCGCCCTCGACCCCCTCCTTCTTCTCTCCTCGCAGGAACCGCTGACGCCATCGCCCGAGGCCCGCTCGCCACCACTCGCCGACCGCGCGCCGCCTGTTGCCTCAACCACCTCGCCGAGACCGCCAGCCGCCGCACCCCCGTGAGCCCTCGCCGGCTTGCTCCTCTGCCCTTGGATCTTGATCCACCATTGACTAGTAAGCTTCTGGGTGTGGGAAAGTCAGCCGCCACGTCAGCCGCCTCGTGGGCGGAGTCAACAGTCAAAGTTGACTGTTTAGTTTTTAATTCGATTTAATTGGCAGAAAATAAATAAAACTTGTAAAATCCATATCTTTAGATCTACTGGGCCAAAAATTGCAAATAAAATATGTGTAGAATCAGTGTGTCGTGTAGAATCTTTCTATACCATTGTTTTACACTTTTACAGCAAGGTTTTGTCCAGAATAATGAAATGATTTAGTGCCCTTTTTAGAGTAATAAATTCATAGGATAAGTTCTGTAACTCCAAAAATTGCAAATAAGATGTCCCTGGAATCAGTAGAACAAGGGGAATCTCAATGTGAATTAAAAGGGTAGGCTTATTGTAATAATTTTTGCCGAATCTAATTAAAGGCTTACGGTAGTATTTTAATTACTCAGGGAGTTATATATATCCTTTTTGAGAAATTCCAATTGGTACTGTCTCTATTTAGAGTTGCCTACATAGAGGAAATTTTCCAAGATTTTGCAAACAGTATTTTAATAGTGGCTAATTATTTAGTTTCTAGCTCTATTATTTGAGCATTATAAATTGCATGCCTTGTTTTCTTTGCATTCAAAATAATTTCCATGCATGCATACAGTAGCTATACTGAATAAGATTATGTGATGTTGCTGTAGCGTTATACCACTTGTCACGCATGCATCGTGCATCATCTTTGTTGCATATGATTGTGGATGGTTTGTTTATGATTGCAATTGTATCGTGTAGATTGTGACGAGTGCAACACTTGCTCGTGTGTGGATTGTTCTTCCGACCGCTACAGCCAAGGCAAGTAGATGCTACTTTGTTCATGATGTTATCCTACTATTTTCAATGCATTGTCGTGTATTTTGTAGATGCATGTGTAGGATAATACTATCGCTACACTATGTCCTATTATGTGGTAGGGCTTCCCCTATAGATGAACCACCATTGGTAGATGTGCTTAGCCATGCTACGATGAACGAGGGCTGGGTTACATCACTATAAGTTGTTTCTAAATGTGTTGGTTTGTGAAAACTAAAACAACTTAATCAATGAATCTCCTGGGTGTGATGGGATTGATAATTTTTGGTGGTATCATTGTGGAAAGGCACCCAGATATCAAGAGAAAATGATTGGCTTCTTTATTTTGTAGCTTACGTGTACAACCATGTGCCAATAATGAAATGGGCGGTTGGTTGGACTCAGTAGGTTGTGGTAACTCGAACCCGCGTATCCAGAGATGTAGAATTTTGGTAGGTTGGACCGGTGCGCGCCGGGATTGGGGAGCTACTTCCTGAACAGTCTCTTCTTGGACTTCTCCCTATCATCACCCAAAATGAGAGTGATGGTACGAGCTGGGCTGGCCAAGTCACATGGGTAAAGTGTACTAAACCCTGCAGGGTGTATAATCTAATCGATTAGTCGTGTCCCCGGTTATGGACATCTGAGTTGCTTGATATTGATTGCATGACATGTTTCTCGCTCATTCTAATTTCGTAATTGCTTTAATGTTGTCGGGTTAACTTAATTGGGATCTTTTTAAAGAAAATCAAAAATTGTTTATGAAAGTAGGACAAAGGTATTTGCAAATGCAAGCTAGCCACAGCTCCACTTGCCAAATATGCATGTAGATGTTAGCACTATTGTCTCCTTTAATAGCTCTACTTGCCATAAATTCCATGTATTGACCCTTCGGGGCTGCTACGTTTCATGTTGCAGGATATTCTGATTCCGAGTAATCGATTTAGTCCACGGTACTCCACTCGGCACTTGTTCACTTGTGGGCAATTTGAAGAATGGAGGATTTACTTTATTTATATTGCTACTTGAATATTTTGAGCTAGCCTTGAGCTAAGCTTTTATTGTAATAATGATACTCTGGATCTTCGTTATTTATGATACACGGATATTTTGCTATGTTATTCATCTCATTCTATCGTGAGCCAATGAACCGATCCAGGGATTGGCATGTCACATAGAAGCTACGGTCTTTTCAGAACCGTGGTGTTACACTTAATAAGAAGCACAAGTATGAAACTTATCTAAAAGGACAACATAGTCTAAAGTAACCATTTCTAGTATCCAAACCCTAGATCAACGTTAATCTCGGGATTCGCATTTATCAATTGCATTACATTACTTATGCATAAAAGCATCTTGCTTCTTTAAACATTAGTCCTTACCGGACCAATGATGCTGATTTCAGATATTGGATCTCTTATATTATCTTGAAGACCGTGAGTGCATAATCTTGCAATCACAAAAGGCAAGTTCACACTTGCTCATGTCCTTTGATTATTTTCTATAAAGTATTTTGCAAATCCAGTGTTATCATCACCTGCATTTGAAAAAGGACAGAAAACATTATTTTCATAATAAGGTGATTATAGGTTATTTACCATGAGGTAATAACCTACTATAAGAGTTCTGGTGGTAAAGGAACATATTATCTAGGACTTAACAACCAATGTCGCCAGTGATTCTTGCGCCGTATATTACGCGTTGACCATGAGATTTGGAATGGGACGGAGAAGTTAGCTATATCTTTTCCCTCTCGCATGGAGCCGGATGTGCGGGTCGTGGCTGTTATCACTCGTAGCATGCATATTAATTGGTAATTCATAGAGGATATGCAGCATATGGGTGGGAGCCCTCAACATCCCATGATAGTTCCGGCATCTGAACGGTCTGTACTGCCAATAGCCGTAATTCAATAGGAGGGATGGCGTACACCAAGGAGACATGCGGGGTCGCGGAGAAGGCAGTGATTGGCTTGGATCTTAGTCTAGGCCTCACACCAAGGAAGTGTGTCAGAACCTGCAATTCGGATGTGCAACAAAGCTAAGATCTCTCCTGGGTAAAGTAACACACCTCTGCAGAGTGTAAGAACTGTAACTTGTTACTCCCTGTTCCGAGAAGGAGCTGCGAACGCGGCGGGAAAGGAACTCCATGAAAGTTCTGGTAAACTCATGAAGGCTGTCGGACATAGCTTTTCAGAATAAAAGCAACCTTTGAAGAAATATTTACGAAAACCTGCATTGCCTACGACCTACGGTTTGTGGCTGTAGATATAGTGCATCAAGCACTCCTTTTCTAATGAAGTTGCTGAGTACGCTTGTACTCAAAGTGTCTTCTTAACCCTTGCTAGGTTCTAAAGCTAGTACAGACGATGTCTACATCAAGTTATGCTCCAGGAATCATTATCAGAAGCTAAAGTTCTTCAATAAAGTCAAGGAAGTCAACATATACATCAACTCAAGTGAATACGAAGTTATTGGTTAGATAGGAATACAATCTCTAGCCATAGAACCCATTTCTGTAGCGTATTGCAATAACAGCAATGCAAGCCTCAATAGTTTAGAAACTAGTCTTACTAGTATGATAGTTTTTGAGTTGTTTATTTTTTATTCTTCTTTGTAAGAAGTTTCTTTCTCTCTCTTTAACCTAGAATGCTCTCTGGATCTTGTATAAAAAGTTGAGTTGTAACCTATAGTCATGTCTTGGACCTACTGTGTTTTTATTGTACCACTCTGAGGGATGTAATACTAGTGAACGGTGTTTCATTGATGTTATGTCAACGACTATAATGTACTACATCATGCAGTGGTATGCTGGATCATCGCAGTTGGTATCAGTGTAAGATCCCTCCTTTGTAAAGGAAAGGATCCCTGTGATTGCAATGCTAGTCCCTGGATCAATGCTAGCATCCATAGTTTAAGATGAAGTACACAGAAACAAAGGTCATTATTACATATCATTCCAGAGACAAACATAGTCTTTTACAACTCCATGGCCACAGGCCTAATACAAGAGTTCAAATATATAATAAGATAAATAAGTCTTCATCTTCATGTGCCACAGGCAAGCATGTTGAGTGTAGACTCATGACTCCTAATCATCATCAGAATATCCTGCAACATCACAAGTTACAGCCACAGTGGGTCAATACATTGGAATAGTATTGGCAAGTGATACCTTAGTAGAATATTGGTGTAATAAACACTATATGCATTTTGGCTAAGTGTAGCTTAGGCTTGCTTTGCTCAAAATAGGTTTTGCATATTAGTTGAAAACACTAAATTTTTCTTTGACAAAAACTTTCCCAAGGATCCACCAATAGACATTGGGGTCCTTCACCCTTGTTCAACCACAAGTTTTTACTTAGAAATTGGGATAAGGAGATTCTTGATAGCTTCCATGTCTTGATGCTCAAGTTGTCCAATACCAGGGACATGGCTAAGTACTTAGATTCTTCCATCTGCAGAGGTTGTGCACTTTCCCCACAAGACTTGATTTTCACCAAGACAGGACCTTTCAGAAGCCTTCCCTTAGACCAAATGGACGCGTTCCAACCTATCATCCCACTACCACCAACTGTCCAGATGGCTAAGTTATTGCAACCTATGTGATCTAGGCAGAGCCCATATTGCCAAGTGGCTGCACTAGAAGCTTCTTAACATTTGGCCTCTCAAATCCCTTTGTTCCTGGGTGGCTTTCCGCAAGTGATATACACAAGGTAAACCATAGAAATGAGCCTTGTGTAACCACTCAACATAAAGCATTCCTTCCATTCCACCCAGGTGTTTCATTCACTTAGTTGTTTTATTAAGCAAAACACAAGTCCAAAGACTTAGAAATATTTTATCATAGCATGAATATTTAACCACCCTTGGTTGCTACTAGCTAGGCTAAGCATGGCATTGATAAGACTTAGAAATATTTCTAGCAATTCTACAACTACTAGGATTTCCCAAGCATAGCATATAGATCAAAATATCCATGCAAGTCTAGCAAAATATTTGTAATGCATTGTTGAAAACATAGGAATAATTCATGAGCACCACTTGCCTTGTTAGTTTGGAGAGTAGCTACAATCCTCACAACCACAATCACTATTTGCACCAAAATCTACACATAAAATAATAGCACCAAAATCACATACAAAATAAACACAAGCAAAAATATATGGATGCATGCATAATGCCATGTGATGATTTTCTACACCAAAAAAGACAAGTGCATGGTACTGAATCATAAACAAGTACAAAAACAAGCTAAATAAACTTTATTTGAACATTAAAACATTTTTCAAATAATTATTATACCCAAATTATGCCTACAAATGTTCCTGCAAAAACACCCATTTAAACAGAAGAAAAACCTTAAACACATTGCATAAATGTAAAGGGCTTTCTCTCCTGATTCTATTGATATAAAATTTGTCAAATTTGGACATGGGAATCAAAAGTTATGAATTAAACAAGTTTTAACATCTAATAGATCTAATCCAGATTTTTAAATTTAAATCCTAGCCACGCGGCGTCTCCTGATTGGACAATACCGCTTCACTCAGGATCACGCTTCCACATCGTCGGATCAAGTTAGATCCAACGCACCAGATCTAAAGAAAACGGTTCGCTCCCGATCTAATCTACACCCTACGATACAGATCTAACAGCGGCCGATGCTTTGACCAAGGAGTGGCGGCATCGCTGGCGGCAGCGGCGCTTCTGCCGGCGATGCACCGGTGATTCTAGAGGGGGCTAAGGGTCGAGCAGTGGCTTACCGAACTCGCGGAATCACGACGAAGCTCAAGGTGTTGCTGGTGTGGGCGGGGGTGTGCTGCAGAGGCTGCTGGGGCTCGTCGAAGTTGGAGGTAGCGTCGGGTTTGCTCGGACGGTGAGGAAGGCGATGTTACTGGCCACCCTAGCACAAACCAAGGGTATTAGCGAGTGCACAATGCTCAGGCGAACCTGACAGGGTCAAGTAGAAGGCGCGGGGCAGTCGGCTTTTACCTCAATCTCTCGCCGGAGTTGGAGACAGCGTCGGATGCCCACGGTACTCGTCGAAGTCGACGCTCTGGATCACAAGCGGACGAACAAATAGGATCAGGAGGTGCGCAAAGATCAGAGGATCATTCCAGGGTGAACAAGGAGTAGGCGCGAGCACTAGGCTTACCGGAATACCTCGCCGGAGTTGGCTCTGTCTGCGGCGGTGTAGGAGCAAATACTGGCAGCCTGGTGGCGCTCTTGGCTAGCTTTGTTGGGGGAAATGGTCGCGAGGGGGAGGGGTTTAAGTAGGCAGCAGCGCGACAGGAAACGCTCGCAGAATCAAGGCTAATTACGCCACGACATTATCGGCATCAATGGCAGCGGCGACGTGGTCTGCGGGCGGGATTTTGGGGACGACGGAGTGACGTGGCTGTAGGGTCCACTTGTCAGCGAGGGGGTATGCGCAAACGCGGTGAGAAATAGAGGGAGAGGAAACCAGTGGGCTGGTTTTTGGGCTGGTTTCATTGTTATCCAAAAGTCTGGCGCCGGCCTTTTCTTATTTCTTTATTCCTTTTCTTTTTCTGTTTGAATTTCCAGGAAACATTTTCATATGATTTCAAAAGCCATTTGAATTCAAACCTTTTCTGGATTTTTGTAGAGTGTAATACTCATATTTCTGGGCATAAAATCATGTGGTCTCTCTGTATTAGCTTGGTCCTTTTGATCAAACAAAATAAACAGTGACATAGCACTTGATTTGAACAAGTTTTGAAAATGGTTTTAAATCCATATTTGTTTTGTAAATTTTGGTTTAAGCACTAGCAATCAATCAAAACAATCTGAGAGCAACAAGGTTTGGTTTTGAAACAAATAATCTCCCATTGGAGAGTAGCATTTGATTAATGTTTGATCACATAAAATCATAGCTCCCAAGTTCTGTTTTCTTTCAAAATGAGTTTGAATTTGATCCCTAAATGATATGCATGCATGCATGATATGAAATCTTTGAAAACATGATTTTAGGGATGTTACAAATCTAACCCCCTTTAGGTGAATCTCGCCCTCGAGATTCGGGTTGGCTAGCAAATAGGTGAGGGTGGTCTTTCCGAAGATCATCTTCTCTTTCCCAAGTTGCTTCTTCTTCAGAATGATGGTTCCATTGAACTTTGAAAAATTTGATAGTCTTAGTCCGAGTAACTCTTTCTGTAGTCTCAAGAATCTTGATTGGTTTCTCCTCATAAGTGAGATCACTTTCCAACTGGACCTCCTCCAATGGTATAGTATCCTTCAAAGAAGTCTCTTCCATCTCTGGATGGCATTTCTTAAGCTGACTCACATGAAACACATTATGAACAGCTGACAAAGACTCTGGAAATTCAATCTCATAAGCTACTTCTCCTTTACGACTCAGAATCTTGAATGATCCAACATATCTTGGGGCCAATTTACCTTATACACCAAACCTCTTCACTCCACGAAGTGGTGACACTCTAAGATAAGCTCTATCACCAACTTCATATGTGACTTCTCTACGCTTAGGATCTGCGTAGCTCTTTTGTCGGGACTGTGCTATCTTCCATCTGACCTTGACTAGCTTGACTTTATCTTCAGCCTCTTTGATTAGTTCTGGTCCGAACAAACTTCTTTATCCCACACCATTCCATAGCAATGGGGTGGTACACTTTCTCCCATAGAGAAACTCAAATGGTGCCATCTCAATACTGGCTTGATAGTTGTTATTATAAGAAAATTCTGCGTAAGGCAGACTTTCATCCGAACTGGCTCCATAGTCTAGAGCACATGCTCTCAACATATCTTCGAGAATCTGATTAGTCCTTTATGTCTGTCCATCAGTCTGAGGATGAAAAGCAGTGCTGAATTCTAACCTTGTTCCTAATGACTCATGTAATTGCCTCCAAAAATGAGAAGTGAACTGAGTTCCCCTATCAGACACAATACTCTTGGGTACCCCATGTAGACATACAATTCTACTCATATAGATCTTGGCTAACTTAGCACTTGTATAAGTTGTCTTCACAGGTATAAAATGAGCCACTTTAGTTAGGCGATCCACCACTACCCAAATAGAATCATATCCTGACCGGGTCCTTGGCAATTCGGTGATGAAATCCATACCAATCTTGTCCCACTTCCAATCAGGAATAGGTAGTGGTTGTAACAATCCTGCTGGTTTCTGATGTTCCGCTTTCACTCTACTACATACATCACACAAAGCAATATGTTCGGCGATGTCCTTCTTGAGATTATTCCACCAAAATCTTTCCTTCATATCTATGTACATTTTGGTGTTACCCGGATGAATGGAATACGGTGAGTTGTGTGCTTCTTGCAATATCAGTTTCCGAAGCTCCGGATCTTGTGGAACACAAATACGTTTTCATGCCATAAAGTACCATGTTCGTCTTCATGGAATCCTTTGTCTTTTCCCTTGCCAATCTTTTCCTTAATCTCTTCAATTTCCTTATCTGCCTTTTGGGCTTCTTTGATCTTGTCCAACAAGGTGGGTTGAACATCCAAAGACATGAGATGTCCCTCAGGCACAATCTCCAATCTGAGATCTCTAGGGCACACAGATCATCTGGCAATTCTCCCTTAGTAAGGCCATTCACAAAAACCTTACGGCTTAGAGCATCCGCTACAACATTTGCTTTACCGGGGTGGTATTGCAAACTCAAGTAATAGTCCTTGATGAGTTCTAGCCATCTTATTTGTCTCATGTTAATTTCTTTCTGGGTGAAAATATACTTCAAACTCTTGTGATCTGTGAACACTTCACAACGCTTTCCCAAAAGATAATGTCTCCATGTTTTGAGTGCATGGACAACAGAGGCTAACTCTAAATCATGAGTAGGGTAATCTACCTCATGAGTTTTGAGTTGTCTCGAGGCATAAGCCACAACTTTCCCTTCTTGCATAAGTACTGCACCTAATCCATGATGAGATGCATCACAATATACTTGGAAATCTTTCTCCAAATCTGGCAAACATAAGACTGGTGTTGTCACTAGTCTCTTCTTCAATTCTTGGAAACTGAGTTCACAACCTTCAGACCAAGTAAATTTCTTGTCTTCCTTTAGCAATTCTGTCATTGGCTTAGCTATCTTGGAGAAATTCTCAATGAACCTTCTGTAGTATCCTGCCAAGCCAAGGAAACTACGAACCTATTTTACCGACTTAGGAGATTCCCATTCAGTTATAGCTGAAACTTTAGTAGGATCAACTGCTACACCATCACCTAACACAACGTGTCCAAGAAATCCAACTTCATTTAACCAAAATTCACACTTGCTGAACTTGGCATACAGCTTATGCTCTCTAAGCTTCTCAAGTATCAAACGTAGATGTCCTTCATGCTCTTCTTTGCTCTTGGAGTAGATCAAAATGTCATCGATGAAAACGACAACAAAATTATCAAAGAATTCCTTGAACACCTTGTTCATCATATTCATGAAGTATGCTGGTGCATTGGTCAAACCAAATGGCATCACGGTATACTCATACAATCCATACCTTGTGGTGAAAGTTGTCTTAGGTATGTCTTGTTCCCTTATCTTGAGCTGGAAATAACCTGACCGAAGATCAATCTTTGAGAACACACAAGCTCCTTCTAACTGATCAAACAAGTCATTGATTCTTGGCAAAGGGTATTTGTTCTTGATGGTCACCTCATTGAGTGAACGGTAATCTATGCATTACCTTTGACTTCTATCTTTCTTTTCCACACAAAAAACTGGTGCTCCCCAAGATGAAGAACCTGGTTGGATAAATCCTTTCTTCAACTGTTCTCCAAGTTGCTTCTTGAGTTCCTTCAACTCATCAACTGACATCTTGTACGGTCTCTTTGCTATTGGTCCAGATCCTGGTAGCAAATCAATGAGAAATTCCACATCTCTATCTGGTGGCATTCCTGGCAATTCTTCTAGAAACACATCCGGATATTCACTCACGATTGGCACACTGTCTATGCTAACCCCCTTAAGAGAATTAAGCTTACTCCTTTTCGATTCAAAGTTGGTCTTGAATCTAATCCTTTTGCTTTCTGGAGCTGTGAGTGAGACAGTATGGTTGGCACAATCTATCACTCCCTTGTGCTTAGTCATCCAGTCCATTCCCAATATAACATCCAATCCTTGGGAGTTTAGGATTATCAGGTTAACGGGAAACTTATACTTCCCAAACTCTATGACTAGATCATGACATCCTGAATTCACTATCATTTCTCCGCCAGGAGAACTTACTTTTATAGGACACCCAATAGTTTCTACCGGTATTTCATTTCTTTCAACAAATGCTCTTGATATGAATGAATGAGATGCACCAGTATCAAAGAGAACAAATGCTGGAACAGAATTGAGTTTGAACTTACCAACAAAGATCGTGTTCCTCATAAATTTCCTCCACACTGATGTGGTTCACTTGTCCCTTTTGAAAAGGGTTGGGCTTGTTGGGTCCTTCAACTTTCTTTTCTGGGCATTCATTTGCATAATTCCCCATCTTCTTGCACTTGAAACATTCAACCTCACTAAGATCCTTCTTGACAGGCTGGCTTCCACTGCCACTTCCACTGTGGTGGCTCTTATATCCACTCTTGTGGTTCTTGTACTTATCATTGTCATGACTACGATTGTGCTTGTTGTCATGATGACGGTTGTGGTTGTGGTGCTTGTTGAACTTCCCATGCTTGTGGGATCTAGAACTCCCGCTGTCATCATAATGGGAACGCTTGTGAGACGATCCCGAGTTGTGCTTGTCAGAGTGCTTTCTCTTCCTGCTTTCCACTTGTTTCATTTTTCTCTCCAAAATAGCAGCCTTGTCACAAAGAGACTAGTATGTGGGAACATAGGCCACAGCTAACTGCAGGTTCAGTTCATCATTCAACCTTTCAAGGAACTTTTCCTTCCTCTTAGCATCAGTGTCAACTTCATCCGGTGCATATCGCGCCAGATTGTTGAACTCCTCAATGTATTTAGCCACGCTGCGGTGGCGGTGCTTCAAGTTATGGAACTCTTTCTTCTTCAAACTCATCACTCCGGATGAGATGTGAGCAGTATGGAAACCATCTTCAAAGATAGCCCATGTCACATCCTCAATGGGAGTGGTGATCTGGAAGTTATCCCACCAAGTGGCTGCTGGTCCTTCCAACAAGTGAGCTGCAAATCTGACTTTCTCTTCATCAGTACAGCCAACAGTTACCAAGTCCTTGTTCATAGAGTGTAGACAATCATTGGCCACCATAGGATCAGTAGTTCCTGAGAACTTTGCTGGCCTCAGTCTCAAGAACCTGGTAAGCATGTCAAAACCCGGTGGGTTGTTCTGATTGTTGTTGTTATTGTTGTTGTTGTTGTTCTGATTCTGGATGAACGTAGTCATCATTTGCATCAGCTTATTCTGAGCTGTCATCATCTGCTGCATCTCAAGAGTGATGTTGTTGTTGGGGTTGGGATTGGCACGTCGGGGAGGCATCTGTGGTTTGTTCAATAGAGATAAGAATGAGATACCCATAGATGCTAACATGCACAATACATCACATAACAAATCACAATCATGCATCATAGTAACAAAAGTTCAACAACATAGACAACAAGTTTGCAAAGTAAACACACCAATAGCAAGCCATCCACATGTTGGATGGTCATTGCGACTCAATAATCAAAGACATGACAAATAAAGGTAAATGAGTATTCATCACTACTCCTCGGCATCAACCTCCTCATCAACAAATGTAAGACCTGCATTCTCCATAGCGGTCTTGTATTCCTCGACATTGGTGGTCAAGGTCTCTATTTTGGCTTTGAGAGCCCTCTTCTATGAACGAAGCCTCTCAATCACGGTCTGCTGATGCTCGAGCTCGAAGTCCTTGGCCTCTAGTTCTGCAGTCATGTCTCGAATCCTCTTGTTCCTATCTTGGACTCGCTTCTCTTGACTCTTGAACTTTCTATCCTGACTCTCAAACTTGGCCTCCATCTCCTTGACTATCTCATCTTGCTCCACGAAGAGCTTGTCCTTCTCACGAAGCTGCACCTGGAGTTCGTCATTGCTGAGCATGACGTTGGTCATATTAGTGTCTATGTGCCTAAGAAGAACCTCTAAGTCCTGGAGGTATAGACGAATCGGCTCTGCTGTCTCCCTCGAAGTATCCTCGAAGTCAATGGCCTCACCATCCTCATCACGTCTACCGAAGGCGTGGAAGTGAGTACCTCTAACCTATCGAGAGTGTCTCCCTAACAGACGTCCAATCAAATCCTGCATGACTACCTCCAGGCCTCTCTCCTTGTCATCATGCATGAGCTTGAAGATGATTGCCTCCGTGGTAGGCTCAGTCTGGCGTCCGGGCTGATTAACCTTGAAGCCCCAAAGGTCTTTCCTCTCAAAATTGGCGAGGGGAAGCACCATGATGGTATGAAGAGGGAGATTGAGCAAACTAGTGAGTTCAATAATACGAGGGCCAAAACGAGTTCCCTTGAACTCTTCAGCCGTGCTGATAGTAACATTAGGCATCTATTTATAAGATAGAAAAAGTTAGGATCAATATAATTAAAGTTAGATCACAAGACAAAGCATCACATTCATATCATTGTCAAGCAACACTCAAAACATGACATACATAACACAAGCAACCTAGTTTCAATATAACTTAGTCAAATTTTGGAAATGTAATGATGAGTGTGGTGGTCCAACTAATAAGGATCAATTCATCTTTCACTTTCTAATCTAAAGGCTAACAATGCATCCTACAGGCAACACAGTGCTCTGATACCATCTGTAAGATCCCTCCTTTTTAAAGGAAAGGATCCCTGTGATTGCAATGCTAGTCCCTGGATCAATGCTAGCATCCATAGTTTAAGATGAAGTACACATAAACAAAGGTCATTATTACATATCATTCCAGAGACAAACATAGTCTTTTACAACTCCATGGCCACAGGCCTAATACAAGAGTTCAAATATATAATAAGATAAATAAGTCTTCATCTTCATGTGCCACAGGCAAGCATGTTGAGTGTAGACTCATGACTCCTAATCATCATCAGAATATCCTGCAACATCACAAGTTACATCCACAGTGGGTCAATACATTGGAATAGTATTGGCAAGTGATACCTTAGTAGAATATTGGTGTAATAAACACTATATGCATTTTGGCTAAGTGTAGCTTAGGCTTGCTTTGCTCAAAATAGGTTTTGCATATTAGTTGAAAACACTAAGTTTTTCTTTGACAAAAACTTTCCCAAGGATCCACCAATAGACATTGGGGTCCTTCACCCTTGTTCAACCACAAGTTTTTACTTAGAAATTGGGATGAGGAGATTCTTGATAGCTTCCATGTCTTGATGCTCAAGTTGTCCAATACCAGGGACATGGCTAAGTACTTAGATTCTTCCATCTGCAGAGGTTGTGCACTTTCCCCACAAGACTTGATTTTCACCAAGACAGGACCTTTCAGAAGCCTTCCCTTAGACCAAATGGACGCGTTCCAACCTATCATCCCACTACCACCAACTGTCCAGATGGCTAAGTTATTGCAACCTATGTGATCCAGGCAGAGCCCATATTGCCAAGTGGCTGCACTAGAAGCTTCTTAACATTTGGCCTCTCAAATCCCTTTGTTCCTGGGTGGCTTTCCACAAGTGAGATACACAAGGTAAACCATAGCTTTCCACTAGATAGGCTAAGCATGGCATTGATAAGACTTAGAAATATTTCTAGCAATTCTACAACTACTGGGATTTCCCAAGCATAGCATATAGATCAAAATATCCATGCAAGTCTAGCAAAATATTTCTAATGCATTGTTGAAAAACATAGGAATAATTCATGAGCACCACTTGCCTTGGTAGTTTGGAGAGTAGCTACAATCCTCACAATCACAATCACTAATTGCACGAAAATCTACACATAAAATAATAGCACCAAAATGACATACAATATAAACACAAGAAAAAATATATGGATGCATGCATAATGCCATGTGATTATTTTCTACACCAAACAAGACAAGTGCATGGTACTGAATCGTAAACAATTACAAAAACAAGCTAAATAAACTATATTTGAACATTAAAACATTTTTCAAATAATTATTATACCCAAATTATGCCTACAAATGTTCCTGCAAAAACACCCATTTAAACAGAAGAAAAACCTTAAACACATTGCATAAATGGAAAGGGCTTTCTCTCCTGATTCCATTGATATAAAATTTGTCAAATTTGGACGTGGGAATCAAAAGTTATGAATTAAACAAGTTTTAACATCTAATAGATCTAATCCAGATTTTTAAATTTAAATCCTAGCCACGCGGCGTCTCCTGATTGGACAATACCGCTTCACTCAGGATCACGCTTCCGCACCGTCGGATCAAGTTAGATCCAACCTGCCAGATCTAAAGAAAACGGTTCGCTCCCGATCTAATCTACACCCTACGATACAGATCTAACGGCGGCCGATGCTTTGACCAAGGAGTGGCGGCGCGAATGGTTGCTGGCGGCGGCGGCGCTTCTGCCGGCGACGCACCGGTGATTCTAGAGGGGGCTAAGGGTCGATCAGTGGCTTACCGAACTCGCGGAATCACGACAAAGCTCAAGGTGTTGCTGGTGTGGGCGGGGGTGTGCTGCAGAGGCTGCTGGGGCTCGTCGGAGTTGGAGGCAGCGTCGGGTTTGCTCGGACGGTGACGAAGGCGATGTTACTGGCCACCCTAGCACAAACCAAGGGTATTAGCGAGTGCACAACGCTCAGGCGAACCTGACAGGGTCAAGTAGAAGGCGCGGGGTGGTCGGCTTTTACCTCAATCTCTCGCCGGAGTTGGAGACGGCGTCGGATGCCCACGGTACTCATCGAAGTCGACGCTCTAGATCACAAGCGGACGAACAAAGAGGATCAGGAGGTGCGCAAAGATCAGAGGATCATTCCAGGGTGAACAAGGAGTAGGCGCGAGCACTAGGCTTACCGGAATACCTCACCGGAGTTGGCTCTGTCTGCGGCGGTGTAGGAGCAAATACTGGCAGCCTGGTGGCGCTCTTGGCTAGCTTTGTTGGGGGAAATGGTCGCGAGGGGGAGGTGTTTAAGTAGGCAGCAGCGCGACAGGAAACGCTCGCAGAATCAAGGCTAATTACGCCGCGACATTATCGGCATCAACGGCAGCGGCGACGTGGTCTGCGGGCGGGATTTTGGGGACGACGGAGTGACGTGGCTGTAGGGTCCACTTGTCAGCGAGGGGGTATGCGCGAACGCGGTGAGAAATAGAGGGAGAGGGGAAACCCAGGTGGGCTGGTTGCTGGGCTGGTTTCGCTGTTGGGCCAAAAGTCTGGCGCCGGCCTTTTCTTATTTCTTTATTCCTTTTCTTTTTCTGTTTGAATTTCCAGGAAACATTTTCATATGATTTCAAAAGCCATTTGAATTCAAACCTTTTCTGGATTTTTGTAGAGTCTAATACTCATATTTCTAGGCATAAAATCATGTGGTCTCTCTGTATTAGCTTGGTCCTTTTGATCAAACAAAATAAACAGTGACATAGCACTTGATTTGAACAAGTTTTGAAAATGGTTTTAAATCCATATTTGTTTTCTAAATTTGGGTTTAAGCATTATCAATCATTCAAAACAATCTGAGAGCAACAAGGTTTGGTTTTGAAACAAATAATCTCCCATTGGAGAGTAGCATTTGATTAATGTTTGATCACATAAAATCATAGCTCCCAAGTTCTATTTTCTTTCAAAATGAGTTTGAATTTGATCCCTAAATGATATGCATGCATGCATGATATGAAATCTTTGAAAACATGATTTTAGGGATGTTACAATCAGAGCATATGCTTTGACCTTAGGATTAAAACCCTATTAGGAAGATTTGTAGGTTGGATAGTGACTATAGGAGCCATCTTATCTAAACCAAATATTGTTATGACTTGTGGGAAGTATCCATTTGAGGATAATTTGTCACCAGATACTTAAGTCATTCTTTCTTAGGAGTAATTATTTATCTTTTCTTAGTATAGTTCTATTTAGTGTCTTACGAAGGAGATATAATCCACCAAGATATTGTATAAAAGCTAATTGGTCACAGTAAATTAGGATCAAACTTAAGACATCAATTGAAGTAGTCCTAATGCTGTAGCCTAACCTTAGAATTCAAGTAGCATAGTTGAATCTTAGTGTTAGTTTATAATCAAAGACAACATGATGAATATCATTAGGATAAATGTTGATGGAATGAGTAGTAATCATGTGGGATTCACTTGAGAATTCTACGTGATGAAGTAAAATTATGTTAGGATTTAATGATGGAGTAATGTGAAACAAAGTCATCATGGTTAGATTAGCTCTTGAATCATACTAAATAGGTAAAACATAACAAGATCATGGTGATATTAGCTCCGAAACCATGATATAGGTGTAAATATGGCAAGTACTTAGTGAATTAGCTTGAAGTAGAAGTATAAAAATAACATGGTAGAGCTATAATAGAAGTCATGGGTGCTAAAAATTTCTAAGAATCTTTGGTTTAAGTTAGAAAATAGAATATGATTAGTCATTTTGAGTGATCATGTAAGGTTAGTTTACTAAATAATGATAGGTTGGTTATATTATCTATTCCAAGAGTGAGACTAAAGGTTAGTCAAAACCAAATTGAGACCACTTTGTTAAAGATTATCCTGTTGCGATTGAGCAATTAGAGTAAATATTGAAACAAAGTATAGTTTGACCCTAAGTGCTAAGTATCACAATGTAAACCTATATGAGGAGGTGTCATGTACTACACAACTAAGCCTGAATTCTAGAGATATTATACTCAAATAATATATTCCGGGCTTAGAATATTGTGTGTTATATGTACCACATTTGGATTTATTTGTTTTTCTTGGATCTTCTTGATTGACTAGATCTGTGCATGAAGTTTGACTTGGTGTGCAAATGCATGTTGCAACTGTTGGAGATATGCCCTAGAGGCAATAATAAAAGTGGTTATTATTATATCTTTGTGTTTATGATAAATGTTTACATTCATGCTATAATGGTATTAACTAGAAACATTAATACTTGTCTGATTTGTAAACTAAATTAGAGTCCCTAGTAAAGCCTCTTTGTAATACTAGCTTGTTGATTAATAGATGATCGTGGTTTCTCGATCATGAACATTGATATGTTATTAATAACAAGATCATATCATTAGGAGAATGGTATGATGGACATACTCCTATAGATAAGCGTAGCATTAAGATCAAGTCATTTCAATAGTTCGTTTGCTATAAGCTTTATGATACATAGTAACCTAGTTCCTTCGACCATGAGATCATGTTAATCGCCATCACCGGAAGGATGCTTTGATGACATCAAACACCACACCGTAACTGGGTGTCTATAAAGGTGGCATTGAGTGTTCGGAAAGTATGGGTTGAGGCACATGGATCAAGAGTGGGATTTGTCCATCCATATGACGGATAGATATACTCTAGGACCTCTCAGTGGAATGTCATCCAATTAGCTTGCAAGCATGCGACTGGCTCACAAGGGATCACATATCACGGGAATGAGAAAAGAGTACTTATCGGTAACGAGGTTGAACTAGGTATGCAGAGATACCGGCGATCAAAACCTCGGATAAGTAAACTATCGTGAGACAAAGGGAAATTGGTATCGTACGTAAGTGGTTCATTCGATCACAAAGTAATCGTAGAAATATGTGGGAGCCATATGAATTTCCAGATTCCTCTATTGGTTATTGATCGGATAAGTGTCTCGGTCATGTCCGCATAATTCACGAACCGTAGGGAGACACACTTAAGGATTCGATGTTGTTTAGTAGATATGGAATGTTAGTAGGGATACCGAATGTTGTTCGGAGTCTCGGATGGGATCCGGGATATCACGAGGAGATCCGGAATGGTCCGGAGAATAAGATTCATATAAGGAAAGTCCTATTTCGGAGTTCGGGAAAGTTTTCGATATTTTCATCAAGAGGTTCTAGAAGGTCTAGAAGGTTCACTGAACCGGAAGGGGAATGGACCATGAATGTGTCATGGGTAAATGGAATGATTGGATCATATCCTAGGTCACTTGGTGTCGGCATTTGCAAGAGAGAATTAAAGCTCTAAATTGAAAGTCAAACGGGAAGTTTGAAAAATCAACTGGAACAATGGTTTCCTAGTGGGAGAAGAAACAGGTCCTTCTCTCAATCCAACTTGGGTTTGGGTTTGGATTCAAACCCACCCCTCCCAAGGCTGCCCCCTCTCATAAATAGAGGGGGAGGGCTGCCCCAACACCACAAGAGCCAAGCCCTCCCCGCACTAGCCGCCGCCGTTGCTGTCCCTTGCCGCCGACACCTCCTCCTCCTCCCGGACTTCTAAACCCTAGATCCCCGGGAAACCCTAATCCACCATAACTCGCACTGGCTTAGGCGAAGCCCTGCGGGATCCTCCCTCTACTTCCGACACCATGTTGTCGTTCTGCCGGAATCACGAGGGGAGAACTACAACCTCCGCTGCCTGCTGGAACAAGGGAGAGGAAGGTCTTCATCGAGTACCGAACGTGTGACCGACTGCAGAAGCGCTGCCGGAATGCAGCGCCGGAAGGATCATCTACGCGATCTTGAGATCGGCAAGTGTATGACTACATCACCCACGAGAATCTGCTCTCGTTAACTGCTTTGGAATCTTCGAGGGTGAGTGCTTCTATCGACTCGTTGCTACAATCTAGTAGATAGATCTTGGATTGTTTGTGTGCATGCGGTAGAAATTTTTTGTTTTCCATGCTACGAACCCCTACAGTGGTATCAGAGCCGTGTCTATATGTAGATCTGTTGCACGAGTAGAACACAATGGTCATTGTGGGCGGTGGTGCTTTTATTATGAATTTCCTTTTGTGTACTTTGCATCTTGCGGTATGATGGGATGAAGCGGCCCGGGCTAACCTTACATGACATCGTTCATGATACTTGCTCCACGCTCAACATGCAACTAGTATTGCATAAGTGGCTTTGCGGGTGTCTGTCTCTCCCATCATAGCATAGATTCAATTTACAACGGGCACTTGATAGTTTAAACATCAACATTGTGGTTCTTGTTCGTAAGTTAGAACAACACTTATTGAAAGCCCCAAACCACGTAAAATATGCAAAGAAAATTAGAGGTGTCTAACTTTGTTTTGCAGGGGTGTGCTGTGATGTGATATGGCCATGATTGTGATTATATATGATGTATGCAATGTTCCTTATTGTAAGTTGGCAACCGGCAGGAGCCATATGGTTGTCTTTTAAATTCCGTTAAGACCTGTGTGTCTATTCAAAGTAGTTGTAATAGTTGAAGCTGGTGGACAACAACCATGAAACGGCGCCATTGACCTTGACGCCATACCGATGATGATGGAGATCATGTTCGTGCTTGAAGATGGAGATCGGAAGCACAAGAATAAAGGCCATATCATATCACATATTATGAATTGCATGTGATGTTAATCCTTTTATGCATCTTGTATTGCTTAGTTCACGACGGTAGCATTATAAGATGATACCTCAAGCACAAAAATTTCAAGTTTTAAAGTGTTCATACTTAGTAAGAACCGTTGCTAAATCTCATTGTTTCGAAGCACCACATGATGATCGGGTGTGTTAGATTCTGCGAGTGTATACAACGTGAGCAAGCCAGATTTTCTCATGCGGAAGCTAAGGTTTGATCTTGACGATCCTAGCATGTACAGACATGGTCTCGGAACACGGATCACTGAAAGGTAAAGCATGAGTCATATAGTAGATATGATGAACATGTTGATTGTTCGCCATTGAAGCTACATCAACTCTCGTGATGATCGGTTTTGATGTGGTGGATTTGGTTCGTGTGATCACTAAAACAATTTGAGGGATATTGTTTTGAGTGGGAGTTCACCTAGATTAATTTAACTATTAATTAGAACTCAATTTGTCATAAACTTAGTCTAAACTATTGCAAATATGTTGTAGATCAATGGCGGCCCCTACCATCAATTTTAATGCGTTCCTAGAGAAAGAAAAGTTGAAAAACAATGGAAGCAACTTCGCGGATTGGTTCCACAATTTGAGGATTGTCCTCAATGCTGGTAATTTGACCTATGTGCTCGATGCACCACTAGGTAACCCGCCTGCAGCTGATGCTACCGATGAGGTAAAGAATGTTTTCCTCGCTCGGAAGAATCAGTACTCCACAGTTCAGTGTGCTATATTGTATGGTTTGGAATCGGAGCTTCAGAAAAGGTTTGAGAACCATGACCCACATGATATTGTCCGTGAACTCAAAATGATATTTGAGGCCCACGCGGCAGTTGAGAGTTATGAGGCTTCTGAAAAGTTCTTTAACTACAAGATGGAAGTGGGCAGCTCCGTTAGTGAGCACATGCTTAAGATGTCTGGGCACGCAAGCAAGCTTCAAAGCTTGGGAATAGTGATTCCTAATGCTTTGGGGATTCACCGTGTCCTCTAATCACTACCACCAAGTTACAAGAACTTTGTGATGAACTACAATAGGCAAAACATGGACAAGTCATTGCCAGAACTCTTCTCCATGTTGAAATCTGCAGAAGTGGAGATCAAGAAAGAGCACCAAGTGTTGTTGGTCAATAAGACCACCAAATTCAAGAAGCAAGGAAAGTCTAAGAAAAAGGGAAACTTTAAGAAGGGTGGTAAGAAAGTTACCGCGTCGGCGAACAAGACCAAGGATGGTCCTAAGCCTGCTACTGAGTGCTTTTACTGCAAGCGAGAGGGTCAATGGAAGCAGAATTGCCCAAAGTACTTGGCGGATTTGAAGAACGGCAACATCAAGAAGAAAGGTATATCCGATATACATGTTATTGATGTGTATCTCACTAGTACTCGTAGTAGTGCCTGTGTATTTGATATTGGTTCGGTTTCTCATATTTGTAACTCGAAACAGGTACTGCAGAATAAACGGAAGCTAGCGAAGAACGAGGTGACGATGCGCGTTGGAAATGGATCAAAGGTTGATGTGATCGCGGTCGGCATGCTACCTCTTCATCTACCATAGGGATTAGTTTTATACTTAAATAATTGTTATTTGGTGCCTGCGTTGAGCATGAACATTATATCGGGATCATGTTTATTGCGAGACGGTTACTTGTTTAAGTATGAGAATAATGGTTGTTCGATTTATATGAGTAATATGTTTTATGCATATGCACCTTTGATAGATGGTCTATTCTTATTGAATCTCGATTGTGGAAATACACATATTAATAACATTGAAGCTAAACGTTTGAAATTGAGCGATAACTCGACCTATATGTGGCATTGTCGTCTTGGTCACATTGGAGTGAAGCGTATGAAGAAACTCCATTCAGATGGACTTCTTGAATCACTTGATTTCGAATCACTTGAAAGATGTGAAGCATGTCTGATGGGTAAAATGACTAAGACTCCATTTTATGGTATGATGGAGCGAGCTACGGACTTATTGGAAATCATACATACCGATGGGTGTGGCCCAATGAGTGTAGCATCGCGCGGTGGTTATCGTTATGTTCTTACCTTCACGGATGACTTGAGTAGATATGGGTATATCTATTTCATGAAACATAAGTCCGAAACTTTCGAGAAGTTTAAGGAATATCAAAGTGAGGTAGAGAATCAACGTAACAAGAAGATTAAATTTCTACGATCTGATCGTGGAGGTGAATATCTAAGTTACGAGTTTGATGAGCATTTGAAGAAATGAGGAATACTTTCACAATTGACACCGCCGGGAACACCACAGTGTAATGGTGTGTCCGAACGTCATAATCGAACTCTCTTAGATATGGTTCATTCTATGATGTCACTTACAGATATACCGCTATCGTTTTGGGGTTATGCATTAGAAACAACCGCATTCACTTTAAATAGGGCACCATCTAAATCCGTTGAAATGACACCATATGAATTGTGGTTTGGAAACAAACCTAAATTGTCGTTCCTTAAAGTTTGGGGTTGCGAAGCTTATGTAAAGAAGTTACAGCCAGACAAGCTTGAACCCAAAGCGGAAAAATGCGTCTTCATAGGATACCCGAAGGAAACTATTGGGTATACCTTCTATCATAGATCCGAGGGCAAAATTTTCGTTGCCAAGAATGGATCCTTTCTAGAGAAGGAGTTTCTCTCGAAAGAAGTGACTGGAAGGAAAGTAGAACTCAACGAGGTTGTTGAACCTTCTCTCAAACTTGCGAGTAGCGCGGCACTGGAAGTGGTTCCTGTGGCGCCTACACCAACAAGAGATGAAGCTAATGATGTTGATCATGAAACTTCGGTTGAAGTTACTACGGAACCTCGTTGGTCAACGAGAAATCGTACAACTCCTGATTGGTATGATCCCGTTATGAGTGTCATGTTGGTGGACAACACTGATGACCCTGCGACACATGAGGAAGCGATGATGAGCCCAGATTCCAATAAATGGCAAGAGGCCATGAAATCCGAGATTGGATCCATGTACGAAAACCAAGTATGGACTTTGGTGGACTTACCGGATGGCCGGAAGGCTATCGAGAACAAATGGATTTTCAAGAAGAAAATAGATGTTGATGGTAATGTTACTGTCTATAAAGCTCGACTCGTCGCAAAAAGGTTTTGACAAATTCAAGGAGTTGACTACGATGAGACTTTCTCACCAGTAGCGAAGCTAAAGTCTGTGAGGATTATGTTAGCAATCGCTGCATATTATGATTATGAGATATGGCAGATGGATGTCAAAATGGCGTTCCTCAATGGAGACATTGATGAAGACTTGTATATGATGCAACCCAAAGGTTTTGTCGATCCTAAAGATGCTAACAAGGTATGCAAACTTCAACGGTCCATATATGGATTGAAGCAAGCATCCTGAAGTTGGAATCAACGTTTTGATAAGGTAATCAAAAGTTTTAGTTTTATACAAACTTATGGAGAAGCTTGTATTTACAAGAAAGTGAGTGGGAGCTCTGTAGCATTCTTAATACTATATTTAGATGACATATTGTTGATTGGGAATGATATAGACCTTCTTAATAGTGTCAAGGATTATTTGAATAATAGTTTTTCAATGAAAGACCTTGGCGAAGCAGCTTACATATTAGGCATAAATATTTATAGAGATAGATCGAGACGCCTAATATCATTGTCACAGAGTACATATTTGGACAAAGTTCTAAAGAGGTTTAGAATGGAAGATAGCAAGAAAGGGTTCTTGCCCATGTTGCCCAATACGTGTCACATCCCAAAATTTTCCAAATTTTGAAATGTGAAAAATAAATAAACAAAATAAAATTTTGGTGAAATTTAGGGTGAGAAGAAACTTTTTGATTCCAATTGGAAATATCAAAACCTATTTTGATCAAATAAAATCCTAAAGGGATTTAAAAAGATAAACAATTAATAAATAAATTATGATAGTTGGAATTACTATTTTTGGATCTTTTAATAAAAAGATTTGGGTTTTCAAAAGAAAAGGTAGAATTATAAATAAGGATTATTTTATAGAGCCAAATTAAATCTTGGCCAAACTTTTGAAATAAAATATTTCTATTTGATAAAAAGAGTAAAGGTTTATTTAAATAAAATAATGAGGATTTATTAAAATCCAATATGATTTAAGTAAAGGCTTTTTCCCATTTAAAATAAACACTAAAACTTGTTAATTTATTTTAAAGAAGATTTCCAAGTGTTTTATATTTTTAAATAAAACCTACTGAAATCATTTTGATATTATTTAGATTTCAAATAGAGTTTTTAAGATAAATTAAAACCTATTTGAAATAGTGACTAAGGTCTATTTATTTTAATTATTAATAGATCTTACAAGAATAAAAGAATTATTTTATTTTTGACTTTGGATTATGTTATTAGACAGAACTAAAATCAATACAAAGTTTGGTGGAAGTTTGAATTCATTTGGAGTTTGAATTATTTGTTTGAAAATCAAAACAGAAATTCATAATAGAAAAAGAAAAAGCTTCAGTATAAAAAAAAGGAAACAAACACAGCCACTGCCAGGCCCAACCCAGCCCAGCAATCTAGCCCAGCTACTCACCCCGCAGCGAATCATTTTCTTACGCGCGAACACACCCCCTCAGATGCTGACAGTAGGACCCCACTCCCACCTCCTCCACCTCGCTGACAGACAGACCCCACCGCCAGCGCGTCATCTTCAACCTCGCGACCACGTCCCCCTGTCGTTGTTGCCGATTAACTCCGGTGATCAATACAAGTTATTGCTGCGTTATTCTCGCCCCCGACCACGCATACTTAAGCGCCTGGCTCTCCTCTCTCATTCCCCTCGCTCACCCCACCATCTTCGCCTTAGGGTCGCCCGGATTTCCGCTAAACGAGCTTCTCCAGCGAATTCCGGCCACACCTCGCCGCGCCTCGCCTCCCTCTACACGCGAGCTTGTTCCCCGTCGCCTGGCGCACCTCCTAGTGTCAACCGCTTGGTCGCGCTTGCCCCAGAGCGTCGGCAAGGACGACCTCAACACGTCGCCGCCGTCTGTCTCGTCTCCGACGAAGTTCCCTGGTAAGCCTCGACCGTCCTAAGCTCTCCTGTTGATGCTCCTACACTCCCCACGCTCGCCCGCGTATAACCGTGCCTCTACTTTGCCTCGTCACGACCTGCAGCCTCGCCCTCGACGACCTCCAGAGACACCCGCCGCTCGCAGCAACTCCGGCGAGCAATCCCCTCTGTTCCTGAGCGCCCCTCGCCAAGACGACCACACGTTGAGCTTCAGCATCTCCCTGCAAGCACGGTGAGCATCTCCGTTACCCCCTTGCTTCCTGAATCGCCAGCCCCGCCATAGCCAGAGCGTTCTCCGCCGCTCACCGCCGCGCAGCGCCACCAGTCATTGACCAAGCAACAGTGCCCGTTAGATCTTGATCTTACGGCTAGGATTAGATCCAACCGAAGGGGTATGTGTGCATCTGCGCCGTGCGATTTAAATGAAATCCAACGGTTCGCAGAGGCTGATCCGTACGAAGCGGTATCGACCAGTAGGGAAGCGCCACGTGGACAAGGTTTTGTTTAAAACAGAAATTAGAATCTATTTGATATGCAAACTTGTAAAATTCATAACTTTAATTCTACACGTCCAAATTTTGCAAATTTTATATCAATGGATTCAGCAGAACAAGTACTTTGCAACCATGCATTTTGTTTAATGTTTTGCTTCTGGAAAATTGGTTGAATTTTCAGAAACATGTGTAGGCTTAATTTAGATATAAAAATTGTTCTAGATATATTTTTGAGATGAAATCTTTGCAAAATGGTTTGTTTTGAACCTACTGACCATAGGAACCAACTTATGAATTTAAAAATGTATTTTGTGAAGTTAAGGGATAAATAATTGAATTAGCTCATTTCTAGTCAAATAAAAATATTGATTATGATTTAGAAATGAATTTTGAGTGAAACCTTTGGGACATGATTTGATTCAAACCTTCTGACCCTAAACACCAAGTTTTGTGAATTAACAACTTGTTTTATGAACCATATAAAGTCATTACTTTGCTAAAAGATATTTTCAACTACATAAAATATCACCTTATCATAATATTTGGTTTATGAGATGAAACCTTTTGCAAATGGTTTTACCACTTTGGTAAATGTCCACTTTGAACTTTATAATGTTTAGAGCCTAGTAGAAACCACTTTTGCAAATAAAACTATCTTTTGCATGCTTGCATGCATGACCTTATTTCTATTATTTTATGTGTGATAAATTGGTTGGAATGCTAGTTGAATTTGTGTTTGCTTGATTGAATTGTAGTGGAGTTAGAAGAGTGTGATATTTGCAAGATCAAGAAGTGAACCAACATTCTCTACTAAAAAGGCAAGTGACACTATCATCCATGTCCTACTATTTTCATTATAGTTAATGGATTTTGTAACATGCATGATAAGGACTACTATATTTTATGCTATGCTAAATCCTAATAGGATACCCTTATATATTCCTTAGTGGAAACAATGTAGATGTAGTAAGCTTAGCCCTGCTATATATTTGGGATGGGATACATGTTATGATTATATGAAGTGTTGAAAAGATATATGTTTTATATAATAAAACAAGTATTCAATGAACCACCTGGGTGGACAAGGATACTCAAGATTGGACAAGGTGGCAACAAAAGGAACCATGTTTATATGGCTATCTCTTTTTGTATGTGCACTAGAAGAAAACCACCCAGGGACTTAGAGATTGAACATGTTTCTCGTACAGTGGCTTCCGTGTACAGCCACATGCTAAATGGGCTCTGGCTTAGTTAACTACATAGTGGAAGACCCATGCATTGGCATCTTCAGGTTAACTAGAATTGTGTAAGGGAAATTTAACCCTACATTGGTGCCTGGTTGACAAGCTAGCATTGTGTATTGGGAGGACTTCTATGGAAAGACTTTGTCACATTCTCGATCTGCCAGTACTCCATTTTGGTGAGTACTTATCCAGCGACCACTGGTGGCAACAAGACGAGATTGTGTCATGTGGGTAAAGTGTACAACTTCTGCAGAAGATCAAATTCAAAGTACTTAGCCGTGTCCCCGGTTATGGACAATACTGAGCAACTAAGGCCTGAAGCTATGGAAGATCTCGACATTCCAATTTCTCAAAGTTAAAACTTGATGGTGACAACAAGGTATTTGAAGCACTTGGAGTTTTCCAAGAAGTTCAGAAAGATTTGACAAAAGACCAAAACTATTTTTGAAAAGATAGGATAAAACCATATTGCTTTCTGCAAATGAGCCTAAACCCCACTTAGCCAAATATGCATGTAATGATAGGATCCACTTATTTCTACATAGTAGTGAAACTTGCCAATACAATTCAAATGTATTGACCCTTGTGGCTGCAACTTATTATGTTGCAGGTTTGTTTGATGTTAGTGAAGTTTGTTGAATAGGATTACAAGTCTACAACCAACATGATTGCCTGTGGCACTTTGAAGATGAAGGACCCCATGCTATTGTTATATTCTGCTGCAATGTAATGAGATAGCCAAATGAGCTATGTAAGATGTAATAAATTATTTTATTCCTGGTTATAAAGTTGTATTATGACCTTTGTTTCTTGATATTACATCTTAACTGTCGATGCTAGCTATTGATCCAGGGACTAGCATTGTAAACACAGGGATCTCTACCTTAATAAAGGTTGGGAGCCTTACAATACGACCTTGAGTAAAACTCAAAGTCCAGCAACGGCAGAAGATAGAGAAAGTATGAGTAAGACTCCCTATGCCTCAGCCATAGGATCTATAATGTATGCCATGATATGTACTAGACCCGACATTGCATATGCTGTTAGTTTGACTAGCAGATATCAAAGTGATCCAGGAGTGGATCATTGGGCAGCGGTCAAAAACATCCTTAAGTACTTGAGAAAAACTAAGGATATGGTTCTTTCTTATGGAGGTAATGAACATCTCGTTGTTAATGGTTACACCGACGCTAGTTGGAACACCGATCTGGATGATTCTAAATCTCAATCTGGATACGTATTTACTTTGAATGGTGCAGCAGTTAGCTGGAGGAGTGCAAAGCAAAGCATTGTGGCGAGATCTTCAACTGAATCGGAATACATAGCTACTTTGGAGGATTCACAAGAAGCTGAAGCACATCAAGCTACGTTTTCACGCTATTCGATAGCATGTACAAGATGATGACATAAAGATTTGCAAAGTACACACAGATCTGAATGTGGCGGATCCGTTGACTAAACCTCTCCCGAGGGCAAAACATGACCAGCACCAAACCGCCATGGGTGTTCGGTATATTACCATGTAATCTAGATTAGTTGACTCTAGTGCAAGTGGGAGACTATTGTATATATGCCCTAGAGGCAATAATAAAAGTGGTTATTATTATATCTTTGTGTTTATGATAAATGTTTACATTCATGCTATAATGGTATTAACTGGAAACATTAATACTTGTGTGATTTGTAAACTAAATTAGAGTCCCTAGTAAAGCCTCTTTGTAATACTAGCTTGTTGATTAATAGATGATCGTTGTTTCTCGATCATGAACATTGAGATGTTATTAATAACAAGATCATATCATTAGGAGAATGGTATGATGCACATACTCCTATAGATAAGTGTAGCATTAAGATCAAGTCATTTCAATAGTTTGTTTGCTATAAGCTTTCTGATACATAGTAACCTAATTCCTTTGACCATGAGATCATGTTAATAACCATCACCGGAAGGATGCTTTGATGACATCAAACACAACACCATAACTGGGTGGCTATAAAGGTGGCATTGAGTGTTCGGAAAGTATGGGTTGAGGCACATGGATCAAGAGTGGGATTTGTCCATCCATATGACGGATAGATATACTCTGGGCCCTCTCGATGGAATGTCATCCAATTAGCTTGCAAGCATGTGACTAGATCACAAGGGATCACATATCACGGGAACAAGAAAAGAGTACTTATCGATAACGAGGTTGAACTAGGTATGCAGAGATACCGGCGATCAAAACCTCGGATAAGTAAACTATCATGAGACAAAGGGAAATTGGTATCGTATGTAAGTGATTCATTCGATTGCAAAGTAATCGTAGAAATATGTGGGAGCCATATGAATTTCCAGATTCCTCTATTGGTTATTGATCGGAGAAGTGTCTCGGTCATGTCCGCATAATTCACGAACCGTAGGGAGACACACTTAAGGATTCGATGTTGTTTAGTAGATATGGAATGTTAGTAGGGATACCGAATGTTATTCGGAGTCTCGGATGGGATCCGGGATATCACAAGGAGATCCGGAATGGTCCGGAGAATAAGATTCATATAAGGAAAGTCCTATTTCGGAGTTCGGGAAAGTTTCTGATGTTTTCATCGGAGAGGTTCTAGAAGGGTCTAGAAGGTTCACCGAACCGGAAGGGGAATGGACCATGAATGTGTCATGGGTAAATGGAATGATTGGATCATATCCTAGGTCACTTGGTGTGGGCATTTGCAAGAGAGGATTAAAGCTCTAAATTGAAAGTCAAACGGGAAGTTTGAAAAGTCAAACTGGAACAATGGTTTCCTAGTGGGAGAAGAAACAAGTCCTTCTCTCAATCCAACTTGGGTTTGGGTTTGGATTCAAACCCACCCCTCCCAAGGCTGACCCTCCTCTCATAAATAGAGGGGGAGGGCTGCCCCAACACCACAAGAGCCAAGCCCTCCCCACACTGTCACCGCCATTGTCATTGCCGCTGCCTCGTCGTTGCCGCCCTAGCCGACGCCGACACCTCCTCCTCCTCCCGGACTTCTAAACCCTAGATCTCCGGGAAACCCTAATCCACCATAACTCGCACCGGCTTAGGCGAAGCCCTACGGGATCCTCCCTCTACTTCCGACACCACGCCTTCGTGCTGCCGGAATCACGAGGGGAGAACTACAACCTCCACTGCCTGCTGGAACAAGGGAGAGGAAGGTATTCATCGCGTACCGAACGTGTGATCGACTGCGGAAGCGCTGCCGGAACACAGCGCCGGAAGGATCGTCTATGCGATCTTGAGATCGGCAAGTGTACGACTACATCACCCACGAGAATCTGCTCTCGTTAACTGCTTTGGAATCTTCGAGGGTGAGTGCTTCTATCGACTCGTTGCTACAATCTAGTAGATAGATCTTGGCTTGTTTGTGTGCATGCGGTAGAAAATTTTTGTTTTCCATACTACAAACCCCAACAGCAACATCCAGTTACTACTTGATGTTATAGACCTAGATAGGAATGGGAATTCGTGTAAGGGAGTGACGATTTTCAAAGATCAAGATGAAGACCTGCATGAAGAATGAAACAAGTATAAGGAGTATCAACACAATTTGGAAGATGGGTCAAGTTCAGATAATTACTAAACAGCAATAAGAAGGAAGATTAGTCTAGAAGATGTATGGAGCAACAAGAAGTAATAAACTTAAAGTTCATTCAAAGTAGGTAATGTTGCTAAGAAGTTAATAAAGTAGTTGTACCAAGTTCATGGAAGTATCATGAATAGTGCACAGAAGAAGTTTTGGAACCAAAATGGTATTCTAGCTCTGACAATTCGGAGAGAATGCTAGAGGAATGTAGGAAACCGTAGGGTAATACCTACAACCTAGGATGATCCGCAGCTTGTATCTGATCCATAGTTGGTATCTTGTCCGCAGCCGGTGTTGGTTGACATAGTTAACTAGATCATCTTAAAAGTTGCATAAAGAGCATAAAACTTGGCCTAAGCTAAGTAAGACCTAAAGGAGTATAAAATTTTAAGCGACCTTCTTTCGAGACTCTTCGTGAAAATTGACCTATCAAAGCGAAAATGTCCAAATAGTAAGTAAGAAAATTAATGCTGAAAGATTCACTTCGGAGACCCACAATTGTGTGGATACATCGTACAATCTTTCATAAGACCCTAACTAGGTAGAGTATAAGCTGGATAGAGACCAATACTCTAATTATAAAGCCAATGGTTACTATATATGCAATTTAGAGGCCATTAGTAAACCCTAAGGGGAAGAGTAAATAGTAAACGGAAGTACTGTTATCCGAATTCCAAGTAAAGGTTGGAGAAGAAGGACTAACCTACAATAACAGCAAGCCTTATTTTCATAAGGTTAAAAGGAAGTCATTTTTATAAAAGGTACTTAATATAACAACAAAAGATTGTCTAAAAGCCGGATAAGGTAAAATATTGAAGTAATAAAATAGAATAGTCCCAACAGACTAATTCTAAAAGAAACAACTCTTAAGTGATTCATAAGAGAGAATAAAGCACATCCAATTGAACAGGTATAAAGGAACAAGAAATTCTACTGGGTATGGACAAAATGAGTTCAAATCCAACCTTCGGAAGGACCACCAGTATAAATCTTAAAATGACAATCCAAAAATTTAGTATTTTGGCTACAACTATTGTGTTATAATAATTAAAACCTTGTTTTAGTGAGACTTCCCAGACCTTACACAGTATAGTAAGAAAATTCAATGATTAAATAAAGGGAGTTGAATTAGGATAAGGAACTAAAGAAGAGACCCCAAATTAAGAAGTTTATAATAAGGAAATATCCCTAAGGGATTAAAGAAAAAGAAACTTGGGAGTATTAAAGACAAGTTGGAGATTACCAAGAATGATAAGAATTCAAGGAAAAGATCTGGATATGGAATGATACAATTATTCCCATTAAAGGTTACCATGTAATTGAGACACATGGAAATCATTGCAAGACAATTCCTTACTCCGAAACATGAGAGTATACGAACTTCGAGCACGAAGTTTATTTTAAGGGGGAGAGTCTGTAACATCCCAGCATTAGAGCTTAGAAATAAGCTGAACACAAATGTGTGCATTGCATTCATGCATAGAAAATCCGAATAATTTTCGCGCTTTTGAACAAAACTTGTCAAAGTGATTGAAGCTTCTCTAAACTTGATGGAATTGAACTAGATCATCAAGTTGACTGAGATAAGTTTCAATATGACCTTTGCTAAAACTTTATTTTGTGTAAGGGAGATTTGATCTAAGGGTAGATCAAATGTAATAAAAGTTAAAACCCTAATACATTACTTAATGGTTATATTTGATCCTTAGGTGATCATATCCTAGTATTCATTATAATCACTCATGAGTACCAAGTTAAGGATATTACAAAAATAATAAGAATGTAGCAGCTGTATCTTAATCTCATCTGCTTATACCATGAGTATCATGGTAATACTTAACCTTAACTCTTTAGTGAGTTTGAGAAGGAAATAAACCAAGTCAAGATCATTCACCATATATATTTCTTTTCATATCAATACTTATCATGTCTATTGAATCCTATCCTTATATTTGTAGTTCATCAATGTTGAGTAATCAACTATTGATTCACCAATTCTTAACCTATCAATTCTTGACCTATCAACCCTTGTCCTTACTATAGCATTTGCTTAAGGCCTATAAAGAAAGAAGTAAGAAGAGGTGAATGGTAATGCTACTTTTAGATATCATCTATATGATGGGAGTGATTGAAGGGAATCAAATCAATATGGTAATTGAAGGAGTAACTCACTCATGAATGGATAGAAGAGTTATATGGAAGATATAATTATATGTTATCAAATAGGATTATAAGGATGAACATTGAAGATAGACACCAATGGGCAATCCTATTGGATTAAGTAGGTATAGTACATGAATAACATCTCTTAATCCAATAGAGATACTAAGAAGATAATTTCAATACAACTGTAATGTTGTATTGATGAAACTTTGGTTAGCCAGTGGAACCCTAAACCATAAATGATCAAAGGATTATAATGATCATACTTTAGTCACCAAGATTGAATGCTTATATCCTGTATAAGTGACATTGGTGGATAGAACATGATCAAAACCTAGTATAGATAAGTTATCCTAGAGTAGTCATTACAAGTCACGTTAATATAATGTGAGGTTGGAGCATGAGTTACTAGAGTGAAGTAGAGACAAGATAGTATGATTAAGATGATGTTAGAGAAACATTGGATTAAAAAGTAGTATTTTCTCTTTAGAAATACTAAGCTTTTGAGGAAAGTAGAATTTGATTTATATACATCCATTGGAGTAATGTTAGTGATGGATGATTAAGGAAGAGTATGAATTGAGTTAGAAGTAACCACTTGTTGGATTGGAGGATACCAACAGTAGAGTAGTGGATATAACCAAGTTTGGATATGAGAAGATTATGAAAAGCTTTAGTGACAAGCTCATTGGATTTATCAATGGGTTTAGAAAAATAAAAGGAGGATAAGAATATTCTTGAGAAGTAAAGCTCATCATGTTAACCCATGATGATGGCTATGGAGAAGTAGTATATCTAGGAAAGGAATTCCTTAATTAGAAGTCCAGGATTGTGAATTATGGAAGATAGGAATTCTTGGTAAACACTAAACCCTAAATCTTTAACCAAACATAATATCCATTTCATCTGATTGATCTATCATCTTATGTCCACAAAACTTGATAGGAATAATTTCTTACATCAAATCACTTTAGCACATCTTGGTCATTCTCAACCATCATTATCCTAGGTGCTTAAGAACTATCTTTATCAATTCTTTCTCATAAGTTAGCCTAGAAAACAATTCCACTATTTTACTTTAAATGGTGATATCATTAAAAACACAAACATAAAGACAATGTGTTTAGCCAGTAATCTTTATTCACATCAACAAAAGAATATAAGTATATTAAGAGCCCTAAACCGTAGGGTAAGCATTTACAATTCAAACCCTAACTTCTATGTTAATTATAATAAAATATTTATATTGCTATTTTTAGATTCATGGGAATAATATTAACTATATTTGTTCCCTAGAACTTTATGTATCAAATAATAATGAAGGATCAATATATATAAAAGTTCCCTTAATATTATAAGTTAATAAGAATCAAATCTCATGAGTTGATAGTCATGCATTCTTTAATAAGTTCATGGGTATTAGATAAAATAAATTCATATAAAAAGAACCTATCATTACTAAAAGGAAAGATATATATATATGTAAAGAAAATAAAGAAGTATAACTTTATATAATAAAAGTTCACAAATAATTCTACTGCTTGTATTCAGCAAAGAACTTCCATAAAGATAGATTCCAAAAAAATGAAAAATACAAAAGATCAAAAATGAAACAGAAAAAGGAAAACAAACAGAAAGAAAAAAATAAAGGAAGACAGCTTTTGGCCGCAGCCCATCTTCCCTTCTCCTTATCTGCTACTCGCGAGCAGCCCGAACACAGCCCACCTGGCCCAACATCAGCCCAACAGGAGCCCGTACCCCTTTGGCCTCCTATCATCGTCGCTGTCTTCCTCGCAGCAGGGAAGAAGCTGCGTGGGCTGGCCGATGCCGTCCGCCGGCGACCTCACGCCACGATGCCCGCCAGATAAGACCGCCGCACTCGCATCCCCTCATCCCTATCCTCACAATCTCTCTCTTTCTTCCTCTCCCGCATGAACGCGAACCCTAGTTCGCCGGAGTTGCTCGTCGTCGCCGTTTGAGACCTCCCCAAGGCCAACTGAAGATGCAGCAAGTTCCGCCATGGTGGACTTCGTCTATGCGCTAAAGGAATCGAGCCAGGAGGCCGTAATCGCGCGTATCCACCTCCTCAGTCCGCCGCTCGCCGTCGACCATGGCGACGTTGTCCGAGCCCGCCTCTCCTCTTCGTAGACTCTACAAGCTTCCTAGTGAGCCTCTGAATCTCATGGGCTTCTCCGATTCGTCGCCCGACCACCGTAGCGCCATGTCCGCGTGTGACCCGACCACGTTGCCGCCGTAGTTCATCGCCGGTGTAGATACGATGACCATTAGGTGGCGGTGCGAGTACTGAGAGGATCCTCGTGTCCGTGCGGTTCGAATAAGCACATCCACGCTCGCAGGCGCATGCTGGATCACCGTCGGCAACCATTCACTGGCAGTGGAGGCCGCGCTGTCGTCATCATGACGACGAGCTGACGCCTGCCTTAACCGGTCCACCCAGTTGACTAGTCTATGCTTAGGGGCATCCAACATGTTCTATACCCCACCAGTCAGTGACTGGGGCTAGGTTAGGGTGCGGTATAAAAAGTTAAAGACATGAGATGATGTCAGCAGTGACACAGTAAATTTGTTTAACAATTTCTGGAAATGATTTAATCTTAGAAATTAAATAACTTTTGTTTCATAATTCAGAAAAATATGTTTTATATATGAAAAAATTTAGAAAAATAAAATCTATAACTTAAGACCATTATCAAACATTATTATGTTAACAATTTAAATAATTATTATTTAATAAAGATTTTAAAATTAATAAAACTTTGATAATTCATATTTTAATAATGGTAAATAAAATACCAAAAATCTTGGAAACATAAAAACAATACTTTAAAACTATAATCATACATTTTTATTTCACTTAAATAAGTATTTATTATTTATTAAGTAATAAACCTTATAAAAATCATAACTTATTATTTATAAATCACAAAAATAAATGTAATATATCAAAATGATCACAAAAATAATATCTACATGTTAAAAAGGTAATACTCCACTTTTGAGTTAAATAAAAAGTTAAACACTTTAATAACTTGAATTTAAACATATTTCTTTAGTTAATAATTCAAATAAGGGTAAATAAAATTTGCTAAAATTCTAAAATTAACCAATTAAAGTCTAATAAATAGTATTAGTCTTAAATACTAAAATTATTAAGTCAAAATTATTTAACACCATTTAAATACAATTTTATTGAATTATCATTCAACTATATATATGTAGTTTATTTTCCAAAAGGATCTTTATTAAATATTACATCTTCAAGAATAATTTATAGTAAAATAAAACTTATTCCTTTACTTCAACCACAAGTTTGTAAACAAATTAAAACACTATAGTGAGTCCATAAATAGTTAAGTAATGTTACTTTCTTGATTACAAATCATAACCACACCTTTACAAAAAGATAAATGATTCCATTCCATTTAAAAATCAAAAACCACTACACCAAATAAAAGTATAAACATTCTTAAAGTATCCTTAGGGAAACCTTCTGAAGTGAACAAAATACAAATATCATATGCATTACACCCTAAGTTCATCTATGTCTTCAAAGTTAACTTTAGTTTACAAAACTCTAAGTATAAGATAAAAACCTTATTATATGTTTTATAGTTAACATTGGTCTATTATAATTAAGTCGTAAAGCATCTCAAGTCCAAACTATTCAAGCAAGCACAAACAACATCAACCACATCTGATTAACCACAAAGATTGTTTAGACCTTAGAAGAGAAATCTTTTTTTCAAATGTTATTCTTTTTGCCACTTCAATCAACAAATAATAATTAAGCGTAATCACATTACTTTATACTTTACTTATATACTTAAGATTGATAACACTTAAGTTCTTTATAAGTGACATTAATAGTAAAGTAAAAATTTGAAGATAAACAATTATAATACAAGCAATCTTGAGTAGCATGTCACATTTGTGTGTATCTCATTGTTTTAAGATATTATAATTACATGTTGTTTCACACACACTCACAAGCCTTAATAAGAAGCACAAGTATGAAACTTATCTAAAAGGACAACACATTCTAAAGTAACAATTTCCAGTATTCAAACCCTAGATCAACATTAATCCCGGGATTCACGTTTATCAATTGCATTACATTACTTATGCATAAAAGCATCTTGCTTCTTTAAACATTAGTCCTTACCGGACCAATGATGCTGATTTCAGATATTGGATCTCTTATATTATCTCGAAGACCGTGAGTGCATAATCTTGCAATCACAAAAGGCAAGTTCACACTTGCTCATGTCCTTTGATTATTTACTGTAAAGTATTTTGCAAATCCAGTGTTGTCATCACCTGCATTTGAAAAAGGACAGAAAACACTATTTTTATAATAAGGTGATTATAGGTTATTTACCATGAGGTAATAACCTACTATAAGAGTTCTGGTGGTAAAGGAACATATTATCGACTTAACAACCAATGTCGCCAGTGATTCTTGTGCCGTATATTACGCATTGACCATGAGATTTGGAATGCGACGGAGAAGTCGGCTGTATCTTTTCCCTCTCGCATAGAGCCGGATGTGTGGGTCGTGGCTGTTATCACTCGTAGCATGCATATTAATTGGTAATTCATAGAGGATATGCAGCATATGGGTGGGAGCCCTCAATGTCCCATGATAGTTCCGGCATCTGAACGTCTGTACTGCCAATAGCCGTAATTCAATAGGTGGGATAGCGTACACCAAGGAGACATGCGAGGTCGCGGAGAAGGCAGTGATTGGCTTGGATCTTAGTCTAGGCCTCACACCAAGGAAGTGTGAACGAACCTGCAATTCGGATGTGCAACAAAGCTAAGATCTCTCATGGGTAAAGTAACGCACCTTTGCAGAGTGTAAGAACTGTAACTTGTTACTCCCTGTTCCGGGAAGGAGCTGCGAACACGGCGGGAAAGGAACTCCATGAAAGTTTTGGTAAACCCGTGAAGACTGACGGACATAGCTTTTCAGAATAAAAGCAACCTTTGAAGACATGTTTAGGAAAACCTGCATTGCCTACATGTAATATCCCAAAAATATAACACAAGGATCATCAAATTATAATCACTAAAATTAGGGTTAACAAAAACTTTGATTAATTAAAATCATATGAATGCATGTGTGAATAAGATGATTTGATAAATGCATGAATGGACTTGTGTGATTAACCTAAATAGCAAGAAATAGTTTAAAGATGAAAATAACATCATATAAAACATTTCCATGCAGAAACAAAACAAGAGAAAATCAAAAACAAATAAAATAAAGCAAATGGTCATTTTTGCCAATCTTGCTCACTAGGTCACTTTCAGTGTTTCTAGTTCAAGATTTCAAACAGAAACTTTCCCAATTCTTTTCACCCCTTTATAGAACTAGTAAAAGTGAATCAAGGCCCACCTTTCAAACTTGCAGAAACATTTAGCAACCTCATTCAAATCACAATTCAAAATTGAATGTTATTCATATGTGAAGATCATCCATTTTCAAAACCCAACCAAACCAATGCCCCTTGACTAATCCAACTAACCAGATAATCCCTAGCATGTGCCTAGCAAACCCACAAAGTTTGAATCCAAAATTAAAATTTAAAGTTCTTGCGGCCATTTCATCAAACACATTGCAGATACAAATCAAACAAACATCAAACACTATAGTGTGCAGTAAAATTGGCCAAACTTGTTCCCTCTATAGCTCACTCTACACTCTCAGTAGATGATCAAAGTAATCTAACTAGCTTTAGCACCACTGTGAGCAAGCCTAGCCATTAATATCAAGCATGCCGAGAGCATCATTGCCACCCCATTGTCGCCAGCGAGCTAGAGGCCGCACTAGCCTCGCCAACCTTGTCTGGGACATGCAGCACCGTCCACCGCCACCCACTGTCCTAGCCTCGAGCAATGCCAGCCCTGGATCACATGACACGCCCATGCCAAACCTCTCTATGCGCGAGCCAAGAGCGCACCAGTGCGCCACGTTCGACCAGCACCCACAGACCACGCGCCGCCCTCGCCGCTTGCAGGGATGATCACCAGCACCCCGCCAGACATGCCCATTCGCCGTTACGCAGACCACGCGCATTGTGCGACATTAAAACCGTCGTCGGACACGCTCAGAGCACCGTGACGTTCTGACCGATCAGCACCGCCCCACGCCTCGCCACCACGCTGTTGAGATTCGCCAGGGAGCATAGCACCGCCCCCTACCGTCGCCCATGCCAGTAGCCCTTTGTGCCGTCGCCTCCGACAACCTCAGCCCACGTCGTGCTGCCCCTCTCGCTCGCCTATAAAAGGAGCCCTCCCCGACACAAATTCGCCACACTAGTTCACTCCCCTCTCACCCAGAACCACCCCACCTCACTCCCGGAGCAAGGCGAGTAGCGCATCGCCGGAATTTGGCCGGAGCCCGCCGCTGCTGGAGAAGAAGGAAGCCATCGATTTGAGCTGCCCCAGGAGGAGCTGTCGGTACCAGGAGAACCGCCGTCGTCAACTTCGTCATTCGCCCCCGTCGCCGACCCTCGCCTAAGCCTCGGTGAGCCTCCCACGACCCCCACCTGCCGCGTTAGGGTTCTGTCTCGCCGGTGCTGCCCGACATGGACAATGAATCGTAGCCGTTCGATTAGAGTTAGATCGTGCGGTTCACACTGCCCCGTACCGCTTCGCCCCTCCCCATCTCACTGACACGTGGGGACAGCCACTTAACCAGCCCGCATACGCGCTGTGCATAGTGGGCCGGCCTAGTTAAACATCCCGCGTGACCCAACAATTCAAATTAAGCTTTATTCACTTAATTTCAAACACAGTTCTATACCTATATTCAAAAATCAACCCAGCTCGATTCACTGAACCAAAATGCATGAAACCAATTTTGTTAAAAAGGTACTGAAATGCTTAATCCAAGCCCGTTGGATTCAAATCATTTGGAGTGGTAGATCAACCATGGTAAAAATAACAAGGCAGAAGCTTTTCTGCATTCAAGTATTTTAAAAATTCAACCATAAGAGCTTTTGAGTTGATTCCAACTCTCAAAAATCACATTTGATCATACCTTTCAGAATATGTAAAAACATATGGGTTTACTTGCAGAAATAATGTTCACATAATAAAAGAATGCCACATAGGCATTTCTAGTCACTTTATTTAATTAAAATAAAAAGGTTAAACCTTATTAAATTGTGACACCACTTTAAATCACATTCCCATGTACTAAAATATGTGTTGATGCATGTGTCAACATGATCCCATGTTTGAGTTGGAGAATATTAAATCTTAAGTAGTTTTTCAATGAGTAGAAATTACTTTTCTAAAAATAAAATAAATAAGCCAAATGCTTTAATCCTGTAATGTTAGTGATGATGCTAGATCACCTAGTGTGAACCATTGTGTGATGATTGGAAATAGTTAAGTATTGTTTGGTGATTGTGTACCTCGTATTTATTTATAGACGCTAGTACCGACCAAGGATACGAGGAGGAAGGAGGATACTACGAGGAAGAAGCTGAGGAGAACTTCAACCACTGCTCTGCTCAAGGCAAGCCAATATTTGCAAGCTAACACTTGCAACTTAGCAAGTTTATACTGATATCTTAGCAAGCTACAACTTGCTTGTTACTAGGCCAACTATATGCCTTAAGCATATGTCATTACACCCACCTAATACCCAATCCTAGTTTTACTTGCAAGCTTTATATTTTATTTTATTTTATTTATCAAAGCTTTCTCTTAGATTTTACATGGTGACTTGTAGATTCTAGAAAGATTACTAAAGGTAGCATAAAGAGCATAAAATTTGGCCTAAGTTAGATAATGTTGATGTCATCCTAAGGCATGAGATTGAACTTAGCAAATCCCCACTTGTTTACCACCCCACATTAGTAGTTACCACCCCTTGTAGATGCTAGTGCTAAGTATAAAACTTGATCAACTTTAGATGGGAATACTTGGTGAAAATTGTTATGAAAACCTTAGAATGATGAGTCATTCTACTGAAATGTTTTGGCATGTGTTCTTGAACACCAGATGATTTTGATGATGAAAATGTTGAGGCATGAGCCTTAGCCCTTTATAAAAATGATGGTTGTCTGGATGCGATACCATTCCAATTTTACCGTACAACCACAATACCCGAAAATTGGGTAGGGATTAACTGGAAATTTATATACCTTAGTATGGGTTCCCTCGCGGCCAAGGTCTGAGCTAAGGCTACCTTGTGAAGATTGTCCACCTGTGTAGTACCCAAGATGACAGTTGGTCATGGTTGGGAGGCCAAACTCACAGGAGAGGTGCCTATACTAGGGCGTGTAACTGAAAGGTTAGGATTAATTATCCGCATACTAAGTATGGTGAATTCAGGATTTGTTCCTGACAGATGTATCGAATGTTGTGGTGAAAGTGTACAATCTCTGCAGAGTGTCAAACTATTCGAATAGCTGGCGTCATGATTATGGACATTTGGAGTGGCCATACTGTTCCCCCGTCAGATGTTTTCAAAATGACTTGTGAAATGAATTATGACTTTGACTTGACCACAACAGAGTTGTGATATGAAATTCAAATTCCCACTTAGGTGTTATAAAACTTTCAACTAGTTTTCTTTGCTTCTGAACTTAGTAGAGGTAAATCTGGCTTTTTGCAAAACAACCTTAGAGCCTAGTGTCCTACTACAAAAACCCCCTTAACTTGTTAGTATTAGTTTGCGAGTACTTAAATAGTACTCATGGCTTTGTCCCTGGCTATTCTCGTGGCCAGACTATGAAGAGGAGTATCAGGATGACGGACCGCAGGAAGGTTACGACAACTAGGATCATCTCCCATCGTCAGCATTGCATGTGACCCTGATGATGGAGCTTCGCCTACGCTATCGTTACTATTACGTTATTCCGCTGCTTGAGTTGTATTAAGAACTGGATCATGAGATCCTTATTTGTGTAAGACCTTATGTATGGTTTGTAATGGATGATGTACTGTGATATCCAATCTGTTATGTCTCACAAAAATGGTAATCCTGGGATTGCGATGAATGGCATAACAGGCATCTGGGATTAAAAATCCGGGTATTGACACTACGACCTACGGTCTGTGGCTATAGATATAGTGCATCAAACACTCCTTTTCTAGTGAACTTGCTGAGTACGCTCGTACTCAAAGTATCTTCTTAACCCTTGCTAGGTTCTAAAGACAGTACATATGATGTCTACATCAAGTTATGCTCCAGGAATCATTATTAGAAGCTAAAGTTCTTCAATGAAGTCAAGGAAGTCAACATATACATCAACTCAAGTGAAGACGAAGTTATTGATTAGATAGGAATACAATCTCTAGCCATAGAACCCATTTCTGTAGCGTATTGCAATAACAGCAATGCAAGCCTCACTAGTTTAGAAACTAGTCTTACTAGTATGATAGTTTTTGAGTTGTTTATTTCTGATTCTTCTTTGTAAGAAGTTTCTTTCTCTCTCTTTAACCTAGAGTGCTCTCTGGATTTGAGTTGTAACCTATAGTCATGTCTTGGACCTGCTGTGTTTCTGTTGTACCACTCTGAGGGATGTAATACTAGTGAACGGTGTTTCATTGGTGTTATTCAACGACTATAGTATACTACATCATGCAGTGGTATGCTGGGTCACCACAAATTGCCAGATGAATTGTGTGCCCAATTCCAAGATATCAGATTAGAGATAGTACCCGAGGGACATCTCATGTCATTGGATGTTCAACCCACATTGTTGGATAGGATCAGGGAAGACCAAAAGATGAACAAGGAAATTGAAGAGATTAAAGGAAAAATTAGCAAAGGTAAAGCCAAAGGATTCCATGAAGACGAACAGGGTACTTTATGGTATGGAAAACGTATCTGCATTCCGCAAGATCCGGAACTTCGGAAACTGATTTTACAAGAAGCGCACAACACACCATATTCCATTCATCCAGGTAATACCAAAATGTACATGGATGTGAAGGAAAGATTTTGGTGGAATAATCTCAAGAAGGACATCGTAGAACATATTGCTTTGTGTGATGTGTGTAGTAGAGTGAAAGAGGAACATCAGAAACCAGCAGGATTGTTACAACCACTACCTATTCCTGATTGGAAGTGGGACAAGATTGGCATGGATTTCATCATCGGACTGCCAAGGACTAGATCGGGATATGATTCTGTTTGGGTCGTGGTAGATCGCCTAACTAAAGTGGCTCATTTCATACCTGTGAAGACAACCTATACCAGTGCTAAGTTAGCCAAGATATATATGAATAGGATTGTGTGTCTGCATGGAGTACCCAAGAGTATTGTGTCAGATAGAGAAACTCAATTCACTTCACATTTTTGGCGACAACTGCATGAGTCATTGGGGACGAGACTAGAGTTCAGCATAGCTTTTCATCCTCAAACTGATGGACAGACAGAAAGGACCAACCAGATTCTAGAAGATATGCTGAGGGAATGTTCCCTAGACTATGGTGCTAGTTGGGATGAAAGTCTGCCTTACGCGGAATTCTCTTACAACAACAGCTATCAAGCCAGCATTGAGATGGCACCGTTTGAATTCCCAACAGAAGAGCTACGCAGATCCGAAGCATAGAGAAGTCACCTATGAGGTAGGTTATAGAGCTTATCTTAGAGTCTCCCCACTTCGTGGAGTGAAGAGGTTTGGAGTCAAAGGAAAATTGGCACCAAGGTATGTTGGACCATTCAAGATTCTGAGTCGTAAAGGAGAAGTGGCTTATGAGATTGAATTGCCTGAATCACTGTCTGCCGTTCACAATGTGTTTCACATAAGTCAGTTAAAGAAATGCCATCCGGAGATGGAAGAGACTTCTTTGAAGGATAATATACCTTTGGAAGAGGTCCAGTTGGAAAGTGATCTCACTTATGAGGAGAAACCTATCAAGATTCTTGAGACTGCAGAAAGAGTTACTCGGAAGACTATCAAATTCTGCAAAGTTCAGTGGAACCACCATTCTGAAGAGGAAGCAACTTGGGAAAGAGAAGATTATCTTCGGAAATACCACCCTCACCTATTTGCTAGCCAATCTGAATCTCGAGGGCGAGATTCACCTTAAGGGGGTTAGATTTGTAACATCCCAAAAATCAAGATTTGAAAAGGTTTGCATATCATACATGTTGGAGATATGCCCAAGAGGCAATATTAAAGTGGTTATTATCATATCTTCATACTTATGATAAATGTTTACATACCATGCTATAATTGTATTAACCGGAACATTAATACTTGTGTGATTTGTAAACATAAAAGAGTCCCTAGTAAAGCCTCTTGTTAAACTAGCTTGTTGGTTAATATATGATCATGGTTTCCTGATCATGAACATAGAGATGTTATTAACAACAGGGTCATATCATTAGGAGAATGATGTGATGGACATACTCCTATAGTTAAGCGTAGCATAAAGATCAAGTCATTTAATATAGTTCATTTGCTATAAGCTTTCTGATACATAGTAACCTAATTCCTTCGACCATGAGATCATGCATATCACCTTTTCTGGAAGGATGCTTTGATGACATCAAACACCACACCGTAACAGGGTGGCTATAAAGGTGGCATTGAGTGTTCAGAAAGTATTGGTTGAGACACATGGATCAAGAGTGGGATTTGTCCATCCATATGATGGATAGATATACTCTGGGCCCTCTCGGTGGAATGTCATCCAATTAGCTTGCAAGCATGTGACTAGCTCACAAGGGATCACATACCACGGGAACGAGAAAAGAGTACTTATCAGTAACGAGGTTGAACTAGGTATGCAGAGATACCGATGATCATAACCTCGGATAAGTAAACTATCGTGAGACAAAGGGAAATTGGTATCATATGTAAGTGGTTCATTCGATCGCAAAGTAATCGTAGAAATATGTGGGAGCCATATGAATTTCCAGATTCCTCTATTGGTTATTGATCGGAGAAGTGTCTCGATCATGTCCGCATAATTCACGAACCGTAGGGAGACACACTTAAGGATTCGATGTTGTTGAGTAGTTATGGAATGATGAGTAAGAGACCGAATGTTGTTCGGAGTCTCGGATGGGATCCGGGATATCACGAGGAGATCCGGAATTGTCCGGAGAATAGGATTCATATAAGGAAAGTCCTGTTTCGGAGTTGGGGAATGATTCCGGTGTTTTCATCGGGAATGTTCTAGAAGGTTCCGGAATGTCCGGCACTCCGGAGGGGAAGGGTACATGAATGTGTTATATCAAGTTGGTATGATTGCATTATGTACTTGGTGTCATCGCTGTACCAAATAGAGGGTTTATTCAAATCCTAGTTTGAAAAGTCAAACGGCTAGTTTGAAAAGTCAAACGGCTAGTTTTGGGAAAGAGGAGAAGGAGGTTGGAAACCGACTTGGGGGAGGAGTTCCTCCTCCCACCGCCGGCCCACCTTGGGTCCGAGTTGGGGAGGGACTCCCCTCCCCAGGCGTGCCTCCCTCCACCTATAAGAGGAGGGGCAGGGCTCCCCTTCTAGACAGAAGTTGCCTCCCTCTAAACCTAAACCCTAGCCACAGCCTAAGGATTTCTCCCAAGCCGCCGAGTTAGAGCTTCTAATTGCCCTAGCTGCTGGTTTAGCCCCTTCTAATTGGTGTGTCTAAACCCTAGATCACCAAGGCTCTCTCATAGTCCACCATACTCGCTCCGGCTTAAGGCGAAGCCCTGCGATATCTCCCCTCTACTTCTGGTACCACGCCGTCGTGCTGCCGGAATCGCGAGGAGAGTGCTACAACCTCCGCTGCCTGCTGGAACAAGGGAGAGGAAGGTCTTCATCGAGTACCGAACGTGTGACCGACTGCGGAAGCGCTGCCGGAATGCAGCGCCGGAAGGATCGTCTACGCGATCTTGAGATCGGCAAGTGTACGACTACATCACCCACGAATCTGCTCGTTAATCGCTGGAATCTTCGAGGGTGAGTTCCTCTATCGACTCGTTGCTACAATCTAGTAGATAGATCTTGGCTTGATCATAGATTAGATCTTGATTGTGTGTTCATGCAGTAGAAAATTTTTGTTTTCCATGCTACGACCCCTACAGTGGTATCAGAGCCGTGTCTATATGTAGATCTATTGCACGAGTAGAACACAATGGTCATTGTGGGCATTGATGCTTTTGTTGTCGATTGCTTCTTGTGTACTTTGCATCTTGCGGGATGGTGGGATGAAGCGGCCCGGGCTAACCTTACATGACATCGTTCATGAGACTTGCTCCACGCTTGACATGCAACTTGTATTGCATAAGTGGCTTTGCGGGTGCCTGTTTCTCCCAACATAGTTAAGATTCAATTTACAATGGGTGATTGACAATACTAGTATCAATGTTGTGGTTCTTGTTCGTAAGTTAGAACGACACTTATAGAAAGCCCCAAACCACGTAAAACATGCAAAGAAAATTAGAGACGTCTAACTTTGTTTTGCAGGTGTGTGCTGTGATGTGATATGGCCATGATTGTGATTATATTTGATGTATGCAATATTCCTTATTGTAAGTTGGCAACCGGCAGGAGCCATATGGTTGTCTTTAAATTCTGTTAAGACCCGCGTGTCTATTCAAAGTAGCTGTAATAGTTTGTAACTACCTCGGTGAATTACGCTCTTAGTTACAAGCCTGGATGAGCGGAAATGGTTAAAATAGTACGGTGGGGCCCAAATGCCACTCACAGGTAGACCTTTCGGCCGTCCTAACCATTTCCAAACATCGGGACAAGAACGAAGCGTAATCGGCAAAAGTGAAGGGATCAACTACATACACAAATGAGTATGTATGCAAGCCACCATACAACAGTCCTCAGAGCCATTCCATCTAAAAGAAATAGAAATATTGCAACGCCATACGGCAAGATCCAAATATCCTAGATAGATATAATAGTTTAGGATATTTCCTCATACAACAAACATCAGAGTATCAGGCGGAAGTGGAAAACAAGATCCGAGTACGGATAAGAAGCAAATCGGCATAAGATGCCCCATAAATAAACACATCCCGCCCACAGATCTCACGGATCCTCGTTCCCGGAATCTCTACACCGAGTGATCGTTGCCAACATCGTCCGTCTCCTCCACCCAGTATCCCTCTTGCGAGTTCACCTGTTCATCTGAATCAAACAATTTATCGTGTGAGACCCTAGGGTACTCGGCAAGTCTTTATGCCTCTAAAGGGACACAACTTGGGTGACGAATTGCAAAAAGATAATACCTAAAATTCTATAGTTACTCGCTAACCATCCATTAACCAAAGATAGACGGATGTCCGTGAATTAATACCAATTATAATATTAACAGATCCATCCTCCTCCTCGCTACAACGAGGAAGCGATAATTGCCCCCCATCCGTTGGCAGTTTTATTATCCATTCCATGAGTGTTGCACTATTTACTAGTCGTACTTGGTCAAATTAAAAGCGGTACTTTAGTTATACTTGTCTATGATCGAGAAACGTGCTCCAAGTCGTCCATAACATGGACACGGCTTTCAGAAAGTTTTACCCTGCAGGGGTGCACAAATAGCAACACACACTCGATCAACCTCGGAAAAACCAAATCAAAACCCAACGAGGCATTCACGACAAAGCGATCACAGGATTCAGAAATGTTTCAGGGGGCCACCCCATTAAGCTACCCATAGAAGTTGGCGGCTCGAGCGGACTCAAGGTTTGTGTGACGTCAGAAACCGGGAACCCGAAAGTGTGACTGAGCTTGTCGATACAGCGAAAACGTGTCACGATCCTAAACAGTACAGGTGCTCCTCGCACAATCGTAAATAAAGCAGTAAAGCATGGCATAAGTACAGGATAGTAATAAAGCCCCAAACTACTTTGTGGCCCCAAAAAATAAGAATGAATCAAGCTCTGGCTCAGGGGGGTTCATAAGCCTCCCGGATGTGGATAGCGCGAATAATCAAGGAACAGGAATCAAGTACTCGGGGTCCTACGGGACACAAGTGAGCATGAAAAACCAAATAGCAGATATTGCTCACCGGTGCCACTGTCATTAGTTATCCTATTACTACTCAGGTTAAGTTGTTTAGGTACCTTGTTATCCATCAGACACTCACATACCCTACACATGCTGTTCTACGACCCTCATGGCTCAAACAACTCCTGTAGTAATGGCTCATGGGATGGAGGAACAAGCTTCGGTGGGATTTAAAAGTAAAGGCTATGCAGTACTTGGGATTCAGTTTAATGCAATCGCGACTCCATGATGCAAGAATAAGATAGAGGCAATAGGTACTATATGTATACAAGCATGTGGTAGTGCTTGCCTGGCAGCTCAGTTGAAGCGAGAGAAGGATCTGGGTAGTGCTCTGGTTTCTTGATATATCCCACCTTTCAGCGTCTATTCGAAGAAGAACCAAACAAACAAGGGACAACATAAATAAAGTGCACAAGCATATGATTAAAATGCGACAAGCAAACAATCATGCCATGATGAATGATGCACAATTTGCATGGCAATAAAGTAGCATGGCATGGGTGAGGTGTGGGGTACGAGAATAAGGCATTTTATAGAGTTTTAGTCACATTTTATACTCAAATAAGTTGCTGTATACTTTTATATTTATATGATGCATGCTGCAACTCAGAACAAGGATTGCATAGATAGAACGGGCTCGTCGTGCTGATCATTTTAGACATATTATTTGTCAAATTTGGAGTTATAAAACTGAAGTTATTAATTAATTAAGGAAAAGGGCATTTTATTGTAATTTTAATCAACTCGAAATTTAAAGTGTTCAAATAATATTTTGAATGGTAGATTTGAAATCCTCACATTTTTCTGATTTCAAAACATATATTACATGTTTAATTTGGAATTATATTTTAAAAGTTATTTGAAAACAGATTTAAATTTGTATTTAAATATTTTTTAGAATCATTTTTATTAAACAGATAAACAGGCAGATCTTTTTATACTCAGTCGGAGCTAGCCCTAGTCGCTGACGGTGGGACCGATGCTGACTAAGCGGAAAACAGCGCGCAGGACTTTTCTTACCGCGAGCTGATCTAGCCGCAAAGAATCGACCAAGAGTTCGACGCTGAGCGGACTCCATCGCCTTGATGGTTGGACGCATCGGTGACACGCGGCGGACCCAGGGACTGCGGGTTGAGTACCGCAAAGTAGCGGTGCCTTTTTGTAAAACCGCACAGAGGCAGACAGGTGGGGCCAGGCTGGACCGCGGGTTGAAAAAGCTAACATGAAGGGGGGTATGTGCAAAAGGACAAGTGCTACTGTTTTTCTTCCTCCGTTTATGACGAAATCAGCCGCTCATGAGAGGAGAACAGGCGCCAGGCTCGATCCCATGACCTCACGGCCGAACCGGGCGGGTCGGAGCCACCGCGGTACTAGCGGGCTGGAAAGCGGTGTGGTTGCGCGGCCAGGTGAGGTGTGGCGAGGCGTCTGTCGTCTACCTTGCGCGCGTCAACTACAGGCATGCACGGAGGCGATGGAGACGAGGTTTCCGGGAAGCACAGATAGGGTTGGTCGATGAGGCTAGGCGGGGCGGAAGCGGGCGTGTGCGCAACGGCCGACGCAGAGCACGGCAGCGACGGCAAGCGGGTGGGGTTTTAGCGAGCAGCGACGACCACAGGGCGTTCGACTAAACGATCGACGCAACCGGGAAGCAAAGAGGGACAGGGGCATGTCTAGGGGGGTCAGTGGCTCACCGCGGGGCTGTTGACGGTGGTGGTTCGGGCAGCGGAGCGATCGTCGACGAGCGTGCATTTAACGGCGGAACTAGGGTTTCGGCGGCGCGGTGATGGTTCTGGTGGATCCGGTCCTCCTCCTCCTCGCTGGTACGTACAGGGCGAAGCAGGGGAGGGTACTCGTTCTTCCTCGACACCCACAGCTCCTCGCCACCGGCTGCAAGAGGGGGAGACGGTGGAGACCGATGGTAGCCGGCCGGTGGAGAGAAAGGTATAGGGGGAGGGGAGGTGGTTGCGGCGCGAGGCCAGGGGTGGTTTGGTGAGGCATAGGGAGGAGGGGAAGGGATAAGGGCGAGCCCAGAGGGAGGTGGTGCCGTGGGGGACGCGGTGGTGGCAAAAAGGTGGCTCGGCCACCTTTCCACCTCGCCCTCACGTGCTCGAGCTGGCTCGGTTTGAGCAGGGCAGGGGCAGGTGGGGTGGAGCCAAGGCGAGGCCGAGGTGGCTAGCTCGGGAGCGCCCAAGGAGGGGTAGGCTCGGGTGGGGCTGCTGTGGCAGGAAGAGAGCTAGAGAGAGAGAGGAGGTGGCATGGAGCTAGGATCGGGTTAGGGTTTTAGGGTTGGGGTAGGGCTTCGGCCTGGGGTGGTTAGGTAGCTAGGTGGGGCCTGCAAGGCAGAGAGAGGAGAGAGGCCGAGAGAGAGGGAGGGAGCTAGGGTTAGCTAGAGAGGGCTCGGGTTAGGGTTTTGTTTAGGGTTGGGGTAGATCATGGTGGTGGTAGGGTTTAGAGATAGAAATAGAGAGAGGGGGTTTAGGGTTTAGATGAGGTGTTAGGTGTTTGGAGAGAGGATTAGAGAGAGAGAGAGAGAGAGAGGAGGTGTGGTGGTGGCTTTTTAGCAAGACCAAACTAGATCAAGCCAAAGGAGTGGTAGAGAGGGAGATGGATGATTCACTCAAAATATCAAATAAAAACAAAGGAGGACAAAAGATGGAGATGGTAAGGATTTTACATGACCATGCATGGCATACACATGTGAGAAAAACTTGATGAGCACTAGGCAAAAAGAAGTAACCCAAACAAGGTGAAAGATTTGAGAGAGAAGGGAGAGCTCCAAGAGATATACACCACTCAAAAATTCATATAAAATCCCAAAGGACTAGGATGTGGTGGTGCTTGCATGGCCCATGCAAAATAATTAATGCCATGTTTATTCTTGTGAAAACAATAATATTAACATGGCATTATTCTTATGCATTCCCAAAAGTGGAATAAAATCCAAGCAAAAGAATTTGTAGAAGTAGATCCATCCTATCTCCCATGAGCTAGATTAAATACCAAGAGAAAATAAAGTACAAGCTCATGGATAATGGGATGGTGGAATTATAAGGTGGTGAAAAGAAAGGGTGGTGGAGTAGAATAAAAGATATGCCCCCAACTCAACTTGGGCATTTAAACAACATATCAATAACCAAATACAATATCAAGAGGCAATTACAATTAATGATGCATATGAGAGAAGAACCAAAACAAAAAGGGTTTTATATGATGCTCAAATGCAAGGTGGCATGATGACATGAGCATGATATCATTATGATGCAACAATTATATATATGAAGTAGCCATTATATTACTAGACCAAGTAGCATTACAATTGTTAGACAAATGGGATGCTACATAGTTGAAGCCGGTGGACGACAACCATGGAGCGGCGTCATTGACCTTGATGCAATGCCGGTGATGATGGAGATCATGTTCGTGCTTGAAGATGGAGATCGGAAGCACAAAGAAGAAAGGCCATATCATATCACATATTATGAATTGCTGTGATGTTAATCCTTTTATGCATCTTGTATTGCTTAGTTCACGACGGTAGCATTATAAGATGATCCCTCAAGCACACAATTTCAAATCATAAAGTGTTCACCCTTAGTTAGCACCGTTGCTAAAGCTTGTTGTTTCGAAGCATTACGTGATGATCGGGTGTGTTAGATTCTGCAAGTGTATACAACGTGAGCAAGCCAGATTTGCTCATGCGGAAGCTAAGGTTTGATCTTGACGAGCCTAGCATGTACAGACATGGTCTCGGAACACGGATCACCGAAAGGTAAAGCATGAGTCATATAGTAGATATGATGAACATGTTGATTGTTCGCCATTGAAGCTACATCAACTCTCGTGATGATCGGTTTTGATGTGGTGGATTTGGTTCGTGTGATCACTAAAACAATGTGAGGGATATTTTTTTGAGTGGGAGTTCAACAGCAATTTGATTAAAAGTTGAACACTATTTATCATAAATTAAATCAAAGTGAATTTGCATAGTTGTTGTAGTCATTGGCATCCGTTTACCACCTTGCGCTTAGTTTTAATTGAGATGATAGAACTATAGAATTCTGGTTAGTTACTTTACGAACTGGTATCGTATTGTTTTGAAGTGTTAATCTAAAGTTTAAAAGTCCTATTGCAAACTTTCAGTAAAGTTTCGGTTACTCCATGAAGTTTAATAATTGGTATTAAAAACAAGAGTGACAATTCCAAGTGTTAGTGTATGAGTATCATGTTTGTCTCCATGATTCTTGATATTCAAAGGATTGTCTTAATATCAAGGTTATCTAGGATCTGAAAGAGTTGTTTCAGAAACCATGATGTGTGGAAGATATTGTGATATCTGAAACAAAGTTTTGGTTGCAACATGATAGAGTATAATATGGCAAAAGTCATGTTCTCGTATTTGATGAGAATTTGCAAAAGGTTGAAGACACTAGTTGTCCTAATCCTCCAAAATGTTTTGGAGAGCAACATTATACTCGCTGTTCACCGATATAAGCTAAAAGTATCTTGATCATGGATAATTCCATGATAAGGGTGAATATTTGATGTAGGTAAAGTGTGTACTACACCAATAGATTACTAAAGAAAGGAATTTGAAAGAACACCAAACATTTGATGATGGTGATCTATTTCAAAGTGCAAGTCCAAAGACATTGGTATTTAATTATACACGCTTTGGACTATGTGTCATATGTATGACTCCACTGTTGATATTGATAGATTCTTTCAAACAGAAAAGGAAATACTGAAAGAGAATCTCATAAGTATATGGCAGAAAAGAAAAGACTAGAATTGTTCAGTTTAAGTATACAGAAGATATACATGTTATGGCTATATTCTTTGCTTATTGAACAATTCATGAACTACAATGACCTAAGTAACTAGCAAAAGAATATGTGATGATGTTCATCGAGTATTTGATACTGAATTTGTTTGGTGTGAATCATCATACGAAACAACACAATTCATGAACTACAATGACCTAAGTAACTAGCAAAAGAATATGTGATGATGTTCATCGAGAACAAATAAAGGGTTATTGTGTTGCTCGTTAAACATCAAAACTTGCCTTCAAGATTTGTTTTATCAGGTATTATGAGAACAAAAGGGTTGTTCAAATAATTGCCGTAATCCATAAAAGATGGATGATTCACAAATCTCGTTGGAGAAATCACATCCATAAAACTGGTGCTAAAAATGTCGAAAGACAAATTGATTGAAAGATCACTTAGGAAGTGACATCGCCGTTTAAATTATATTGGAAAGAAAACATGAAGAAACTCCATGTGGATGGAATTTTGGAGTCTTTTGATTTTTGATCACATGACGCTTGTGAAACTTTCCTAGAAATAATTAAAACTTCGTTCATAGGCCAAAAGGGAACAAATGACTAGCTTATTGGAACTTGTACATATTGTTGTACGAAATCCATTATGTGTAGTCAAGAGCGATGGATTTCAACTTCATATGCTTTCTCCGAAAATTTGAGTGAATATATGAATATTTACTTAATAAGGATGGAGTATGAAACATTAGAAAAGTTCAAAGACTTTCAAGATGAAGTGCAAAATCATTGTAACAAGAATGTAAATAGTTTATGATAAGATCATAAAGGAAGGTATTTGAGTTACAAGTTTAGCATAATACCTAAGATTTAAGGAATCGTTCTGTGAATTTGAATGTCCTGAAACACCATAAGAGTATGGAGCATTCGAGATATGTAATTAAACCTTGTTTGACATGGTGAGATCGAAGGTGTAATACACAAAACTGCCATTATATTTTAAAGATTAAAAGCTTTAGAGACTACCGTTTTCCACTGAAAAGAGCTCCATCATAATCCGCTGAAATGACACCATATAAAGTTATGGTTTGGGATAAAACCCAAGTAGTCCTTTCTTAAACATTGGTATGCTATGCATAAGAAAGATGTTTGCAACCAAAGTCGGATAAACCTGTCTTTGTATTACTGTTAAGTATTCCTCCATAGACACCGGAGACAAAAGTGTTTGTCGCTTAGAACGTCAAGTTTCTTTGAGAAGGAATTTTTCGTGAAAATATAAGTGGGAGGACAATAGAACTTTGATAAGGTTAAAGGAACCTTAGCTATATGTGCAAAGTTGCGCAGCGCCGAAAAGTGTTCCGGAGGCAGCAACAATGCTCATGGCTCACGTGCCTCAAAGGTTGCGGTCACGGAGGTCTAAGTTTCTATTGAACCAAGTAGGTCGAGTAAACAATCAAATACCAAGATTTGAGGGTTGAATCATTATTTGAGAATAATGAACGGACTATATGCAAAGAAGCGACGATGGGCCCTGACTCCGTCAAATGGCTTGAAGCCATAAAATCCGTGATAGTTCCATACACGAGAAATCAAGTTTTGAACTTGAAGGACCCTCGAGAAAGGTGTAAGACCTTACAGTTGTGTTTGGATCTATAAAGAAGTAGACATGGATGTTTCACATCTATGAAATAGTCGACATGTTGGGAAAGAGTTCACAAAATGTTCAAAGGTTGACTATGACAAGATTTTGATCTTTCATAGCGATATTTAGTCTAGACGGATTAATGTAGCAACCACTACATATAATTTTGTTATATGGTAGTTGAATAAACAAAACAAGTTCTTCTAATAGAAGGGTTACCTAGGACGTGTGCATGACACGGTCCAAAGGGTTTTGTTAATTCAAAGGATGCTAAAAGCATATGCAAACTTCAATGGTTGAAGTAAGCATCGCAGAGTTGGAATCTTCACTATGATGAAACTGTTAAAAGAGTTTGATTTCATCAGAGACAATGAAGATACTTGCATTTGCAAGAAATTAAGTGGGAGCGCTAAGACATATTTCTAATACATTATGTGGAAGACATATTGTTGATTAAAAATGATGTATCTTTTATTAACACATATTAAGAATTTCATCCCGATGAAAGACTTTGGCAAAACCCAAATATTTGGCATCAATAGATGCTAATATGGTTGTGCCAAAAGTACATAGATGATATATTGAATAAGTTCAATATAGAAACTACAAGAAAGGTTCTTGTCACACAGAAAGGATTGAATGAGTTCAATATTGATGATATATTCAAGTGTATTGACATTTGGTAAGTGAAACAAAGATTCAAGTATAGATTGATACTTGATGTATGAAATCACAAAGAGTATTTATATCAATCATGTTGTGATATGTACAAATCCAGATATGTCCTATGCTCTAAATGTTATGAGCATATACCAGAATGATTCATAAGATGATTATTGGACGATAGTAAAGATATTCTTATGATCTTGTAAAAGAATTTAAGAATATATTATTTTGTAGAAGTGGCAAATAGATGGTTAGTTCATTGTAAATGAATTACATTGATACTAGTTTTGTCATAAAGTACAAATTAAGTTTATCTCAATCTAAACTAAGGGTGGCACAATATAATGGAAAGTAAGTTCCATAATGGATTTGGATGAGTTCCAAAGTGAAGACATTGTGACAGATACTACAACAAAAGGCTAAGTATATGACTGCTATAATAGCAGCTAAAGAGGGCATTTGTGTCAAGTAGTTTGTTATCAAACTAGGTGTAGTTCACAGCAGGATAATACTATGAAGATATATTGTACGACAATATTATCAACATGTTTTAACCCCAAAGAACTAAAGGTCTCACCAAAGGACCAAAATTATACAAAGCCATCTCATTAGAGAATGAGTGATGCGTAGAGACGCAAAGACATGCAATTACACACGGACCTGGAAGTGTCAGATCCGGAGATCAGTTGACCACTAGCAATCGTGTACATACAACACTAGAAAGCCATAGGTGTTGAATACACAAAGGTATAAAATAGATTATTGACTCTAGTGCAAGTGGGAGACTGTTGGAGATATGCCCAAGAGGCAATATTAAAGTGGTTATTATCATATCTTCATACTTATGATAAATGTTTACATACCATGCTATAATTGTATTAACCGGAAACATTAATACTTGTGTGATTTGTAAACATAAAAGAGTCCCTAGTAAAGCCTCTTGTTAAACTAGCTTGTTGGTTAATATATGATCATGGTTTCCTGATCATGAACATAGAGATGTTATTAACAACAGGGTCATATCATTAGGAGAATGATGTGATGGACATACTCCTATAGTTAAGCGTAGCATAAAGATCAAGTCATTTAATATAGTTCATTTGCTATAAGCTTTCTGATACATAGTAACCTAATTCCTTCGACCATGAGATCATGCATATCACCTTTTCCGGAAGGATGCTTTGATGACATCAAACACCACACCGTAACAGGGTGGCTATAAAGGTGGCATTGAGTGTTCAGGAAGTATTGGTTGAGACACATGGATCAAGAGTGGGATTTGTCCATCCATATGACGGATAGATATACTCTGGGCCCTCTCGGTGGAATTTCATCCAATTAGCTTGCAAGCATGTGACTAGCTCACAAGGGATCACATACCACGGGAATGAGAAAAGAGTACTTATCGGTAACGAGGTTGAACTAGGTATGCAGAGATACCGACGATCATAACCTCGGATAAGTAAACTATCGTGAGAAAAAGGGAAATTGGTATCATATGTAAGTGGTTCATTCGATCGCAAAGTAATCGTAGAAATATGTGGGAGCCATATGAATTTCCAGATTCCTCTATTGGTTATTGATCGGAGAAGTGTCTCGATCATGTCCGCATAATTCACGAACCGTAGGGAGACACACTTAAGGATTCGATGTTGTTGAGTAGTTATGGAATGATGAGTAAGAGACCGAATGTTGTTCGGAGTCTCGGATGGGATCCGGGGTATCACGAGGAGATCCGGAATGGTCCGGAGAATAAGATTCATATAAGGAAAGTCCTGTTTCGAAGTTGGGGAATGATTCCGGTGTTTTCATCGGGAATGTTCTAGAAGGTTCCGGAATGTCCGGCACTCCGGATGGGTAGGGTACTTGAATGTGTTATATCAACTTTTAATGATTGCATTATGTACTTGGTGTAATCGCTGTACCAAATATAGGGTTTAGTCAAATCCTAGTTTGAAAAGTCAAACGGCTAGTTTGAAAAGTCAAACGCTAGTTTTGGGAAAGAGGAGAAGGAGGTTGAAACCGACTTGGGAGAGCTCCTCCTCCCACCGCCTTGGTCCGAGTTGGGAGGGACTCCTCCCGTGCACGCCTCCCTCCACCTATAAGAGGAGGGGCAGGGCTCCCCTCCTAGACAGAAGTTGCCTCCCTCTAAACCTAAACCCTAGCCACAGCCTAGGGATTTCTCCCAAGCCGCCGAGTTAGAGCTTCTAATTGCCCTAGCCGCTGGTTTAGCCCCTTCTAATTGGTGTGTCTAAACCCTAGATCACCAAGGCTCTCTCATAGTCCACCATACTCGCTCTGGCTTAAGAAGCCTATGAGATCTCCCTCTACTTCGGTACCACGCCGTCGTCTGCCGGAATCGCGAGGAGAGTGCTACAACCTCCGCTGCCTCTTTGGAACAAGGAGAGGAAGGTCTTCATCAGTAGAACGTGTGACCGATCATGAGCGCTGCGGAACCTGGCCTTGGAAGGATCGTCTACGTGATCTTGAGATCGGCAAGTGTACGACTACATCACCCACGAGAATCTGCTCTCGTTAACCGCTTTGGAATCTTCGAGGGTGAGTTCCTCTATCGACTCGTTGCTACAATCTAGTAGATAGATCTTGGCTTGATCATAGATTAGATCTTGATTGTGTGTTCATGCGGTAGAAAATTTTTGTTTTCCATGCTACGAACCCCTACAATACATGCATTCATAAACAATTGGTTATTTCAAACAAGATTTCAAAATAAGAAACCATATAGTGCCTATTATTTTATGCAAGAAAGGCAGTGGTTTTATTTCTACTTTCAAAATATGAGAATGCTTTGTTTTAGTTAGAAATATTTAAAGGTTTATGCAAAGCTTGCACAAAGATTTTCAAAACAAAAATCAAAACTAAAACCATTCATATGACTATTATATAAAATCATATGAGGCTTGGTTTTATTTTTATTTTCAAAGGACCTAAGTGTAATTGAGTAAACAAGTGTGTTTGACACATGTTTGAAAACTTGGATCACACTATAAAAATTTAGAGGTGGTTTGAATTCAAACTCATTTGAATTTCATTTGAATTTGGTTCCTGAAAAATCACATAGAAAAAGAAAAAGAGAAAAGAAACAGAAAAAGGCCAACGCTGCCATTCAGGACCGGCCCCAGATCCAGCCCACCCGGGCCATTTCTCCTCTGCTCCCTCTCTCACGTGCACAGTGAAGGGTTTCGCAGCATAGTAAATCAAAATTTTCTACGGAAGCGAACAGAGGGAAAGCCAAGATCTAATCTAGGATATGCAAACAACGAGAGAGATTGGATTAGATCTTCATACCCTTGAAGATTCGCTGTGAGCGTTCGTCGGAACGTGGGTGATGTAGTCGTACTCGCTTCTCCTCCTCGCGATCCGATTCGATCTAGCACCACAAGTGGCGGTGCCTCCGTGAGATGCACACGTGCAGCACCTCGACGTCTCCTCCTTCCTCGGACCAGCGAGTATGGTGGAGAGATGGATTGGATCTACAGCACGACGGCGTGGTGTATATGGTGGAGAATTTCTGCCGCAGGGCTTCGCCTACAAACAGTCGGGAGGGAGAGAGGAAGGGCAGCAGGGCAACTGGGTTTGGAGGAAGGTGTGGTGGGGGAGGGGGCGCACCAGCCCTCTATATATAGAGGGGGGTGCGGCCAGCCCTTGCCCATCCTCCAAGCCTATCTCTAGTTTAAACGATTTAAACTCTCCCTTCTAGAAACCCTATCTTATCTCTAGTTTAAACGATTTAAACTTATCTAGGATCGGTTGGGCCCTATGGGGCCTTGTGCCCCTGGCCCAATGCGGACAGGACACTCCCTCATAGGCCCATGCCCTCCGGAAGGTGGGACCACGTTGGCCCCTTAGGAAGGTTCTAGAAGCTTCCGGTACAATACCGATTAATCCGGAACAATTCCGAACTCCAAAAACTGCACTGCCTTATATGAATCTTATTCTCCGGACCATTCCGGAACCTCTCGTGATGTCCCGGATCCCATCCGAGACTCCGAACAAAAATCCATAAACCAAGTATCCAATCTATCCTAGCGTCGAGACACGTTAAGTGTGTGACCTGAGTTCGAGAATATGCGACATGATCTTCTATCAATAATCAACAGCGGGTCAGGCACCCATATTGACTCCCACACATTCATCGATGATCATATCGGATGAACCACGATGCCAGTATTCAATCAATCCCATATATATATTCCCTTCGTCTCGCGATATTTTACTTGCCCGAGATTCGATCGTCGGTATCGTCATACCTAGTTCAATCTCGTTCATAGCAAGCACTTTACTCGTTCCGTAATCCGATATCACTTTGTGATTAACTCCTTAACCACATGCTTGCAAGTGGTGTTGATATCGATTACCGAGTGGGCCCGAAGTATATCTCTCCGACTTGGGAGGGACAAATTCCATCTCGATACATACAACCCAATGATACTTTCCGATTACATGAGAGACACCTTTATGTTCACCCTCTCATTGTTTGACGTTTGATGACCTCAAAGCTTTCTTCCGATACAGGAGTTGCATTATCTCATGGTCTAAGGAATACAATATTTGACATAAGAAAAGCTTCGCAAAGACGAACACGATGACACGATCTAATTGCTTCGCTTAGTTTGGGTCTGTCCACCATATCATTCTCCCAATGATATGATCTCATTATCAATTGACAACTCATGTCTATGGTTAGGAAACCTTAACCATCATTGATCAATGAGCTAGTCCATAGAGGCGTACTAGGGACACGGTGTTGTTCACAAACCACACAAGTATTAATGTTTCCGCTTAATACAATTCTAGCATGGAATATAAACTTTATCATGAACAAGAATTATAATAATAACATCTTTATTATTGCCTCTAGGGCATAATTCCAACAGTCTCTCACTTGCACTAGAGTCAATAATCTAGTTTAGATTTGGCAACAATCTCACACCCATGGCACTGAGGTGCTGATCATGTTTTACACGTGGAAGAGGTTTAGTCAATGGATCTGCGACATTCAGATCTGTATGTACTTTGCTGATCTTCAGATCTCCATCTGCTATATAATCTCGGATTATATGAAACTTGCGGTTGATATGCTTGGTCTTTGGATGATATCTTGGTTCCTTAGCGAGTGCTATGGCGCCAGTGTTGTCACACAATATCTCCAGTGGGTCCGATGCACTTGGAACCACGCCAAGCTCAGTGATGAAGTTTCTGATCCAAACTCCTTCACTTGACGCTTCTGCAGCAGCCATGTATTCCGCTTCTACTGTAGATCCCGCGATCACGCTTTGCTTGCAGCTTCTCCAGCTCACAGCTCCTCCATTCAAAATATACACGTATCCTGCGAGATTTAGAATCATCCTTGTGATTGTCGAAACTAGCATCGACGTAACCTTTTCTGACGAGTGTTCATCACCCCCATAGACTAAGAACATTTCTTTAGTCCTATTTAGGTACCTTAGGATGTTCTTCATGGCTGTCGATGTTCCACTCCTGGATCACTTTGATATCTGCTCGTCAAACTAAGAGCATTGGACACATCCGGTCTAGTACACAGCATGGCATACATGATGGAACCTATGGCCGAGGCATAAGGCACTTTTCTCATAGCTTCCCTATCATTTACCGTAGCTGGACACTGAGCCTTGCTCAATATCTTCCCTGACAACATAGGCACTGAACCTTTCAATGCCTTATCCATTCTGAACCTTTTCAGAACTTTGTCTAGGTATGTACTCTGGCTTAAAGCTATCAGGCGTCTTTGTCTATCTCTATAGATTTTTATGCCCAATATATAAGCAGCTTCACCTAGGTCTTTCATTGAAAAACACTTGTTCAAATAACTCTTCACATCGTTAAGCATGTTGATGTCATTTCCAATAATCAATATGTCATCCACATATAGTACCAGAAACGTCACCGAGCTCCCACTCACTTTCTTATAGATGCAAGCTTCGTAGCAATTTGGAACAAATCCAAAGCTCTTGATCACTTGATCAAAACAAAGGTTCCAACTCCGAGATGCTTGCTTTAGTCCATAAATGGAATGCTGAAGTTTGCATACTTTATCAGCATCCTTAGGATCGACAAAACCTTCGGGTTGCATCATATACAACTCTTCATCAATGTTGCCATTGAGGAACGCAGTCTTGACATCCATCTGCCATATTTCATAATCATGAAACGCAGCAATTGCTAATAAAATCCGAATGGACTTAAACATCGCTACGGGAGAGAAAGTCTCATCGTAGTCAACACCTTGAACTTGTCGAAAACCTTTCGCAACAAGCCGTGCTTTATAGACGGTAACATTACCATCCGCGTCCGTTTTCTTCTTGAAGATCCATTTGCACTCAACGGCCTTTCGGTCGCTAGGAGGGTCCACCAAAGTCCATACTTGGTTTTCGCTCATGGATCCCAATTCGGATTTCATGGCTTCTAGCCATTTCTCAGAGTCTGGGCTCATCATCGCTTCCTCATAGTTCGTAGGTTCACTGTCTTCGACTAACAAGACAGTCAAGACAGGGTGCCGTACCACTCAGAGGGCACGCGACCTTGTCGACTGCGATGTTCAAGAGTAAAGATCGTCCAAGCTTCATGATCCCTGTCATTAGCTTCCTCTATTGTTGGTGTAGGCCTTTGGAACAATTTCAGGTGCGCTACTCTCCAATTCAAGAGAAGGTTCAATAACCTCGTCTAGCTCTACTTTCCTCCCACTCACTTCTTTCGAGAGAAACTCCTTATCAAGAAAGGAACCATTCTTTGCGACAAACACTTTGCCTTCGGTTCTGTGATAGAAGGTATACCCAATAGTTTCCTTAGGGTATCCTATGAAGACGCATTTCTCCGCTTTGGGTTCGAGCTTGTCCGGCATCAACTTCTTGACGTAAGCTTCGCATCCCTAAACTTTAAGAAACGACAACTTAGGTTTAGCACCAAACCAGTTCATACGATGTCGTCTCAACGGATTTAGATGGAGCCCTATTTAAAGTGAATGCAGCGGTTTCTAATGCATAACCCCAAAATGATAACGGTAAATCAAGAAGAGACATCATCGATCGGACCATATCTAATAGGGTTCGATTCCGGCGTCAGACACACCATTGCTGTGGTGTTCCGGTATGGAGTTGCGAAACAATTCCGCTTGCTTTAAGATGCGTGAGAAAATCATAACTCAAATATTCGCCCCACGATCGGATCGTAGAAACTTAATCTTTACATTACGATGGTTCTCCACTTCATTCTGAAATTCTTTGAACTTTTCAAACGTTTCAGATTTATGTTTCATTAAATATATATACCCATATCTACTTAAGTCCTCTGGAAAAGTGAGAAAATAGCGATATCCACCGCGTCAAACACTCATCGGTCCGCATACATCGGTATGTATGATTTCCAACAAGTCCGTTGCTCGCTCCATCATACCGGAGAACGGGGTTTTGATCATCTTGCCCATAAGGCATGGTTCGCATGTGTCAAATGATTCAAAATCAAGAGACTCCAAAAGTCCATCAGAATGGAGTTTCTTCATGCGCTTTACACCAATATGACCTAGACGAAAAGGCCACAAATAAGTAGTATTATCACTATCTACTTTGCATCTCTTAGCCTCAATGTTATGGATGTGTGTTTCATCCCTTTCGAGATTTAGAAGAAATAAACCATTCACAAGGGTGCATGACCATAAAAGATGTTACTCATATAAATAGAACAACCATTATTCTCCGATTTAAATGAATAACCGTCTTGCAATAAACACGATCCAGAAATAATGTTCATGCTCAATGTAGGCACATAATAACATTTATTAAGGTTTAAAACTAATCCCGAAGGTAAAACTAAGGAGAGCGTGCTGACGGCCATCACATCAACTCTTGATCCGTTGCCAACGCCAAGATCGTCACCTCATCCTCGCAAGTCATTGCTATTCCGTAGCTCTGTTTCGAGTTACAAATATTAGCAATGAACCAAGTATCAAATACCTGTGCACTACAACGAGGGCTAGTAAGGAAAACATCAATAACATGTATATCAAATATACCTTTGATGGTGCCACCCTTCTTGTCCGCTAAGTACTTTGGACAGCTATGCCCAAAGTGACCCTTGTCCTTGCAATAGAAGCACTCAGGTCCGGCTTAGGACCAGACTTGAGCTTCTTCTCGTAGGGCAACGCGCTGCCGCTGCCTTTCTTGAAGGGCTTCTTTGCACCTTTACCTTTCTTAAAGGAGGGCTTGTTGACCATCAACACATGATTATCCTTCTTGATGTCCACCTCGCAGCCTTCAGCTTTGCGAAGAGCTCGGTGATCGTGATGGAACCAATCTGATTGTGATCAACTACAAAACTTTTGTAGCTAGGAGTGTCAATCTTGAGCTCCTCCGGAATCTTGCGATCCAGCTTGCTCAAGGCGTTGAGTGTAACCCGTCATCTTAATGGCGTGCTCACTAACGGAACTCCCTTCCTCCATCTCGTAGTTAAAGAATTTCTTAGAGATCTCATATCTCTCAGAACGGGCTTGAGTCTGAAACATGTTTTTCAGCTCCTCGAGAATCTCAAAGGGCCGGGCGAACTCCTCAAAATGATTTTGAAGATCCGATTCCATAGCATACAACATGGCGATCTTAATCAAATCAAAATCATCCTTGCTTGTTGATAAACAACTTTTTCATCGTAGCCGCATCTACAAGGGCGTCACCTAAGCGCTTTCTCAAGGACATAGTCCTTTGTCCGCCATGAGAATGATTCTCGTAATGCGGAACCATTTGGTGAAGTTAGACCCATTGTTTCTAAGCTTTTCTATCTCAGCAAAAACGTTGAAGTTGAAGTTGGACTTGGCCATGTGATCTACAGTATTTGCAAGTACAATTTAGACTATGTTCATGATAAATAGTTCAACTTAATCAAATTACTAGATGAACTCCCACTAAATTCAACATCCCTCAAGTTGTTTAGTGAACACGATCCAAATTCACCACACCTAATCCGATCATCACGAGAAGAGATGTGGTTTCAATGGTGGACAACGAAGTGTCGATCATATCATCCATATGACTCATGCTTAACCTTTCGGTTCTTGTGTTCCGAGGCCATGTCTGTACATGCTAGGCTCGTCAAGTTAGACCCAAGTATTTCCGCGTGTGCAAAACTGGCTTGCACCCGTTGTATGTGAGCGTAGAGTCTATAGCACCCGATCATCACGTGATGCTTGGACACGACGAACTTTCACAATGGTGCATACTTGGGGAGAACACAGTTTTTATCTTGATCTTTAAGTGAGGAATCATCTTATAATGCTACCGTCGCGATCTAAGCATGATAAGATACATAAAAGGATAAACATCACATGCATATAACTTTATGTGACATGGTATAGCCAATCTTCGCGCAATGATCTCCATCTTGTGCGTAAGCATGATCTCCATCACTCCACCATGATTTCCTCCACCACGAATAGCAACTACAACTATTGCTAACTACTTAGCGATAAAGTAAAGCTATTACATGGCGTATAAGAAGTTGACTCGCAGGTCATACACAATTATAAAGACAACCATATGGCTCTGCGGTTGTGTACTCATCGACATGCAAGTCGTGAAACATTACAAAACATGATCATCGCATACAATATACACATCACATCTTGGGCCATACCATATCACAGAAAACACTCCCTCTCTCACGTGCACAGTGAAGGGTTTCGTAGAATAGTAAATCAAAATTTTCTACGGAAGCGAACAGAGGGAAAGCCAAGATCTAATCTAGGATATGAAAACAACGAGAGAGATTGGATTAGATCTTCATACCCTTGAAGATTCTGGAACGGGCGTTAGGCCGGAACGTGGGTGATGTAGTCGTACTCGCTTCTCCTCCTCGCGATCCGATCCGATCTAGCACCACAAGTGGCGCTGCCTCCGTGAGATGCACACGTGCAGCACCTCGACGTCTCCTCCTTCCTCGGACCAGCGAGTATGGTGGAGAGATGGATTGGATCTACAGCACGACGGCGTGGTGTATATGGTGGAGAATTTCTGCCGCAGGGCTTCGCCTACAAACAGTCGGGAGGGAGAGAGGAAGGGCAGCAGGGCAACTGGGTTTGGAGGAAGGTGTGTAGGGTAGGGAGGGGGCGCACCAGCCCTCTATATATAGAGGGGGGTGCGGCCAGCCCTTGCCCATCCTCCAAGCCTATCTCTAGTTTAAACGATTTAAACTCTCCCTTCTAGAAACCCTATCTTATCTCTAGTTTAAACGATTTAAACTTATCTAGGATCGGTTGGGCCCTATGGGGCCTTGTGCCCCTGGCCCAATGCGGACAGGACACTCCCTCATAGGCCCATGCCCCCTCCCGGAAGGTGGGACCACGTTGGCCCCCTTCCGGAAGGTTCTAGCTTCGGCATAATACCGATTAATTAATCCGGAACAATTCAACTCCAAAACTACACGCCTTATATGAATCTTATTCTCCGGACCATTCCGAACCTCTCGTGATGTCCCGGATCCCATCCGAGACTCGAACAAAAATCCATAAACCAAGTATCCAATCTATCCTAGCCGAGACACGTTAAGTGTGTGACCGCGGGTTCGAGAATATGCGCACATGATCTTCTATCAATAATCAACAGCGGTGCAGGCACCCATATTGACTCCCACACATTCATCGATGATCATATCGGATGAACCACGATGCTAGGATTCAATCAATCCCATATATATATTCCTTCGTCTCGCGATATTTTACTTGCGAGATTCGATCGTCGGTATCGTCATACCTAGTTCAATCTCGCTCACAGAAGCACTTTACTCGTTCCGTAATCCGATATCACTTTGTGATTAACTCCTTAACCACATGCTTGCAAGCGGTGTTGATATCGATTACGAAAGTGGGCCCAAGTATATCTCTCGACTTGGGAGGGACAAATTCCATCTCGATACATACAACCCAATGATACTTTCCGACACCGAGAGACACCTTTATGATCACCCTCTCATAGGATGACGTTTGATGACCTCAAAGCTTTCTTCCGATACCAGGGAGTTGCATTATCTCATGGTCTAAGGAATACAATATTTGACATAAGAAAAGCTTCGCAAAGACGAACACGATGACACGATCTAATTGCTTCGCTTAGTTTGGGTCTGTCCACCACATCATTCTCCCAATGATATGATCTCATTATCAATTGACAACTCATGTCTATGGTTAGGAAACCTTAACCATCATTGATCAATGAGCTAGTCCATAGAGGCGTACTAGGGACACGGTGTTGTTCACAAACCACACAAGTATTAATGTTTCCGCTTAATACAATTCTAGCATGGAATAGAAACTTTATCATGAACAAGAATTATAATAATAACATCTTTATTATTGCCTCTAGGGCATAATTCCAACACACAGCTCTACCCACAGTCACTGACCCGCGGACCCCTCTGCCACCTCAGCCTTTCTTCCCCAAATCACGCCTGCGGACTACGTCGCTGCTGTCGTTGCTGCCGATAATGGCGCGGCGTAATTAGCCATGAATTCACAGGTGTTTCTTGTCGTGTTGCTACCTACGTAAACCCCTACACCCCACGGTCATTTCCCCCCGCGTAGCACACTCTCTCCGCCACCAGGGTGCCGACAATTCGATTTGCAAACGCCGCTACCGACTGACTCCAGTGAGCTATTCCGGCCAACTCTAGCCGCCCCTTGCTCTCTACTACTTACTGTAGTACTCCCCTTGCTTGTGCGCTTCGCCTAATGCCTCTAGTTTGCCTGCTCGTGACCCAGGACGTTGTCTTCATCGAGCTCCGCGAACGGCAGAAGCGCCGCTCAACTCCGGTGAAGAATCACGGTAAAATCAAGCTGCCCCTTGCTTCCTAAATCATACCACTAAGTCCACCTTGTCTATGCGCATCTTCTAATGCCACTGGTTCACCTTATCTCGCCGCAGAACATCACCTTCGTCTCCAGCAGTAGGCATCAGATGCAAACGCAAACTCCGGCGAAGTCCTCCGGCCACCACAGCACACCCCCGCCCACGTCAAGCACACCATGATCTTCAGCATGGCCTCGCGAGTCTGCTAAGACCAACCACAGCCCCCAACCCCCTCTGTAACCGCCGGAAACCTCACTAGCAGAGCGCCACCACCGTGTCGCCGCCGCCAGCGCCGCCAGGTTTTGGTCAACGAACCAGCATCGTTAGATTTGAATCGTAGGGATAATATTAGATCTGATGTGAATCGGTATCTTTTGATCTGGGCCACTGGATCTGTTTTAGATCCAATGCTTCGCGTAGGCCGATCCGCACTTGCCAATCGACCGGTCTTGCGTGTCGTGGATTTTCTTTTAAAATCCAGATTTGAATTAAATAGATGATTTAACTTGTAAAATTCATAACTTTTGTTATGTTTATCCAAAAAATGCAAATAATATATCAATGGAATCACAAAAATAAATCCTACACATCTGTAGGCTTGGTTTTGTATTTTTCTTCTGTTAAAATTAAATTTTATGCAGAGGCATTTGTAGGCTTATTTTGTGTATAAAAATTATTTAGAAAATGTTTTTGAAGCCAAACTAAGTTTATTTAGTGTATAAATGTTTAGTTTAGTGTTTAGTACTATTTACTTGTCTTGTTTTGTTTGACAAAAATCATCACATAGAATTTGCATGCATTCATATATTTTTGCTTGATATATTTGAATGTAAATTGGTGCTATCATTTTATGTGTAGATTTTGGTGCTAGTGGTGATTGTGATTGTGAGGATTGTTGCTACTCCCCCAACTACCAAGGCAAGTGATGCTTCATATTTTTGTCCCAATATTTTGACTATGCATTAATGATATTTTTTATAGGGCATGCATGATGTTTTTGCTTAAGTATCTATATGCTATGCTTGGGAAATCCTAGTAGTTATGGACTTGTTAGAATTTTCTCTAAGTTAATATAGTTGCTATATTGACATGCTTAGCCTAGCTAGTAGCAAACAAGGGTGGATTATATACATGCTATGGAAAAATGTTGCTAAGTCTTTGACTTGTGTTTTGCTTAATAAAACAACTAAGTGAATGAATCACCTGGGAAGAATGGTATGTTGGGTTATGTTGAGTGGTTACACAAGGCCCATATATATGGTCTACCTTGTGTATCACACTTGTGGAAAGCCACCTAGGAACAAAGGGATTTGAGATACTTAGTGTTTAGAAGCTTTTAGTGCAACCACATGGCATATGGGCTCTGCCTTGATCATATAGGTTGCAATAACTTAGCCATTTGGACAGTTGGTGGTAGGGTGATAGGTTGGAGCGCGTCCATTTGGTCTAAGGGAAGGCTTCTGAAAGGTCTCATCTTGATGCATGTCAAGTCTTGTGGGGAAAGTGCACCACCTCTCGAGAAGGAAAAATCTAAGTACTTAGCCGTGTCCCCGGAAATGGACAATTTGAGCATCAAGACACTGAAGCTATCAAGGATCTCATCCCAATTTCTAAATTAAAAACTTGTGGTTGAACAATGGTAATGGTTCACCAATGTCTATTGGTGGTTCCTTGGGAGTTTTTGTCAAATAAAAACTTAGTGTTTTTCAACTGATAGGCAAAACCTATTTTGAGCAAAGCAGGCCTAAACTACACTTAGCCAAATTCATATAGAAGTTGGAAGCTATTATTCTACTAAGGTATCACTTGCCAATACTATTCCAATGTATTGACCCACTGTGGTTGTAACTTGTGATGTTATAGGTTACTCTGATGAGGATTAGGGTTATGAGTCTACACTCAACATGTTTACCTGTGGCACATGAAGATGAAGACTTTACTTTATTTTGCTTATTTGAACTCTTGTACTAGCCTATGGCTATTGAGTTGTAAAAGACTATGTTATCTCTGGAATGACGATGTAATAATGACCTTTGTATCTGTGTACTTCATCTTAAACTATGGATGCTAGCTTTTGATCCAGAGACTAGCATTGCAATCATAGGGACCTTTACCTTTATAAAGGTGGGGTATTACAATTAACCACATGTGTTGTGTCATCCTTCAGAGAAGAAATTTTAATGGCACCTGAACGGTACACTTCCTTGATAACAAAAGGTCCTTCCCATTTGGAGAGTAGTTTCCTTGCAAAAAATCTGAGATGAGACCTATACAAAAAAACTTTCTCACCCACATGGAACTCCCTTTTGATAATTCTCCTATCATTCCATCTTTTCACTTTTTCCTTAAAGAGCCTAGCATTTTTGTAAGCCTCACCTCTTCACTCATCTAAATTACTTAAGTCGAGCAGTCTTTTCTCACCAGGAAGTCTAAAGTCTTTATTCAACTCCTTCACTACCTAATAAGCTTTATGTTCTAATTTTAAAGGCAGGTGACAAGCCTTCCCATAGACCATTTTGTAAGGAGACATCCCCATAGGATTTTTATAAGCAGTTCTATAAGCCCACAAAGCGTCATTCAACTTTTAGCCCAATTTTTCCTAGATCTATTAACAGTCTTCTGCAAGATAGATTTGATCTCCCTATTGGAAAGTTCTACTTGCCCACTAGTTTGGGGGTGATAAGCTGAAGCTATTTTGTGGTTTACATCATACTTAGCGAGAGTTTTCCTAAAACCCCCCATGAATAAAATGAGAGCCTCCATCAGTCATGAGATATCTAGGCACACCGAACCTAGGAAAAATAACATCTTCGAGCATCTTCAAAGAGGTCTTACCATCAGCACTGCTTGTAGGTATGGCTTCTACCCACTTTGTAACATAACCAACAGCAACAAGAATATGAGTATACCCTTTTGAAGGAGGAAAAGGCCCCATAAAGTCAAATCCCCAACAATCAAAAGGTTCAATAATAAGAGAATAATTCATAGGCATTTCATTACGTCTAGAGATGTTACCTACTCGTTGGCATTCATCACAGGATAAGATAAACTTCCTTGCATCTTTAAAGAGAGTAGGCCAATAAAATCCAGATTGTAAAACCTTTTGTGCAGTCCTATCTCCAGCATGGTGTCCTCCATAAGCACTGCCATGACATTTTCTCAAAATATCTTGTTGTTCAAATTCTGGAACACATCTTCGCATAATGCCATCTACTCCTTCTTTATATAAGTGTGGGTCATCCCAAAAGTAATGACTTAGATCATAAAAGAATTTCCTTCTTTGCTGGGCTGTAAAGGTTGGAGGCAAATACTTGGAAACAATAAAGTTAGCATAACCAGCAAACCAAGGACTCTCATGTGGACTTACCCTTATTGCGGCTAACTGTTCATTTGGAAAACTATCATTAACAGGCAAAGGGTCAAAAGAAATGTTTTCCAAACGAGATAAATTATCAACAACAGGATAATCAGCACCTTTCCTATCCACAATATGCAGATCAAACTCTTGCAAAAGCAATACCCACCTTATAAGCCTAGGCTTAGCGTCCTTCTTCGTCATAAGGTATTTAATAGCTGCATGATCAGTATGAATACTAACCTTGGAATCAACAATATAAGGTCTAAACTTATCACAAGCAAAGATTACAGCTAAGAACTCCTTTTTAGTAGTAGCATAATTCTTTTGAGCAGCATCCAAGGTCTTGCTAGCATAATGAATGACATTTAATTTCTTGTCAACATGTTGTCCCAAGAAAGCACCCACAGCAAAATCACTAGCATCACACATAATTTCAAAAGGTAAACTCCAATCAGGTGGTTGGACTATAGTAGCAGTTGTCAAAGCTTTCTTCAGAGTTTCAAAAGCTTCCTTACAATCATCATCAAAAACAAAAGGTACATATTTTTGGAGAAGATTAGTAAGGGGCTTTGAAATTTTGGAGAAATCTTTAATAAACCTCCTATAGAAACCAGCATGACCAAGGATACTACGAATACCTTTGATATCTTTAGGACAAGGCATCTTCTCAATTGCTTCAATTTTGGCTCTGTCAACTTCAATGCCTCTTTCAGAGATCTTATGTCCAAGAACAATTCCTTCATTAACCATGAAATGGCATTTCTCCCAATTAAGAACAAGGTTGGTTTCTTCACATCTCTACAAAACTTTATCAAGGTTGTATAAACAGTTATCAAAATAAGTTCCATACACGGAAAAATCGTCCATGAAAACCTCCACAATTTCTTCACAAAAACCATGAAAGATAGCAGACATACATCTCTGAAAGGTAGCAGGAGCATTACATAAACCAAAAGGCATACGCCTATAAGCATAAGTACCATAAGGACAAGTGAAAGTGGTTTTCTCTTGGTCCTGTGCTTTCATAGCGATTTGAGAAAACCCAGAATAACCATCAAGAAAGCAAAAGTGAGTCTTTTTGGACAGCCTCTCAAGCATTTGATCAATAAAGGGCAAAGGATAATGATCTTTCTTAGTAACTTTATTAATCTTTCTAAAATCAATGCACATTCTATACCCAACCACTACTCTTTGGGGTATAAGCTCATTATCCTCATTAGGCACAACAGTTATTCCCCTTTCTTGGGAACACAATGAACATGGCTAACCCATTGACTATCAGCAATAGGATAAATAATACCACCATCAAGGAGTTTTAATACCTCATTTCTTACCACATCCTTAATCTTAGGATTTATATGGTGCTGGTGCTCAACAACTGGTTTTGCATCAGGCTCAATATTAATAGCATGCTGACATATAGTGGGAGAAATTCCTTTTAAATCATCAAGAGTATAACCCATAGCCCCTCGGTGTTTCTTCAATACCTCCAATAGCCTTTCTTCTTCCTTCCCTGAAAGTTTAGAACTAATAATAACAGGATATATCTTCTTATCATCCAGATAAACATATTTAAGATCATCAGGTAAAGGTTTTAATTCGAAAACAGGATCCCCTTTAGGTGGTAGTGTGGTACCCAAATCTTCCACAGTTAAATTATGCTTAAGTAACTCAGGCCGACGAAGGAAAATCTTATCAATCTCATTTCTTTCCTTCATAAAGGCATCACTTTCATGATCTTCCATGAACTGCTGCAAAGCATTGTTAGGAGCAAGAGAAATAGCATACAGTTGTTCAACCCTGAAATCCTCATCAGGTAATTCATTTTCAAAAGGAGTTTTGGAAAATTTGGAAAAATTAAACTCATAAGATTCTCCAGCAAACTTAGTCAAAACTTTTTCCTTCCTACAATCTATGATAGCCCCACAAGTATTAAGGAAGGGTCTACCAAAAATGATAGGATAAGTTTTACTAGCTTGTTTACCAAGTACTAGAAAATCAGCAGGATATTTAATCTTACCACAAAGGACCTCCACATCTCTTAAAATACCAATGGGGTAAACTTGCTCTCTATTAACAAGGTGAATAACCACATCAATGTCCTCAAGCTCACAAGGACTAATCTCATGCATAATTTCCTTGTAAAGCTCATAAGGAATAGCACTAGAACTAGCACCAATATCACATAAACCATAGTAGTTATAACTACCAATTTTAACAGAAAGCACAGGAACACTATCTTTTCTAACCTTCTTAGGATGAGAAATAACATTAGTGGCGTCTTCACAGAAGACAATATGCTCATCCTCTATGTTTCTAGTGACAAGATCCTTCACAATAGCTACCACAGGCTCGATATCAATAAGCTCGTCGGACCCTACAGTTTTCTTTGCGCTTTTTTAATAAAATTAGCCATAATAGAGTGTTCCCTTACCTTGGAGGGAAAATGGATCTTCTCAACATAAGGTTCAGGCAAAATAGGATCAATAGTACAAACCTCTATACTGGCAGGAATGTGGGTAACAATGTCTTTATAAGGAGCATGGTACTTGTCCCACTCTTTCTTAGGAATCTCAATATAAGAGGCAAAAGCATTAAAACATTTTGCAAGGACTTAAGGATCAAGGCCAAACTTATTGTGAATATCACGGAAGTTATCAGTACCCATAAAAGATTTAATGCATTCATAATCATAGTATATACCTGACTTTCTTCCTTTGTCATTCTCCCAAGCCTCGGTGTTATCTTGAATACGGTCTAAGAGATATCATTTAGCTTCTTCCTTCATACTTGTAAATGATCCATCACAAGAAGCATCTAGTAAACATTTATCATGAAGAGAAAGCCTAGCATAAAAGTTATTGAGAATAATATTGTTAGGGAGTTCATGAATAGGACATTTAAGCATTAGTAGCTTCAATCTCCCCCAATCTTGAGTTGCACTCTCTCCATCAAGAGGCCAAAAGTTATACATAAGAATTCTATCCTTACGGATTTCACTGGGAGGATAAAATTTAGAGTAAAATAGAGATGCCATCTCCTCCCATTCCATGGATTGTCCATTCTTCAGCAGCTTATACCATGCCTCAGCTCTCCCTTTCAAGTATATGGAGAATAACTTCCTCTTCACCTGTTCAGTTGTGATACCTGCACACTTAAACAACCTGCATAATTCATGGATAAAAAGCAAGTGATCACCAGGATGGATAGTTCTATCCCCAAAATAATAATTATCCACAACACGATTAACAATACTTGTAGGTATCTTAAAAGGATCGATCTCAACAGGAGGTGGTTCATCTACTACCCTACCAGCGGTACTAGTTTTCCCAAATAGAAAACAAGTGGGTTATCCATATTGGAAATAAAGTAACAAGCGATAACAAAAGCAATACTCACAGTAAAAGTTTCCTTTACCAGTTCCACTCTTCAATAGCGCTTCACTCCCCGGCAACGGCGCCAGAAAATAGTCTTGATGACCCACAAGTATAGGGGGTGTATCGTAGTACTTTTGATAAATAGGAGTGTCGATCCCAACGAGGAGAAGGTGCTGAACAGTGGTATGGAGCAGGAAATCCCTGTGAATACTTAGCAAACAGATTTTAGTGGTTTTCTGACAAGGCAACAAAACAAGGAGCAAGAAACAGAAGTAACGAACAAACGGAGCAAGTGGCCCAATACTTTCTTAGCAAAGGACAAGCCGGTGGAAGTACTTACAAGGACCAAACGTTCTCGAGGACACATGGGAATTCTGTCAAGTGCTTTCGCTTCAAATAGCTAAGTACTCTTCGCTGGTGTTCGTAAGTGTTGTGTGGGTGAACCTGTGCTAACATACCGCCCTTCCTAGGACTAATACATACTTGTGATTAAACCTCCTGCAAATATCCGTAACTACAGGAAAGTAATTAAGATATAAATCTAACCACAGCCTTAAACTCTAAGATCCTACGCTCCCTTGTGCAAAGGTGTTCTAACGGGGGTTCGGGTTTCTGTCACTCCGGCAACCCCACGATTAGTATCCAAATACACAATGCATTCCCTTAGGCCCATAAATGGTGAAATATCATGTAGTCGATGTTCACATGACATCACTAGAAGAATAGCACCACAACTAAAATACTAAACCATTGAATAATAACTCATCACAGATTCACTACTAACAACATGAATTCTTCCATGTCCTCAAGAACTAAACGAACTACTCATAAGACATCATATGGATCAAGATCAAAGATGATATGATAATGGGTAATAATCTGAACATAAACAATAATCCAATGGTTCCACTCACAAGCATCAACTACAATAGTAATCAACACCGGGAAGGTTTCCCCTAATAAACTAAGCAATATCCAACACAATTGTTACAGCGGTACGAAGTGGTGGTGATGGTGCTGGTGGAGATGATGGTGTGGACGATGATGATGATCCTGATGAAGCCTAGCTTGATGACGGTGTTGATGGCGACGGTCTCCCCTCTCCAGGAAGGAATTCCTCTGGCAGAAATCCGTCTGCCGGAGAGATCTTTCTCTCTCGGTGTTTTCCGCCCGCCAGAGGCGGCAGAAATCTATCTATGGTCGCCCCCCAGGATTAGGGTTCTGTAGGGAAGATATAGGCGAAGGGGCGGAGTCGGAGGCCGGGCAGGTGGGCCACACCTGCCCTACGCACGGGGTCAGGTGGGCCCGCGCCTAGGGGTGTGTGGGCCCCTGAGGCCCATCTCCGTCCCTCCTTCTGGCTTCCTTCGTCTTCTGGTAAAATAATATGTTTCCATATTTTTCTGGTATTTTTCCGATCTTCGCGAAATTGCACCAAAACGCCTTCTTTTCCATCAGAATCCAGACTCTGACAGTCCATCCTCCAGGAATCATCCAACATGCATAAACAGATGAAAAGGCCATAAGTAATACCTCATAATAAGACAAATATCAATAAATAGAGGTAAATTATGACATAGAAAGGTGATGCAAATTGGGCGTATCAGGTGTCCGGTCGTGGGAGCGTGGTTGAGGTCGATGACATGCGTGGTTGTCTCCGCCGACGTCGACCGGGGATCACCGATCCAAGAGAGCGTGAAGTCGTGGCTTCTCTCCTATGTCGATGTGTGCGGGATTGGCATCCTGGGTTGAAGAGGGGGTTGGCCGCTTAGCATCGATGTGACTGAGCTCGTGGATGACGCGCTGGCCACGACATGGCTAAGAGGGGCTAGGGGTAGAACCACGCCATTGCCGAATGTGACATTCATCGCCTCTTGCTTCATCATGATGACAGCCTGCTCGACGGCTTTCATGGCCAGAGTGTTGTCGTTTCCCGCGGCCCGCATGGTGAGGATGGGGCCGTTCTCTTTCCGCCGCTCCTCTTCGAGCTTCGCAGTAGTCGCCCGATTTCTGGCGGCCTCTCTCCTGCATGCGCGTTTGTCCGATTCCACCCGACGCTCCTCCAGCGTCAGATCCTTCGCGAGATTCTTCGGCATTAAATCCTTCATGAGCTTTTCTTTGGCTTGGCTAGCTTCTTCTTGGTGGCGCCATCGGTGGCACGCGCAGCCACAGGTTTCATTGCTTCCGTTTTCGCTCATGCAAGGTCAAATTTTGGGAAAGATTTTTTTAGAGGAAATGGAGTGGTTTGGCGGGAGGGACCGCCAACGTTAAGAGGAGGACGCGGAGAATGCGTGCGTTATCCGAGATGACGCAACACGGCCCAAAATGGATGGACGGATGGATCGATCCATTTGGACCGCACAGCTGGAACATGTGTGGCCTGCTCTGTTGTCCGGGCAGACCTTTTGAATGGACCAGGATAGATGGATCGTGTCGCTGAGACTATGTAATGTTGCTCTCGCTCTCCCGCACGCTCCTACTACGTGGACTTATCCCGATCATCGACTCAAATATCCGACGGATTGGCATATCGCTCGGAGAGGAGCCACACACACACGCAAGAAAAACGTTACATCTTGTTCCAATTTCCTACTCTGTTGGACGCGTCCCGTAGTTTCCTGCCGCGCTGGCGTAAAAAAAAGATCGGCCCAACAATATTCCTTTTATTTCCTTATTAAGAGAAACAAACTCACAACCAACTCAGCGAAATACGTGCTCACAGTGTGGCGGCGGACGACGGGCTCCCCTACCCTGCATCTGAATCTCCCCATATAAAGACCACCACGACTCGGCCGCCTCTACCATCCCTGCAACTCCCTCTCTTTCTCCTCCTCTTTGCGTGACGCCGGCCATTGCTGGAGGCCTGAAGCTCGCGGTCTTCGTCGGTGGTGGAAGGGAAGAGCGCGCGGCCGGCAATGGGGACGCAGACGTCGCCGGAGAACTGCACGCCGCCCAAGGTGAATCTCCCTTTCTCCTGCCTTGCGTACGTACGTTGTGATCTGCTTTTCTCGACAATGTTTTTCATCTAGCCATGGAATAGTTACATCTATCTTGTTCAAAAAAATCTCCATTGTTCCTTGAGGAAAGAGAGAGAATCAATGTGTAGAGATCGCACGAAAAAAAAGTTGAGAAGGCGAAACTGTTTTTCTTAAGGTTGAGAGTTGTCGAGATCGACACAGCCCTATCGATCGGTTGACTGGTTAGCAGGGCAAGAAAAAGTGGTTTTTTGGATGGCTTTGCGCGTGGAGGATTCTCTTGTCCCGGCATGTCGCACCACTTCATCTTCTTCATGTGAATCTCACGTATCTTTCTTTTTCGAGAAACCATGTGAAAATATTATGGTACTCCGTACTATCTTACTATAACGATAGCGGCGTCATATAATCTGTGTGATTCCCGATGCTTTGCCTTAACTGCGGAATTTTACCTTTTCTCCTATACAATAAATGACTGTCCCGACCTGTTGTTTCCAGCTGTAGATTTACCTTACATTTATCATGCTTAGTCCGTTTTTATATTACCCTCTATATTCATAATATTCCATTTTTGTTTCAGAATAATAAATAGATAAAACAATTAAGTATGTTTCAGAAAAATATAGAGAAACAAATCAAAATTAAAAAAGACCTGCTCCTTCTTTTGTCCATGTACTTGGACTAACAAGTATGAACGGTCTTGATTTGTACTAGGAGTAGTACTCTACTTGCAGTCCAGTGTTCTTTCGCTTTCCAGCGCCAGGGAACGGTCACACTTGACTGTTAGCTCAGTTCAGACGTTTTGGTAGGGTTTTTTACCATACCAAAACATCTTATTTTAGAAATCATAGATAGTACAAGAAATAAACAGCGCACACGTTTTAATTATTTATTTATGAACTAGCTAGTTTTCGTACAGTATCTTTCATGTAGAATACCAACAACATGGATTGATTTTGGTAAATAAATACAGCGGGATTTTTTTATAAGAATCTAGAGAACCACACAGATTACCATGAGGTGGCACTAACTAATAAGCTTTGATGTCATATTTATCTTTGGCAACTCTTGCCATGTCGCAAGTCAACTTCCCAGAAGAAAAGGAAATCACTCACGTTTGAAATTTCAAAGTTGCCAAATACTCCATCTATGGAACGTATGCTTTAAAATTACTGGATAACATGAAAACTGTAGGAAATGCTAGAACGTTACAAAATTGATTTGACGAGATATGTCCCAATAATCTTCACATATAGTACACCTCATGTCGATTGTGTGATCACGAGAACTCTAGGCTAACAAGAATGTCGAAAACTCGCAGGATGAGAGGACTGCAAAGGAGAAGGCGATCGACGACTGGCTTCCTATCACATCGTCGAGGAAAGCAAAGTGGTGGTACTCCGCCTTCCACAATGTCACCGCCATGGTCGGCGCTGGCGTGCTAAGCCTTCCCTACGCCATGTCCGAGCTCGGTTGGTATGTACCGATACCTTGCCATGACATTCATACGTTGGAACCATGCCGGCTGGATAACATGCCGGACCTACAGCTGGTCGCAGTTCTCAGAGCTATGAACTTGCAATGGCATATGGTATATGTGTCATCAATTCAACGATTTTGGTGTTTCGTGCAGGGGTCCCGGCATCGCGGTGATGACCTTGTCCTGGATCATCACGGTGTACACTCTGTGGCAGATGGTGGAGCTGCACGAGATGGTCCCCGGAAAGCGATTCGACCGGTACCACGAGCTCGGGCAGCATGCCTTTGGCGAGAAGCTCGGCCTCTGGATCGTGGTGCCGCAGCAGCTCCTCGTCGAGGTCAGCCTCAACATCGTGTACATGGTCACCGGCGGCAACTCGCTCAAGAAGTTCCACGACGTGATCTGCGACGGCAAGTGCAAGGACATCAAACTCACATACTTCATCATGATCTTCGCCTCCGTCCACTTCTTCCTGTCCCAGCTCCCAAACTTCAACTCCATCTCCGGCATCTCCCTCGCCGCCGCCGTCATGTCGCTCAGGTTAATATATGCATTTCTCCACCACTAGCTGTTCTGTACCTACTGTAGGAAATCCGGCAAATTTCTGAAAACTTTAGGTGTCAACGGCCACTGACAAAAAAACACAATGCAGCTACTCGACGATTGCTTGGGGTGCCTCTTTACAGAAGGGAAAGGCGGATAACGTGGACTACAGCCTGCGGGCGTCGACGACGACAGGGCAGGTGTTCGGCTTCCTAGGGGGGCTTGGTGACATGGCATTCTCCTACTCTGGTCACAACGTGGTGCTGGAGATCCAGGCCACTATCCCGTCGACGCCGGACAAGCCGTCCAAGAAGCCCATGTGGAAGGGCGTGATGGTCGCCTACGTCATCATCGCCGCTTGCTACATGCCGGTGGCGATGATCGGCTACTGGGTATTCGGCAAGGACGTGGATGACAACATCCTCATCACCCTCAACAAGCCCAAGTGGCTCATCGCCATGGCCAACATGATGGTCGTAGTTCACGTCATCGGTAGCTACCAGGTACGTAAATATATCTGAAAAATTCGTCTCTTTCATGTACATGAAACTGGAAATCAGGACGATATAGTTCTGACGGCACAATCAAATTTGTGTGTTTTGTGCACAGGTTTACGCGATGCCGGTGTTCGACATGATGGAGTCGCTGCTGGTGAAGAAGCTGAAGTTCTCACCAGGCCTGAAACTGCGTCTGATTTCCCGGTCACTCTATGTTGGTAATGTCCCCCTTCACTTCTCTCAACTCAACCCTTCAGTCAGGCATCTATACTGATGATCCAACCAATTCTTACGAGATGCAATCTGTGCAGCGTTCACGATGTTCGTGGGCATCACCTTCCCGTTCTTCGGTGGCCTCATAGGGTTCTTCGGCGGAATCGCCTTCGCGCCCACAACCTATTTCGTAAGCATTATTTTTCAGACATGTTTCCTTGCGTCGATCCAAACCCAGAGTATCTGATCAGACTGAACAAATATGCCTGCAGCTTCCCTGCATCATATGGATCATCATCTGCAAACCCAAGAGATTCAGCCTCTCATGGTTCTCCAACTGGGTAAGAAGAAGAAGATCCAAGCTCATCTCTGTTCTACTGGAAGTCTAGAACTGCAAAAGATTGAATTCAATCCTGATTTTTTTTCCATTTGTGTTTCAGACTTGCATCGTCCTTGGGGTGATTCTGATGGTCCTGGCGCCCATTGGAGGGCTGAGGCAGATCATCCTTTCTGCCAAGACATACAAGTTCTACTCATAGGTCACTCGCTACCACCGTAGCTCATTGGTCATTTGCTTTCCTGCAAAGAAGATAGGTCATGGTGCCAGTGCTTGCCTCAGATATTGGATGATCGGACAAGTGTCACTAGTCCCTAGACATGTCTCAGTTAGACCAGAATAGGTTTTGTGTTTGCTAGTAGTAGTAATCATCAGAGCGCCAAGCCAGCTCTAGTGGGCTCCGAGTCCGGACTCTCCGTGCTTGTATTCGTACTATTATTTTTCAGGGTTCTTGATTTACGGATTGTGATGAGGATGCATAGCTACCATGAGGAATATCACACTAGTAAACAAGTCAAGATCCAGACATTATAATTGTTCACACTAATAGATTGTTTAAGGTTTCATTGCAAACGCTGCTCTAGCGATAGACCCGGCTAGTTCTTTTGACTAGCTTAAAAAAAAGACTGTTTCTTAGCACGTCATTATAGGAACATATTTTAAGAAATGGTCAATGGGTTGTTTCTTAAAGAGTGTATCTAAATGATTGATGTATTTAATGATTTGAAGCTCATGCATACATAGGATTGGGCTATCCAAATTTTCTGCCTATGACTGTGTACGGAAGGTGTAGCTTACTCCCGTATCCGCAAACAAGTGTACTTCTAGGGTTGTCCTAAGTCAAACTTAGTAAACTTTAACTAATTTTATAGAGAAACATAACGATATTTATAACACTATATTGGTACCACTAGATTTGTTTTCAAATTAGTTTCATAATGTGTCAATTTCAAATAGTACATGCTGATATTTTTATCTAAAATAATGGTCAAATTTACTAAAATTTGACTTAGCCAAAACCTAGAAAAACACATTTTTGCGGACAAAAGGGTAACTAAGATACACCACAACTCTTTTTTATTATTAACTATGGTGCCACATAAACAAATTGACTAGGATATAAAGATACACCCATTGTAAAAGGCCTAAGTTGTCCTCTCCCCAACTTCTGTCATAAGCCACCCAGCTTATTACCGGACAGCTTATGGGAGAAGCTGGGAGGGATAGGGTGTCAAGTGGGATCCCACCTCTAGTTCATTTGTCAAAATCTAGTTCAAATTTTTGTTTAAAATTTACACTAGATTTTAACAAATGAACTAAAGATGGGATTTAGGTGGGATCCCACTTGACACCCTAGGGAGGGAGAAATAGGCCTTAATTCAGTCAACATAATCTTACTTTTGATCTTCATTTTAGGAGGAGCACAGAAGTCAGGAGCATAAGAGGATTATCTCAACGCCGGTATTATGTGCTCCATATAAAATTATAATCTACAGGGTTCAAGCGGAGAAATAATAATACTGTAACAGTACAACCCAGCACCACCACGGTTAACCTAAAATTACACCGCAAGTTTCTCAGAGATCAATTAAAGCTACTCACCTCCTACAAAATTAAATTACCTCCTAAATCCAAATCCAGCAAACTATGTTCAGGACAGATGAATTAATGGAAATGAAACTGCAGAGAAAAAATTTAAACTGTTTTTCCATCTATCAGGCAACCAACCTCTTTGTACAGTTTCCAGGATTACATTCACAACAGGAAATGTCACTGGAACCTACCCTCAAAACGGCTCACATCATGTGTTCACGAGCCAAGGACACACAACCCATTCCCCCCCGCTTCTCTCTGTTTTCCTCCAAAAAAGTACCATCCTCCAGATAACCCGCCATCAAAGCACAGGGGCATATCCATTACTTCATCATGGCTGACGATAAACCCATTATAAGATAGGCTCATTCCATCCAGCTCTGCAACTACGAAGACTGGTCTCCAAAGCCTGCTACTATATCATTTGACCAACCAATCATTTTGGCTCCAAGAACATTGTGCAGGTCATACATTAGGTAGAGGAATGGAACCATCAGGACCAATATGCACTTCATATATCGAAAAAGTCAAAAACAGCTGCACAGGTTGTCAGTCTATTTCGCCCTCCTCGACATCAATTGTTGGTTCATCTGACTCGACTTCCTCGTCTTCTTCGTCATCATTTTTCATATACAGTCCAAGCTGTTCTAGGGGGTTGCTCCCAAGGTTAAATCCAAGAACCTCAGGCGTATGACTTGGACTCATTTCACCGACCAAGTTGTGATGCTGTTCACTTGTGACAGTTCCAAGCATTTCAAAATCTTTTAAGAAGAGGCTTCCTTCATTGATTTCTACGGTTTTCTCCATCTGCAGGATTAACAGTTTATGCGCTTAAGACCATGGATATCAACACAGCAAGATGTGGCTTGCCAGATTTTGTCCTAGGTTTACCTGTTGCAAGGCTTTACGAGCTGCTTCTCTTTCAAGTTCTCTTTGACGTTTAGCTTCTGCAGCAGCCTCAGCAACAGCTGCTGCTTCGGCCCTCTTGCGAGCTTCCTCAGCAGCTTTAGCCTCAGCTTGTAACCGAGCTCGCTCTGTAATGGAGATTGTGTCTCAATACACTGTATTGCAGCTGCCATATCAGCCCAAAGATTATCAATTTCATCTCACCTTCTCTTTGTAACCTATCAAGCTCCTCCCTCTCGCGCCGAACTTTCTCAGGATCCTTCTTCGCAACCTGGTATGAACAATTATCATGTGAATCGTATTGGGAATAGTATCAACCAGATCCCAAACAATGCCCTTAATAGACTACTTTCCAACACACACCTGATCAAGAGCCTTCTCGCGAGCCTTAAGAATTGTATCAGCAAAGCGGCTTTTCAAAATGGCGGCTCGGTAACTTCCAGGTGAGACATTTTTCTCAGACACATTCTCCCCTAAAATATTGATTCATCAAACAAGCTGTAAGTGAAACCATTTTGTCTAGCAAAGATGCACTGGGTAATCAAAGAGACAGTATAAAAGTCCAAGCTTACCCTCATCGTCAGCAGAAATAGGTACAGGGTCAGTACTTCCTTCTCGTGTATTCAATATATCATGTGAATCTGGTAAAAAAAACGTATCATGTGAATCTGCAAAGGTACCAGTTTACGAATAAAATACGTGGGATGCAAGTAGCTACTCAAAAAATTTAGAAGTTCAACAACAGGCACTTTGAGAAGTTGTGTGTAGGGCAGGGGGGGCAGGTGACTGGGTTAATATGCTCTGAATTCAGTCTCAATTGTGAAGAGGGTGATGATCCACCCTTTTCTCTGACAGTTTAATATTTAGTGGGTTAATATGCTCCGGAGAAATGCTTAAACCTGAACAGACTCCACTTGAGTGCAATCTGGATACACTTTGACGTTCCATAGCTCAAAATGTATCTGAAAGTAACATGTTAAATTCCGCTGAATTGTCCTACACACAATAGTAAACCCCGCATGTGATTCAGTCAGCTTCTATTTCTGACAGTTCAATATTTGGCAGGATAAATTACTCAGATTGTCTGACAAAGTTTCGCTTGGCTTGTGTCAAACATCAAGTCTAGAGTCGCATGAGATAGTACTAATTATTAAATAAGTCGTGCTTAGTCCTGTACAGCACAACATTACATAAAACACGTTTTCCGGTATCTACTGCGCGGGAGGCCAAATGGGCATATAAAACACGTTTTCGGTGGCCTGAAAACTCGTTTTACAGGCCACGGTTTTACAGTGTCTGCTAGAGTTGCTCTTAATGTAGCTAACTTTTGAGGGCTGGGCTTTGTTAATGAATTGAGTGGTCGGTTGGTTCTATGTTAGGCTTGGTCAGGGATTTATGCTTGCAGATAGGCAACAGGCTGTGTTGGCTTCAAAATATCAAGGTTTTATCCTGTGAAAGCATCTTACCATTTTCCTGATCCAAGCTAACCACACATTGGGTGTTCTCCTGCATGGACACAAATAGCAAACATTGAGAAAACCGATGCCCGAAATAATATTTGGTCAGTAGCATGTCAAATTTGTTTGAGACTTGTTATGTTCTAAAAATTACTCAGAATACAGTAAGTGTGCAAAAGCACCTTGACGCCACTGTTTGGCAGAGGAACTTTGACACCCAAGTCACTTCCAGAAGAACTACTCGAGTCCGAACCTGAAGATGCAAAAGGAAATAAAATGCTCACCTTGTAGGGTATGAAAATTCACATGAACTAAAGGAGAATGAAATGCGCCAAATGATATTGGCTTGTTTCCTCATGTGGGTTTTATCATCTAACGTCACAAACAAGGAAATTTATGGACATTGGCTTGTTTTCTTGTAACACGTGAAAGAAGGAAATCATGTCCATAAATTTACATGAGCTCAACAGAGACAGGTTTTCAAAAGTGGGTCTTTAGTGAACCTAAAAACAGGTCCTTCTTTAACAACAGAAGTAGAAGGTGAACCAGCCAAACGGTTCCCCAAAACAGCTGCAATGGTATGCAGAGTTGCCCAAAAAATATAACATGACAGCTGAGAAGCAACTAGACCATGCTAAATAATATGTTCTATAGTCTATTTGAGACATTGCATGAATTTTCAATTGATAGTAGCTCCTAGTTCAGCGAATTAAGTGGAGTAAACTTCTCTTTGTGAAACAACGATGTTTATAGCAGAAAATTCTAACATGTCTGACACTGTCAGATTCTGTCAAAGATTTGTACATGGATAAAAACATACAGCAGTGTAAGGCAAGGTAAAGAATTATAAAGAAGCACTCAGTTTTGGCTCCCCTACTTTCCCTTCCTTTTTGTCCCTCGTGGGATTAGATTTAGGTATTATATAGCTCATATTCAAAAGCATGAATGCGAAGTGAACCACAGAAAAGGAATTCCATAAAAGGAAGCAAAAGTAATTTACTATCACCCATCCATGACGTGTTGTCATAATGCTCTTTATTAGAGTGCTAGCTGCTACAATCAGCTGGGAGTCAACTCAGCTCTTAAAGCACAATACAACCAGCCTCGAGCCCATCCTCATGTGTAGCAGTGTGAGTATGACAGATGTTTCGCCATAGGTACTCATTAGCATCAATCAATTAAGTAGGGGGAGAAAATCTGAGGGACTCTCTAAAGTTGCCATTCATATTGCAATTATTTCACCAAGCAGTGGGCACGAAGCACACTATTCATGAACCAAATCATGTAATTTCAGTGTTACAACCTATGCAAATCACAAATAGAATGGTCCCGATACAAAAACCTAAAAGTGAACCAGGTTCAGGAGGGTCCGCCTAAAAAATGGCGTGAAGAAAATAGAAATAAATCCTGTCAATACTTGTTTTTTAGAATCTATAGTTCTAGATCTAAAAGGACTGCCATTTGGCAGGGTTCTGGGTAGTGGCCCAAACCAATACCAATAGGGATGAGGGAGGCTTACAAACATGGACATTTAAACTTTGAGTACTATACGTGCACGGTGCACCTACAAAATTTAAATACTTGCTTTTTTTATCCTACATACAAACCCAAATTTGATGCACATAAAGAGCAGCATTGGCCATTTCAGCCGTCTTTTCGACCTAGGAAACACAAAACCATACCTTTGTGCAAAATATCACGAGTGCATATAATACTCAAAAATATACATCTGTGGGGGGGGGGATGTTTTAGGCTGCAGTTTTTTTTTCCAAAGGATTAAGTCTGGGCCAAAAAAGAATCCTCCCAATTTGTGGATAAAAAATGAGCTAAGTCATAAATGATCAGCAGTATGAGCAAAAGAGTGACTGTCAATAGCTGCCTCTTAGAAAAGTCAAGAACAAAAAATGAACAAAAACATGTGATTTATCAGCGGCGATTAATTGATCAAAATTTACTGACTGCTCTCAAAAATGAAGAGCATTGCAACACTTATTACTCATATTGTTATGTACTCCCTCCGTTCCAAAATATGAGATTTTTAGCCTTTTTCCGTATCTAGATGTATTTTAGTGTGTAAGTTCACTCATTTTGATCTGAACCTATAGACTAAAAGGCGTCTAAATACATGTGTTTCAAAAAAGCCTAAAACATCTCATATTTTAAAACGGAGGAAGTATAAGTTCAACTGGTTTATTCATCCCACATACAAGCCACAAGCACACACAGATATACAGGCTCTGCTTGCTGCCATGTGAACTAAATCAAATTGCTAACATGGAGTTGTTATGAATAATATTTAGCATATTGAACACCTCTTTCAAAAGTTGAACTAAACTAGAAGCAAGCAGGCCACGGTTATCAATACAATCAATTTTCAACTTGTCAATAGTTGCTGACACTAAATATCGATGTATCCACTCTGTCAAGTATGCAAGCACGGTGCAAATATTTGACAGCAGAGCAAGGCCATCAATTTGCAGCATGCAATATGGGATGGAAACATAAAGAAGTACAGTGAGAGAACATACTGCTGAACCAGCATTAGATAGGTAAAGATACAAAGTTAGGGAATGTAATATGTGAAGGTAAATGATAAATAAGTGAAAAATACATACCGCTGGAGGATGATCCTGACTCGCTACTAGAAGTGCTAGAAGAACTATGCTTGCTGCTTCTGTCTGCTGCTTCACTTTCAAATACCACAGGAGGATATGTTAAAGGTGGAAGATCATTCCCACCAATATCAATGTCTTCTTCAATAAGCTCATTGCCTGCAAACACATGTAAAGTTATTACCTTCAACAACAATCAGTGCCACACAGAAAGCATGAATGAGGAGAAATCAACCGTCATGATGCATTGATGAGTTGACGAGTCCATATTCACTTTGGAACTGTTAAACAGAAGAAAACACTGATCAGTAAATTAAATAACGAATATCAATCTCCAAACGCAAATAGAACCCACCTCAACCTCATGAGTCTCATCTTTTGTAGGGTTTCCAGATTGATTTATTCTATCGTAGTCATCAAGAAGCTTCTGTAATTCAAATAGTGTACCATCGCTGAGAGCATTCATGTCAATAGTCAACTCATCTTCATCAGCATCATTATCATCATTAACATGCCTCTTTATGAATTCAACTACATGTTCTGGAATGAATCCACCATATGATTGTAGCCTTACACTTAGTTCAACCTTTTGTTCATCTGTCATCATCTCCATAGCAGTCTGTACCACAGGAGGATCCTCGGCCACTGGGGCCATCTGTACAACTGATGCTACTGGAGCATCCTGAACCAAAGGAGAGGCTTTCCTCTTCTTCGGTTGCAAAACTGGCTTTGCAACCACTTCCTCTTTCTGACAGGTGCTTTTCTTATATGCACCTTTATTTGAAGGCTTTTTCTCAGAAGGGTCTTTATTGTCAAAGATATTTTTCTCAAATGCGACATTTTTTGAAGGCTCTATTACAGAGGGTTCCTCCTCTGGTCGTGGAAGCTTCTTCTCGATAGGCTTCCATCTAGGTTCAAAAACAGCGCTCATAGTATGGGCCATTATGTTGACAGCATTACCGACTGGGTTATAAAGTATAGCATTGCTAAAAGTAAGCCTCACATCCGCAGCAAACTCCCAAGGTGTAGGGTACATGCCTGCATTTAACTTTTTCTGGACGGTACCCAAATCCATCGGGTGCTTGACTATATCAAAATAATCAGGGATGCACAACTTCACAGGATCAACTGGGATAACAAACGGGCCAGCAGAACGATGCTTCATGAGGTTCTTTAGAAGTTCCTGGCATTTTTTAAACCATGCTGTGTAGTTAATGGAGCTGACTACAGGTTTGGCCACTGATGGCGGCTCTCCTCTGCCAGACTGCACTGAATTGCTCCTCCTGAGCTTCCCATCCTTTTTGGTGCCATTGAAATCACCTCCGGCCGACACGGTCCCACCATTCATGCTCGTCGCAGCCCCTCTCGAAAAGAGCCTATTCTGGAGAGCTCTCACCTGCTCGAGCTCATCGCGGAGCCTCATCTCCAGCTCCTTCCTATCCGAGGCCGACATCCTTGGCAGCTCGAAGACCACCCGCGGCACATTAAATCCGGGAGCATTGCCGGCCTCGTCCGTATTCAGGTTGATGCATTTCCTCTTCGCTTCACTTCGCGCTGGATTCCCAAGCCCCTTTGAAACCCCCACGGTCTCCACCCCATACCGGTAGTCCGGCACGAAGCCCAGCGGATGCCCCTTGGAGAACTTCTGCGTCTTCCCCATCATTGCGCGGGGGAATATGCAGAGCAGTCTCCTAAAGACCGCAATGCGCCGCCTGGGCCACGAATTTCACCAGAATTCAGCCAAAACCTAACCCTAACCCCCTAACGGGAGCGGTTAGTTTATTGCACGGCCGCCAAGAGCAGGAGGCGAGCCTCCAAAACCTCGATTGAGGGGGCGAAGCAGCTCGATTCGAAGCGCCGCGGCGAGAGATCGAGCCAACTCACCGAGCAACCCGCCGCCGCACCCACCACAACCACCGCACCAAGCCGGCGGCGCCGCCGCGAGATCTCGGGGCCTTTCCCGCAGGCACCCGGCGCCGCCGCAGCCGCTGCTACGGCGCGAACCCTTGAGCTCCTTCTCCTCCTCCTCGAAACGGAGGGCGGCGCGGAGGCGGCGAGGCGAAAGCGGATGAAGGCGAGGCGGCGAGACCTGGGGTTTCTCTCTCCTCTGTCCGCGTCTCTTTCTCTTTCTCTCTCTTCGCTGTGCCGCTCGCGAGCTGTAGGCTCGAATCGCGAAGCGGTGGGGCCCAATGTAAGCGGCGGATGGGGATTGCACCGGGCGGCTGAGCTGTGGGTCCTTCTTGCCTAATGGTCCCACAAAGCAGTCACTTGGACGGAATAGGGTGGGCGGCTCTGACTTGTGAGGGGAGATCTTGGCCGTTGGATTGAGCGGACGGCGCGATAAGGGGGCAAAGTTGCGTGTCTACGAGGGCTAGGGCTTCGTACGCAAGAATCACACGTGTTGAATTGCCCAATCTGTGATCCATGGGCACACCATGCTACTCCCTCCGGTTAGAAATATAAGATGTTTTAGGTTTATGAAGGAGATGTATCTAGACACGGCCCGTGTCTAGATACATCTCCTTCATAAACCTAAAACATCTTATATTTCTAAACGGAGGGCCCGTGTCTAGATACATCTCCTTCATAAACCTAAAACATCTTATATTTCTAAACGGAGAGAGTATTATATATACTTCGAAAAAAGTTAAATATGGCTTTGAAAATATTACTAGACGAATTATTTTTGTATAAAAAATAAATAGATGGTATTGGTATGTATGAACATGCGAATTTCTTTTCCGTGATCCTGACAGCACATCTCATACGTGTGCATGGACAAAGCATAAACTATAAAATATGTTTTATACTACCACTAATAGCTGTTACTATTACCCGCAAAAAAAAAAGCTGGTACTACAGCACATTTGATTTGCCAATGTTTGAATAATGTGAGCATTTACACAATAGATGCAGTTCTAGCCCACACGTTCTACCACGGGCCATGTTCCTAGATAGTCAATAGATCCACAATAGTATATATTTTAGAATGCGTATATTTATTCAATATTGTAGATGTTGATATCGCCTTCGATATATCTGATTCAACCCAGAAAGCATTGACCTTTTTAGTAACTTCATATGCCATATATTTTGGGCCGAGGGAGTAGAAGGTTCATTGTAGTCTTTAATGGATAGAGCATGTGAATCCGCTATGAATAGCCATGTATCATGAAATCCATGGGTGAAGAATAAGAAAATAACAATACACCTCTCGTCGGCAAGAGGTTTTGTGTTCTTTGTTAGCTTGTTTTTTAGTGTCCTTTTACTAGTAGAAAACGGACATTTGGTCCAGAGCACTAGTCCCGGTTCTGGTACAAACCGAAACTAATGCCCTAGTCCCAATGGCTAGAAACGGCCGCAGGGACCAGAAGACATTAGCCCGGTTCGTATGGAAACTTTAGCCCCGGTTCGTTTAACAAACCGGGGCTAAAGGGTTTGGCGCTGAAAAAGAGCAGATGCGTGGACCTTTAGCCCCGGTTTGTTTCTCAAACTGAGACTAAAGTCCTTGACTATATCTTCTTTCCCTTCCCAGCCCGAGCCATTTCAAGCTCACACAATCATCCTGACATGGTTATACCCTCACGGCACTGACTTCAAAGATACTGGTCCAGACCTAAGGAAGGCCCACAATGAGATATCTGTTGGCCCATGAAGATTTTCGGGTGGCCAAGACCCATGACGTCTTCGGATCCTTGGAGAACAAGACTAGTGTAGATACGAAATTCAAAGGGGTAAAACCCTAGAACTTGTAACCGACTAGGACTATGCCCGGGACCTGCCTAAGTCTATATAAAGGCCAGGAGGGCACGTCCTAGAGCTCTCGACTCATACTTTCGCACACGCCTCCACGTCAGATCGAATCTGCGCACCCTGTAACCTTCGGTTCCGCCGTAATCAAGAGCAGACAAGCAGGAGTAGGGTTTTCCCTCCGGGGCACGAACACAGGTAAATCTCGTGTCCCCTGGTTGCTTGTCTGTTAACCGTGCCACGATCTCCAGCATCCCCATCTTCTCCAAAACCTAAGTCCATAACAATGGGCATTGATGAGATTAAACCTCGTCAATTGGCGCCGTCTGTGGGAATCGGGGTCAAAGGGAACAAGACCAAAATCTTGCCCGGGCACTACGGAGTCGCGGATATAAAACCATCGCCTCCGCCAGTACTGGACAGATTCGGACATGGAAAAAGAAAAGAACAGAAGATTGGGACTAAGGGAAATGATGCAACCCCCAATGGGATATACACCATCCGAACCGGATTGCCTCTTCACGGAATAGAGCTTAGGAAGAGGCGAAGCGCGCTCAATGCCAAGCCGCACTGCAAAAAAGTGACAAAACACGCAATGTGGAGAAGAGAATTGGGAGAGATGATGAAGTGAATCCCATAAGAAGAGCGATCCACGGAGGAAATTGTGGATGGAAAGAGAACCGCGCGAATCACGAGAAACATAATCCGTTACCCGGATGGGGCGGGGGATTACCTCATTGCCGGGAAGTTTCACGGCCTCCCTATCTTGCGGGATCAGGCCCTCATGCTTATGGAGATCGCTCTCCGCGTCTCGACGCCGCCGACCACCGTCGGTGACACGGTATGGCGGTTTTCCTTCGTCTCCGGCGCTGGTCCCAGCAGACGAGGACTTCTTCGACTTCCCATTGCGCTTCTGGCGGCGCGCGTGGTGAAAATGCAAACAACGACGGAAATGTGGAAGGAAGTCCCAGCAGCAAGAATCGCTAGAGAACAAGGAAGCGGTGAAAACAAGAACTGGTGCGGTGAAAACAAACCGCTGCTCTCCTCAATGATTATATAATGAAGCGGGCGGCCGGCAGCCGTCCATCCAGAAGACCTAACGCCAACGATAGATCCGGCTGTACACATGTCAGCATCACAACGAACCTTCGTTACCACGCCGTCCACTACGCGCGAAAATCGAGGAGACGCCGTAATTATCTCCACGCCGCACGTGACCGGTCAATTCAAAGTCAGCAAGTGGGACCCACGTTCGTCGATCAAGTCATCTACGGCGTGTGACGCTTGAGGTCATCGATCGTCAAGACCGGCGTCATCAAAAGCTATACTAGCACCAACTACAATTCTTGGCTCCACACTTAAGAGTACTCACTCGAATCTTGATTCGACTAAATACTGGGCTACTCCTATCGAGGCTAGCGCCTTAGGAAGATGAATAAAGACAAAGTATTTCTTCGAGTCCTAAGTCGAGTCTACGACTCCACTATGGACTCGGGGGCTACTCCCATAGGGAGGATGAATTTAAGCATCTGAAAATTTTCGTGTCCTACGGACTTAACAACTGAACAATGCTTGATCTAAAGTCTCTGCTCGAGTCTACGACTCGAACAGACACTCGGGGGCTACTCCCAGAGGGAGCGCTGGTCGCACACCCTATGAAATCTTCGACTGCGATCCTTCGGAACAGGATACAAAAAACTTTTCGGCAACTCTGCCCCAACAAAACGATCGAGTGAGCGACAATCTCCTAGGCCACCCGAAGCACCTCCGTGGTGATAAATGTTCGGATCTGCGTCTGCGATGCAAAGATAAGACTGCAGATATCATCGATGGCACGCAACGCACATGATCTGGCGCTGCTAGTATAAATCCATGCCAACAAAGCGTGATGAAAAATCTGACGGAGACGCGTTGGGTACATCAATTAAAAACACCGGAATTCCACTCCTGTAAGTCCTCCGCGGCTGAGTCGAATTACATGACGCCAAGATATGTTCGAGTTCAAGTTAAGGGACTCGAACACGATGAAGATCGTGTTGTTTCGTCCTAAGACAGTTAATCGCCTGATCCGTCGGGTGAGTGCACGCGCATCAACAATCCCTACACACAAATCACATTACTACTTAGTTGCACTGAAGGATTAAAGAGTCCTCACCGAATCTACAATTGTTGATCACTCGAGAACTCTTGACATGGTTATACCCTCACGGTACCGACTTCAAAGATACTGGTCCAGCCCAAAGAAGGCCCACAGCAGATATACGCTGGCCCATGAAGATTTTCGGGTGGCAAAGGCCCATGACGTCTTCGGATCCTTGGAGAGCAAGACTAGTGTAGATAGGAAATTCAAAGGGGTAAAACCCTAGAACTTGTAACCGACTAGGACTATGCCCGGGACCTGCCTAAGTCTATATAAAGGCCAGGAGGGCACGTCCTAGAGCTCTCGACTCATACTTTTGCGACGCCCACGCCAGATCGAATCTGCGCACCTCAGAACCTTCGGTTCCGCCGTAATCAAGAGCAGACAAGCAGGAGTACGGTTTTCCCTCCGGGGGCCTGAACCTGGGTAAATCTCGTGTCCCCTGGTTGCTTGTCTGTTAACCGTGCCACGATCTCCAGCATCCCCATCTTCTCCAAAACCCAAGTCCATAACAATGGACATTGATGAGATTAAACCTCGTCACATCCCTCTCAAATTTCTCCCCTCAAGCTCGAGTTCTTCCCCATTTTTCTCAAGATTTGTGAAGATTTTTTGGCTCCACATCTATCAAGGGTCCTAAGAGGTTAGCAACTTCATCATTTCAGCTCTCATTGCTTGTTTTAGCTCATTTCATGCTCTAGAAATGGATAGATTTTGTGTGGGTTCTATCTCTGTATATCTGGTTAATTTGGCACATATAGTTCTCGAAATTCATTCGATTCATCGAAGCACATAGATACATGAGTTCATCCTATATACATATATTGGTTTGACACGTTGTCTTGAAATTCGGTCGGTTCACAGTGTATCATGTCATCGTCGAGCAATAAAATATTCTTCTTTCTTCTACCTGTCGTCACAAAATACATTGAAACAAAAATAAGTACCAAAACTATGAAGGCACACATATATATAGTGGCGCCCTAGCATTTTAGTTAATCATCGGCCAGTTAAGCAAGAAATTAAGAACAAAAACATGAACATGCCAAGGAGCTACCAAATTAAATTAGGGAGTGCCTCTATGGCGAGCTCCTCGAAGATGTCTGAGGACGAGGCATCCTAAGACATCTTCGAGAAGCTCTGCCATAGTGGTGTCCCTGCTCTCGCACACCATCTTTCAGTTCATATCTTTTCTAGCTAAATTAGTATGCTGATGGAGCTAACTAATTTCACATATTAGGGAGTGCCTCTACGGCGAGCTCCTCGAAGATGTCTGAGGACGAGGTCCTAAGACATCTTCGAGAAGCTCCGCCGTAGTGGTGTCCTGATCTCGCTACGATCTTCCTTGCAGTTGATAGTTCACAAGGAAGCCTATTTATAGATTAAGCAGCACAACATAGTGTCGACACGCATGACATAATGTCGACACTCACCCCTGTCATAGTGTCGCCACCCAATGAAACAGTGTCGCCACTCACTGTCATAGTGTCCACTCACGACATATAGTGTCGTCACCCACTTTTAGTCCCGATTGGAGACACCATTCGGGACTAAACGGGCTCATGTCGGCCCCAGCCTGCCGCAGCCCCTTTAGTCCCGATTGGTGTGTCCAACCGGGACTAAAGATGTAGAAGGAAGTTTTTAAATCAGTGCTTGTTTGATGTATACAATGTGTTCTTTTATTTTTAGACTAGTACTACTCTTAGCATCGTGATTTTGTTTGATGAACTTATAAAATGCAGATGAGATGGCAATGGATGTATGCTAACTGAATCTCTGACGAGTTCATTAAAGGCGTGCGTTCTTTTCTCGTTGTGGCAGAGGCAAACAAGCGGAATGGTTTTATGTGTTGTCCATGTGGTGAGTGTCGGAATCAGAAGGAATACTCTTCCTCAAGAGTCCTTCATGGCTATTTGTTTCGGTTCGGTTTCATGTCTGGCTATAATTGTTGGACCAAGCACGGAGAAAGAGGGGTTATGATGTAAGACAACGAAGATGAAGAGAATGATGACAGCTATCCTATGTCCCCTGGGTGGTACTACAATGGAAGGCAATGATGAAGAAGAAGTAGAAGAACTTGCATCATATGAGCCAGATGATGATCTTGGTCGGGCCATTGCTGATGCAAAGGGAGAATGTGATAGCGAAAGGGAGAGGTTTAAATTTGAGCAGATGTTAGATGATCACAACAAATTGTTGTACCCGAATTGCGAAGATGGCCATAAAAAGCTAGGCAGCACACTGGAATTGCTGCAATGGAAGGCAGAGGTCGGTGTGCCTGACAAGGGATTTGAAAAGTTGTTGAAGATAATGAAGAAGCTGCTTCCAAAGGATAACGAGCCGCTTGATGCCACAAGAACAAAGAAGGTTAGCGCCCTCTAGGATTAGAGGTACAGAAGATACATGCATGCATTAATGACTGCATCCTCTATCGCGGTGAGCAGTACGGGAATTTGGATGCATGCCCGGTATGCACTGCATTGCGGTATAAGATCCGACGAGATGACCCTTGTGATGTTGAGGGGGAGCGCACGAGGAAGAGGGTTCCCGCCAAAGTGATGTGGTATGCTCCTATAATACCACGGCTGAAACGTTTTTTCAGAAACAAAGAGCATGCCAAATTGTTGCGATGGCACAAAGAAGACCGTAAGAAAGACGAGATGTTGAGACACCCCGCTGATGGGTCGAAGTGGAGAAAAATTGAGAGAAAGTACCCGGACTTTGCAGGTGACGCGAGAAACTTATGGTTTGGTCTAAGTACGGATGGCATGAATCCCTTTGGGGGAGCAGAGCTGCAGTCATAGCACATGGTCTGTGACTTTGTGTATGTATAACCTTCCTCCTTGGTTGTGCATGAAGCGGAAGTTCATTATGATGCCAGTGCTCATCCAAGGCCCGAAGCAACCCGACAACGACATTGATGTATACCTAAGGCTATTAGTTGAAGAACTTTTATAGTTGTGGCACAGATAAGGTGTACGTGTGTGGGATGAGCACAAACATGAGGAATTTAACCTACGAGCATTGTTGTTCGTAACCATCAATGATTGGCCTGCTCTTAGTAACATTTTAGGACAGACAAATAAGGGATACAATGCATGCACACACTGTTTAGATGACACTGAAAGTATTTATTTGGATAAGTGCAAGAAGAATGTGTACCTAGGGAGTCGTCGTTTTCTTCCGCCCATGCATTCCCTAAGAAGGAAAGGCAAGCATTTCAATGGTGAAGCAAATCACTAGAGTAAGCCTGTCCGTCGTACTGGTGATGTTGTATTTGATATGGTGAAGGATTTAAAAGTAATCTTTGGAAAGGGTCCTGGCAGACAGTCCGTTCCGAAGGACGCTGGCAGACATGCACCCATGTGGAAGAAGAAATCTATATTTTGGGAGCTACCCTATTGGAAAGTCTTAGAGGTTCGCTCTGCAATCGACGTGATGCACCTGACGAAGAATGTTTGCGTGATACTGCTAGGCTTCTTGGGCGTGTATGGAAAGAATAAAGATACACCAGAAGCACGACAGGACCAACAACATATGAAAGACCGAGAAGGCAGGCATCCAGAGTTGTTTCAAGGTACTGCCAGTGTAACATCCCAAAAATACTAAACTTGGATCATCAAACTCTAATCATCAAAATTAGGGTTAACAAAAAACTTTTCTAAAGAAAAATATGAAAGCATGCATGGTGTATGCATTTCATTTCGAATTCTTTTGAACCACCTTGTTTGTGTGTTCCTTTGCTTGTAAATGGATGCTTAGGTGAAATAAACATCATCTAAACAATTCCCAAACTTTTCTCAAAGACAAATAAATCAAAACAAAGCTAAATGAGTCAATGGTCATTTTGACCAATTTAACTCCCATGCCTACTTTGGCTGTCTCAAACTTTCAGAACCTAACAGAAACTTTTCTGGATCTTTGCACCCCTTGATTGTACTCATAACAAAGTATCAAGGCTCACTTTGTGATCATCCAGAAACTTTCAAATGCATAGTTTAAATGACAATTCAAATTTGAATCTTTATCATATGGGAAGATCCCTCTTTTTCAAAAACCACTTAAACAAGCTCAACTTTCAAAACCCAAGCATCTGCAGACTCACCAGCACCAACCTAGCACACCCACCAAAAATCTTTTCAAAAGTCAAAACTTGAATTCTTGCGGCCATTTCATCAAACACATTGTAGACACAAATCATCAAAATCTTAAACACTATTGTGAGCAGTGATTGAAGCCTAACTTGTTCCCTCTCTAGCTCACAACCATCTCAGTAGATCATCTAGCAAGTTAAACCAAGCACTAGCCTCACTATAAGCTGGGCAATGACATCAATGGTGAACAGCCGAAGCTCACCATGCCACCCCAGTGGAGACAGCAAGCTAGGAGGAGAAACAAGCCTAGCCACGTATGCAGGAGCAAGCCAACACCACCGCCACTCCTGTCCAGCGCTCGAGCGTTGCACCACTGGACCACTGCGCACGCGCCCAGCCGCTGACAACCATGCCGAGCATGCGCTGAGCGCCACCCTCGGCCAAAGCCCACACCGGCCGCGCCCTCGCCGCGTGCATACATGATCTTCACCGACCCAGGAGACCGCCAGACAACCCCGTTCGCCGCCCCATGCCTCATAGCCACCGCTCGCCGTCGAAGACGCCGCCTCTGCCGCGCAGAGCGTCGCGTGTTCTAGATCAAACCGCACCGCCCCTATGTACACATTAAAGCCGTAGAGCATCGCCAGGAGACCACCAAGCGATCGCCACCACGGGCCATGCCTCTAGTCGCCCGTAGCCATGTCGCCACCGTCGCCTGCCCATGTCGTTCGGTCTCATCGTCGCGACTATAAATAGAGGCCACCCCCAGCCGAATTGAGCACACCATCTCACTCCCCTCTCCTCACTGACCATTCCACCCCGTTCTCGGAGCAAGTCGAGCAGCACTTCGCCGGAATTTCGCCGGAGCCTGCCGCCTCTTGAGAAGAAGGGGGCCAACGATTGGAGCCGCCCTAGGAGAAGCTGCCGGTACCAGGAGGTTCGCCGTCGTCGACTTTGTTGTTCGCCCGCATCGCCGACCCTCGCCTGAACCCCGGTGAGCCCCCAACGATCCCCACTGGCCGCGCCAGGTTTCTGTCTCGCCGGTGTTGCCCAACGTCGACGATGACCCTCAGCCGTTGGATTAGAACCAGATCGAACGCACCACATCGCCCCATACCGCACCGCTCTCAGCGGCGTGGAGCGACCACTTATGCAGCCCACCGAAGCGTTGTGCTTAGCAGGCCGGCCCGTTAACCTTTCCCGCGCAGCCCAGTTATTTGACTTTAACCTTTTCCTTTTTAGTTCAAACACACTTCTGTACCCAGTTTCAAAAATCAACCCAGGTCGATTCAGTGAACCAAATTGAATGAACCAATTTTGTTAGAAAGGTCTGGGAATGCTGAATCCAAGCCCGTTGGATTCAAGTCATTTGGATATGTAGATCATCCATGGTAAAAATAGCAAGGCAGAAGCTTTTCTGCATTCAAACATTTTTCAAATTAAAACCATAATAGCTTTTGAGTTGATTCCAACTCTCAAATATCACATTTAACCATACCTTTCAGAATATATAAAAATATATAGGTTTACTTACAGAAATAATGTTCAAGTAATAAAAGAATGCTCCATGGGCATTTCTAGCCACTTTAATTAATTAAAATAAAAGGGTAAAACCTTATTAAATTGTAACACCACTTTAAATCACATTCCCATGAACTAAAATATGTGGTGATGACATGTGTCAACATGATCCCATCTTTGGTTTGGAGAATATTAAATCTTAAGTAGTTTTTCAATGAGTAGAAATTACTTTTCTAATAATAAAAGGAATTAAACCAAACTTTAATCTTGTAATGTTAGTGATGATGCTAGATCATCTATAGGACCCTTTTGTGTGATGATTGCAAGTAGTTAAGTATTGTTTGGTGATTGTGTACATCGCATTTATTTATAGACGCTAGTACCGACCAAGGATACGAGGAGGAAGGAGGATACTACGAATAAGAAGCCGAGGAGAACTTCAACCACTGCTCTGCACAAGGCAAGCTAACACTTGCAATTTAGCAAGCTTATACTGATATTGTACAACCCAATACTTGCAAGCCTTACTAATCAAGTTGACCTATGCAAGCTACTACTTGCTTGCTACCATGCCACTATATGCCTTAAGCCTATGTGATCATATACACTTGATAAACCAATCCTAGTTTTATTTGCAAGTTTATTACTTTATTTCTTTATCAAAGCTCTTACTTAGAGTTTACTGGAATAAATGGTAGATACTAGAAGGATACTTGAAGGTTGCATAAAGAGCATAAAATTTGGCCTAAGCTAGATAATCTTGATGTCCTCCTAAGGCATTAGATTAAACTTAGTCAAACCCCACTAAGGTACCACCCCTCATTAGTGCTTACCCCCACTTGTAGATGCTAGTGCTAAGCATAAAACTTGGTCAACATTAGATGGGAATACTTGGTGAAAATGGTTATGAAAACCTTAGAATGATGGATCATTCTATTGAAATGTTTTGGACATGTGTTTCCAAACACCTGATGATTTTGGTAATGAAAATGTTGAGGCATGAGCCTTAGACCTTTATAAAACTGATGGTTGTCTGGATGCGATACCTTTCCAATTTTATCGTACAACCACAATACCCGAAGATTGGGTAGGGCTTGACTGGAAACTTATATACCTTAGTATTGGTTCCCTCACGGCCAAGGTCTGAGCTGAGGCTACCTTGTGAAGATTGTCCACCTGTGCAGTATCCAAGATGACAGTTGGTCATGGTTGGGAGGCCAAACTCACAGGAGAGGTGCTTATACTAGGGCGTGTAATTGAAAGGTTAGGATTGATTATCCGCATGCTGAGTATGGTGAATTCAGGATTTGTTCCTGACGGATGTATCGAATGTTGTGGTGAAAGTGTACAATCTCTGCAGAGTGTCAAACTATTCGAATAGCCGCGTCCATGGTTATGTACAGTTGGAGTGGCCATACTGTTCCCCCGTCAGATGTTTTCAAAATGACTTGTGAAATGAACTGAGACTTTGAATTGATCACAACAGGGTTGTGGCATGAGATACAAGTTCCCACTTAGGTGTTATACAACCTTAACTAGCATTCGTGGTTTCCAAACTTAGTAGAGATAAATCTGGCTTCTTGCAAAACAACCCTAGAGCCTAGTGTCCTATTACCAAAAACCCCTTTCACTTGTTAGTATTAGTTTGCGAGTACTTAAAGAGTACTCATGGCTTTGTCCCTGGCTATTCCCGTGGCCAGACTATGAAGAGGAGTACCTGGAAGATGGACCCAGGAAGGTTACGACAACTAGGATCATCTCCCATCGTCAGCATTGCCTGTGACCCCGAAGATGGAGCTTCGCCTACGCTACCGTTATTATTACGTATTCCGCTGCTTGAAATTGTATTAAGAACTGGATCATGAGATCCTTATTTGTGTAAGAACTTATGTACGGTTTGTAATGGATGATATACTATGGTATCCAATTCTGTTATGTCTCGTAAAAATGGTAATCCTGGGATTGCGATGTATGGCATAACAGGCATCTGGGATTAAAAATCCGGGTGTCGACAAGTTGGTATCAGAGCCATCCTGACCATAGGAGACCCTAGTTAGACTGGACGTTTGAATCAAAAACTTAGTTTCAAAACCAAATAAAACAAATATTTACAAAATCTTATTCTCATTCTTATCCCTTTGATTCTTTCATGAAAACTCATGTTCCTCAAAAACTCTTGCAATATACATAAAATATTGACACACTTAATCACTCTACTAACTTACTCATCCTATATTCTTATAGATGGACGTGAAGTACAATAAGTTTTAGCAGTTGGGGAATGGAGGAGACCTTATCTTTGAGAGGGATTTGGACCAGCTTTCGGAACTTCTGGAGCGTCCGTACCCCGAGTTCTTCGGAGCTCAGCTCAATGATTAAGGAGGAGAAGATCTGCAGTGGCTAATTGTTGCAAGTCTCTGAGGAAAGATTGAACCTCCCACTGCGGAAGGAATTGAGTTTACCTTAAGAGAGAACAACTGGCTCGATGGACTTGCCAGGGCCATGCAGGAAGCTCTTTCCCGTCTGTGTGGACAGAGTATCAACCAGATCAAGGGTACCCGCTTTGAGTTTTGCCCAAGGCGTGATGCTAATGGACAACCACTGGAAGCCCCATATCACCCCGAGCTGAAGACCCAACTGGACCACCTTAGCTTCATGATGTACGATCGTCAGCAGGAGTTGGACAACTGCCATGACTACTCCAACCACAAGTCTGCCATCATCAAGACGAAGGATCAGACCATTGCCATGTTAGCAAAGGATCGCAAGTCTCGCCGCCGTCAGCTCGACAAGAAGGAGCGCATCATTGCCCGTCTTCGCCATCGTATCTCATCTTTGGAGGAGACCATCCACGAGAGAGACATGCAGTTGGAAGAAATGGAGAATGCTGGAGAGGATCTTCGTGGAGACCCCTACTCCTATCTCAGCGATGATGATGATTTTCTGGAGGATCAGTCTATGGATTTCTTCACCGATGAGGATGATTTCGCCTTCATCGATGATGATGAAGATGATGAAACCACCGATTCCGAGGAGTAGTAGCACTTAAGCACTGGCGTAGTGAGTAGTATTCGGTCCCACTATATCGTAGTTTTCAGAATGGTTCTTAAAACCATCTGTTCTTCTTTGTTGTGGTGTGTGTTGTATCGTGTGCTATGAATGAATGAATGAAAAGCAAGTTTCTAGAAAATCTGAGTCAAACTTTAAAAACTTTTCAAAGACCCAAAACCTTATAAATTTCCCTCTTTTCTCACGATCTATCTCAATCTTTAGATGCCACGTGGAGGAAGTGGTTCATACCCGGACCCGATGTTGCAGATTTTGCAAATATTGACTTCTGACCGCGAAGCTGAAAGAGCGGAACGTCAAGCCAACCTAGCCACCCTACAACAGATAGCTCAGCTTTCCCACAACAACCAAGGCCACGGAAATCAGGACAACCATGGATCTAAGCTCAAGAATTTCCAGAATACCAACCCACCTGTTTTCACTAAGTCAGAAGAGCCCCTAGACGCCGATGATTGGTTGCAAACCATGGAAAATAACCTAGAAGTCGCCGGAGTGGAAGCCAACGAGAAAGTTCTGTTCGCCACCCACTATCTAGCCGGAGATGCCAGGGCATGGTGGAACAGTGTTCGCGCAATGACCAGAGGCCAGATGACCTGGGAGGAATTCAAGGTCAAGTTTAGTAGAACCCATGTGCCACCAGGTTTGATCAAGAGAATGAGAGACGAGTTCCGAGAACTGAAGCAAGGACGAACGACTATAGTGGAATACCGTGACAAATTCTTGTCATTAGCTAGGTATGCCCCGGATGAGATTGACACTGAAGCCAAGAAGAAAGAGAGATTCTTGAATGGTCTGCATGATGAGATGTAGACAGTGTTAGTCAATATCCCCTTTGCTGATGTCGAAGCCCTTGTCGACTTTGCTATCCAGATGGAAGGAAAGATCAACCAAGCCAATGAGAACCGCAAGCGTCATATGATGCATCAGCCAGGAACCCATCAGACCCCAAAGTATCGCCCTAACCCATCTCCAGGATTTGCCCCAAGAACCAACAGACCCCCGATGAACCGTCTGACCTATCCCAACCATGGAAACCCTAGGCCCGGAGGAAATCACAACAACCCCGGCAACTCTAGCAATTTCAACCGTTCCCCACCAATTTTAAAAAACAACAATGCTACCACCAACACCAACACTGCCTCGAGGACTGGAAGCAATGTTGTGCCTGTAGCAGCAAAGGACAAGTCGCAAGTGACTTGTTATGACTGTGGAAATAAAGGCCACTATTCCAATGAGAGCCCCAACAAGAAGAATGCCGCAACACCCAATGCCAATGTCCCAGCAAAGTCATGTTCAGCCGGAAAATATTTGCCCTGTGAATTCGGCCAACCGCATAATGGCCGCTTTTTCTCATGCTTAAGAAGCTCGAAGCGCCAGACGTCTTTGGGTATGTTTTCTGTTAATTCAGTACTTGCACGAGTGTTGTTTGATTCTTGTGCATCGCACTCATTTGTCACTGAAGAATTTGCATGCACTAGTAAAATTCAACCAACCAAACTGAAGCATGTCATGATTGTTCAAAATCCCGGATCAACCACCAAGGCTAGGCAAATTTGCAAAGCCGTCCCTATCCGAATCCATGGCATAGATTTTTATGCTAACTGATAGTACTGAACTAAAGGTTTGGAAGTAGTACTAGGAATGGATTGGATGTCCAAACATAAAGGATTGATTGGCGTGCCAAGAAAGCCATAACCATGACCGATCTGCCGTAATATCAGTCGAGCATATATCTGAAACCTTACCTCGTCAATTCAAGTGTAACAAGAGTATAGCCCAACCTACCATTGACCAAGTCCGGATAGTCTATGAATACCCTGATGTATTTCCAGATGTTTTGCCCGGTATGCCCCCAGATCGGGATATCGAGTTTATCATTGAACTAATCCCCGGAACTGGACCCATAGCCCAGAGACCCTATAGTATGAACCCGTCGGAGCTAGCAGAACTGAAGAAGCAACTAGATGCCATGCTGGAAATTGTATTGATTCAACCAAGTGCGTCACCTTGGAGATCACCTGTCTTGTTTGTGGACAAGAAGGATTGAGGTAACCGTTTGTGTACGGATTATCGAAAATTGAATGATGTCACTATCAAGAACAAATACCCCTTGCCCAAGATAGAAGATTTGTTTGATCAGTTGACCGGTGCCAAAGTGTTTTCTAAGATTGATCTTAGGACTGGCTATCATCAACTCAAGATTCGTGCAGAGGATATTCCAAAGACTTCCTTTACCACCAGATATGGATTGTATGAGTATATAGTCGTGTCTTTTGGATTAACCAATGCCCCCGCTTATTTCATGAATCTCATGAATAAGACTTTTATGGACTTCCTAGATAAGTTTGTCGTTGTTTTCATCGATGACATTCTGATTTATTCCAAATCAGAAGAAGAACATGAGCTACACCTAAGGACCATTCTTGGAACCCTTAGAGAGCATCAGCTGTATGCAAAGTTTAGCAAATGTGTATTCTGGTTGCAGGAGGTAGGATTCCTCGGTCACATTGTATCAGCCGGAGGAATTGCCGTTGATCCTGCCAAAGTGAAAGATGTAGAAGATTGGCAAGCCCCAACCACTCAAACCCAAGTTCGTGCATTTCTCGGATTGGCGGGATATTACCGCAAATTCGTAGAAGGATTCTCGAGTATCGCCAGACCTATGACCCAATTGCTGAAGAAGGACAAGAAGTTTGAATGGACCGACAAATGTGAAGCGAGTTTTCAAGAACTCAAAAGGAGATTGATTTCAGCCCCAATCTTGATAATGCCAGATATCACGAAGCCCTTCGATGTGTATTGTGATGCATCCAAGATCGGTCTCGGATGTGTGCTAATGCAAGAAGGCAAAGTTATATCTTATCTATCTCGACAACTGAAGCAACATGAGCAAAATTACCCAACCCATGACCTCGAACTCGCAGCCGTAGTTCTAGCCCTAAAGACATGGAGACATTACCTGATGGGAAACCATTGTGAGATCTATACGGATCACAAGAGTCTGAAGTATATATTCACTCAAAAGGAGCTGAATATGAGACAGAGGAGATGGATTGAGCTAATCAAGGATTACGATCTGGACATTCACTATCACCCTGGTAAAGCCAACGTGGTAGCAGATGCCCTTAGCAGATTGCCGTGCCGCTTGAACTCCATGATTTTGAAGGAGCAACCAAGCCTGCACAAAGAGATGGAAGATTTTCTAATAGAATTAGTGAGTGAAGGATTTTTGGCTAGCATAGAACTTCAACCCACTTTGATCAGTCAGATTAAAGAGGCGTAGAAGGGAAATGCTAGTATCGACGGAATCAAGCGTCGTATTGGTACAGGCAAAGTACCTGGATTCACCGAAGACGAAGAAGGAGTTCTGTGGTACAAAGGACGCCTTTGTGTACCAGCAGATTCTGAGTTGAAAGAAGTGATTCTGAAGGAGGCTCATGATACTCTTTATTCTATCCATCCCGGAGGAACTAAGATGTATCAAGATTTAAAAGAGCGATTTTGGTGGCATAAGATGAAGAGAGAAATCGGAAGCTATATCGCCAAGTGTGATATATGTTAGTGAGTCAAGGCAGGACATCAAAGACCCGCTGGATTGTTGCAACCATTGCAGATTCTAGAATGGAAATGGGATTCCGTTGGAATGGACTTTATCACCGGATTGCCTACTTCTAGTAGGGGAAATGACTCTATCTGGGTCATAGTGGACAGATTGTCCAAAGTCGCCCATTTCTTGCCTGTCAAGACCACATATCAGAGTTCGAAGCTAGCGGAGTTGTGCATCGCTAGGATAGTTAGTTTGCACGGAGTCCCCAAGAACATCGTATCGGATCGAGGAACTCAGTTTACCTCGAGATTCTGGAAGAAAGTCCAAGAAGGTTTAGGAACCTGCCTAGATTTCAGCACCGCGTATCACCCTCAGACCGATGGACAAACGAAGCGAGTAAACCAAATACTCGAAGATATGCTGAGAGCATGTGTGTTAGAATATGGATCCAAGTGGGAAGACTGTTTGCCGTTTGCAGAATTTTCTTACAATAACAGTTATCAAGCCAGTTTGCAAATGGCCCCATTTGAATTCATGTACGGAAGAAAGTGTCACACCCCTTTGAACTGGTCGGAAGTAGGAGAAAGTCAGATTTTTGGACCCGATATCCTACGAGAAGCAGAAGAGAAGGTTCACAAGATTCGTGAGCACCTCAAGACCACCCAGTCCAGACAGAAAACTTACGCCGACAAGAGACATCAAGACCTCGCCTTCAACATAGGAGATTTTGTTTATCTGAAAGTGTCACCATTGAAGGGAATGCAGCGTTTCCAACTCAAAGGAAAGTTAGCCCCCAAATATATCGGACCTTTCAAGATTTTGAACCATCGAGGAGAAGTGTCGTATCAATTGGAACTACCCGAAGAGATGTCAGCCGTGCACAATGTGTTCCATATCTCGTTACTTCGCAAGTGTCTCGAAGTCCCAGAGAAGACCGAAGTGTTCAAAAATATCGATCACCGGACCATAGAGATCAACGATGACCTGACCTATCCCGAAGTACCCATCCATATTTTCGAAGAAGCTTTCAGAACTACCCGAACCCGAAGCATCAAGTTTCTCAAGATTCAGTGGAGCAACCACATAGAAGAGGAAGCTACCTGGGAGCGCGAAGATCACATCAGGACGGAGTTTCCCGATCTCTTCAAATCCTAGGTAATCTTTTTCGTCCTTTTTCAAATCTCGGGATGAGATTTTGTTTAAGGGGGGAAGGTTTGTAACATCCCAAAAATACTAAACTTGGATCATCAAACTCTAATTATCAAAATTAGGGTTAACAAAAAACTTTTCTAAAGAAAAATATGAAAGCATGCATGGTGTATGCATTTCATTTGGAATTCTTTTGAACCACCTTGTTTGTGTGTTCCTTTGCTTGTAAATGGATGCTTAGGTGAAATAAACATCATCTAAACAATTCCCAAACTTTTCTCAAAGACAAATAAATCAAAACAAAGCTAAATGAGTCAATGGTCATTTTGACCAATTTAACTCCCATGCCTACTTTGGCTGTCTCAAACTTTCAGAACCTAACAGAAACTTTTCTGGATCTTTGCACCCCTTGATTGTACTCATAACAAAGTATCAAGGCCCACTTTGTGATCATCCATAAACTTTCAAATGCATAGTTTAAATGACAATTCAAATTTGAATCTTTATCATATGGGAAGATCCCACTTTTTCAAAAACCACTCAAACAAGCTCAACTTTCAAAACCCAAGCATCTGCAGACTCACCAGCACCAACCTTGCACACCCACCAAAAATCTTTTCAAAATTCAAAACTTGAATTCTTGCGGCCATTTCATCAAACACATTGCAGACACAAATCATCAAAATCTTAAACACTATTGTGAGCAGTGATTGAAGCCTAACTTGTTCCCTCTCTAGCTCACAACCATCTCAATAGATCATCTAACAAGTTAAACCAAGCACTAGCCTCACTGTAAGCTGGGCAATGACATCAATAGTGAACAGCCGAAGCTCACCATGCCACCCCAGTGGAGACAGCAAGCTAGGAGGAGAAACAAGCCTAGCCAGCATGTCTGGGAGCAAGCCAACACCCCACTCCACAGCTTTCGAGCGTTGCGAGCTTTGGACCACACGGACGGACGCGCCCACCGCGCCAACAACCATGCCGAGCATGCGCGAGCGCCACCCTCGGCCAAGCCCACGACATGCGCGCCCGCCCTGCGCGTGCATACATGATCTTCACCGACCCAGGAGACCGCCAGACAGCCCCGTTCGCCGCCCCATGCCTCACAGCCACCGCTCGCCGTCGAAGACGCCGCCTCTGCCGCGCAGAGCGTCGCGTGTTCCAGACCAAACCGCACCGCCCATACGTACGCATTAAAGCCGTAGAGCATCGCCAGGAGACCACCAAGCGATCGCCACCACGGGCCATGCCTCTAGTCGCCCGTAGCCATGTCGCCACCGTCGCCTGCCCATGTCGTTCGGTCTCATTGTCGCGACTATAAATAGAGGCCACCCCCAGCCGAATTGAGCACACCATCTCACTCCCCTCTCCTCACTGACCATTCCACCCCATTCTCGGAGCAAGGCGAGCAGCACTTCGCCGGAATTTCGTCGGAGCCCGCCGCCTCTGGAGAAGAAGGGGGCCAACGATTGGAGCCGCCCTAGGAGAAGCTGCCAGTACCAGGAGGTTCGCCGTTGTCGACTTTGTTGTTCGCCCGCATCGCCGACCCTCGCCTGAACCCCGGTGAGCCCCCAACGACCCCCACTGGCCGCGCTAGGTTTCTGTCTCGCCGGCATTGCCCAACGTCGATGATGACCCTCAGCCGTTGGATTAGAACCAGATCGAACGCACCACATCGCCCCATACCGCTTCGCACTTGTCTCAGCGACGTGGGGACAGCCACTTATGCAGCCCGGCTTGTGCTTAGCAGGTCGGCCCGTTAACCTTTCCCGCGCAGCCCAGTTATTTGAATTTAACCTTTTCCTTTTTAGTTCAAACACACTTCTGTACCCAGTTTCAAAAATCAACCCAGGTCGATTCAGTGAACCAAATTGAATGAACCAATTTTGTTAGAAAGGTCTGGGAATGCTGAATCCAAGCCCGTTGGATTCAAGTCATTTGGATATGTAGATCATCCATGGTAAAAATAACAAGGCAAAAGCTTTTCTGCATTCAAACATTTTTCAAATTAAAACCATAATAGCTTTTGAGTTGATTCCAACTCTCAAATATCACATTTAACCATACCTTTCAGAATATATAAAAATATATAGGTTTACTTACAGAAATAATGTTCAAGTAATAAAAGAATGCTCCATGGGCATTTTTAGCCACTTTAATTAATTAAAATAAAAGGGTAAAACCTTATTAAATTGTAACACCACTTTAAATCACATTCCCATGAACTAAAATATGTGGTGATGACATGTGTCAACATGATCCCATCTTTGGTTTTGGAGAATATTAAATCTTAAGTAGTTTTTCAATGAGTAGAAATTACTTTTGTAAAAATAAAAGGAATTAAACCAAACTTTAATCTTGTAATGTTAGTGATGATGCTAGATCATCTATAGGACCCTTTTGTGTGATGATTGCAAGTAGTTAAGTATTGTTTGGTGATTGTGTACATCGCATTTATTTATAGACGCTAGTACCGACCAAGGATACGAGGAGGAAGGAGGATACTACGAAGAAGAAGCCGAGGAGAACTTCAACCACTGCTCTGCACAAGGCAAGCTAACACTTGCAATTTAGCAAGCTTATACTGATATTGTGCAACCCAATACTTGCAAGCCTTACTAATCAAGTTGACCTATGCAAGCTACTACTTGCTTGCTACCATGCCACTATATGCCTTAAGCCTATGTGATCATATACACTTGATAAACCAATCCTAGTTTTATTTGCAAGTTTATTACTTTATTTCTTTATCAAAGCTCTTACTTAGAGTTTATTGGAATAAATGGTAGATACTAGAAGGATACTTGAAGGTTGCATAAAGAGCATAAAATTTGGCCTAAGCTAGATAATCTTGATGTCCTCCTAAGGCATTAGATTAAACTTAGTCAAACCCCACTAAGGTACCACCCCTCATTAGTGCTTACCCCCACTTGTAGATGCTAGTGCTAAGCATAAAACTTGGTCAACATTAGATGGGAATACTTGGTGAAAATGGTTATGAAAACCTTAGAATGATGGATCATTCTATTGAAATGTTTTGGACATGTGTTTCCAAACACCTGATGATTTTGGTAATGAAAATGTTGAGGCATGAGCCTTAGACCTTTATAAAACTGATGGTTGTCTGGATGCGATACCTTTCCAATTTTATCGTACAACCACAATACCCGAAGATTGGGTAGGGCTTGACTGGAAACTTATATACCTTAGTATTGGTTCCCTCACGGCCAAGGTCTGAGCTGAGGCTACCTTGTGAAGATTGTCCACCTGTGCAGTACCCAAGATGACAGTTGGTCATGGTTGGGAGGCCAAACTCACAGGAGAGGTGCTTATACTAGGGCGTGTAATTGAAAGGTTAGGATTGATTATCCGCATACTGAGTATGGTGAATTCAGGATTTGTTCCTGACGGATGTATCGAATGTTGTGGTGAAAGTGTACAATCTCTGCAGAGTGTCAAACTATTCGAATAGCCGCGTCCACGGTTATATACAGTTGGAGTGGCCATACTGTTCCCCCGTCAGATGTTTTCAAAATGACTTGTGAAATGAACTGAGACTTTGAATTGATCACAACAGGGTTGTGGCATGAGATACAAGTTCCCACTTAGGTGTTATACAACCTTAACTAGCATTTGTGGTTTCCAAACTTAGTAGAGATAAATCTAGCTTCTTGCAAAACAACCCTAGAGCCTAGTGTCCTATTACCAAAAACCCCTTTCACTTGTTAGTATTAGTTTGCGAGTACTTAAAGAGTACTCATGGCTTTGTCCCTGGCTATTCCCAATGGCCATACTATGAAGAGGAGTACCTGGAAGATGGACCCTAGGAAGGTTACGACAACTAGGATCATCTCCCATCGTCAACATAGCCTGTGACCCCGAAGATGGAGCTTTGCCTACGCTACCGTTATTATTACGTATTCCGCTGCTTGAAATTGTATTAAGAACTGGATCATGAGATCCTTTTTTGTGTAAGAACTTATGTACGGTTTGTAATGGATGATGTACTATGGTATCCAATTCTGTTATGTCTCACAAAAATGGTAATCCTGGGATTGCGATGTATGGCATAACAGGCATCTGGGATTAAAAATCCGGGTGTTGACAGCCAGCTACGCTCTTAGCAAGGAAGAGAAGGAAATCTTTTTTGAATGCCTGAGTAGTATCAAGGTTCCTTCTGGCTTCTCATCCAATATAAAGGGAATAATAAATATGGCACAGAAAAAATTCCAGAACCTGAAGTCTCATGACTGCCACGTGCTTATGACGCAGTTGCTTCCGGTTGCTTTGAGGGGGCTTCTGTCGAAAAATGTTAGAGTACCCATTGTGAAGCTATGTTCGTTCCTCAATGCAATTTCTCAGAAGGTAATCGTTCCAGAAAGTCTACCAGGGTTACAAAAAGATGTGGTCCGGTGTCTTGTCAGTTTTGAGTTGGTGTTCCCACCATCTTTCTTCAACATAATGACACACCTTCTAGTTCACCTAGTCGAAAAGATTACCATTCTCGGTCCTGTATTTATACACAATATGTTCCCCTTTGAGAGATTCATGGGAGTCTTAAAGAAATATGTCCATAACCGTGCGAGGCCAGAAGGAAGCATCTCCAAGGGATATGGAATAGAGGAGGTCATTGAGTTTTGTGTTGACTTTGTTCCTGACCTTAAGTCGATCGGTGTACCTGAATCACGGCATGAAGGGATACTTAGTGGAAAAGGCACGCTAGGAAAGAAAGCAAAGATATGTATGGACGGACATTCTTTCACTAAAGCACACTATACAATTCTGCAAAGTTCCACCTTGGTGGCTCCGTATATTGAGGTACACAAGAATATTGTATGCTCAAACTACCTGGGGCAGTCTGACAGGTTGATTAGAGATGAACACATGAAGACTTTTGGCGGTTGGTTGCAGACACATCTCATGAATGAAACCACTGTTGGAGATCAGTTGTACTTGTTGGCCAGGTCTCCATCTTCAACTATATTGACTTTCCAAGGGTACGAGATCAATGGGAATATATTTTACACGCACGCCCAAGATAAAAAGAGCTCCAACCAAAACAGTGGTGTCCGATTTGATGCAACGGACGAGAATGGGAAAAAGGACACATATTATGGTTACATAGAGGACATATGGGAACTTGACTATGGTCCTAATTTCAATGTCCCATTGTTTCGATGCAAATGGGTCAAGATGACAGGAGGTGGGGTAACGGTAGACCAGCTGTACGGAATGAAAATAGTGGATCTCAATAATCTTGCATACGGAGACGAACCATTCGTCCTTGCCAATGATGTGGCTCAAGTTTTCTATGTGAAGGACATGTCTACTAGACCAAGAAAAAGGAAAGATAAGCAAAAGAATATAATATCATACGATGAGCCAAAGCGCCACATAGTTCTTTCAGGAAAAAGAAACATGGTGGGAGTTGAGGACATGACAGACATGTGAGAAGATTATGACAAATTTCATGAAATTACGCCATTCAAAGTGAAAACTGACCCAAGCATATCGCTAAATAAGGAAGATGCTCCATGGTTACGGACAAGAAGAGAACCAAAACACTAGATGTGGATGTTGGTGATGTAATGTATTAAACATTTTGTGAATTAATCCTATTTTTCATCATCATTTATTAATATAAAAAACCGGGACAAACCGGGACAAAAAGGAATTTCTGAGATTGCTGTAGGCAGGTACCAAAACACTAGACTAGGTAACACGTAGACATTTATTAATATTAAAAACCGGGACAAACCGGGACTAGCTAACACTAAGGACTAAAGCCACCCCTTTAGTCATAATCATGTCTAGTCCTATAGTACACAGCTTCAGGGTCTTCTTCGTCATCGTCATCGTCATCGTCATCGTCACCTGCCACTCCAGAGATCCTCAGCCCAGCCATGGCATATACCGGGGGCACCTGCCACTCCGGCCTCGGATTCACGGCGAGCGGGAGAGGAGTCTCCTGGAATACGATGCCGCTACCGCCAGGCGGGGGAGGGGCCTTCTTGTGGCTCTGTGGCGGGTAGACTTGTGGGCACCGCAGGCGAGGATGGTCTCCCCTGGTGATGTAGCGCATCACGCCGATGATAGTACGGTTCGCCCACCACAGAAGCCGACCGTCTTCATTGTGGTTCACCGGGGGCGGGCCATCACCCTCGTACCTAGCGAGCTCCCTTTCCCGTCGGTTAGCGAAGAAGGCATTCCAGGAGTGGTAGTTGTCCGGATCCCACTAGGCATCCATCCGCTGCTCCGGCGTGAGATCGTGGTAGAAGTGGTTCATGATGGCCGCCTGTCGGGTGGAGCCTTGAGGCACAAGAGGGACAGGAACCCCTCCAGCGCTCAGCATCCAGCCGGCGGGCGGCCGGTAGCCCGGCGGGCAAGGGTAGTTGGAGGCGAACAATGCCTGGGTCTCCTCGAGGGTCAGAATGTCCCACTAGGCACTGTCCATAGTTGTGAGAGAGGAAGGTGTGGATGTATGGATAGCCATGGCGTGGTCGGCCTATATATAGATGGAAAGTGCTGGAAAACATGGCGGGAAATGGTGGGATATGGCGGGAAATATCTTTAGTCCCGGTTAGTGGCTACAACCGGCACTAAAAGCACCGTTCAGAGGGAAAGGGCGGGAAAACATGGCGGGAAGCGGTGGGATATGGCGGGAAATATCTTTAGTCCCGATTAGTGGCTACAACCGGTACTAAATGTACCGTTCAGAGAGAAAGGGCGGAAAAACATGGCGGGGAGCGGTGGGATATGGCAGGAAAACGGGCATGTTTATGTGTTGAATCGCGACATAGTTTGTGATACGGTGCCCATATTGTGCATGCATGTGTATATTGGGATGGAGCATAATGTTGTAGGAGGAAGTTTTCCTTTTCGTCGATCGGAAAAGCCATTTTTCATTTTCCGAGCGCAAAAAGACGGGTCGTTTTGTGAAGCAGCCACCAAAATGCAGTTACAGAATGCTACCATCCCATTTTTATAAAATAGTAGATCACCTTACGCGAACTATATCCCAACCGGAGGATCTCAAACCTTTTCGTCCTTCCCGGGTGAAAAAGACAAATGTCTGTCGAATCGGTAGGAAGTGGGTCCGGTTTGAACTACATGTACATGATCTAACGTCCATGATTTTTTGAAAAAAGTCATTTTTAGACTCACAATATGTTGTTTTTTCAGAGATCCAATGCAAGTTCTAACATTCTCATCCCCTATCTTCACGCACGCCGTTTTGACCTAAGTTCGAAACGACAAAAAATTCAAAACGACCATAAAAATTCAAAAAAGGTCCGAACAATGTAAATCCTTCGTGTGGTGTGATATTATGTGACATAGTTGCAAGGAAAAATATCAAACTTGGTATACTGATTATGTCTCCAAAAAACCTTCACAAAATGACCTATAATGTTCGAGGTTTCATGGCTTTCGGTCCAAGAGACGGATGTTATGTGTTGAATCGCGGCATAGTTTGTGATACGATGTCTATATTGTGCATGCATGTGTATATTGGGATGGAGAACAATGTTGCAGGAGGAAGTTTTCCTTTTCGTCGCTCGGAAAAGCCATTTTCTATTTTCCGAGCGCAAAAGGACGGGTCGTTTTGTGAAGCAGCCACCAAAATGCAGTTACAAAATGCTACCATCCCATTTTTCTAAAATAGTAGACCATCTTACGTGAACTATATCCCAACCGGGAGATCTCAAACCTTTCTGTCTTTCCCGGGTGAAAAAGACAAATGTCTACCGAATCGGTAGAAAGTGGGTCCGGTTTGAACTACAGGTACATGATCTAACGTCCGTGAGTTTTTGAAAAAAATCATTTTTAGACTCACATTATGTCGTTCTTTCAGAGATCCAATGCAAGTTTTAACATTCTCATCCCCTATCTTCACGCACGCCGTTTTGACCTAAGTTAGAAACGACAAAAAATTCAAAACGGACATAAAAATTTCAAAAAAGGTCCGAACAATGTAAATTCTTCGCGTGGTGTGATATTATGTGACATAGTTGCAAGGAAAAATATCAAACTTGGTATACTGATTATGTCTCCAAAAAACCTTCACAAAATGACCTATCATGTTCGAGGTTTTATGGCTTTCGGTCCAAGAGACGGATGTTATGTGTTGAATCATGGCATAGTTTGTGATACGGTGTCTATATTGTGCATGCATGTACATATTGGGATGGAGAACAATGTTGCAGGAGGAAGTTTTCCTTTTCGTCGCTCGGAAAAGCCATTTTCTATTTTCCGAGCGCAAAAAGACGGGTCGTTTTATGAAGCAGCCACCAAAATGAAGTTACAGAATGCTACCATCCCATTTTTCTAAAATAGTAAACCACCTTACGTGAACTATATCCCAACCGGGGGATCTCAAACCTTTTTGTCCTTTCTGGGTGAAAAATACAAATGTCTGCCGAATCGGTAGGAAGTGGGTCCGGTTTGAACTACAGGTACATGATCTAACGTTCGTGATTTTTTGAAAAAATCATTTTTAGACTCACAATATGTTGTTTTTTCAGAGATCCAATGCAAGTTCTAACATTCTCATCCCCTATCTTCACGCACGCCGTTTTGACCTAAGTTCGAAACGGCAAAAAATTCAAATGGGCATAAAAAAAATCAAAAAAGGTCCGAACAATGTAAATCCTTCGTGTGATGTAATATTATGTGACAATATCAAACGTGGTATACTGATTATGTCTCCAAAAAACCTTCACAAAATGACTTATCATGTTCGAGGTTTCATGGCTTTCTGTCCAAGAGACGGATGTTATGTGTTGAATCGCGGCATATTTTGTGATACGGTGCCCATATTATGCATGCATGTGTATATTGGGATGGATAACAATGTTGCAGGAGGAAGTTTTCCTTTTCGTCGCTCGGAAAAGCCATTTTCCATTTTCCGAGCGCAAAAAGACGGGTCGTTTTATGAAGCAGCCACCAAAATGCAGTTACAGAATGCTACCATTCCATTTTTCTAAAATAGTAGACCACCTTACGTGAACTATATCTCAACCGGGAGATCTCAAACCTTTCCTTCCCGGGTGAAAAAGAAAAATGTCTGCCGAATCGGTAGGAAGTGGGTTCGGTTTGAACTACAGGTACATGATCTAGCGTCCGTGATTTTTCGAAAAAATCATTTTTAGAATCACAATATGTCATTTTTTCAGAGATCCAATGCAAGTTCTAACATTCTCATCCCCTATCTTCACGCACGCTGTTTTGACCTAAGTTTGAAACGGGAAAAAAATTCAAAACGGGCATAAAAAATTCAAAAAAGGTCCGAACAATGTAAATCCTTCGCGTGGTGTGATATTATGTGACATAGTTGTAAGGAAAAATATCAAACTCGGTATACTAATTATGTCTCCAAAAAACCTTCACAAAATGACCTATCATGATTGAGGTTTCATGGCTTTCGGTTCACGAGACGGATGTTATGTGTTGAATCGCGGCATAGTTTGTGATACGGTGCCCATATTGTGCATACATGTGTATATTGGGATGGAGAACAATGTTGCAGGAGGAAGTTTTCCTTTTCGTCGCTCGGAAAAGCCATTTTTCATTTTCCGAGCGTAAAAAGATCGGTCGTTTTGTGTAGCAGCCACCAAAATGCAGTTACTGAATGCTACCATCCCATTTTTCTAAAATAGTAGATCACCTTACGCGAACTATATCCCAACCGGAGGATCTCAAACCTTTTTGTCCTTCCCAGGTGAAAAACACAAATGTCTGCCGAATCGGTAGGAAGTGGGTCCGGTTTGAACTACATGTACATGATCTAACATCCATGATTTTTTGAAAAAAGTCATTTTTAGACTCACAATATGTTGTTTTTTCAGAGAACCAATGCAAGTTCTAACATTCTCATCCCCTATCTTCACGCACGCCGTTTTGACCTAAGTTCGAAACGACAAAAAATTCAAAACGGCCATAAAAATTCAAAAAAGGTCCGAACAATGTAAATCCTTCGCGTGGTGTGATATTATGTGACATAGTTGCAAGGAAAAATATCAAACTTGGTATACTGATTATGTCTCCAAAAAACCTTCACAAAATGACCTATCATGTTCGAGGTTTCATGGCTTTCGGTCTAAGAGACGGATATTATGTGTTGAATCACGGCATAGTTTGTGATACGGTGTCCATATTATGCATGCATGTGTATATTGGGATGGAGAACAATGTTGCAGGAGGAAGTTTTCCTTTTCGTCGCTCGGAAAAGCCATTTTCTATTTTCCGCCAAAAGAAAGATTCGTTTTGTGAAGCAGCCACCAAAATGCAGTTACAGAATGCTACCATCCCATTTTTCTAAAATAGTAGACCACCTTACGTGAACTATATCCCAACCGGGGGATCTCAAACCTTTCTGTCCTTCCAGGATGAAAAAGACAAATGTATGCCGAATCGGTAGGAAGTGGGTCCGGTTTGAACTACAGGTACATGATCTAACGTTCGTGAGTTTTTGAAAAATCATTTTTAGACTCACAATATGTTGTTTTTTCAGAGATCCAATGCAAGTTCTAACATTCTCATCCCCTATCTTCACGCCGTTTTGACCTAAGTTCGAAACGGCAAAAAATTCAAATGGGCATAAAAAAATCAAAAAAGGTCCGAACAATGTAAATCCTTCGCGTGATGTAATATTATGTGACAATATCAAACGTGGTATACTGATTATGTCTCCAAAAAACCTTCACAAAATGACCTATCATGTTCGAGGTTTCATGGCTTTCTGTCCAAGAGACGGATGTTATGTGTTGAATCGTGGCATATTTTGTGATACGGTGCCCATATTGTGCATGCATGTGTATATTGGAATGGATAACAATGTTGCAGGAGGAAGTTTTCCTTTTTGTCGCTCAAAAAAGCCATTTTCCATTTTCCGAGCACAAAAGGCGGTCGCTTTTGTGAAGCGACCACCAAAATGCGATTCTGAGAATGCTACCATCCTATTTTTCTAAAATAGTAGACCACCTTACGTGAACTATATCCCAACCGGGGGATCTCAAACCTTTCCTTCCCGGATGAAAAAGACAAATGTCTGCCGAATCGGTAGGAAGTGGGTCCGGTTTGAACTATAGGTACATGATCTAACGTCCGTGATTTTTTGAAAAAATCATTTTTAGACTCACAATATGTTGTTTTTTCAGAGATCCAATGCAAGTTCTAACATTCTCATCCCCTATCTTCACACACGCCGTTTTGACCTAAGTTTGAAACGGCAAAAAATTCAAAACGGGCATAAAAATTCAAAACGGGCATAAACAATTCAAAAAAGGTCCGAACAATGTAAATCCTTTGCATGGTGTGATATTATGTGACATAGTTGCAAGGAAAAATATCAAACTTGGTATACTGATTATGTCTCCAAAAAACCTTCACAAAATGACCTATCATGATCGAGGTTTCATGGCTTTCGGTCCAAGAGACGGATGTTATGTGTTGAATCGCGGCATAGTTTGTGATATGGTGCTCATATTGTGCATGCATGTGTATATTAGGATGGATAATAATGTTGCAGGAGGAAGTTTTCCTTTTTGTCGCTCAGAAAAACCATTTTTCATTTTCCGAGCGCAAAAAGACGGGTCGTTTTGTAAAGCAGCCACCAAAATGCAGTTACAGAATGCTACCATCCTATTTTTCTAAAATAGTAGACCACCTTACGTGAACTATATCCCAACCGGGGGATCTCAAACCTTTCTCTTCTTCCCGGGTGAAAAAGACAAATGTGTGCCGAATCGGTAGGAAGTGGGTCCGGTTTGAACTACAAGTACATGATCTAACGTCCGTGATTTTTTGAAAAAATCATTTTTTGACTCACAATATGTTTTTTTTTCAGATATCCAATGCAAGTTCTAACATTCTCATCCCCTATCTTCACGCACGTCGTTTTGACCTAATTTTGAAACGGCAAAAAAATTCAAAACGGGCATAAAAATTCAAAAAAGGTGCGAACAATGTAAATCCTTCATGTGGTGTGATATTATGTGATGTAAAATTTGTTTCTACAAATTTTGATATATAATAATTAATTTTAAAAAGGTATTTAAAAAAGGTTTTTTGTTTTTTAAAAGGTTTTAAAAAAGGACATTTAGTCCCGGTTTGTAGTACAAACCGGGGCTAAACCAACCGGGGCTAAAGGTACCCCTTTACCAATCGGGGCTAAAGGTACCCCTTTACCAATCGGGGCTAAAGGTACCCCTTTAGTCCCGGTTTGTGCTTCCAACCGGGGCTAAAGGGGGTGGGTATAAATACCCACCCCGTGTGCCCCGGTTTGTGCACCAACCGAGCACATGAGCCCTGCCTCCGGTGCCGTCGTCTTCTCCTCCTCAGATCTGTCAGCTGTCGCGTCGTCAAAACCCTCCCGCCTGAGCCAGCAGCGTCGCCTCCTGCCTTCCACCACCACCGGAGCCGGCGCCACCCCTCCCTGCGGTGAGTTAGTTAATTTTAGTGTTAATTTTGTTAGTGAATTTTAGTTAGTGAATTTTAGTGTAATTTTTCTTAGTTAGTGAATTTTAGGATTTTAGTTAGTGAATTTAGTTAGTGAATTTTAGTGTAATTTTTCTTTGTTAGTGAATTTTAGGATTTTAGTTAGTGAATTTTAGTGTAATTTTTCTTAGTTAGTGAATTTTAGGATTTTAGTTAGTGTTTAATATAGTTTATTTTAGTTAGTGAATTTAGTTAGTGTTTAATATAGTTTATTTTAGTTGATACTATTTATTTTCATCATGTTTAAAGTATATAGGTTTAATTTAGTTTTTAGGAATATGCTGATTCCTCATCCTAGTTCACTCGGCGTGACCTCCGGAGCGCTACTAGACAGTGTCGCTAGGCATCCACGGGGCTGGACTCCGCCGGGCTGGCACTGGGAGGTGCTACCAGCCAGGGGACATCGTCTCGTGAGGAATCCGGGTGTCGTCGTCGACCCGGATCTTCTGTGGTGGCGGTCGAGTGGCCCAGGTGCGATGCAGAGGGAGCCGACCCCCGACGAGGTGGTACAACGTCGTGTCAGGGAGGAGGACGAGCACGTCCAGCGCTACATGCACATTTTAGGAGTCTGGGACGCCAATACCTGGCAGCTTATTTAGGCACCTTACCCGAGATATTCTTCGGTGATGGTTCCTACACTTTGGATGCACACCTCCCGCGGCTCAGTAGCCGGGGCTCGACGTCTTCGCTGAGCTAGCTAGATGTGTAATAGGGTTGTATTGTTGTTTAATTGGTACCTTATTGTTGTACTAGCTGGATTATTCGAGATGTATTGTTGTTTAATTGGTACTTTATCTTTCTTTATCGTATTGTTTAAGTTGGATTACTTTATCTTCCTTTATTTTATCACATTAAGAAAAATGGTTTTATCTTTCTTCTGTATTAGTTAAGTTATGGATGGTAGAGACAACGAAGAGCACACCATGTACAACATCATAGATGAGGGTACAGGAGGTTACCATTACGATGGAGCAGACAATGATGGATATGATGATGGCTCCCAATACCTCAACTTGGATGAAGCCGACGGAAGATACGACTATGACGAATTCTTTGGTGGAGACGGCGGTGGAGCTGACGGTGGAGACACCATAGAATTGACCGGCGAGGTATATAAAGCCTCTGCTGATCACGAGCTAGTAGATGCATTAGTTGATTCACATATATATATATATATATATATATATGTACTAACGACTGTTTCTTCTCTTAGACCTCCGCATCGGGCGAATCTTCTGCAAGGAAATGAGGCCCGACCAAAAAGTTGGCCGATGGTATGCGTTTCACTATTGATCTAGTGTCTCAGTTCGGCGAACCTTTGGAGCCGAAAGAGGCCGCAAGTGTATTTGTATACCAATGCGGAGCGATAGTCAGGGACGCCATCCCGATCACTACTCAGAAGTGGAATAAGCCAGGAAAGAAAAGTGATCGAATTGGAGAAACTTTTGTCGATGACAGAGCCAAAGACGGTATTTGGAATTCACTCATGGCACACTTCTCTCTGCCTGAATTGGACACTCCTGAACTCACTGAGGCATTGAGGTTGCAAGTCAAAAAGTGGGCCCTTAAGAAGATGGGCGGACAGTTCAAGGACTGGAAGAAAAGATTGTACAACAACTATGCCAAGAAGGTGACTCGCCATTCATCGCCCTTTGGAGAAGCTGCGGGATAACTGGACCCCACTTGTGAAATACAAGGAATCAGAAGCAGCTACGGCCAAGTCAGAAAAGAATAAGATAAATGCGGCAAAAAGAAATATCACCATACTATGGGGACAGGTGGCTACAAGACGGCCGCGCCGAAGTGGGAAAAGCCGAGGAAGAAATGCGTAAAAAAGGGGTCACGCCAGCTATAAATCAGTGGCCCGTGAGTTAAAAAAATTGGCTCCTTGGGCAAGGGGGGGTCGTATGACACTAAAACCGGGGAGATTATTGTTACAAAGAAGGCCATTACTAAACCCAAAGATGAACTTGTTAAAGTGATACAACTGAGAAAAGATGGAAAATTCATTCCCGACAGAGAGAACGATGAGCTGACATATGCCCTCGGGAATCCTGAAAAAGTCAGACGAACACGAGGCTTTGGCCCATCTATTCCATGGAAGACAGGGTTTCCCACTGACATCAACACGTATAGAAGCCGATCCAGAAAAACGAACCGGCAGAAGGCAGAGGAGGCAGCGCGGTTAGAGGCGGTTGAAAAAAGGAACGAGGAATTTCAAGCCATGTTCAAGCTGCAGCAGGAGCAGATTAATGAACTTAGAGTACTGGCCCGACGGCAAGATCCTGCGTTAGACAGTCCGGTGGGCCCATCTCATCGGAGAAGCAGTGTGGCTTCCACGGAGGTACAAGCTAATAATCCAATGCTGATGGACAATAATGCACCGATGATAGATGATACGGCCGGTGCAACGATGGTTCGTTACCCCGTGGATGAAGTCGAGGCAAGGACAGCTTCTGAGCTACATGTCACAGTGAAGAACATTTCTATGAAGGTGGCGCTCGGCTTTGCTTTACCTTGTCCACCGGAAGCGACCTACCATGGAAGTCAGATTCCAGCTGGCTATGCTCATGTCGGTGTGGATGAAGTTGAACCAACATGTCGATCACTTGAGCTTGACATCCCTGCAGGCGAAGGGGAGAAAACACTTGGAGAAGTGGAGGGTGGGATCATTCTTTGGAAAAAACAACACATCGTGTTTCCAGGCTGGGCGCCAAGGCAATCTTCTCCTCCGAGAAGCAATCCATCACCTCCGAGTCCACTGTCTCCACCAAGAAACAATAGTCCACCCCTTCCTTAGAGGGATCACAGCGCGACTGCATCTCCATCTCCGGCGCCTCCGCCTCCGCCCACTGAATCAAAGGGAAGAAAGCGGAAGAATAACACCGCTACATCGAGGGAGACCCGACGCCAAAAACGACAAGATCCCCTCCCAAGAGTACCGCCGTCTCCTCCCAAGTTAGCTTATCACCGGACTGATGAGGAAAGCACGGTGATCTCCTGGGCCGAAGTGAAGGCCCATTTTGCACCAAAACAACCCGAGCCACAGGTGCTAGTTGATCCAAAAGTCAAGAAGCACTTCAAGGCATTCCTTGAGCAACCACCCCAACATGTGTTAAATAGGAAACATGACTATACACGCTGTCTTACAAAGATAGTAAAAGAGAAGTCATCAAGCAATACTGCAAGCAGGAGAAAATCAAAAAAAGTTGCCCAGCTCGGCAAACAGGCAAAACAATCCATCGCCCCGCTCAAGGTGTTACCCCAGCCCACACAAGGTGGAATAGATATGAAATTAGCTATTAAATTAGCCAAGGAGTGTATAGCCTTGAAGCACTTCTAGCCGGCGGAGATAATGTCGCCAAGGGACCAATAGAGCGAAAATTTGTCTACGGGGAGCCTCTGGTCAGCGATGAGGTATTCGATGATCTGCCAACACATATGCGACTGTTGCATATCTGGTACTTGAAAGTCACAAAGGAAGGGAGACAATTTCTCGTATGTAAAGTTGGAGAGGAGTACTTCCGTCCAGACGAGATCTCCACTGAACTTTGTGAACTATTTCAGTTATTCAACCTAGACGCCCTCGACAAGTCCCTCCTCAACTGCTATTGTCTGTAAGTAATTAAGTCACTAACTCAGCTCGTTCAATTCATTTCCTGTCGTTATCCTCACTATAGCTCCTTCTGTATGCTATTATATACACAGAATGAAGATTCAAAAATGTAGAAGAAAGTCAATCTACAGCATTGGGTTCGTTGATCCAAACAGAGTTAATGGACATACGGTAATAAATAACCTCGAGGAAACGGAGAATACCTTGCTAATATTTTTAATGGAGAAATATTACAAGACACAAATACTATTTTCTTACAACTATGGGTAAGAGTCTTACTGTATTGTACACATTCAATTTTTGTTTACTCGATGTTAAGTGTATATAAACGTGCGCAGCTTCCACTGGATTCTTCTAAACATTGACGTTGACCGTGCAAAAGTTGAAATCTCGGACTCGTTAAAGAAGCCGATGGAAGACTACCGCAACATAATTGATTGCCTCCAAAAGTAATTTCAATCACTATATCTGTCTCTTTCGTTCATTCTCTGAGATGTAAACTAATTAATAACTCATTTTTTTTTCGGACAGGGTTTGGAAAAGGTTCACGAAGGAGGTTCAGGATGAATGGCGTGAGGAGCTCACTTTTCGTGCGGTCCCGGTAAGTAGTACGAGAGCTAGGGGACTAATTTATGTGGATATTACAATTATCATTCTTACAATTATCATGGTTGATTATTATCTGATTAAATTATATTCTTGATCGAAAAGTGTGCGACGCAGCCACAGGAGACTAATTTATGTGGATATTACGTATGCGAGTTCATTCGTGGGTGTATGGAGCAGGGCACAGACTTTCTTCAAATACGTAAACAATATATTCACAATTTATTCTATACCATAGTTTTTGTTGAGTTCTATTCATAATGATCTACTTCTTTATATATAGTTGGATGCGATGCGGGATAAGCTCCTACCACATGAACGCCTACTAGCAATTTAAGAGGAGTTGTTGGGATTTTTGCTCAGGGACATTATAAACACAAAAGGAGAGTACAACGTGGATAGACCTTCGTGTAATCGTGGATAGACACAAAAGGACAGTATCCGTTGTAATGATCTTGGTGTAAATCAATTAGACGAGCTCTAGTCTCGGTTGTGTATATATTTATATGTATTTATGTTATCGTGAGTGAAATTATATTATATATGCATCAATGTATACAGCATGTAGTAGCGTAGAATAATATGTATATAAAAACACAAAATAAAAAATAATCAAACACAAAAAAAGAAAACCCTAAAACCCCACCTCACCTTGCAGCAGTTTGAGTGCAAACGCTGCATGGCAGAAGAACTTTAGTCCCGGTTCGTGTTCCTTCAGCCCAGCACGCGTAGCGGGGCCACGTGGAGACAATCTAGTTCCGGTTTGTAACAGAACCGGGACTAAAGGCCTAACCTTTAGTCCCGATACGTTAGTCCCGGATTGCAATCCGAAACTAAAGCCTCTTACAAACCGGGACTAGTGTCCTGTTTTCTACTAGTGTTTTGATACGACGACTATGTCCTAAGTTAGAATAAGGTTCTCCCTACTTTGTTCTCGCTTTGTCGATGCATCTAGCACCGGCGAGGGCGCGTGCAGTAGTGTGTCCGGCAGGTCTTCTAGGACCTGGTCGGTTTTCGTGTTCGTTGGTGTGATTTTAGATCAGTATCTTCCGATCTATGGTTGTCATCGATGGCAATGGTTGCTGCTCTGATGCGCTGATCTTTTGTGGACTTAGCTCGACGACTTTTCATTTGTCTGTTACAACAAGCTTTATTACGACAAGTTTTGTGCAACTCCAGTGATGGAGGGGCAAGAACTACGGCGCACCTTTGGCTCGCGCTAGTAATTGTAGTCGTCACTAGGTGCTCCAAAGATCTTATTTATTTATTTTTATTTTGAGCTCCTTTGTATTGTTGTTGATTATTTTTAATAGATCGGTAGAATTTCGCAAGAAAAAAAGTGGATCAAGGATGGGTTTTGTGAGAATGGATATACTAAGATGGTCTTGATTCAAGCTGTATTCTCTAAGTATTTGCGCTTCGTCATATCCAAAGCATTCAAATCTTCATAGCAGTATTGCTCAATAAAAACTTGCACCATAGAGGCTTAATTAAAGCACATCCGAGTGGGGTATGCTGGTGTGCTAAGCCATAGAAAAGATACCTAAAAGGCAGTTTTGTTAAGAGATAAATCAATTCATGTTGAATATAATGCTCATATGTCAATTCGACCTTTGACTCATTGAAACATCCTAAAACATAATCGTACTAGCATTGTACCAGAACAAAAATTGTTGTTTCTATTTCTTGACTAATACTCACCATAAATTAGGATATTTTGGTAGACCAAAATATAGCATACCAGATGCATTATATTCCAAAACATAAATGGTATGTTTTTATAATAAAAAGTATGTTTTTTAAAGTACTTCCTCCGTCTCATAATATAATTACATCATTGTTGCTACAACTAATATAGTAATTATATTATGGAACGGAAAGAACTAGTAGATTAACATATACTTATATTACGAGAGAGGAGGGAGTAGATTTTTGAAACAAAGAATGACAAACGGTAGGTCGGATTTGCTAATGCTAGATTTTAACAACTCAAGGTGCTAGTGCCTGATATATTGCGGAGGGAGTTGATCTTTTAAACAGAGAAGGTCAAGCATAGTGCAACTAGGATTGCATTGGCAATCTTAAGAGAAAATAGCAGTACCTTGCAAAGGGTGTGTCACGTTTAGAGACTTGGAGAAACTCAATGATACGATGTTGGCCAAATAGGCATGGCGGCTACTTGAGCGTCCAAATAACATGTGTGCAAGGGTTTTGCTTAACAGATACAACAAGGGTGAGAAATCTTGTCTACCTCATGTCCTTAAGGATCTTCAGCAACTTGAAAACAAATCGTCAAATGGCCTATAGTGCCGAGGAAGGGCCTAATCTGAAGGATATGATGAGTTAATAGCATAATACTATCACTTTAGTGGCCGAATTTACCGTTTGATGCCACTTTATATTTTCGGAACCAAAATCTACCATTCTAGGGCTTAGTTTGTCTAATAGAAAATTGACGCTAGAACTGACAGTGGGTCCAACTTATCGGGATGGCGTGGCATGGAAGAAAGACTATTGTGGCTCGCCAATGTTTTTGGAACTTTTTATATAATTTTGGGAGGCCTCCACTCTAGGCTGTGAAGATTTGCTTATAAAAAAAAATCTAAACATATAGTAACAGAAATCGAAAAGTCAACCAGGTTGTCCCCGTCGAGCCACCGCGCCATGGCCAAGGAAAACTCCCCATCTCGCTCTGTATCTCCTCATCAGTGTTGCATGTTACGCATCGGTGGCTGAGGCGCTCGCCTATGTGCCTGCCGCCGCCATGGACACGGCTATGTTGTGCCGCCTCTGCTCACCACCCCGAGAGGATCCGATGGGCTTATCATCTTTTTCGTGATAGTATGTAGCGCCCCGGCGAAGAAATTGGGCCGGGACGCCTTGAAACGATGGCATTGTCTTCGTATTCGAGTCTAGCCAAGCATCGTCGCCGATTTGCCCTCATGTGTGCCTCCCGTACACGATTTCTTCCTTCTCGGCTCCTTTGGGAGCTTGGGCGGCGAAGTCCTACCCCGAGAAGCCACTCTTCCACGTGTCGTGCTGCTCCGGTCGGCACCGTGGTCCTCGAGGCCTTGCTCCAGGACGCATCCCCATGGAGCACAAAGGGCGGCAGAGGGAGTATGTTGGCCGGCGGCAACAAGCCACAGAGGCACTCAGTGTTCGACGGGGCGGCATGGGGAGTTGCCGCAGTTGACGGCCGCTGCCGGAGGAGGTGGCGGCGACGGTTGGGTTGGGATTGGGTCGGACATGCTGTTGAGGAAGGAGCAGAAACAGGGTGGCTTGATTTTTTTTTAAAGTCCCAACATTACTACATCTCACGTCTGGAAGTCTTCCAGTTTCTTTCATGCCACATCATCCTGACAAGTGGGATCCACTGTTCTAAGTGTCAATTTGCTATTACATGGTCATTTGCGCGAATTGCACAAACTATGTCGTACAGTGGTGGATTTTGGTTCTAAAAACATAAAGTGGTATCAAACGGTAATTTAACCACTAAAGTGGTAGTATTATGCTATTAACTCAGGATATGATATAGTCGTAGTACTGAAATTGGCATGATCAATGGATTGAGGGAACCATTACCATGAAGCCAATGGGGAGAGCCTCGGACGAACCATTGTTTTTTTTACCTGATCTGTTGGACGAGGACTTAAACAATGGGATACAGAGAAGGTACAACGTGTCTTTCAGTCTCTTGACGATGCTGCTATCTTAAGTATGTTGAGACCACGCACAAAACAGGCTTACTTTTGGACGTGTGCATGGAAAAAGTCAGGATCATTCACAATGATGAACATACATAAAATCTTTGTGGAAACTACGGGTGGTGCCGAAGATACATGTGTTTTGGCGTAAGGTGATCAAGAACATATCAGGGAGATGAGTGTTTGTCATATGTGTGGACATGATAATGAGACATTATTCCATGCTCTAAGGGAGTGCGATCACGCAAGATCCTTTTGGTGAGATGCACAAGAGTTTTTTGATATGAAATTGCCATGCTTACACCCTTGTACTTGATTCATAAAATAGACTTTCGTCCCGCTATATTAATATAGCAACCATGCGATAACTTTGTGAGCAGTGTTGGGACGAACAACACAAGTCAAACCTAAAAAAAAACAAGAAAAAAGAAGAGAAAATAAAGCTGACATCGGCGGTTCAACGAAAACGGAGATAACTCACAACTGTTGTGCCCTCTGAAAAATTACCACCACACGTCTAGCACTCCTAAGCACCGCGTACCAAGCAGCACCTCTAAGAAGAGAAGCGACGATGATGGCGCTACTGCCTGGACTGATCCTAGGGAGTAAGGGTCCCAACCTTTCAATAAGGTAGAGTCCCCTATGTTTACAATGCTAGTCCCTGGATCAATAGCTAGCATCCACAGTTAAGATGTAATATCAAGAAACAAAGGTCATAATACAACTTTATAACCAGGAATAAAATAAATTATTACATCTTACATAGCTCATTTGGCTATTACAATACATTGCAGCAGAATATCTATAAGCATGGGGTCCTTCATCTTCAAAGTGCCACAGGCAGACATGTTGGTTGTAGACTTTGTAATCCTAATCATCACACTTCACTAAATCAATCAAACCTGCAACATATCAAGTTACAACCACAATGGGTCAATACATTTGAATTGTATTGGCAAGTGATACTATGGTAATATGGTGGAGTCTAACATCTATATGCATTTGACAAAGTGGAGTTGAGGCTTGCATTGCTCAAAATATATTTTTCCTTATCATTTGAAAATACTAAGTTTTTGCTTGACAAAATAATCTTTCCTCAAGGCATCTACCAATCAAAGATTGAAGATCCTTTAACCCTTGTTCAACCACAAGTTTTTAACTTAGAAATTTGAATAATGAGATTCTTGATTGCTTCCATGTCTTGATGCTCAAATTGTCCTTTACCAGGGACATGACTAAGTACTTAGATTTTACACTCTGCAGAGGTGGTGCACTTTCCCCACAAGACTTGGTTTCACCAAGACAAGATCTTTCAGAAGCCTTCCCTTAGACCAAAATGGACGCGTTCCAACCTATCAAACTCTACCACCAACTGTCCATATGGCTAAGTTCTTGCAACCTATATGATCCAGGCAGAGCCCATAATGCCAAGTGGCTGCACTTGAAGCTTCTCAACATTTGACATCTCAAATCTCTTTGTTCCTGGGTGGCCATCCACAAGTGAGATACACAAGGTCAACCATAAACATGGGCCTTGTGAACCACTCAACCAAAAACCACCATTCAAGTCCCATTCCACCCAGGTGATTCATTAACTTAGTTGTTTTATTAAACAAAAACACAAGTCCTCAGACTTAGAATTTTTCCATAGTGTGAATATATATTCCACCCTTGTTTTCTATTAGCTAAGCTAAGCTTGATAGTAGTAGGAATCTTAACTTAGGAAAATTTCTACTAAGGTTTCATCTACTAGGTTTTCCTATAGCAAGGTTTATACTTAGCAAAATTCCATGCAAGTTTTACTTAGAAAAATCTCTAATGCATAGTGAAAGTAATGGGACAAAAAGTATGAAGCATCACTTGCCTTTTTGGTAGAGGGTATAGGTTCACTCCTTGTCCTTGCAACAATCACACTCTTCAAGTCACTACAATTCAATCAAGCAAGGCACAATCTCAATCTACCAATCAAGCAAAACATCACATAAAATGATAAAGTCTAAGAAATGCATGCAAGCATGCCAAGCTTTGTTTTATTTGAAAAAGTGGTTCCTAATGGGTCATAAACATTTGAAAACACCTATTGGTCATTTTGTAAAGTGGCAAAGTCATTTGCAAAAGGTTTCACTTCATAACCCATTTTCAAAACAAAGTATTATTTTATGTGGTGTAGAAATGTTTTTACTAAGGCATTAATCTATAGGTTTCACCTAATATGTTTTCAAACCACAAAACTTTGTGTTTAGGGTCAGAGAGTTTAAAACAAAACATTTCCCAAAAGTTTTCTTCCAAAACCATTTTTAATAAATAAACTATATTTTTATTTGTCTAGAAATGGTTTTAAATCAAAGAATCATTCTTTTGTTTCTCCAAATACATTTTTGAAACCACAGGTTCAAATCACACCATTTGCTAAAGATTTTATCCCCAAAATCATTTTTGAACAATTTTTATAATCTAAACAAGCATACAAATATTTCTGCAAAAACAAAATTTTTACCAGAGGCTTTTTACTAAACAAATGGCGTGGTTGGCTAGGGCTTGTTCCACTGATTTCATTGATATAAAGTTTGAAAATTTTGGACGTGTGGAACTAAAGTTATGGATTTTACAAAATCACAAATCTAATAGATTCAAATCTGTTTTTATAACCAACTCTGGGACACGCGTCTGATTCCTATTCGTCGAAAATGTTTCGCGTGGATAGACTAACACAGACCGTTGGATCAAGTCATATCGCATGGCACGCAGATGCTACTTACCTCTTCGCTTATTTCTAATCTTATCCGTCAGATCGTGATCCAATGGACCCTATTGTTTTGACCATTTGGCAGCGGCGCTGACGCGGCGGCGACTGGCGGCGCGGTCAGACGTGGACAGTGCCGGCGATTTAGGAAGCAAGGGAGGAGGTGAGGGTGCTTACAGTGATCGCGGTGACTCTCTGATGCTCAAGGTGCGGTCAGCTCATCGAGGGGCGCTCTTGTTCCAGCGGAATTTCTCGCCGGAGTTGGTGGTGGCGTCGAGCTTGCTCAGTTGTTGACGGGGACGGAGTTTGCGAGCGTGCTAAGGCAAATGGAGCACACGGTTAGACGTGTACGACACTAGGGATCACGGGAGCATCCACGGAAAGGCTTGGGGCGGTCGGTGCTTACCAAGGAAACTCGCCGGAGAACGGCAGAAGACGGTGGCGCTCTGTCGTGTTTGTTGTCGGCGTTCTAGGGCATGCGCGGACGAGTGGTTGGTGCTGGGAGATGCGTAGGGAGATGGGGATCACGCTCGGGTGGTCGAGGGGGCAAGTCGGTGGCTGGGCTCGCCGGAATCGTCGCGGTTGTTCGTCGGAGACAGGGGGGTTGTCGCAAGCAATGCGAGCAGCCTGAGGGCAGAGAGGGGGCGGTGTCTGGGGGAAACAGAAGAGGGGAGGCAGGCGCTTTTACCTTGCGTGATGGCTGGGCGAATTAACGCGGCAATTAACGGGGATTGAAGGATCTTTCAACGGCAGAAACAACGACGTGGTTTGGGGGGAAGAAGAAGTCGCGGCGGGTGAGGAAGAAGGCTCGGGTGTGGGGCCGTTTCGTCAGCGGAGTGGGAGAGCGGAGTTGGGGTCCACAAGTCAGTGACCTAGTGGGTTGCTTTTGCGGTAAAGAAAACGTTTCAGGGGCGAGAGGATAGGTGGGCTGGACTGGGCTGTTTGGGCTGGCCGGGCTGGGTCGTCCAGATTCATATTTTTTTCCAGTTCTGAATCTTTTTCTTTTTCCAAATCAATTTCTGTTTTGAAATTCAAACAATCAATTCAAACAACTTCCACCAAACTTTGTATTGAGTTTTGGTTCTGTTTAATCAACACAAACCAAAGTCCCAAAATAAAATAATAATTTCATTTTAGGATCTATTTAATAATTAATTAAAATAGACCTTAGTTATTATTCCAAATAGGTTTTGATTTATTTAATAAAAATCTCCATTTGAAAACTAAATATTATCAAAACCAAATCAGTAGGTTTTATTTGAAAATAGAAGATACTTGGAAAACTTGTTTAAAATAAATTAACATTTTTATTTTAGGGTCCAATAATAATTAAATGAATAGACCTTATTCATTTAATTCAAATAGGATTTGTTTTATTAAAATCTTTATTTTGAAATCTAAAATAAAACCAAAAACATTTCAGTAGGTTTTATTTGAGAATATAAAATACTTGGAAAACTTTATTTAAAATATTTTAATAAGTATTAGTGTTTATTTAAAAAGGGAAAAGCCTTTATTTTTAATAAATCTGGATATTAATAAATCCTCATTATTTTGTTTAAATAAACCTTTACTCTTTTAATCAAAGCAAAACCTTTTGTTTCAAAATTTTGGCCAAGGTTTAATTTGGCTCTATAAAATAATCCTTATTTATAAATCTACCTTTTCTTTTGAAAATCCAAATCTTTTATTAAAAGATTCAAAAATAGGAATTTTAAATATTTTTAAGTTTATTGTTTATTTAACTTTTTTTTTAAATCCCTTTAGGATTTTATTTGATCCAAATAGGTTTTGAAAGTTTCCAATTGGAATCAAAAAGTTTCTTCTCACCCTGAAAATCAACAAAGTTTTATTTTATTCATTTATTTTTTACATAACAAGATTTGGAAAATCTTGGGATGTGACATAGGGTTTCCCCTAGTACGCTATGGGAGGTAGGAAAGAGATACACCCGATTCCCTTCAGGACGGATGGCAACACCCACATGACCGCATCGGTGTCCAAACGACAAGGATTTCTCCCGACCCCTCAAAAATAACACCCCGAACATTTCGTATTGCTCCACCAAGCTCGTCATCCACCAGCATGTGCCACCATGGTCTTGCAATAACCACCGTCGTCTCATAGTGACCCATGTTGCAGGGCCGGTAAGACCAGAAAGAAGAAACTTTGGCTTGGTCAGCGGTACAACAACACGTGGGAGGGAACTGCCTCCACTGCCATAGGGCGGTAGCCAACTGGATGCAGCAACAGAAGCAAACCAGGCCCTTCCTGCCCCGATCAAGCCCGAATGGGCCTATGAATCCCCACCGCCGCACTACAGCAAGGGTGCCCGATGAGTCCAAAATTTTACCTCTTGTTTTTACATACGTAGAGTAAGGTTTTTGGTATTCTACTGTGTTTGCGTGCACTTTTTGTCCTTGTTTTAACAGGATCCCGAATTACTAAGTATCTTATGAACATATCAATTGGTATTACCATATTATATTGTAATATGATGTTTTTAAGTGATAAAAGTCATTTAATTGATTTATCTTCTCACCTGGAAGATTAGCATACGCGAAGGAGGACACAAGGGCCTTAATGAACAATGTCACGGGTGGGGCCCACCCATACCATCCGCATGTACCATACGACAGCACGTTCGACTCGTCATACTTTCACCATGCTAAGATGGATCTGAGATCCGATATTCACAGAAACTTCCAGCCATGAAAAACCACACCAGAAAGGGATATGGAGAAGGAACTTAGAGAAGGGCAAATCCTTGTTGCTTCACGGATCATTTGAGGACATCGCATCATCCCCTTCACCATCAACCGTTGCATGACCATCACCATTACTACCCCCATCTTTCATCCATTAGATCTTGTTGTAATTCCAGATTCAATTGTGGTTTGCACTAGATTCATTCTCGTACTGTTATCCATCCATCTGATTATGATGATGTTGTTGATTGCTTCCATGTATGGTTAGTTTCCTTCATTCTTGGGAAGATGGAGAAACCCTAGCATTATTATGAAATGAAATAAAGATGATATATTACTTGTGTCCGTGATCTATTAATCTATGATGTGTGTTTGATCTCTCTCTTTAGATGGTATGTGTAGTCGGCCACATATCATTTAAATAAAAGGGTGAAATTCTTTGGACATGTTTGGAAACGTGTCCAGAGCTATTATGACTAGAAGCACCGGCTAGTAACCTACACGATCAAAGGATAAATAAAGATAGATTCATGAAGCTAATTATGATATCCACTAGGAGACCCTTAATTGCGGTGGTCTGTATGGATGACTGCTCTCATACATCGTGGTGGTTATTTGGAGATGACCTCATTTCTGACTCAAGAAAGTGACTGGCTATGAGCCTTGTAGTGAACATCTTATTATGGATCTCTCTCCGCACATAACATGACATAAGAAATATGCCTAATTATGATTAATTACAACATGCTAGTTGATAGAAATATGTCCTAGAGGCACTAATAAATTGTATTATTGTATATTTCATGTTCATGATTAAGTTTATTATTCTGTGCTATAATTGTATTAGTTTCGGATAATAAGTATTTGGAGGAAAACCCTAATACATGTGTGGAATTATAAACACCATTTAGATATCCCTAGTCTCGCCTCTAAGACTAGTTCATGTATTATTGATAGTTCCGGTTTCCTCACTATGGGCAAAATGACAATGTGTTGTGGAGTTGCCAGTGATATATGAGACCGTAGGTTGTTGGGAGAACAACGACGATGGATAGACCCAACATAATATACCGTGAAACACATCATCAATATTTTTATCGGTAGTTTATCATAAACAATGTATTGAATTTACTAAAGACGTTTGACCATGAGACAAATGTGAACTTGGGTACAATATGGACGTGGTAAGATTTTTCAAACGTTGCTCGTTAATGAGTCCAAAATTGAAGCATATTACCTTTTGTTTTTGCATAAATAGAATATGGATTTTTATATTTCACTGTGTTTGCACGCACATTTTTGTCCTTGTCAACAGGATCCTGAATCATTAAGTTTTATCTGAACATATCAATTGGAACTATCATATAATGCTATAATATGATATTTTTAAGTGATAAAAGTAATTTTATGGATTTACCTTCGCACCCGGGAGAACACCAAACGAGGGGAACTCACCAGTAGTACTGATAACGACCAGTGGTACGAGCGGAGACCGCCCGTACCGTCTGCCCGTACTGTATGTCAGTGCGTCTGCCTCGTCAAATACTTTCTCCTAGCAAAGAGCTAGATCTGACATTCACAGCCACCAAAAAACACGAAAAACCACATTTGAAAGGGATCTGAAGGAGGAACTTGGCTGGGGGCAAATCCCTGCTGCTTCACGAATCATCGGAGGACATCACATCACCCCCTTCACCATCAACCACTGCATCTCCATCAGCATCGCTACCCCCATCTCTCATCTATTAGATCTTATTGTAATTCTTGATTCAATTGTGGTTTGCATTAGATCTACATCCGTACTTTTATCCATACATTTGATTATGATGATGTTGTTGATTGCTTCCATGTGTGAGTAGTTCCTTTGTTCTTGGGGAGATGGAGAAACCCTAGAACTATTATGAACTTGCAATAAAGATGATCTATTCTTGTGTCCATATGACTGGTCGGTCTATGGTAGATTTATGATTTATGTTTGATCTCTCTCTTTAGATGGTATGTGTAGTCGGCCACATAACATTTGACCTCAGGACTAAAGGGAGGAAGAAATCCTTTGGACGTGTTTTGGGGTCATTCCCGGAATAGCTTCATGACAAATTAGTGTCAACTCGTAACCTACATGGTCAAAGGAGGATAAAGAGGGACTCCCTAATCTAATTATGACATCCACGGTTTGTATGGGTGATTTTTCTCATACATCGCAATGGTTATTTAGAGATGACCTCACTCTTGGCTCAACAAAGTGGCTTCCTATGAGCTTTGTAGTGAACATTTTATTATGGAGCTATCTCCACACATCTCATAACACAAGAAGTATATTATCTTAATTATTAATAGTATTATCATGCTAGTGGTGTATCCTACATCCCCGAGAATATTTTAGCCCTATCGAATTTGATCACACTTTCACATGACTTTGTTACTTGCTTTCTTTTACTCATTTTAGTTACTTTTATTTAAACAATCAAAACCCTTTCAAACACCTTTTACTTGACATCAAAGACAGCTTATAAGTATCCTTTGGTAGATAGTAACGAGGGACATAAAGACCTTTACCAATATCTCTCTATGGGTTCGATACTTTTACTTTAAAACTAGCTATAATTGATATATGCACTTGTAGCCATCAAGCTATTTTCTAGCGCCGTTGTCGGGGAGCTAAGCGCTTTTGGTCTTTGTCCTTATTTTCTTATTTTACTAATTGTTTTACTAAATTTTCTTATTAGTTTTAGGTAAAACATCATGGGAGAGTACCAACATATAATCCAGTTGGAGGCTATAAAGAATTCCAGTCCGCCCATGGATGCCTATTTAAAATCCAATAACCCAAGAGGGTATGATATTAACCCCATACTTTTGTATCTTTTGCATGCGAAAAAATTTGCAGGGGATGGTACGGAGGATCCATATGAGCATGTAGAGTTTTTTGAAAATATTTCTGGGACTTTCCATCTTAATATACTAACCGAGAATAAGGTTAAATCTGTTCTTTTTGTTCAAACCCTTATTGATGAAGCCCATTCTTGGTATATTCAAAGTTCTACAAGGATTACTAATTCCTGGGAGAGCTTAGCCTCTTCATTTTTAGTTCATTTCTTTCCCATGATAAAACTCTTGGAGCAAGACGCGTGATCACAAATTTCAAAGGAAAACCTGAAGAAAGATTGCATGAAGGATATACGAGGTTTTTGGGATTTCTTGATCGCTGCCCCATCACAATTTCCTGCCTTGGCTGGTGATACATACCTTCCACGCGGGTTTGAATAATGATAATTGGAATGAACTCGACTCCCTTACCAATGGGTCATTCACCAAATTTAGTGTTGAAAGAGCCTGGAATTTGCTAGAAATGATGAATAGGATAGAGAAAGCTTATTGCGGGGCTGAGTTTAATAAAGAAATTCCTATAGAGTACAATTTTTTGAGAAGATTTATAGCTTCAGGAAATATAGAAAAACTGCTTGGAAATTTTAATCTTGACCATCGCATGATTGTTCAAATTATTAAAACTTATGTTGAATATCTGCAGATCCCAAAAGATTGGGAACGCTATACACCAGCTGTGGAGGAAAAACCCTCTAAAAACTTGCCACAGAGACAAATACTCGCAAATGCAGAAGAAAATTTTAGCTGAGGAGGAAACCATTCTCACAAAAGTAATAGAGAGTAAGGGTGAAAAAAAATAAAAGGATAGGAAGGTTAACTAAGGACCTGGAAACCATTAAAAAGAACATTGGGATAGTAAAAGAACTTCTGGAACCCGAAATGTTCAAGGATGAAGTGATCATGGTAAGTAAAGAATCCTCCAAAATGATAGGAGGCAAGTTTGATGGTAAAAATAGAAGTCAACAGAAAATCCCTTTTTGTTTAGGGGGAGCCACGTATGTAGGGTTTTATGACCTAAGTTGTTCCACTAATATCATGCCTTTGCAATCTATGAAGAGATACGTCAGCATCTTTATGAACCTTACCTTGAGCCGCCGGAAGCTACTTTTATGTTTTCTAACCGAACCTTGCAACAGACTCACGGGATACTTTGCAATGTCTATGTTTCTATGGGAGCTTTTGTGTACCCAGTTGATTTTCATATTATTGAAATACCTTTGAACTCCTTCTGCCCGGTCATTTTTGGTAGCCGTTTTTACAACTCTATGAACATTGATATTGATAACAAAAAAAGGCTTTGTCTTTACAGTTTGGAGAAGAAGTTTTAGAAATAAATTGCAATCAATTTAGAAGGTTGCCTTATGAAAAGAAAGTTGAGATTAAAGAGGAGAGGACTATTAAAAAAATGGCAGAAATCTATTTTTGCACTCCATATTCCGAGTTGGAGAGAAGTTTGACGAGCGATGATTTGCTTTCGAATAACTCTGTAAAAGAAGATTTAGATGAAATCCTCAACATTGCACCAGAGGTTGAGACTCGCCTTGGGGACGGATTTGAAGAACTTGAAAGAAAGGGGGACGAGGATCCATGACCCCTCATTTTAAAACCTCTTCCTCTAGGTCTCAGGTTGAATTCTTAGATAAAAAAGGTAAGTGTCCAGTAATTTTAGATGATAAGCTCTCACCTGAAGAAAATAAGAAATTGTTAGAAGTACTTGTCAAACAGCGTGAAGCTTTTGGATACATTCTTTGACATAAAAGGGATAGATCCTTCATTAGTAACTCATAAGATACCTATGATTGAAGGTGCTAAACCATGTGTTGATAACCAAAAAAGGTTGAATCCTAAAATGAAAGAGGTAGTAAGAAAGGAAGTTATACCTATGTTGGACAACGATATTATCTATCCAATTTCAGATAGTAAGTGAGTGAGCCCAACTCACTGCATACCTAGGGAAGGATGTAAAACCATAATTAATAATGATAAGGATGAATTATTTCCTGCTATAACAATAGCAGGTTATAGAATGTGTATAGACTTCAGGAAGTTGAACAAGAAAACTATAAAAATTCATAAACAACTGCCTCTCATTAGTAGCATTATGGAAAGGATGTCTGCTAATTCTTATTTCTGTTTTCTTGATGGATTTTCGATATATTCTCAAATAGCTATCCAGCTTGAAGATCAAGAAAAGACCACTTTTACCTGTCCTTATGGAACCTATGCTTATCGACTAATACCTTTTGGTTTGTGTAGCGTAGCTGCTACTTTTCAAGAGTGTGTTTTTAAAATATTCGACAATTTTGTGGAGAGTTCAATGGAAGTCCTTATATACAACTTTGTTGTTTATGGAACCGCTTTTAAGCAATGTCTCTGCAATCTTAATAGTGTTTTGCAGTGATGCAGACATACTAAGATGGTCCTCAATTGGGAGCACTGCCGATTCATGGTAAGGGAAGGTATAGCTTTCGAGCATAAAGTTCCTGAAAAAGGGTTTGAGATTGATGGTTCAAACTTGGTCACCTTAGAAAAACCGCCAATTCCGCAAGACATAAAGGGGGTAAAGAATTTCCTTGGGCATGCTAATTTCTATAGGCGCTTTGTTAAAGATTTCACTAAGATAGATGCTCCCTTAGCTCGTCTCTTAGATAAAGATACTCTTTTTCCTTTGATAGAAATTGCATTGATTCCTTTGAATAGTTAAAAAAGGCATTAATTTTTGCATAAGTTATCCAACCACCTAATTGGGATGATCCATTTGAAATTATGTGTGATGCTAGTGACTATGCTATTGGGGTTATTTTAGGACAAAGAGATGGATCGAACCTTAACGTCATTCAATATGCTAGTCGAGCTTTCAATGAGGATCAAAGAAACTATGCAATAACTAAAAAAGTATTTTTAGCTATTATTTTTGTTTGTGATAAATTTAGAAACTATAGTATCAATTCAAAAATAATAGTTCATACAGATCATCAGGCTTTGAGACACCTTCTAGATAATAAAGATGCTAAACCCCATCTAATTAAATGGGTCTTGCTACTGCAAGAATATGACCCACAGATAGTGGATAGGAGAGGTAAGGACAATCTTATTGCCGATCATCTATCGCGAATGGAAGGTATGATAGAGGATCCCATTCCTATTAACAAATCTTTGCTAGGAGAATATCTTGCAGTTATAGAGCCTCGTGACCCTTGGTTTGCCGATTATGCTAATTTCCTTGTAGGTAAGTTTCTATCAAAAGGGATGGATTACAATCAAATAAAGAAAATCTTTAATGATTTAAAACATTAATTTAGGGATGATCCTTACTTATACATGCATGGTATAGATGGGATAATCAGGAAATGTGTACCCGAGCACGAGGTAAAAGACATTCTCAAAGGTTGTCACGATAGTCCTTATGAAGGACATCATGTTGGTGATCGTACTGCGACTAAGGTCTTGCAATCAGGCTTCAACTAGCCTACACTAGTTAAAGATGCTCATGAATATGTTAGGAATTGTGATGCTTGCCAACATATGAGTAATATTGGTAAAATACAGGAAATGTCTATGAAATATAACTATAATAGAGCCATTTGATGTTTGGGGAATGGATTTTATGGTACCATTTATCCCCTCTAATGGTTATACTCATATTATTTTTGTTGTTGACTATGTTACTAAATGGGTAGAAGCTATACCCACTTCTCATGCAGATGCATCCACTTCCACCAAGATGATCAAGGACATCATCTTTCCCAGGTTTGGAGTACCTCGGTTTTTGATTACCGATGGTGGAACTCATTTTATGAAAGGTACTCTTAAGAGGATACTTCATAAGTATGGAGTCTACCATCGCGTGTGTGTTTCCTCGTGTTTTTTAGATCATATCCTTTTTTGCTTTTGATATTTGGCTCTTTACCACCTTTAACAATAGCCTTTTTCTTGGATCATTTAGTTTGGTTTTCCATAATCCTAACCTTCCACCAAAAGCTTTTGAGAGTTGTAGTTTTTCCTTTTAGTGTGAGTTTTCTTTGCGATTTTAGTTTACACGCTTTTAGTTCTCACGTGTGGTAACTAGTTTGATACAATCCCCAAGGTGAGGTAAAAGGCTACCCCCACCACATATTACTCTCCATATTCAATCCTTGTTGGTTTTGCATCATGGATAGGAACGGTGAGACGAACCAACCACCTCCACCTCAAGAGGACGAAGACCAATACATGACAAGAGCAACTCATTGGAAGATTCAAGGAGAATTCAACTACCATTGCGACGCCCTTGAGAAGCGCCAAGATGAACAATTTAGCGAAACTCAAATGGAGTTCAAGAGCATCGAAAACCGCTTCGAGGAGATCCGAGGACAAATGCATGTGATGCAATACAACATCGAGCATCAAAACGAAGCTCTTCAACATGTCGTCGCTGCAAATGATGACAAGCTCCATGATGGCGCGTGGTAGTGCTTCGTTGGGAGACACCAAGAGAAAGGTGTGATGAGTACAGCCGCAAGTCTTCCCTCAGTAAGAAACCGAGGTTATCGAACCAGTAGGAGGAAGGAAACGACTCAAAGGTGTTGCTAGCAACTTGGAGACCTGCACAACACAAACTCAAGACTTTGCTCCAACGAACAATGAGGTTGTCAATCTCACCGGTTGTTGTAACGAAGGATTAACATTATGGTGTGGAAGGTAATAGTGGTTTGCAGAAAGTAAATCGTAACAGTGAAAGATGTATCAATGGTAAAGATTGGACCAGGGTCCATAGTTCACTAGAGGTGTTCTCCTTAAGATAAACAAACATGGCATGCTGGGTAAACAAATTACAGCAGGGCAATTGACAGGACTGAGCAAGGCATAACAATGCAATACTAGACATTCATGATCATATGAGATTCGATTGGGCAATACAATAAGATACATAGACCACCATCCAACTGCATCTATGACTATAAATCCACCTTAAGGTTATCATCCGAACCCCCTCTAGTATTAAGTTGCAAGCAACAAATAACTGCTTTAAGCAAAGTGTGTAAGGTAGACAATCCACTTGTTCCATGAACAAAAGACCGTTGTTTTCTCCCTAGTGGCAACAACACATCTACAACCTTAGAGATTTCTGTCACTTCCCTTAGATTAAATAGAGGCATGAACCCACTATCTAGCATAAGTACCCCCTCTTGGAGTCACTAGCATCTACTTGGACAAGATAGCTACTAGAAATTGAGAGCATGCAAGATCACAAACAACACAGACATGATAGAATCAATAAGACAAAACCATTAATCATTCTGACATAGTAATCTCAATATCCATCGGATCCCCGCAAACACAACATGCATGATTACAAATAGATGATCTTGATCATGAACAGAGCTCACAAGATCTAAACATGGTAGCACAAAGGAGGAGATACAACCATCTAGCTACTACATGGACCCGTAGTCCAAGGTGGAACTACTCACACTTCATACCGGTGGCTGGCATGATGAATAAAAAGGCCTCTAGGATGATCTCCCCTCCGACAGGGTGCCGGGAAGAGCTTTAGACCCCCCGATCTAGGGACGATGGTGGCGGCGACTACAGATAGTTTCGTGGAATATTGATCGGGTACTTAGGGTTTCTGTATCGGGGGTCTTTATAGGCGAAGAGGCGAGGCAGGGGGCGACCAGGGTGGTCACACCCCCAGGTGCGGGCTAACCCTAGCCGTGCGGCCAGGGGGTGTGGCCCCCTGGTGCCTCCCCTCCGTCTCGTACTCTGGATCCGTGTTCCCCACGGTAAAATATTGACTTTGGCTTTTGTCCCATACAATTCCGAGAATATTGATTTTCTGCCTTTTTGGAACCAAAAACAGAAGAAAACAGGCAACTGGTACTGTGGCATCTTATTAATAGGTTAATACGAGAAAACATATAAAAACACCTCAAAGTGTAGACAAAGCAAAACAAAGTAGATACTAAACAAGCATGGAACATCAAAAATTATAGATACGTTTCCGACGTATCAAGCATCCCCAAGCTTAACTCCTGCTCGTCCTCGAGTAGGTAAGTGATAAAAAGAATAATTTTTGAGGTGACATGCACCATCCAAATCAAGATCAAACCATTTGCAAGCATTGAAAGCTGGGATCAAAGAACTCTAAACATGAGCATGAAAGATGGAGTTCTAAAAGTAAGACAAAGTAACTATGCATGCACCATGAAAGGTTACGAACAAAGATCATGAATAACATGCATTAAAAAACGTTTGTTTTGTTTCATATACAGAAAACATAGCATAGTGGCATTTAGCTTGTCCCTCATGGAGTAGCAAATAGATGCATAGGACACCTTCAAAGTTTATAAGATTGACTAGATACAAATAGCACAAGAGCAAGTAATATCAATAATATGCATCAATCAATAAGTTTTGGAACAATGCACATAGAACTAAGAATGGCAACTATGCTCTCTTAACTGGTTCCTAAGGATAGAAGGTGGAGACTCAATATAATAGTGGAATAAAGGCCCTTCATAAGGGAAGCAGGGATTTCAAGCTTCAAAAAGAGCTTCCAAAAATTATGGTACTTGTTAGCTTTCAGCTCTCATTGCCCCCATCATAAGCATCTTGAAGTTATTAAGGTTAAAGTGAACAAACTATGGAGTATATGCTTGACAAAGTATAAGTTGGCAATCTCATATCCCTTGAATACGAGGGCCGCACCTAATGCTACTCAACTCTAGTCACCTATAAATTCTTGTCATAGTAAGTACATGTGTATCATAGAGAACCGCCAACAGGGTACCCCTTGCACATGATACACGAGCTATCCCATAATCAAAAGGACAAGGCAAGCAGACAATGATCATCTCAACAATCTTCTTATTTACCATGGGAAACTGGTGCTTTTTTTCTCTCTTTCCTCTTTTCAATATGTCTCTTTTTTTATAAGAAGAAAGCCTCATAGATGTTATTATGGTGATGCTACAAGTTTCCACCATGATTAGGCATGGCTTAGTCTAGAGGCCCAGGCGTTTCTCTAACACACATACATAACTCCATGGACTTACAAGCTCCCCTTTCATTTCACACCGACGACATCCATAGACAAAAGAGCATGATATCAACTGTGTACAAAGTACAAGTGTAATGTTGAAAGCGTGCCCCATGACAACACGGTTCTGCTAATTCCAACGTATAAGTGCAAGCATATACAACATAGATGACACAATGGTTCAAGTTTATTAGGGGCAAGAAAAATAAAGTGTGCCATCAAGTTTGTGAGAGCTTTAATCACTAAGTTTTCACATAACAAAATACTTTTTAATTGGAAGATAGATGAAAACAAGAATATACTTGGAATGGTGTACCACACTATGCATAGGAATTTATAGTGGACACTTTGGAATAACTTGGTTTCTTGGTAGTTGGATGTATGAGTAGAGCTTACTCATACAAGTGGAGGCTAGCAAAAGACTGGGAGTGACCAACTAACAGAGCAATAATGACCATAATCATGTAGAGCAACAAAACATTACTAATCAAAGCATAAAGTGGTACTACAAGTCAAGGACTAAATGATCATAGAGGCTATGGTGACTTGTTTTAGTCATAACATGGTGTGAACATGTGCCAAGTCAAACCAAACAAAGCATTAAAGGAGAATACCACAATACTATGCTTTTGCATGCTAAAACAATGCTTGATTCCTTCAAGGCACATTAAGCAATCCCAATTGTTTGGAACAAGTCATGCTACAACAATAATCACTATGCATAAGGTAAAACAACATCTAGCATGACATGATAAAGTCTAAGTCACAGTCAAAGCAAGCTCCTCTTGTACTATTCAAGCAAGAACTTTCTACTCCTCTCCAACACCAATCAACTTATTTGAAACAACACAGCGAGAATAGGGGTCCAAACTACTTTATTCAAGCAAACTAAACAAACTAAACGAAAATGAAGACGCTCCAAGAACAACACAACGGTGCATGAAACAATAAAAACAAAGTGTCTAGGAAGACGTGAGCTTTTTATTGATGAAGAAGGGGATGCATTGGGCATCCCCAAGCTTTGACGCTTGTACCTCTTGAATATTTATTGGGGTGACACGGGGTGGCATCCCCAAGCTTGAGCTTTTGTCCATTCTTCATCTCATTACATCATTCTTAATCTACACCTGAAAATTTTCCTTCATACAAAACTTCACACAATCTTCATTAGCAACATTAGTGTATTCAAAAGATAATAAACCTTTGGTTTTAGCTTAAGAACAACAAAACTTTCACTAAAAACACAAGCTACTGTAGAAATTCCCTAAAAAATCTCAATTTCCCTAAAATAACCCAAAAAGGAATCAATAAGAAGAAAATGCAAATAATGGCAGAAATCTGTCAAAAAAATATTGGCAGAAATCTGTCAAAACAGACCAGCAGGTAGAAACCAATTTTTTCGAAGACCTTCTGTTGCTCAAATCAAAAAAGTATTGAACTAACAAAAGTTAGCTAACATACTGGGGGATTTATTCAGAAAATATCAGCTCAATCAGACTTACAGAGATTCCTCACAAATTTTTATGGTGGAGCACAAAAATCTGTTTCGTGACAACAACTCCTCAAATCTTACTTCCCTCTCATTAGAGGTCATTCTTGGCACAAGAAGAAAATAAAAAGGATAAGGAGAGGTTATCACTGAAGTAATAAATTTTAGGACTCAAGAAAACTTTTGGGTTATCTCCCAATAAGTACTTTTATTTAATGCCTTTAAGTTAGGCACAAGAAGCAAGAATCAAGTATTTTCAAATGAAGAAGCATTAAGATCAATACTTGCAATCTCTTCAACTAGGAAAGGTATATCGTCCAAATGAGTTTTAGAGGATCCCTTCTCATCTCTCCTTGGTTCACTACTTTCATCAAAAAGGTTTTCAGGAACAATCCAATCAAAATTCTTTTCTAAGGCTCCATGCATTCCTACAAGTTTAAAAGGTATGGGTATCTTAATTTCCTCTCTGGGTTTGGTTTTATCTAAAGTACCCATAACATATACACATGAACCTAGCATATTAAAATGTTCAAATACCTTTTTGTCTTCCTTAGCAACATCATTGGACTCTTTTAGTAAAGTTTCAAAGATAAATTCTCTCCTTTCAGCCTCCTTTTCTTCTTTTAGTTTAAGGAACAAGATTTGCATCATGGGGTTAAGGTTAACAAACCTAGCCTCCAACATATAAACTAAAGAAGCTGCAGCAGTTTCATAATTAGGGCAAGTTATGCTACAGATATATCCTCAATATCCTCATGTTTGCTAACATGATTAAAGAATTCTTCAATATTTTATTTCCCAATTATGGAGCCACTACCTATTGAAAGGTCTTTCAGGGTGAACTTGGGGATCAACATGGTGAGCTAGAGCAAGGTGACAACTAGAGTAGGAACTATTTTTTGTGTGTTTTTGATAAGAAAAAGCAAACCAAACTAAACTATTTTTTTGGAGTTTTTGATAAAAAGAGACAAAAAAACCAAGCAAAGAAAATAAGCAAAACAAAAAGAAAGTAAAGAGAAAGGTTGTGAAGGACTCCCCTTGTGAAGACGTCCCTAGCGTCCCCGGCAATGGCGCTAGAAAACTTGTTGATGGCGCGTGGTAGCGCTTCGTTGGGAGACCCCAAGAGCAAGGTGTGATGAGAACAATGATGACTACGTGTAGAGCCTGTTGGGAACCCAAAGAGCAAGGTGTGAAGCTGCACATCAGCAAGCCTTCCCTCAGTAAGAAACCGAGGTTATCGAACCAGTAGGAGGAAGGAAACATCACACAGGTGTTGCAAGCAACGCGGAAACCTGCACAACACAAACTCAAGACTTTGCCCCAACGAACCAGTGAGGTTGTCAAGCTCACCCGTTTGCTGTAACAAAGGATTAAACGTATGGTGTGGAAGGTGATGATGGTTTGCAACAAGTAAACAATAACAGTGGAAGATGTATCAATGGTAAAGATTGGACCAGGGTCCATAGTTCACTAGAGGTGCTCTCCTTAGATAAACAACATGGCATGAAGGGTAACCAAATTACAGCAGGGCAATTGACAGGAACTGAGCAAGGCATAACAATGCAATACCAGACAAAAAGATCCTATGAGATTCGATTAGGAAATACAACAATTTACATAGACCTCCATCCAACTACATCTAGGACTAGAAGTCCACCTTTGGGTTATCATCCGAACCCCCTCCAGTATTAAGTTGCAAGCAACGGACAACTGCTTTAAGCAAAGTGTGTAAGGTAAACAATCCACTTGTTGTATGAACAAGAGACCATTGTTTTCTCCCTTGTAGCAACAACACATCTACAACCGAAGAGATTTCTGTCACTTCCCTTGGAAACTAGAGGCATGAACCCACTATCGAGCATAAATACCCCCTCTTGGAGTCACTAGCAACTACTTGGCCAAGATAGCTACTAACAACGTAGAGCATGCAAGATCACAAACAACACGGACATGATAGAATCATAAGACAAAACCATTAATCAATTTTACATAGTAATGTAAATATCCATCAGATCCCCACAAACACAACATGCATGATTACAAATAGATTAGATCTTGATCATGAACGGAGCTCACAAGATCTATACATGAAAGCATAAGGAGGAGACACAACCATCTAGCTACTACAAGGACCCATAGTCCAAGGTGAAACTACTCACGCATCATACCGGATAAGAAGGCCTTCGAGATGATCTCCCCTCCGGCAGGGTGCCGGGAAGAACTTCAGATCCCCCCGATCTAGGGACGATGGTGGCGGCGGCTACATACGGTTTCGTGGAGTTTTGATCGGGTCCCTAGGGTTTCTGCATCGGGGGATTCTTATAGGCGAAGAGGAGATTCAGGGGGTGCCCGGGGGGGCCACACCCTGCCAGGCGCGGGCCAGGCTTGTCTGCGCTTGGGAGGGTGCGGCCACCCTGTGGCGCCCCTCCGTCTCGTCTTCTGGATTCGTGTCACCCACTGTAAAATATTGACTTTGGCTTTTGTCCCGTCCAATTCTTAGAATATTGATTTTATGCCTTTCTGGAACCAACAACAGAAGAAAACAGGCAACTGGCACTATGGCAACTTGTTAATAGGTTAGTTCTAGAAAGGATATAAAAACACCTCAAAGTGTAGACAAAGCAAAGCAAAGTAGATACTAAACAAGCATGGAGCATCAAAAATTATAGATACGTTTTTGACGTATCAAGCATCCCCAAGCTTAACTCCTGCTCGTCCTCGAGTAGGTAAGTGATAGAAATAATAATTTTTGAGGTGACATGCACCATCAAAACCAAGATCAAACCATTTGCAAGCATTGAAAGCTGGAATCAAAGAACTCTAAACATGTGCATGAAAGATAGAGTTCTAACAATAAGACAAAGTAAGTAAGCATGCAACATGAAAAGCTACAAACAAAGATCATGAATAACATGCATTGAAAAACGTTTGTTTGTTTCACATGCAGAAAACATGGCATAGTGGCAATCATCTTGTCCCTCATAGAGTAGCAAATAGATGCATAGGACACCTTCAAAGTTCACAAGGGTGACTAGAAACAAATAGCATAGGAACAAATAATATCACAATATGCATCAATCAATAAGTTTTGGGACACTGCACATAGAACTAAGAATGGCAACTATGCTCTCTTAATGGTGCCTAAAGGTAGAAGGTGGAGACTCAACATAATAGTGGAAGAAAGACCCTTTATAAGGGAAGCAGGGATTGCAAGTTTCAAAAAGAGCTTCCAAAAATTATGGTACTTGTTAGCTTTCAGCCCTCATTGCCCCTATCATAAGCATCTTGAAGTGATTAAGGTTAAAGTGAACAAACTATGGAGTATATGCTTGACAAAGTATAAGTTGGCAATCTCAAGTCCCTTGAATACAAGGGCCACACCTCATGCTACTCAACTTCAGTCACCTGTAAGTTCTTGTCATTGTAAGTACATGCGTATCATAGAGAACCGCCAACGGGGCACCCCTTGCACATAGTACTAGATCTATCGCATAACCAAAATGACAAGGCAAGCAGACAATGAGCATCTCAGCGATCTTTTTATTTACTATGTGCATAGCTTTTTATTGAGGATGCTTCATAGATAGCTCACTATGGTGATGCTGCAAGTTACCACCATGATTAGGCATGGCTTGGGCTAGTGGCCCAGGTGTTTCTCTAACACAAAATACTTACTCCATGGACTTACAAGTTCCCTCTTTATTTCACACCGGTGACATCCATAGACAAAATAACATGATATCAACTGAGTATAAAGTACAAGTGCAATGTTGCAAATGTTCCCCATGACAGCATGGTTCTGCTAATTCCAACGTATAAGTGCAAGCATATACAACATAGCCGACACAATGGTTCAAGTTTATTAGGGGCAAAGAATATAAAGTGTGCCATCAAGTTTGTGAGGGATTTAATCACTAAGTTTTCACATAACAAAATAGTTTTTAATTAGAAGATAGCTGAAAACAAGAATATACTTGGAATGGTGTAACACACCATGCATAGGAGTTTATAGTGGACACATTGGAATAACTTGGTTTCTTGGGAGTTGGAAGCATGAGTAGAGCTTACTCATACAAGTGGAGGCTAGCAAAAGACTGGGAGCAACCAACTAAGAGAGCAATAATGGCCATAATCATGCAGAGCGACAATACGTTACTAATCAAAGCATAGAGTGGTATTACAAGTCAAGAACTAAATGATCATAGAGTCTATGGTGACTTGTCATAGTCATAACATGGTGTGAGCATGTGCCAAGTCAACCCAAACAAAGCATCAAAAGAGAATACCACAATACTATGCTTTTGCATGCTAAAACAATGCATAATTTCTTCAAGGCGCACTAAGCAATCCCAGTTGTTTGGAACAAGACATGCTACATAAATAATCACTAAGCATAAGGTCAAAACAACACCTAGCATGTCATGCTAAAGTCTAAGTCACAGTCAATGCAAGCTCCTCTTGCACTTTCAAGCAGGAACTTCCTACTCCTTTTCAACACCAATTGACTTATTTGAAACAACATAGCGAGAATGGGGGTCCAACTACTTTATTCAAGCAAACTAAACAAACTAAGCAAAGCAAACGAAAACTAAGACGCTCCAAGAACAACACAACTGTGCATGAAACAATAAAAACGAAGTGTCTAGACAGACCTAAGATTTTTATTGATGAAGAAGGGGATGCCTTGGGCATCCCCAAGCTTTGACACTTGTAACTCTTGGATATTTCTTGGGGTGACACTATGGTGGCATCCCCAAGATTGAGCTTTTGTCCATTCTTCATCTCATTACATCATTCTCTCTCTACACCTGAAAATTTTCCTTCATACAAAACTTCACACAATCTTCATTAGCAACATTAGTGTATTCAAAAAATAATTGACCTTTAGGCAAAGCTTTGGAACAGCAAGACTTTTAACTAAAAACACAAGCTACTATAACAACTCCTTCAAAAATCTCAATTCCTCAAAAGAGAACTCAAAAAGGAATCAATAAGAAGCAAATGCAAATAATGGCAGAAATCTGTCAAAACAGACCAGCAGGTAGAAACCGATTTTTTCGAAAATCTTCTATTGCTCAAATCAAAAAGTTTTGAACTAACGAAAGTTAGATAACATACTGGGGGATTTATTCATAAATTGTCAGCTCAATCCGACTTAAAGATACTCCTCACTAGTTTTTATGGTGGAGGACAGAAATCTATTTCAGGACAAGAACTCCCCAAATCTTACTTCCCTCTCATTAGAGGTCATTTTTGGCACAAAAAGCAAACAAAAAGGATAAGGAGAGGTCATTACTGAAGTAATAACTTCCAAGACTCAAGGAAACTCTTGGGTTATCTCCCAACAAGTATTTTTCTTTAACGCCTTTAAGTTAGGCACAAGAAGCAAGAAGAATCAAGTATTTTCAAATAAGGAAGCATTAACATCAAACCTTGCTTTCTAAGGAGGAGAAAAAGCAACTTCTCTCTTCTCATAGGGAAGTGTTCAATACCTTTCTTGAATTGAAAATGATATTTAATGGTGCCTTTTTTCATATCAATGATGGCACCAACAGTTCTAAGAAAAGGTCTTCCCAAAGTAATAGGACAAGAAGCATTGTATTCAACATCCAAAACATAGAAATAAACAGGGACATAAGCATTGTTAACCATAATGAGAACATCATTAATACTCCCCATGAGTTTCTTTTTAGCATTATCATTGAGTGGGACATCCAAATAACAATCTTCCAAAGGTGGCAAATCAAGCATTTCATAAATCTTCCTAGGCATAATAGAGACACTAGAACCAAGATCACATGAAGCTTTGAGATCAAAGTCATTCACTTGCATATTAATAAAGGGTTCCCAACTATCTTCTACTTTCCTAGGAATATAAGCTTTGTGTTTTAACTTCTCTTCCTTAATCTTAACAAGATCATCTGTAATGTGTTTGGTGAAAGCAACATGCATATCACTAGCATCAGGACTTCTAGCAAGCTTTTGCAGGAACATAATCACTTCAGAAATGTTGCAACCATTTATAGCAAAATCAAACTTAGCATCACTAGTAGTAGGCTCAATAGGCTTAGGCATAATAGCAGGAGGAATAGGGACTACTTGTGGTTTAGTGGTGATGGTGCACACACTATTGTTTCTATCAATTTCAGCTTCCCTTTCCCACTTAGCATGAAGTTGAGCTAACGGCCTAACATTTTCATCAATAGTAACTTGTATGGCATGAGTGGCAGCAAAGGTACTTTCCATGGTTTCAGGTTTGCAGCCATTTTATTAATCAAGGAGGAATGAGCTTCAGCCAAAGAGGATATGTTCTTCTCAACATTCAAAAGCTTTTCCTCTATACCCTTGTTGAAAGAGGTTTGTTTACTAATAAAGTCTTTGAGCATGACTTCAAGTTCAGAGGGGGCACTTCTAGCATTGTTGTAAGAGTTTCCATAGGAATTGCCATTATTAGGAGGATATGGCCTATAGTTGTTACCACCAAAATTACCCCTATAAGCATTGTTGTTGAAATTGTTGTTTCTAATGAAGTCCACATCAAATTGCTCTTCTTGATCAACCAAAGAGGCTAAGGGAACATGATTAGGATCTAGAGGAGCTTTCCCATTAACAAGCATAGCCATAATAACATCAATCTTATCACTCAAAGAGGAGGTTTCTTCAACATAATTTACCTTCTTACCATGTGGAGCCCTCTCAGTGTGCCATTCAGAGTAGTTAACCATCATATTGTCAAGGAGCTTTGTTGAAGCACCCAAAGTGAGGCCCATAAAGGTACCTCCAGCAGCTGAATCCAATAGGTTTCTTGAGGAGAAGTTCAAACCTGCATAAAAAGTCTGGATAATCATCCAAGCAGTGAGCTTAACCAAAGATTTCATTCTTTCCCAAGCTTGAGCAACATGTTCATTATCAAGTTGTTTAAATTTCATAATGTCACTTCTCATAGATATAATCTTAGCAGGAGGGTAGTACTTTCCAATAAAAGCATCTTTGCACTTAGTCCAAGAATCAGTACTATTTCTAGGCAAGGATAACAACCATTCTTTAGCTTTTCCTATCAAGGAGAAAGGAAATAGCTTGAGCTTAATAATATCTCCATCTACATCCTTATACTTCTGCATCTCACGAATTTCAACAAAGTTATTGAGATGGGCAGCATCATCATCAGAACTAGCACCAGAAAATTGCTCTCTCGTCACAAGATTCAACAAGGCAGGCTTACTTTCATAAAAGGTAGCATCAGGAGAAGGTGGAGCAATAGGTGTGCTAAGGAAATCATTGTTGTTGGTGCCAGTGAAGTCACACAACTTGGTATTCTCAGTAGAGTTCATTTTGGCAAAGGTGGGCAAGCCAAAACCAGCAGTAGCAGCTAGAGCAGGAACTAATTTTTTTGTGTTTTTTTAAAAGAGGCAAACAAAACCAAGCAAAAGAAACTAAGCAAACTAAAAACAAAGTAAAGAGAAAGGAAGTGAAGGACTCCCTTTGTGAAGACGTCCTTAGCCTCCCCGGCAACGGCGCTAAAAAGCTTTGATGGCTACGTGTAGAGCCTGTTGGGAACCCAAAGATCAAGGTGTGAAGTAGTACAACATCAAGCCTCCCCTCAGTAAGAAACCGAGATTATCAAACCAGTAGGAGGAAGGAAACGTCACACAGGTGTTGCAAGCAATGCGGAAACTTGCACAACAAAAACTCAAGACTTTGCCCCAACAAATCAGTGAGGTTGTCAAGCTCACCGGTTTGCTGTAACAAAAGATTAAACATATGGTGTGGAAGGTGATGATGGTTTACAGCAAGTAAATAGTGACAGTGGAAGATGTATCAATGGTAAAGATTGGACCGGGGTCCATAGTTCACTAGAGGTGCTCTCCTTAGATAAACAACATGGCATGAAGGGTAAACAAATTACAGCAGGGCAATTGACAGGAACTGAGCAAGGCATAACAATGCAATACCAGACAAAAAGATCCTACGAGATTCGATTGGGCAATACAATAATATACATAGACCGCCATCCAACTACATGTATGACTAGAAGTCCACCTTTGGGTTATCATCCGAACCCCCTCCAGTATTAAGTTGCAAGCAACAGACAACTGCTTTAAGCAAAGTGTGTAAGGTAAACAATCCACTTGTTCTATGAACAAGAGACTGTTGTTTTCTCCCTAGTAGAAATAGCACATCTACAACCGAAGAGATTTCTATCACTTCCCTTGGAAACTAGAGGCATGAACCCACTATCGAGCATAAATATTCCCTCTTGGAGTCACTAGTAATTACTTGGCCAAGATAGCTACTAACAACGAAGATCATGCAAGATCACAAACAACACAGACATGATAGAATCATAAGACAAAACCATTAATGTAACGTCCCAAAAATATATATTGATCAAGGTTATCAAATTCCAATCACCAAAATTAGGGTTAACAAAAACTTTTGTTAATCAAAATCAATATGAATGCATGTGTGTATGTGATGATTGCATGAATGCATGAATGGAGTTGTGTGATTGTTATGAATGGCAAGGAATAGTTTAAAGATGAAAACAACATCATCTAAATCAATTCCAAGTAGAATCAAATCAATAGAAATTCAAAAACAAACAAAATAAGCAAATGGTCATTTTTGCCAATCTTGCTCACTGGCTCACTTTGAGTGTTTCTAGTCCAAGATTTAAAATAGAAACAAATCCATTTCTTTTCACCCCTTGCTAGACCAAGTGAAAGTGAATCCAATCCCACCTTTCAAACCCACAGAAACATTTGGCAACTTGATTCAAATGACAATTCAAAAATTTAATCCATATCATATGTGACGATCACCATTTCTCAAAACCCCACCAAACCAGTTCACCTTGACAAAACCAACTAACCAGAGACTACCTAGTATGTGACTAGTACACCCACCAATTTTCATCCAAAAATTCAAGTTCAAATATATTTCGGCCATTTCATCAAACACCTTGTAAACACAAATCAAACAAAACATCAAACACTATAGTGAGCAGTGTTTGTGCCTAACTTGTTCCCTCTCTAGCTCACAGCACACTCTTAGTAGATCATCTAGTTAATTTAACAAGCCCTAGCTCACTGTAAACTTGGATTGCCATCAATGGTGACCATGCCTGAGCCCAAATGGCCACCCCATTGTCGACAACAAGCTAGGATCCTCCCTAGCCTCGCCAACCTTGTCTGGGACACAAGCCACCGTCCACCGCTACCCCTTGTCCAATGCCCAAGCCTTGCCAGCCCCTGGACCACGCAGAATGAGCGCGCCCAGCCTCTCTGCAAGCATGCCGAGAGCGCGCCAGAGCGCCGCGCTCGACACGCGAGCACAGACTGTGCCCCGCCTTTGCCGCTTGCGTGCGTGATCACCACCGCGCCAGGACATGCCCATTCGCCGCCGCGCGGACCGTAGACAATGTGCGCCATTAAAATGCCCGTCGGAACCGCCCAGAGCATCAAAGTGTTCCGACCAATGTGCACCGCCCCACACCTCGCCACCATGCCTTTGAGCTTCGCCAGGAGGCAACGCATCGTCCCCTATCCCCAGCCATGTCGTTAGCTCGCTGTGCAGACGACCACAACGAGCTCCACCCGCACCCGTCGGTCCCCTCTTTGCACTATAAATAGAGGCCTCCCCCGTTCGATTTCATCACACCATCTCACTCCCCACCTCTCACGGAACACACCCGCTCATCCCCGGAGCAAGGTGAGCACCAGGTGGCCGGAATTTCACCGGAGTCCGCCGCTGCAGAGGAGGAGAGGCGCCATCGATTGGATCCGCCCCAGGAGGAGCCAACAGTACCAGGAGGATCGCCATCGTCAACTTCGTCGTTCGCCCCCATCGCCGACCATCGCCGGAGCCCCGGTGATCCACCACTGACCCCCACTGGTCGCGCTAGGGTTCGACCTCGCCGCGTCCTGTTCAGGCGTGGACGATGGACCAGAGCCGTAGATCTAGCTTCTAGTCCTACGACCCAAATCACCCTGTACCCCTTCGCACCCCTGTCTCGCTGACTGGTGGGTACAACCACTTAAACCCGCCCCCGCGCGCGCTATGAGTAGTGGGCCGGCCCAGTTACACTCCAGCGTGACCCAGTAATTCAAATTTAGGTTTATCAATTTAGTTTCAAACTTAGTTCTGTATCTAGATTAAAAATCAAACCAGATCGATTCACTAAACCAAATTGCATGAAACTAATTTTGTTAGAAAGGTACTGAAATTATTAATCCAAGCCCGTTGGATTCAAATCATTTGGAATTGTAGATCACCTATAGTAAAAATAACAAGGCAGAGACTTGTCTGCATTCAAACATTTTTAAAAATTCAACCATAAATGCTTTTGAGTTGATTCCAACTCTCAAAAATCACATTTGACAAGACCTTTCTGAATATATAAAAATATCTAGGTTTACTTGCAAAAATAACGGACAAGTAATAAAAGAATGCCCCATAGGAATTTCTAGTCACTTTAATTAATTAAAATAAAAAGGTTAAACCTTATTAAATTGTGACACCACTTTAAATCACATTCCCAAGTACTGAAATATGTGGTGATGACATGTGTCAACATGATCCCATGTTTTAGTTGGAGAATATTAAATCTTAAGTAGTTTTTCAATGAGTAGAAATTACTTTTCTAAAATAAAATAATTAAAACTTTTGCCTTAATGTTTGTAATGTTTGTGATGATGCTAGATCATCTAGTGAAAACCTTGGTGTGATAAATATAAGTAGTTAAGTATTGTTTGGTGATTGTGTACCTCGTATTTATTTATAGACGCTAGTACCGACCAAGGATATGAGGAGGAAGGAGACTACTACGAGGAAGAAGCATAGGATAACTTCAACCACTACACTGCATAGGGAAAGCTAACACTTGCAACTATGAAAGCTAGATAACCTATGCAATGCATTAGGCATGCATTAGTTATACTACCTGATTACACCAAACCTAGTTTTACTTGCAAGCTTAGTTCTTTTATTTCTTTATCAAAGCTTTTATTTGTGTTTCCTTAGTGACTTGTGGATTTTAGAATGATGTTTAAAGGTAGCATAAAGAGCATAAAAGTTGGCCTAAGTTAGATAATCTTGATGTCATCCCGAGGCATGAGATTGAACTTAGCTAATTCACACTTGTTTACCACCCCTCATTAGTGTTTACCCCCACCTGTAGGTGCTAGTGCCAAGCATAAAACTTGATCACTTTAGATGGGATTACTTGGTGAAAATGGTTATGAAAACCTTAGAATGATGAGTCATTCTACTGAGATGTTTTGACATGTGTTCTTGAACACCAGATGATTTTGATGATGAAAATGTTGAGGCATGAGCCTTAGTCCCTTTATAAAACTAATGGTTGTATGGATGCGATACCATTCCAATTTTACCATATAACCACAATACCCGAAATTGGGTAGGGCTTGACTGGAAATTTATATACCTTAATATGGGTTCCCTTGCGGCCAAGGTTTGAGCTGAGGCTACCTTGTGAAGATTATCCACCAGTGCAGTTCCCAAGATGACAGTTGGTCATGGTTGGGAGGACAAACTCATAGCAGAGGTGCCTATACTAGGGCGTGTAATAGAAAGGTTAGGATTGATTATCCGCATACTGAGTATGGTGAATTCAGGATTGTTCCTGACGGATGTATCGAATATTGTGGTGAAAGTGTACCACCTCTGCAGAGTGTCAAACTATTCGAATAGCCGCATCCGCGATTATGGACAGTTGGAGTGGCCATACTGTTCCGTCGTCAGATGTTTTCAAAATGACTTGTGAAATTAATCGTGACTTTGACTTGACCACAACAGATTTGGGATATGAAAACTCAAGTTCCCATTTAGGTGTTATAAAACTTTCAACTAGCTTCTTTGCTTCTGAACTTAGTTAAGGTAAATCTGGCTTTTTGCTAAACAACCTAGAGCTTAGTATTTCCTACTCAAAACCACTTCACTTGTTAGTCTTAGTTTGCGAGTACTTAAAGAGTACTCATGGATTTGTCCCTGGCTATTCCCGTGGCCAGACTATGACGAGGACTATCAGGAGGATGGACCACAGGAAGGTTACGACAACTAGGATCATATCCCATCGTCAGCATTGCCTGTGACCATGAAGATGGAGCCTCGCCCATGCTATCGTTATTATTCCGCTGCTTGAATGTATTAAGACTGGATCATGAGATCCTTTATTTTTTTGTAAGACCTTATGTATGGTTTGTAATGGATGATGTAATGTGATATCAAATCTTTTATGTCTCGCAAAAATGGCAATCCCGGGATTGTGATGTATGGCATAACAGGCATCTGGGATTATGTAAGATCCCTCCTTTGTAAAGGAAAAGGATCCCTATGATTGCAATGCTAGTCCCTGGATCAATCCTAGCATCCACAGTTTAAGATGAAGTACACATATACAAAGGTCATTTATTACATTCATTCCAGAGATAAAACATAGTCTTTTACAACTCAAGGCCACAGGCCTAATACAAGAGTTTGGAATAAGTAAATAAACATAAGTCTTCATCTTCATGTGCCACAGGCAAGCATGTTGAGTGTAGACTCATGACACCTAATCATCATCGGAGTAACCTGCAACATCACAAGTTACAGCCACAGTGGGTCAATACTTTGGAATAGTATTGGCAAGTGATACCTTGGTAAATTTTAAGTGGACTATATTACTATATGCATTTTGGCTAAGTGTAGTTTGGCTTGCTTTGCTCAAAATAGGTTTTTCCTATTTCACTAAGTTTTTCTTTGTCAAAACTTTCCCAAGAAAACCACCAATAGACATTGGGGTCCTTCACCCTTGTTCACCCACAAGTTTTACTTGGAAGTTGGAGTGATGAGATTCTTGATAGCTTCCATGTCTTGATGCTCAAGTTGTCCATTGCCATGGACTTGGCTAAGTACTTAGATTTTTCCATCTGCAGAGGTTGTGCACTTTCCCCACCAGACTTGGTTTCCCAAGACAGGACCTTTCAGAAGCCTTCCCTTAGCCAAATGGACGCGTTCCAACCTATCATTCCCACTACCACCAAATGTCCAAATGACTAAGTTCTAGCAACCTATGTGATCAAGGCAGTGCCCATATTGCCAAGTGGTTGCACTATAAGCTTCTCAACACTTGGCTTCTAAAATCCCTTTGTGCCTGGGTGGCATACCACAAGTGAGATACACAAGGTAAACCATGTCCATGGGCCTTGTGTAACCACTCAACCAAAAACCACCATTCAAGTCCCATTCCACCCAGGAGGTTCATTGACTTAGTTGTTTTATTAAGAAAAACATAAGTCCAAAGACTTAGAAATATTTTCATCACAGCATGTATATACTTTACCAACCCTTGTTTGCTACTAGCTAGGCTAAGCATGGCATAGTAACTTAACTTAGGAAATTTCCTAGCAATTCTACAACTACTTAGGATTTCCCAACATATCATTTGGCAAAAGTAACATGCAAGACTTAGCAAAATATTTCTAATGCTAGTACAAAATATAGGGATGGAATTATTCATGAAGTACCACTTGCCTTGGTAATGGGGAGAGTAGCACTCTTCACAATCACAGTCACTAGCAAAATCTACACAAAAATGGTAGCACAAAAATTACACACAATTCATATACAAACATAAACATATATGCATGCAATGCAAAAATGCTAAGTTATGATTTTTTTTAAAAAAAAATTCCACCAGGCAAGTGCATGATACAGAAACATAACCAAGTCAAAAACTTGCTAATTAAACTTATTTAGCACTTAAAACAATTTACTAAACAAATTCTATACTCAAAATAGTCCTAAATAAGTTTCTGCATAAAAAGTCATTTTAACAGAAACTTTTCACTAAACACATTGCATAAACAGAAAGGGCTTGTCTCCCTGATTCCAACGATATAAAATTTGTAAAAATCTAACGTGGAAATCAAAAGTTATAGCCATTTCAATTTTGGATCTAAATCTGATTTGAAATCTGTTTTTGAATCAAACCCTTGCCACGTGTCTTAACCCTACTAGCGCGTACCGGTTCAGACGGATCGAGCTCTGTGGGCCGTAGGATCTAAGTCAGATCTGGTGGCTCAGATGCGCGCTTACCTCTTCGCTTAAGTTCTAATTTCAGCCGCAGGATCTGCATCTAACGATCCTAATCACTTTGACCAAATACGAGCGACGCTAGCGGTGGCGACTGGCGGCAACGCGTCTGTCAGCGGCGGCGCTGGCGTTCTAGGTTGCCCGGGGAAGAAAGGGTGTGCTTACCAGAACCGCAGGGGGCTGCTGATGCTCAAGGTGGCGATGGCTTGGGAAGGGGCGCACGGTCTGGGGCTCGTCGGAGTTCTTGGGCGGCGTCTCGCTTCGATCGAGGTTGTTGCCGAGGTGTGGCGTCGCCCTAGCACGAACCAGAGGGGTCAGGAGATGCACAAGACGAAGGCGAACATTCTCGTATGAAAGAGGGGGCAAGGGGCGCTCGGGTTTTACCTCAATTGATCGCCGGAGTCGAGCGGCCTTGATCGATTGCGAGCCTGAGCAGGGACGGCTGGGTCACAAGAATGCAAACAAAGGGTATCAGGAGGTGCGCAAGATCAAGCTGGGCACGATTGTTTGAACCAGAGAAAGGGGGGCGGTCGAGGCTCACCGGAATTAGTCGCTGGAGTCGTCGGTACTGCGGGGCTTCGAGGTCAAATGCGCGCAGCCTGGTGGCGGAGTGAGCGAGGAGAGTGGGGGGAAATGACCGCAGCGAGGTGTGGTTTAAATAGGCTCAAGCGCGACAGGAAACGCTTGCAGCATCAAGGCTAATTACGCCGCGCCATTACCGGCATCAACAGCAGCGGCGACGTGGTCTGCGGGCGTGTTTTGGGGAAGAAGGTGTGACGTGGAGAGGGCCACCTGTCAGCGAGTGCTACGGAGAGGGGGTGGGGTCCGAGTGTCAGTGTCAGTGTGGGTGCGTCTGCGCGTGCGAGCGAGCGAGAGAGTGGCCGGGTGGGCTAGCTGGGCCGGTTCTGCTGCTGGGCTAGATTAGGAGCGCCTGGCCTTTTTCTTTTCTTTTACCCTTTTCTTTTTCTGTTTTGATTTTCAGGAATGGATTTCAAATGATTTCAAACTTTTTTTTGAATTCAAATCTTCCTGGGTTTTTTGCAGTGTGCAATAGTCTCAAATCTAGGCATAAAACCATGTGGTTACTTTGTAAAGGCTTGGTCATTTTTGGAGAAACAAAATAACAGGAGCTTTGCACTTGATTTGCAAATGTTTGAAAAATGGTTTTTGAACTATTTCCATTTTGTAAAGCTTGGTTCAAATTCCACATTCAATCTATTCAACAAGGGAGACAAACATTCTAGGTTTTAAAACAATCAAACTCTCAAATGGGGATGGCCATTTGATTTAAGTTTGCTCACATAAAATGATAGCACTATGTGCTTCTGTTTTTCTGAAATGAGTTTTGAAATTGATCTCAATTCTATATGCATGCATGAATGATATGCAATCTTTGAAATCATGATTTTAGGGATGTTACAGATTAAAAATCCGGGTGTTAACAATTAATCAATCTAGCATAGTAATCTCAATATCCATCGGATCCCCGCAAACACAACATGCATGATTACAAATAGATTAGATCTTGATCATGAACGGAGCTCACAAGATCTATACATGAAAGCACAAGGAGGAGACACAACCATCTAGCTACTACATGGACCCATAGTCCAAGGTGGAACTACTCACACATCATACCAGATAAGAAGGCCTCCAGGATGATCTCCCCTCCGGCAGGGTGCTGGGAAGAACTTCAGATCCCCCTGATCTAGGGACGATGGTGGCAGCGGCTATAGACGGTTTCGTGGAGTTTTGATCGGGTCCCTATGGTTTCTGCATCGGGAGCTTCTTATAGGCGAAGAGGCGAGGCAGGGGGTGCCCGGGGGGCCCACACCCTGCCCAGGAGCGGGCCAGGCTTGGCCGCGCCTGGGGGAGGGGGGTGCGGCCACCCCGTGGTGCCCCTTAGTCTCGTCTTCTAGATTCGTGTCGCCCACAGTAAAATATTGACTTTGGATTTTTTCCCGTCCAATTCCGAGAATATTGATTTTGTGCCTTTCTGGAACGAAAAACAGAAGAAAACAGGCAACTGGCACTGTGGCAACTTGTTAATAGGTTAGTTCCAGAAAAGATATAAAAACACCTCAAAGTGTAGACAAAGAAAAGCAAAGTAGATACTAAACAAGCATGGAGCATCAAAAATTATAGATACGTTTCCGACGTATCACACAGCAACAAGTCTTCTCTCAGTAAGAAACCGAGGTTATCGAACCAGTAGGAGGAAGGAAACGACTCAAAGGTGTTGCTAGCAACTTGGAGACCTGCACAACACAAACTAAATACTTTTCCCCAATGAACAGTGAGGTTGTCAATGTCACTGGTTGGTGTAACAAAGGATTAACTGTATGGTGTGGAAGGTAATAGTGGTTTGCAGAAAGTAAACAATAATAGTGGAAGATGTATCAATGGTAAAGATTGGACCGGGGTCCATAGTTCACTAGAGGTGTTCTCCTTAAGATAAACAAACATGGAATGCTAGGTAAACAAATTACAGCAGGGCAATTGACAGGACTGAGCAAGGCATAACAATGCAATACTGGACATTCATGATCATATGAGATTCGATTAGGCAATACAACAAGATACATAGACCGCCATCCAATTGCATCTATGACTAGAAATCCACCTTAAGGTTATCATCCGAACCCCCTCCAGTATTAAGTTGCAAGCAACAGATAACTGCTTTAAGCAAAGTGCATAAGGTAAACAATCAACTTGTTCCATGAACAAAAGACCGTTGTTTTCTCCCTAGTGGCAACAACACATCTACAACCTTAGATATTTCTATCACTTCCCTTAGATTAAATAGAGGCATGAACCCACTATCTATCATAAGTACCCCCTCTTGGAGTCACTAGCATCTACTTGGCCAAGATAGCTACTAGAAATGGAGAGCATGCAAGATCACAAACAACACAGACATGATAGAATCAATAAGACAAATCCATTAATCAATCTGACATAGTAATCTCAATATCCATCGGATCCCCGCAAACACAACATGCATGATTACAAATAGATGATCTTGATCATGAACGGAGCTCACAAGATCTAAACATGGTAGCACAAAGGAGGAGATACAACCATCTAGCTACTACATGGACCCGTAGTCCAAGGTGGAACTACTCACACTTCATACCGAAGATTGGCATGATGAAGAAGAAGGCCTCCAGAACGATCTCCCCTCCGGCAGGGTGCCAGGAAGAGCTTTAGATCCCTCGATCTAGGGACAATGGTGGCGGAAGCTATAGAAGGTTTCGTGGAATATTGATTGGGTAATTAGGGTTTTTGTATCGGAGGGTTTTTATAGGCGAAGAGGCAAGGCAGGGGGCGGCCAGGGTGGTCACATCCCCTAGGCACGGGCTAAACCTAGCCGCGCGGCCAAGGGGTGTGGCCCCCAGGTGCCTCCCCTCTGTCTCGTATTCTGTCTCCGTGTTCCCCACTATAAAATATTGACTTTGACTTTTGTCCTGTCCAATTCTGAGAATATTGATTTTCTGCCTTTCTGGAACCAAAAACAGAAGAAAACAGACAACTGGCACTATGGCATCTTGTTAATAGGTTAGTACCAACAAACATATAAAAACACCTCAAAGTGTAGACAAAGCAAATCAAAGTAGATACTAAATAAGCATGGAACATAAAAAATTATAGATACGTTTCTGACGTATCACTCCAACATCTCATTGATGGTTTTGTAAGGAAACGTTCCCACACATCAAGCTCTTCAAGGTACTCCTCGAGTGTCATGGTATTGCCGACGAGTACGCCATGGATGGGTCCTCATAGTGCGTGTTTAGAGACGTGGGGGAAGGCGGACGGTTGACGGGTACGAGGTAACATAGCTTACCCAGGTTCAGATCCCACAACGGTGGCGGAATCCTACTCCTGCTATAATCACTATAAGGGCAATACGCCAAGTTACAGGAATTGGTTCGCTGTGCGAGGTTGTATGAATCGATACTAGGTTGTGCCCTAAAGGCTCCCATAGGCCCGACTTATATAGTCGCCAGGTCCTAGGGTTACAGGAAAGAGTCCTAGCCGGACAGGTTACAGAGTCCTACACTGTCTATTACTAGCCTTACGTGTCTTGTACTCCAAGGCTTCGGGTACGTCGGTGACTCCAACCGTAGCCTTCATTTATCCGGCATGGGCCTCCCTTCTGGATCCATCTAACTGGGCCGCCCAGCAGGCCATGGGCCATGCTACCAACTGTGGGCCACTCGGGTTATTCGGATAGGAGACATGCTATGAGGATACCCATATAGCATATCCCCAACAGTAGCCCCCGAAGAACTCCGAGATCTTGCGCCGTCTTGCATCTTCACGTGGAATGCTCTGTCTAGATGGATGTCGGCAAATCGTCAAGCAACATCTTGTAGTCCTCCCAAAGAACCCTGCAAGGTTTTCTCGGTCTTCAATATGTAAGTCGGAGAAATGCCAAATCTTCCATCGTACTCTTTCCGTAGCCGGACTGGATCCGTCCATGCCGAAATCTTCCAATGTGACGGCTCATCTGCCTATGTCAGCTAGAGCGACATAGGCGTAGGTCAGCGACGCCTTGTAACTCACATATACAGAGAACGCAATCATGTCTGATTTTCCCGTGCGAGCGATACAAACCGTTGGCGGTGACAGTTGGGGACATGGCGAAATTTCCGCGCACGTTCGCGAACACGTCACCTATGCGGCAACCGTCTGATCAAGCTGCACGAATCTTGATGCTGGAGATCATAAATAGTAACTGCGGTGGGATTTTTTACTTTTCACCTCATTCTCTCCTCGCATCGTCTTCTTCCTCCAGCGCGTGCCTCCTCGATCTCTCCGCGCAAACTCATGAAAAACCCTAGCCGCAATTCTCGCCAGTCACCTCCAAACTCACTCCATGGCTAGCAGCAGCACTTCCCCTTCCATCGCAGCGTCGAGCGAAGCCGCGGCGAAGCCGGCGAGCTCCATCGTCGTGCCTCCAGAAGGTCTGGTCATCCCCATTACTACGGTGGTTGAGTCCACCGGCGGCAACCATAATCCAGCGGCGCTGGAGCCGCCGGAGGAGGAGCTTGACTCTCACAAGGGCGATTGGCGCGGTTCGGACATCATGAACCGCAACATCCAGGAGCTGATCACCGAGGGCTACCTTCCTGCGACGGAGGGGCTCGCCTGGCGGGCGGCACCGGCCGGCGAGGTGACACCTTCTCCCCAAGCCGGAGAAAAAGTGTACCTCAAATCCCAACTGGTACGTGGCGTCTCCCTGCCCATCTCCAAATTCTTCCTCTCCATCTTGAACCACTATAGAGTCCATCCCCAAAACCTTTCTCCCAATAGTGTCTTAGCGCTTAGCAATTACGCGGCACTCTGCGAGGGTTACCTAGGGATTAAGCCTAGGCTAGACCTTTTCGTGTATTTCTTCACCGTCAAGCGGGAAGCCGGAGCTAGCAAGGAAGAACTTAGGAATTGCGGCACCATAAGCCGGAGCTAGCGGGAGAGGTAGGCGCGAGATGTCTCGTCTTTCTCTTGCACGCACCGCTGTAGATCGCCAACAGTGTAGGGACGCTTGTATGTACCCTCAAAGTTCTTGGTGAACGCTTCTTGCATGTCCAACCAATTGCAGATGGATTTATCCGGCAAGTCGTCGATCCATTGACGAGCCGTGCCCGCCAACATTAATGGGAGGTACTTGACGACGATGTTGGGGTTGCCTCCGACAATCTGCATCGCGTTGCCGTAGTCCTGCAACCATGTGGCTGGCTTGGCGGTGCCATCATAGGGCTTGATGGTCTTGTCAATCCAGAAATCTTTGGGGTAAGTTGCGGACCGTATTGTAGGTCCAAAGCAACGTGGTCCCAGGTATGGTCCTTCCCGGGCCTCGTGGATCTTATCGATCCGTGAACATGCATCGTATGGCTCCGGGTTCTTCTTCTTCTTGTCAACAGGGGATGGGCTGCGTGAACGACGCGGACCTCCTCCGCCATGGTGACTGCTTGGTGGTGACGGAGGCGGAGGTGGCGGTGGGTTAGCCTTATTGCTGTTACCCTCCTGCGACGCCTCGCACCTATCACGGTTGCTTGTCGGACGCGGAGGGTCATGACGTGACCTGATCTTGTGTCCTTGGTTGCGCTCTCCGTCATGATGGGTTTGCTCCGCGTTGTCGCGGATGACGATGCCGCACTGCTTTGGCGGGGGCATATCCATACGATGGTGAGTCTTGGGATCTTCGCGATGTCGGGGGGATCGGAGTGGTGGCGATGGGCGACGAGGTCGGGCCTTTTCTCCATGGTCGGAGGATATGGGGATAGCATCCTTCCTATTGCGTGCATCCCTCCGTCTTTGTTCTGATGAACCCGTCTGGGACCCGACATCAAGAGGAGATCGGTCCCTTGGCGGTTTATACTGGCTAGACTGGCAAAGCGCTGGGTCGGACTCAAGCCTCTGAGAGGTGGCATTTTCCTGCTACTTCACCGCCTTGGCCACTAGGTCATAGACCTGTTCCACTGCCTCAGGCGATCTATCCTGCTCCAGAAGGGTCTTGGCGATGGCGAGGTTAAGGAGTGGGGTGGGCATCACCTGTTTGCCCTCACTGTCAATGTATGGCTTGGCCTGTGCTGGCTTCGAGGGAGCCCATCCTAGGTATCGCCATACACCAGGATCGTTGATGACGCAAGCCGGAGCTTTCTTGGCCTTCTGCTGCTGCAGCAGAGTCTTGTACTCGGCCTCCATTGCTCTAGCTTTCTCTATGGACTTCTGCGCGTTGACCAGATCTCGATCTAGCTTAGAGCCTTGCTCCGCGATGGCCCGCGCTTCCTCCAGCAGCTACTGGCGCTTATCGTCAAGCTGAGTCACGTTCCGGATATGAGCTACGGTCAGTGGCTCGACGAGGAGATTGCCGTACATCACTCTATCAGCTGGAGTAACTTGGGCAGCAGCAGACGTAGATGCCGGAGGCGGCAAGTTTGCGGTGTTGTTGTTGCTCAGGCCAGTGCCGAGTTTCTACGGCTGTTGCACTGGGTTAGGCGGAGGAGGCATGACCTTTGCGTGATCATCGTCAGCAGCAATAAGTGTCCCCTTCCCCTTTTTGAGTGCTGTAGGCGGAGCTCGTCCGGGTTGATCTTCGTCCATCGCCGTCCCAATGGTGACGAACACCTCTCAAGACGTGACGGCATTGTTGGCTTGCTCGTCGCGCGTGTACTCCTCCTCCATCTCCTGAATGGCAGAGTCTAGTTCCTCTGGACTGAAATCTATCTACTCTGAATCTGCACTGAAGTCAGCATAAAGCGTGTCAATAACAGAGTCGGAGGGTGCCAGGACTTCCTCGATGACGGGCGGTGGAGGTGCAACAGCGGCGACAATGACTGGAGGTGGCGGCGCAGCTGCGACGATGGCGGCCGGAGGCGGTGGCTGAATCGGAGGGGCTCCGTCAATGAGCGCAAGCACTGTCTGAGCTGCCGCTTCGGCCTCCGCGTAGTTGTTGATGGTGTTCACCATGCCTTCGAAGGTAAGGCATCCTAACGCCTGCTGCCGTCTTAGAGAATGTCGGAGAAGCGTGCCATGGTCCAGTCCTTCCACAAAGTGATACATAGCATCATCATTGGGGTAGTGGGCCAGATCGACTCGTATGCGGAGCCACCTGGCTAGGTAATCGCGGGGGTTTTCTCCCTCTCTCTAGACGCAATGCGCCAGATCGAAGATGGTAACCACGCCGACAAACTTGGATCTCTGCTATCCAGACGCACGGGCGAAGCCGGCGGACTTGCAGCGATCTTCCACCTTTATATCCTGCACAGGGGCGGTTTGGGTGGGCCTTGAAATTTTCCGATCTTTGCCAGAAAACTCCGAAGAGAGATCCGACATCGATCCTTCCGCGAACGTATCATGCCCGTAGGCGGTCCGTGCGGGCCTTGATGCTCCTCCGACTCCCAGGGAACTAGTGCCCGAGTCAGTTTTGCCAATGAAGAGGTGGATGTCTCCGATAGGAACGATCGAGCACCGCGTAGGGTTCGTCTTCGCCAAGATCTAGAACTCATCGGGAGGGACGATCGAAACGTTGCCGGAGAAGAGAACGCGACCGATAGCCACGGTTTCGCCGATTCCCGCGAAGATCTTGGTCCTCGCCCGCTGAAGAGCCTGAAGCGCCTCTTGCCCCACGGTGGGCGCCAACTGTCGTGGTATTGCCGACGAGTACGCCATGGAGGGGTCCTCACAGTGCGTTTTTAGAGACGTGGGGGAAGGCGGACGGTTGACGGGTACGAGGTAACACAACTTACCCAGGTTCAGATACCACAAATGTGGCAGAATCCTACTCCTGCTATAAATCACTATAAGGGCAATACACCGAGTTACAGGGATTGGTTCGCTGTGCGAGGTTGTATGAATCGATACTAGGTTGTGCCCTAAAGGCTCCCATAGGCCCGACTTATATAGTCGCCAGGTCCTAGGGTTACAGGAAAAAGTCCTAGCCGGACAGGTTACAGAGTCCTACACTGTCTATTACTAGCCTTAAATGTCTTGTACTCCAAGGCTCCGGGTACGTCGGTGACTCCAACCATAGCCTTCCTTTATCTGGCATGGGCCTCCCTTCCAGATCCATCTAACTGGGCTGCCCAGCAGGCCATGGGCCATGCTACCAACTGTGGGCCACCCGGGTTATCCAGATAGGAGACATGCTATGAGGATACCCATATAGCATATCCCCAACATCGAGTGCGTCAAGCTCTTCTCACCATCGTACTCCAAGGCACAACAAATGACCCATACTACACTCGATGAGCTCTTCACAAGCGGTACCATCTCCTCAGCACGCCGCAATGTCAAGCTATGATGGTGACCTCTCTGCATGACCTCCAACATGAGAAGCGCAACGTCACCACGCAAGGGCACTAGTGATCCAACAAGAGCAACCATGGGAGCGACCTCAAGTGGATCCTCAAGTCCCGCATCAACGACCACAAGACATTCTCTCAACTACAAGTGATGCCTCCGACTTGGAAGAATAAGCTCGCTATCAACGTGAAGCACTTGAAGACCCACCAAGACGTCATCATTGTCATGATCGTCAATGCCGACAACATGGTAACCATGATGAGCCTCCCCGGCAACATAAATAAAGGGAGCGTCCAATTGTACTTTTGGCGCGATGTTTGATGCACTTGGTGAATGTAGGAGCGCTTCGTCGGGAAACCCCAAGAGCAAGGTGTGATGCAGCACAGCAGCAAGTCTTCCCTCAGTAAGAAACCGAGGATATCAAACCAGTAGGAGGAAGGAAACGTCACACAAGTGTTGCAAGCAACGTGGAAACCCGCACAACACAAACTCAAGACTTTGCCCCAACAAACAGTGAGGTTGTCAATCTCACTGTTTGTTGTAACAAAGGATTAAACGTATGGTGTGGAAGGTGATGATGGTTTGCAAAAGGTAAACAGTAACAGTGGAAGATGTATCAATGGCAAATATTAGACCGGGGTCCATAGTTCACTAGAGGTGCTCTCCTTAGATAAACAACATGGCATGAAGGGTACACAAATTACAGCAGGGCAATTGATAGGAACTAAGCAAGGCATAAGAATGCAATACTAGACAAAAAGATCCTATGATATTCGATTGGGCAATACATCAATATACATAGACCGCCATCCAACTACATCTATGACTAGAAGTCCACCTTCAGGTTATCATTCGAACCCCCTCCAGTATTAAGTTGCAAGCAACAGACAACTGCTTTAAGCAAAGTGTGTAAGGTAAACAATACACTTGTTCCATGAACAAGAGACCATTGTTTTCTCCCTAGTGGCAACAACACATCTACAACCGAAGAGATTTCTGTCACTTCCCTTGGAAACTAGAGGCATGAACCCACTATCGAGCATAAATACCCCCTCTTGGAGTCACTAGCAACTAACTTGGCCAAGATAGCTACTAACAACGGAGAGCATGGAAGATCACAAACAACACAGACATGATAGAATCAATAAGACAAAACCATTAATCAATCTGACATAGTAATCTCAATATCCATCGGATCCCCGCAAACACAACATGCATGATTACAAATAGATTAGATCTTGATCATGAACGGACCTCCAAAGATCTATACATGAAAGAACAAGGAGGAGATACAACCATCTAGCTACTACATGGACTCGTAGTCCAAGGTTGAACTACTCACGCTTAATACTAGAGAAGAAGGCCTCCGGGATGATCTCCCCTCCGGCAGGGTGCCCAGAAGAACTTCAGATCCCCCCGATCTAGGGACGATGGTGGCGGCAGCTATAGACGGTTTCGTGGAGTTTTGATCGGGCGCCTAGGGTTTTTGCATTGGGGTTTCTTATAGGCGAAGAGGCAAGGCAGGGACGGCCAGAGGGCCCAAACACTCCCTAGGCGCGGGCCAGGCTTGGCCGCGCCTAGGGGGGGGGTGGCCGCCCTTTGGCGCCTCTCCGTCTCGTCTTATGGATTCGTGCCGCCCAGGGTAAAATATTGACTTTGGATTTTGTCCCGTACAATTCCGAGAATATTGATTTTCTGCCTTTCTGGAACCAAAAATAGAAGAAAAGAGGCAACTAGCACTGTGGATACTAGTTAATAGGTTAGTTCCAGAAAAGATATAAAAACACCTCAAAGTGTAGACAAAGCAAAGCAAAGTAGATACAAAATAAGCATGGAACATCAAAAATTATAAATACGTTTCCGATGTATCAAGCATCCCCAAGCTTAACTCCTACTCGTCCTTGAGTAGGTAAGTGATAAAAAGAATAATTTTTGAGGTGACATGCACCATCAAAACCAATATCAAACCATTTGCAAGCATTGAAAGCTGGGATCAAAGAACTCTAAAAATGTGCATGAAAGATGAAGTTCTAACACTAAGACAAAGTAACTATGCATGCAACATGAAAGGCTACAAACAAAGATCATGAATAACATGCATTGAAAAATGTTTGTTTGTTTCACATGCAGAAAACATGGCATAGTGGCAAACAACTTGTCCCTCATAGAGTAGCAAATAGATGCATAGGACACCTTCAAAGTTCACAAGGGTGACTAGAAACAAATAGCACAGGAACAAATAATATCACAATATGCATCAATCAGTAAGTTTTGGGACACTGCACATAGAACTAAGAATGGCAACTATGCTCTCTTAATGGTGCCTAAAGGTAGAAGGTGGAGACTCAACATAATAGTGGAAGAAAGACCCTTTATAGGGGAAGCAGGGATTTCAAGTTTCAAAAAGTGCTTCCAAAAATTATGGTACTTGTTAGCTTTCAGCCCTCATTGCCCCTATCATAAGCATCTTGAAGTGATTAAGGTTAAAGTGAACAAACTATGGAGTATATGCTTGACAAAGTATAAGTTGGCAATCTCAAGTCCCTTGAATACAAGGGCCACACCTCATGCTACTCAACTTCAGTCACCTGTAAGTTCTTGTCATTGTAAGTACATGCGTATCATAGAGAACCGCCAACGGGGCACCCCTTGCACATAGTACTAGAGCTATCGCATAACCAAAATGACAAGGCAAGCAGACAATGGGCATCTCAGCGACCTTTTTATTTACTATGTGCATAGCTTTTTATTGAGGATGCTTCATAGATAGCTCACTATGGTGATGCTGCAAGTTTCCACCTTGATTAGGCATGGATTGGGCTAGCGGCCCAGGCGTTTCTCTAACACAAAATACATAACTCCATGGACTTACAAGCTCCCTCTTTATTTCACACCGGTGACATCCATAGACAAAAGAGCATGATATCAACTGTGTACAAAGTACAAGTGCAATGTTGAAAACGTTCCCCATGACAACATGGTTCTGCTAATTCCAACGTATATGTGCAAGTATATTCAACATAGACAATACAATGGTTCAAGTTTATTAGGGGCAAGGAATATAAAGTGTGCCATCAAGTTCGTGAGGGCTTTAATCACTAAGTTTTCACATAACAAAATACATTTTAATTGGAAGATAATTGAAAACAAGAATATACTTGGAATGGTGTAACACACCATGCATAGGAATTTATAGTGGACACTTTGGAATAACTTGGTTTCTTGGGAGTCGGAAGCATGAGTAGAGCTTACTCATACAAGTGTAGGCTAGCAAAAGACTGGGAGCAACCAACTAAGAGAGCAATAATGGCCATAATCATGCAGAGCGACAAAACATTACTAATGAAAGCATAGAGTGGTACTACAAGTCAAGGACTAAATGATCATAGAGGCTATGGTGACTTGTTCATAGTCATAACATGGTGTGAGCATGTGCCAAGTCACTGATGATTTGAGTAGGTATGGATATATCTACTTGATGAAACATAAGTCGGAAGCCTTTGAAAAGTTCAAAGAATTCCAGAATGAAGTACAGAATCAACTCGGCAAGAAAATAAAGTTTCTTCGGTCGGACCGAGGAGGCGAGTACATGAGCCATGAGTTTGATGACCATCTGAAAAGTTGTGGAATAGTTCCTCAACTTACTCCGCCAGGAACACCACAAAGGAATGGTGTTTCGAAAAGGCGGAATCGGACCTTATTGGACATGGTACGATCAATGATGAGTCGGACAGATCTGCCTTTATCATTTTGGGGTTATTGTCTAGAAACAGCGGCGTTCACACTAAACAGAGTACCATCAAAATCGGTAGAGAAGACACCGCATGAGATGTGGACAGGCAAAAAGCCAAGTTTGTCTTTTCTTAAGATTTGGGGTTGTGAAGCTTTTGTCAAGCGACTCCAGTCGGACAAGCTTACAGCCAAGTCGGATAAGTGTATTTTCGTGGGGTATCCGAGGGAAACCTTGGGTTACTACTTCTACAACCGAGAAGAGGGCAAAGTGTTTGTCGCTCAGAACGGTGTCTTCCTTGAGAAAGAGTTTCTTAGTCGGGGAGTAAGTGGGAGCACGGTGCAAATCGAAGAAATTCGAGAGGAACCGGCTAGTAGCGAGTCGGCAAAAACCTTGGAGGTTGAGCCGGTCGTGGCAGCTGAGCCGGCAGCAGCACCTGTACTATGAAGATCGGCAAGATTACGAAGTGTTCGTGATGTGTTACTGTTAGACAGTGATGAGCCGGCAAATTATTCGGAAGCGATGGTGGGATCTGATTCCGAGTCATGGCTTGGAGCCATGAGATCCGAGTTAACGTCCATGGATGAAAATCAAGTTTGGAACTTGGTTGATCTGCCAGACGGTGCAAGACCCGTCGAGTGCAAATGGGTCTTTAAGAAGAAAACTGATATGGATGGAAATGTTTCAATCTATAAAGCACGCCTTGTCGCGAAGGGGTTCCGACAAGTTCAAGGAGTTGATTATGACGAGACTTTCTCGCCCGTAGCGATGCTTAAATCAGTTCGGATCATGTTAGCTATAGCAGCCTATTTCGACTATGAGATATGGCAGATGGATGTCAAAACGGCTTTCCTTAACGGAAATTTAACCGAGGACGTGTATATGATACATCCCAAGGGTTTTGTCGATCCGGCTAATGCTGACAAGGTGTGCAAACTTCAGAAATCCATTTATGGGTTGAAGCAAGCATCTCGGAGTTGGAATATTCACTTTGATGAGGTAGTCAAATCGTTTGGCTTCATCAAGAGTGATCATGATTCTTGTTTGTACAAGAAGTTTAGTGGGAACAAAGTAAATTTTCTAATCTTATATGTGGATGAGATATTACTGATTGGAAATGATGTCCAGATGTTGCAAGAAACCAAGGAATCATTGGAAAGGAGTTTCTCAATGAAAGACTTGGGTGAGGCAACATACATCCTTGGAATCCGGATCTATAGAGATAGATCAAGGAGGCTCATTGGATTGAGTCAGAGTACTTATTTGGACAAAGTGTTGAAGAAGTTCAACATGGAATCATCTAAGAAGGGGTTCTTACCGATGTCCCATGGTGTAAAACTTAGCAAGACTCAGTGTCCTTCGACAACTGATGAGTAAAGTCGAATGAGTGCGATTCCATATGCTTCTGCAGTCGGATCCATCATGTATGCCATGATTTGTACTAGGCCGGATGTTTCCTATGCTCTAAGTATTGTGAGCAGATACCAGTGATCTCGAGAGATCCATCGGATGAGCTAAAAATATCCTGAAGTACTTGAGAAGGACTAAGGATATGTTCTTGGTTTATGGTGGTGAAGATGAACTCAATGTAAAGGGTTACACGGATGCGAGTTATCTTACCGACTCTGATGATTCTCATTCACAATCCGGATACGTGTTTATTATAAACGGAGGTGCTGTGAGCTGGAAGAGTTCCAAGCAAGAGACTGTGTCTGCGTCTACAACAGAGGCTAAGTATATTGCCGCCTCGGAGGAAGCAAAGGAAGCTGTTTGGATGAGGAATTTCCTCATGGATCTTGGTGTGGTTCAGGGCTCGTCCAATCCGTTGGACGTGTATTGTGACAACAATGGTGCTATTGCACAAGCCAAGGAACCTAGACAACACCAGAAGAACAAGCACATACTCATGCGGTACCACCTGATTCGCCAGTTCGTGGATCAGGGTGATATCAAGTTATGCAAGGTACACACGGATGCAAATATTGCGGATCCATTGAAAAAGCCGTTACCACAGCCGAAGCATGAGGCGCACCTGAGAGCCATGGGCATTAGATGCTTAGACATGTGATGTCGGAAGATTGACTCTAGTGCAAGTGGGAGACTGTTGGGAATATGCCCTAGAGGCAATCATGTATGATGATATTTCCCATTGTATTCATAAAGATATTAGTCCTTGTATAAACATCTGATGTGTATCATTGAATATATGATTCGGTTGTGGAACTATGCATTCATGTTGTTTGTACTAAATATCCTTGGTCATTGAGGTTGTGTTGGACACACAACTTAGACCAATGTGAAAGTTGGCTTGATGACTCGGTTCCACTTGTCATGGGCATGGAGATGCTATTCCAACTTACACAGACTTGGCTAAAGAGTTTAGCGAGTCGTATTGACCCATATTGAGGTACAACGAACTAGCTGTCATTTGTATATCTCAATCAATGTAATCCTTAGACCTGAGGTTGTTGCATAGTCCGAGTTGAGGATCACCGACTTAGGTTACACAACGCTGATCCGTGAATCGTCGTGCTTATAAAGGCAGAGTTCGGGTCGACTGAGAATCAAGCTACGTGGTGTGAATAACCAAGATGGGATTTTGCCCCTCCACTCGGAGAGATATTCTCTGGGCCCTCTCGTGAGGTATGATTCATAAAGCATGGCCATGCATGACTCGGTTAAGTGTTAACCGAGGCGACCGACTAAGAGTTAGTCGGGTGAATCACTTATCTCGGATCGAGAAGAGAGTCGGACTATTTAAGGGATGACAATTATTCGCCTATAGACTGACAAGGTATATCGTGAGGCAAAAGGGACTCGGACGTAAGTCGCATTGGAAAGGCAAGTCGTCATGACTCTTTGGTACTTGGGAGTCGGCACGTTCTGCTAGGAGCCGCTATCGACTGATCGATTGTGAGTCGGACTCCAATCATGTCCAAGTAGCCATGAGCCTGCGAGGTCACACACTTAAGAGCGGGAGCATGTTCGGATTGGATCTGAACCTGTAATCTGGTTGGGTTGGACCTAAACCTGATTATGACTGAGTTAGTGAGTTGGACTCACGGTGACTAGTGTTATATGGGCTTTAGTGAATGGGTCGCGCGAGCAGAGCCCATGTTCACTCCCTATATATAGTGGAGCACCTTAACCCAAAAAGGTTAATCGTTGTTCGGTTAGGTCATTCCATGTGTTAGAAACCCTATCTCCACAGCAGTCCAGCCGTCGTTACGGACCTAGCAGTTCGCCGCCGGCGCTCCTCCTTGTACGTGTGGATACCAGCAGAGGTGCTATGCGATCAGCACCAGGACGATCAGATCGTGAGGACTGCACTGCATCAACTGACGCGCTTCATCAGTAATCCGCAACTGCGCGTCTAGTGGTAAACATCGTGGCCTTCTACCTCAGCTAGATCTTGGGATCACCACGTTAGAGGAATTTTTTTTGTTTTATCTCTGCGTGGCCCAACAGCAACCATCTATATCAAAATCAAACTTATCATCACTAGTAGTAGACTCATTAGGCTTATGCATTGTAGGAGGAGGAATAGGGACTTCTTGTTGTTTAGTGGTGATGGTGCACACACTATTGTTTCTATCAATTTCAGCTTCCCTTTCCCACTTAGCATGAAGTTGAGCTAACAGTCTAACATTTTCATCAATAGTAACTTGTATGGCATGAGTGGCAGCAAAGGTACTTTCCATGGTTTCAGGTTTAGTAGCCATTTTATTAATCAAGGAGGATTGTGCTTCAGACAAAGAGGAAATATTTTTCTCAACATTCAAAAGCTTTTCCTCTATAGTCTTGTTGAAAGTGGTTTATTTACTAATAAAATCTTTGAGCATGACTTCAAGTTCAGAGGGGGCACTTTTAGCATTGTTGTAGGAGTTTCCATAGGAATTTCTATTATTAGGAGGATAAGGCCTATAGTTGTTGTTACCACCGAAATTATTCCTTTAGGCATTGTTGTTGAAATTGTTGTTTCTAATGAAGTTCACATCAACTTGATCTTCTTGAGCAACCAAAGAGGCTAAGGGAACACTATTAGGATCTAAAGGAGCTTTCCCATTAAAAAGAATAGCCATAATAACATCAATCTTATCACTCAAAGAGGAGGTTTCTTCAACAGAATTTACCTTCTTACCATGTGAAGCTCTCTCAGTGTGCCATTCAGAGTAATTAACCATCATATTGTCAAGGAGCTTTGTTGCAGCACCCAAAGTGATGCCCATAAAGGTACCTCCAGCAGCTGAATCCAACAGGTTTCTTGAAGAGAAGTTCAAACCTGCATAAAAAGTCTGGATAATCATCCAAGCAGTGAGTCCATGAGTGGGACAATTATTAACCAAAGATTTCATTCTTTCCCAAGCTTGAGCAACATGTTCATTATCAAGTTGTTTAAATTTCATAATATCACTTCTCATAGATATAATCTTAGCAGGAGGGTAGTACTTTCCAATAAAAGCATATTTGCACTTAGTCCAAGAATCAATACTATTTCTAGGCAAGTATAGCAACCATTCTTTAGCTTTTCCTCTCAAGGAGAAAGGAAACAACTTAAGCTTAATAATATCTCCATCTACATCCTTATACTTTTGTATCTCACAAATTTCAACAAAGTTATTGAGATGGGCAGCAGCATCATCAGAGCTAGCACCAGAAAATTGCTCTCTCGTCACAAGATTCAACAAAGAAGGCTTAATTTCATAAAAGGTAGCATCATGAGCAGGTGGAGCAATAGGAGTTCTAAGTAAATCATTGTTGTTTGTGCTAGTGAAGTCACACAACTTGGTGTTCTCAGCAGAGTTCATTTTGGCAAAGGTGGGCAAGCCAAAAACAGCAGCAGCTAGAGCAGGAACTAATTTTTGTGTGTTTTTGATAAGAGCAAGCAAACCAAACTAAACTAATTTTTTTTGAGTTTTTGATAAAAAGAGGCAAACAAAACCAAGCAAAAGAAACTAAGCAAACTAAAAAAAAGTAAAGAGAAAGGTTGAGGAGGACTCCCCTTGTGAAGACGTCCTTAGCCTCCCCGGCAACGGTGCCAAAAAACTTGTTGATGCGCTTGGTTGATGTAGGAGCACTTCATCAGGAAACCCCAAGAGCAAGGTGTGATGCAGCACAACAGCAAGTCTTCCCTCAGTAAGAAACCGAGGTTATCGAACCAGTAGTAGGAAGGAAACGTCACACAAGTGTTGCAAGCAACATGGAAACCCACACAACACAAACTCAAGACTTTGCCCCAACAAACAGTGAGTTTGTCAATCTCACCGGTTGCTGTAACAAAGGATTAACTGTATGGTGTGGAAGGTGATGATGGTTTGTAGAAAGTAAATAGTGGAAGATGTATCAATGGTAAAGATTGGACCAGGGTCCATAGTTCACTAGAGGTGTTCTCCTTAGATAAACAACATGACATGAAGGGTAAACAAATTACAGCAGGGCAATTGACATGAACTGAGCAAGACATAACAATGCAATACTAGACAAAAATATCCTATGAGATTCTATTGGTCAATACAACAATATACTTAGACCGCCGTCCAACTGCATCTATGACTAGAAGTCCACCTTCAGGTTATCATCCGAACCCCCTCCAGTATTAAGTTGCAAGCAACAGGAAACTGCTTTAAGCAAAGTGTGTAAGGTAAACAATCCACTTGTTCCATGAACAAGAGACCGTTGTTTTCTCCCTAGTGGCAACAACACATCTACAACCGAAGAGATTTTTGTCACTTCCCTTGGAAACTAGAGGCATGAACCCACTATCAAGCATAAATACCCCCTCTTGGAGTCACTAGCAACTACTTGGCCAAGATAGCTACTAACAACGGAGAGCATGCAAGATCACAAACAACATAGACATGATAGAATCAATAAGACAAAACCATTAATCAATCTGACATAGTAATCTCAATATCTTTCGGATCCCTGCAAACACAACATGCATGATTACAAATAGATTAGATCTTGATCATGAACGGAGCTCACAAGATCTATACATGAAAGCACAAGGAGGAGGTACAACCATCTAGCTACTACATGGACCCATAGTCCAAGGTGGAACTACTCATGCTTCATATCGGAGATGAAGGCCTCTGGGATGATCTCCCCTCCGGTAGGGTGCTGGGAAGAACTTCAGATCCCCTTGATCTAGGTACGATGGTGGCGGCGGCTACAGACGGTTTCGTTGAGTTTTGATTGGGTGCCTAGGGTTTTTGCATCGGAGGCTTCTTATAGGTGAAGAGGCGAGGCTGGGTTGCGACCAGAGGGCACACCCTGCCCAGGCACGACCCAGGGTGGGCCCATGCCTAGGGGGGTCTGGTCGCCCTGTGGCTACCCTCCATCTCTCCTCTGGACTCCGTGTTGCCCACGGTAAAATATTGACTTTGGCTTTTGTCCCGTCCAATTCCGAGAATATTGATTTTCTGACTTTCTAGAACCAGAAATAGAAGAAAACTGGCAACTGGCACTGTGGAAACTTGTTAATAGGTTAGTTCTAGAAAACATATAAAAACATCTCAAAGTGTAGACAAAGCAAAGCAAAGTAGATACTAAAGAAGCATGGAACATCAAAAATTATAGATACGTTTCCAATGTATCAACGTCCTCCTTGTCACATGGCTCAAGACCATGCTCGTTGCCATGACGGCCAAGAGCCTAACCAACCTTATGAGGCTCAAGCGCCTCAACCTCGTCAACAACCTGGCCAAGAGCAAGAGCAAGCTCCCCAAGCTCGTCGCTGAAGGGAATATGCCCAGAGAGGCAATAATAAAGTGTTTATTATCTTATTCCTTATTTATGATAAATGTTATTTTGCATGCTATCATTGTATTAATACGGAAACATTAATACATATGTGTTTAATAAACAAAAATAAAGTTCCTAGTTATGCCTCTCTTATAAACTATCTCGTTGATTAACAAGATGATAAAAGGTTTCTTGATCATGGACATTGGATGTCGTTAATAACAAGGTCACAACATTATTGGAGTGGTGTGATGAACATTCATCTGAAGTATATAATTACGATAAAAGTCATTGTGTTTATATTGCTATAACATCATACGAAGTAATCCCAATCCTTAGACCATGAGATCATGTCAATCACTAACACTAGAAGAGTATCTTGATAACATCAAACGTCACACCTTAACAGGGTGACTATAAAGATGGGTTTAGTGCTACGAAGGTGTTATGTTGAGGCTCATGGATCAAGAGTGGAATTTGTCCATCCTGATGATGGAGAGATATACTCTGGGCCTCTCGGTGATATCACATTAGTTAGCTTGCAAGCAAGTGATTTGATCACTAGAATGTTATATCACGAGAAGAAGAAAAGAGTTCATGTCGGTAACGAGATAAAACTAGGTATGAAGATACCGATGATCGAATCTCGGGCATGTAATATATCGTGACACAAACGGATTGAGTTACATGCGTATAAGGTTCACACGATCACAGAAGTCATCGTTGAATGTGTGGGAGTCAGTACGAATCTCCAGGTCTCGCTGCTGATTATTGATCGGAGAGGGGTCTCGATCATGTCTGCATTATTCGCGAACCATAGGGTGACACACTTAAGGGATATTGACACCATTCAGAGCAAATAATATGCCAGAGAAAGAAAAAGAAAGCGCAGGAATTTATTTCACTAGACACCGGAATTGTTTCGGTTGAAACTGGTTCTGCATGTGAAATTGAAATGTTGTAAGAGGTTTTATTTGAATGTTTGTTAAATAAAGTAATTAACAAAATTATGAATAAATAAATAAAAGAGTTTTATTTAAATGATAGCTTGCATTAAATTTGGTGGAAATTTAATGCATGTGAGTGGATTTTTGAGTGGAGGCATGTTTATGTGAGTGGAGGCTTTTTATTTTGAGTGGGAGCTCCACCCACATGAATGTGGAAGAGGTGGGGCAGCCACCATGGCTGTGCGCCATGCCCCTTGGTTTCCCCTCCCTATAAAAGGCCCACCTCTCCTCCTCTCACATCACACCTCCTCGCGAAGGATATCTCTCCCCCTTTAGAATTCCCCCATGGTCTTGGATCAGCGAGATACATGTTCCCGGTGGCTTTTTCTAGAAGGATTTGTTGCTTCCGCTGCTTCGCTGGAGCGAGGGCGCGAAGGTTGTCGGGATACTCGAACGTCAATCGCCGGATCCATTGCCGCCGCGTCACCCGCGGGCTCCATCACCCAAGTCTTCAATGTAGGGGACTTCGAGGATCCTTCCATCCTCGGGATCTTCGACTCCTATTTTGGATCGGAGAACTCCAGTGACCTCCACGCCGGATCCGGTCGCTTTGTCGCGACCTACATGGCGAGCGGAGCGAGCGCCCCGCCAGACCCCTTCTCCACGCCGATCCCGTCGACCGCGACAGTGACGGAGGTCGAGGAACTCCGCCTGCGCCTGGAGGAGGCGGTTCACAAGGAACAAGCTGAGCGCGAAAAATTTCGCCTCGAGCAAACAAAGGAACAGGAGCTCTCGCTCTACCACCAGCGCCGCATCAGGTCGCACCTAAACCCCACCGTTCAGGGCCGCGCCCTGAACTTCAATGACAAGAACGACCCGACCCGCATGGACGACCACATGGTCTGCGAGAACACGCCACCGGGAGGAAGTGCCCGACCACCACCAGGCGCAACGGTGAACGGCGCTCCCCCACCACCGCTCGGTCGCGCGCCCCCTCCAGACCAGCCAAGGATCATGATTTCCCCGCAAGAGCGGGACGCGAACGACCTCCCGCTATTCTCCACTTCGATGGACAACGTCATCGCGAGTCGAGCCACGGTCGCTAACCTCAACGTGACGGGGGAAGGCGCGCTGCAGATCCAGTACGCCAAAGCCCTACTCACCAAGGCTGTCGAGCAGCAAACCGTGGGAGCCGACTCGCGGGGGCGCATGTACTCCCGCTCTTCAGGAAGCAGGGCGGCCTCGAGCGGCCGCCCAACGATGGAAAATACTCTCAATTGCCCACCACCCGAGCCCCTGTAGCTCCAGTCACGACCTGCACACGCGCCACTCTCCACCAACGACCCGCGAAAGACGAACAACATGGTCGCCGCTAATGGGCAGCCAGTCGACGCGCGGACTCACATCATCAACAACCAAAGCTGGCGCGCACGCCAGCCAGACGACCTGAGGCACACCCAACCTTTTCGCAAGAGGTTTTTCTTAACACCAACCGCCGCAACGGCGAGCCAAGGGGCTCGCTCAGCCGAGTCAGCCCCCAGTGCTTCGGACCAACGATCCGAGGCGAAAATATCCGGCGAACTTCAAAGCGTCGAAGGAGATTGAAAAGTACGATCCCTCGTACGATCCATCTATGTGGCTGGACACGTACCTTATGGCGATGGGAATCGCCGGCCACACTGACCTACTCGCCTCTCGCTACCTCCCCCTGATGATAGAGGGAGCAAGCCGACAATGGATCAACACCCTTCCCACAGACAACATCGATTCCTGGGAGGAGATGCGCGACACCTTTGTCAGACACTTCGAGGGTTCTTACACCCGTGCCACCACCATCGAGGACCTAAAGCGATGCATCTAGGTACCCCGCGAGTCGACCCGCAGCTGGGTCCAACGATGGTAGGATCTGTGGTTCAATGCGGCCGGCATCCACCCGGATACGGCAATACACTGTTTCAAGACCTCGTGCCGCCACGAGCCCTTGGTCGCCAACCTCAAGAGGGTGTACAAGACACTCTACAACATCCTAGACCTCCTCGAGATCGCCAAGCGGTACGCGGAGGAGGAACCGAACCAAGAAACCAACGACGAGTCAGGTGGAAACCGCCGCCCAAGCGGCCATGACAAGGGGAGGCGACCCGAGCTACATACAGCAACACTCGCCTCACCGGCAAGCGCCGTGGTGATGGGCAAGTTGACTTTGTTGCCAACACCGGCTACACGCCACGCGACCCCAAGAGCTTCCGCCGCGATGGAGGCCAACACCGCAACGGCGACAACTATAAGGCGATGCCGAAATTTGACCCCGCGACTCTCCTCAACCAGCCCAGTGTATTCCATAGAAGGAAGGGGAAGCCCGACACGCACACGACCGTCGACTGCCACTCCCTGAAGGAGATCGACAAGGCACGACGTGCACGGGAGAACCCAACAACCACTCGCCAAACGGCGAGGCATTTGGCAACGACGTCGGATCGCTCCACACCTTCACCGGGTTCAGCACCAAGCGCGAGAAGAAGGTCATCGACCGCACCGTCATCGTCAACGCGGTGTCCCAAGTCGACGTACCCCGCTTCCTCAACTGGTCCGAACAACAGATCACCTGGAGCCGCGAGGACCCTCGCCACGGATTGAATATCCGGGGCGAGTCACCCTGGTGGTCAAACCCAAAGTGGGCGACTACTGGCTCCCCAAGACGCTGATGGACGGTGGAAGCTCCATCAACATACTCTACCTGGACACGTTCAGGCGACTGCGTCTCCGCAGTCAATCTTCAAGACGACCTACACCACCTTCCACGGCATTGTCCACGGTCGGAAGGCGTACCCGATCGGCAAGGTGATGCTGCCAGTCACCTTGGGCACACTAGCGAATTTCTGCACTGAGCAGATCGTCTTCGAGCTGGTGCCCTTCAACATCCCCTACCATTGCACCTTGGGGCGGCAGGCGTTCGCCAAGTTCATGGCGGCGCCACACTATGCGTACAACGGGATGAAGCTCCCAGGGCCGTGCGTCATCATCACCGTCCATGGCGACCCTGACATGGCCACAGAGTGCGAGGCCAAGGGTGCCGAGGTCACCGACGCCGTCATCACCGCGGAAGCCAACCATGCAGAGGAGCTCGCCAAATACACGAGCGGGGTCGACAATGACAACCCCACAATACTCAAGAAGCCTAACTCAGAGAACAACGGCTCGATCGCGTTCGAAGCCACCACACACACACGCTCCGTCGAGCTGGTCCCAAGTGACTCCAGCCAGACGGTGACGATCGGGACAGGCATGTGCCCAGCATAGGCAAGGGCGCTCATCGAGTTCCTGTGTGAGAATCACGACATCTTCGCATGGAAGCCATCTGACATGCCTGGTGTCCCGAGGGAACTCGCTAAGCACAAACTCAACATCGACCCCAAAGCGCGACCCGTCAAGCAGTCGCTGCTGCCCTTCAATGAAGAGTGCCGTCGAGAAATCGCCGAGGAGGTGCAACGTCTACTCGCTACAGGTTTGATACGGCCAATCAAATACTCCAAGTGGCTGGCAAACCTAGTCCTGGTCGAAAAGAAGAATGGGACCTAGAGAATGTGTATCGATTACACAAACCTCAACAACGCCTGCCCAAAGGAGCAGTTCGTCCTCCCACGGATCGATCAAATCATCGAATCGACCGCGGGCTCGAAGTCGCTGTGTTTCCTTGACGCCTACTCTGGCTACAACCAGATCAAAATGGCCGTCGAGGATGAGGAGAAAACTGCGTTCATCACGCCATTCAGAGCATTCTGCTACACCGCCATGACATTCGACATCAAGAACGCCAGAGCGACCTAGCAGAGGTGCATGCAGGAGTGCCTCGCGATCCAAATTGGCCACAACATCCACGTCTACATCGACGACGTGGTGGTGAAGTCCACTCGCCAGGGAGATCTACTCGCCGACCTGGTGAAACCTTCACAAATCTATGGAGGTACAAGATCAAACTCAACCCAGGAAAGTGCACCTTCGGTGTACCTACTGGATAGCTGCTAGGGTACGTAGTCTCCAAGCGAGGCATCAAGGCAAACCCCACCAAGATCAACACGATCGCCCGGCGCGGCAAACCCGAGTGCCTGCGATGTCCAGAAGTTGGCCGGGCGAGTCGCGGCGCTCAGTCGCTTCATCCCTTGTCTAGGCAAGAAGGCAATACCTCTCTACCGCCTAATGTGCAAGAACCCCATGTTATAGTGGGACAAGTAGGCGGACGACGCACTCCACACGCTCAAAGAAGTGCTACTCGCGGCCCCGCTGCTCGCCGCCCCCACCGACAAGGAGCCCATGCTCGTCTACGTCGCGGCATCCGAACGAGTCGTTAGCGTCGTCATGGTAGTCGAACGACCAGAAGAGGGCAAGGAGTGCCCGGTGCAGCGACCTGTCTACTACATCAGCGAAGTCCTCACCGAGTCGCGACAGTGCTACCCGCATTACCAGAAGTTGGTATATGCGGTCTTCCGAGCCCAGCGGCGACTGCGACACTACTCCTAGGAGCACCCAATCACGGTCGTCTCCTCAGTGCCGTTGCAGTACATCATCCGCAACCGCGAAGCGACTGGACGAGCCGCCAAGTGGGCCGTCGAGATCGAAGTCCACAACATCAAGTACGAGCCGCGCAAGGCAATCAAGTTGCAGGCCCTGGCTGACTTCCTCGCTGACTGGGAGTAGGCGCAATAGCCGGAGAAGCTACTGTACCTCCATTACTGGTCGCTCCACTTCGACGGGTCTAAGAACGCAGACGATGCAGGGGCAGAAATCGTCCTCACGTCCCCCAAGGGTGACAAGGTGCGCTACGTACTGTACCCCGACTTCACCCCCTGGACCAACAACATGGCCGAGTAAGAGGCCCTCCTTCACAGCATGCTAGCCGCCAAGGAGATGAACATCAACTGACTGCGCTGCTATGACGACTCCGACCTCGTAGCCGCATAAGTCGCCAACACTTGCGATGCTGTCTCCCCCACCATGGCGGCATACCGCCAAGAAGTGGACCAGCTGGGGGGCCACTTCGCCGGCTACTCATCGAGTGGATCGACCGGCAAAAGAACAAAGTGTTGGGGAGGTGACCTCGGATAGGGTAAGGACGGGGAAAGACGAAAGGATGTCCTCCGTGCAGTTTCCGAGTTACAGTCTGAGTCGGCCGAATCCAGTAGAGGTCGGCCGATATAGGAAAGGGAAGGACCCTTATAGTAATGGCAAGGCATTACCCGACCGAGGTACTGCGTAAGTCGGCCGGGTTAGCCCGAATAATCTTAATGCAGGTGAAGGACAAGCCGAGTTACGCGAGGCGGAGCCGAATGATGCGAAGCTTGCAGGGGAAGGAGAAGCCTAAAGTCAAACTCTAGCCGCAGGCTAGGGAGAATCTGAGCGGAGCCAAGCGCAAGGGACAAATGCGCAGAGCGACAGAGGGGCATAAGGAGGTCACGGAGGTGACAGTACCGAAGCCCGAGGCACGCAGGAGGGGCCCTCTGGAACCTTGCCATTGTTAGAAGGGCGATAGGGAAAGGAGGCTGCCGAACTACTATTTTGGGACAAGCATATTCCTCGAATATGCTTGCCACGTCAGCCCTAAAGGAACCCAAGGCTCTCCTTTATAAGGGGAGGCTAGGACCGTGAAGAGGGCATCGGCTCATTTAGTACTGTTAGGCTGGTAAAGTTCTTCCTTTCTCCTGGTATACAGCTCAAGGAGCACTTGTAGCCCAAGGAAGGAGAAATAAAGATCTTTGCCTTAGTCTTTTGTGTGTAGAATCAACTGCATCTTCCCTCCCCAGATCCCACTAGCATCCATTGGCCCCTTACTTTAGCCTACCCATGGCATCTGCCGTGTCACCACCACGACAGTTGGCGCCCACCATGGGGCCAGCAGCGGTGCTAGATGGAGTCATGATCCGGACGGGAAACTTCATCAACACTGGCGAGCGCATTGTCTCTGGCTTGGTCCGGAGACTTGATCTCTGTGACTACGTCAGCGACAACGTAGGCAGCTTTAGGGGAAAAACTCCCCCACGCAACGGCATCTTCATCAGCTTGGGCATGCACCAGGTCTACATCGGCGTCGATATCTCCGGCGTTTATCCTCACCAGGTTGTTGTTGCAGGAGAACCTCCCCTTAGCGCCGCGAGCCGTCCGCGCGAGGCGCGCCCAATCGGCAGCATCGAGGTGATGGTCGTGGCCGGGGTGCAGGCTGGAGCAGCAGGCGCCGGATCAAGCAGAGATCCAGCGGCGGGTGTGCCGGTCGCGCCCAGGTAGACAACTCCACAACCCACCGAGGTAATCCCCCCCGCGGCCAACCAGACCGAGGTGCAGGAAACAATCCCAAAGGCACCAAGGGTAAGAGGGCCACCTCTGGAAAGACCAGAAAACATTCTTCAGGCAACTATAGATAACTTGACAACACCTGTAGCGCCGATACTTGATCCGGCAAATGCTCAGGCAGAATTGGAAGAAACCAGGCAAAAGGTGCTGGTAGAGGCAAAAAAGGTGTCGGCCTTGCGGGAGTCCTTAAACATGACCCTGCGAGAGTATGCCAAAGCAAACAAGCTTGACGTCGCTCCCAAGCGAGTTGACGATTTGAGATTAAGAGGAAATAACCTCATAGATGATATCAACAAGGAGCATGATGCTCATAAGGCAGAATCAGTTGATTTAGGCTTGCCGAGTACGATACTGACAAAAGAACACGAGGCGGCAAATGCCGCAGCATTAGAGTTAGAGGGATTGACTGGCGAAGCCCGGCAGAAACAGCAAGAAAGAGTGAATGAGCTGGTACGCATTGCGAACCAGCAGAATGAAGAGATGCTCAGGGCAGATCCGGCGAGGTCAGGGGCTTCGCGGATGGTTCACTCGGCTAGAGCAGCACCTGCCTTATCCATGGCGGCAGCATCTTCACCCGGAAACAATGCACGAAAGGACAGAGCGGTAACTTCGGGAAAGAGAAACAAGCAAATTGTTCCATATGATCCGGCGATAGCCGGGAAAGCAAACGAGAACAGAGGCAATGGAAGCCGAGGTAACAGTGGCGAGAGGAACCCCGGCCGTGCTGAGAAAGGCGGCGGAAGCCGAGGCAATGGAGATCTCGGCAGAGCAGAACTCGGAAGAGGAAATCACGAGAATAATATCCCGGTCGAAGAAAGGAGAGAACCGCCGCACAACCTGCAGCTGAGACATGAACCTCGGCAGGAAAGAGAAGCGAGACCAGCTCGCCACAATCAGGTAAATGAAAGGTACAATGATGGTTATTCCAAGATGGAATATGCGATCCATGGTGGAAATAACCACTATGGAATGCGTGAGAGAGTTCGCATGTAGATTTGCCGTCAAATGATGCCAGAGTAAAGCTAGACCGGCTATACCGATCCGAGTTGCTGGAAGAACAGGGTCCACCGGGTCCGACATGCTTTGGACCACGGATCATGGGCGAACCACCTGTGCCGAACTTTCAGCTGGCAAGAGGCACAAAAACATATAATGGGAGCACCAAACCACAAGACTGGTTGATTGATTATGCCACTGCTGTGAAAATAGCAGGTGGGAACTTACGATGGGCAGTACGGTATGTCCCACAAATGTTGGAAGGACCAGCTAGAGTATGGCTGAATAATCTGCCAGCAGGCAGCATCAACTGTTGGTTGGATTTTGAAGAAATGTTTGTTAGCAACTTTACCAGTACTTACAAGAGGCCAATCAGGCCGCAACAATTAGCCATGTGCAAGCAAAGACTGAATGAGACGGACAGAGAGTTTTAAACTTGGTGGTGTAACCTGAGAAACTCGTGTGAAGGAGTTATAGAATCACAAGCAATAGCTTGGTTCGCTCAAGGATGCCGCTATGGCAGTGTGTTATGGCAGCGACTGCAAAGAGATATGCCAACCACATTGGCAGAAACCATCAGGATAGCGGATTCCTATGCATTGGGAGATCCGACGCAACCAGAGTTAATGTCGGCAGATCATCGGGAGCATCAAGATCAATATGCAAGAGATATGGCCGGGTCATCTAGGCGCAATGACTTCAGAGGAAGAAGAAGAGAAGAGAGACCGGATTATAGATATGGTTCAGCCCAGGTGGCAGCAGTAGCGCAAGATCAGCCGAGTCACGGAACCACTCAACGGGAAAAGAATGGTCCTCAGCAGTGGACACCAAGGAATGAAGGAAAAAGACAGTGGACACCAGAACAAAAGAAGCAATGGCAGGAGAGTCCGAAGTACACGTTCGAGTCTATGTTAGACCAGCCGTGTAAATTTCACACGTCGAACCCAGCCAGGCCGGCCAACCATACGACCCGCCAATGTGCATGGATGAAAAATGCAATGGGAAACCCCGCAGGCATACAGGAAGCACCTCTCCAGGCACATACGCAGCATCAGCCGCAGTTGACTGGAGCAAATGCACAGCAACTGATGTTACCACCTCCTCCCCCGAGGTATGACAACTTGGACCGGAGGGATGCGGTGCATCAAGTGATGAACCAAGGTCCGGATGGAAGGACAAATCCAGGAAATAATGGACGCAATGACTACAGAGAACATCATCAGTCGTATTGCGTGTTCACAACAGAACATCAAGACAAGCAGAGTGTGCAGCACCGGCATATGGAAGTAAATGCAGTGATGCCGACAATACCAAGATATGTGCCTTGGTCGGATCAGGAGGTAACCTGGAGCATAAAGGATCAACCCAAGATAATGCCGAGTCCAGGGTCGTATGCACTCGTGTTAGATCCGACATTTGTCGGACCAAGCATTAATGTGAAATTTTCAAAGGTACTCATTGACAATGGGAGCAGTATCAACATCATGTACAAAGATACAATGCATAAACTCGGAATATCGTAGAACATGCTCCAATCCACGAGGACCACTTTCCATGGGATAGTACTAGGACTTTCATGCGAACCCATCGGTAAGGTTCGAGTGGATGTATTATTCGGCACAAGAGATAACTGCAGAGCAGAAAACTTAGAGTTTGAGGTGGTGGATCTAGGTTGTTATCATGCTCTACTCGGACGGCCAGCGTTGGCCAAATTCATGAGCAACTGCCATGTAAGTCATCTGAAAATGAAGTTACCCGGACCACAAGGGGTAATAACGATGAGGGGATTCTGAAGTCAATGGAATGTGCTTCAGCCGGGTCAAATTTGGCCGAATCATTGGTAATAGCAAGGGGAAAAAGAAGGATTCAGGAGGTAGCATCCCTCGCTCAGTCGGCACAGCTGAATATGCCGGCATTAGCCAACCCACATGGAAGTGTCTCCTTTCAGCTGACTAAAGAAACAAAAAAGGTCAAGATAGATGAGCAATTCCCAGAGTGCACCGTCACTATTGGTGCCGGCCTAGATGCTAAATAGGAAAGCGAGCTCACCAACTTCCTCCGTGAGAATCGGGATATCTTTGCATGTTCAACTCAGGACCTGCAAGGTGTGCCGAGGGAGTTGGCTGAGCACTCTCTAAATGTAAGGCCAGGAGCAAGGCCGGTGAAGCAACCTCTCCGCCGCTTCGCCAAAGACAGGAGAAAAATAATAGGGGATGAAATAGCTCGGCTCCTTGCGGCCGGATTCATCATGGAGGTGCTGTATCCGGATTGGCTATCAAACCCGGTGCTAGTAGAAAAGAAGAAGGATGATCCAAATGTAGCCATTGTATGGCGAATGTGTATCGATTACACGAACCTGAACAAGGCGTGTCCAAAAGATCCTTTTCCTTTACCTAGAATAGACCAAGTCATTGATTCGACCGCTAGTTGTGAACTATTATCATTTGTAGACGCGTATTCTGGTTTTCACCAGATACCGTTAAATCCGGCCGATCAAATAAAGACTGTGTTTATTACCCCGTACGGGGCTTATTGCTATCGCACAATGCCATTCGGCCTGCGCAACGCAGGAGCGACATATCAGAGATGCATGCAAAAATGTCTACATGACCAGATAGGAAAGAATGTACAAGTATATGTGGATGATGTGGTTATCAAAACTAGAGAAAGCAAAACGCTACTGGATGATATACGGCAGACTTTCGCGAACCTGAGAAGGTTCCGAATGAAGCTTAACCCGGAAAAATGCACATTTGGCGTGCCAGCGGGAAAATTGCTCGGTTTTCTTGTATCTAGCCGAGGTATAGAGGCCAACCCAACTATGATAAAAGCAGTAGAAAGGATGGAATTGCCAAGATGTCTAAATGATGTACAAAAGTTCATAGGTTGTTTAGCCTCGCTCAGCCGATTTGTATGTCGGCTGGGAGAAAAAGCACTACCACTTTACCAGCTGATGAAAAAATCGGATAAATTCATTTGGACTCCACAAGCAGACAGTGCATTTCATGAATTGAAAAAGATGTTGGTCACAGCGCCCGTCTTAGCTTCTCCATTTTCGAAAGAGCCTATGTTACTCTACATAGCGGCCACCAACAGAGTAGTGAGCGCTGTGATCGTGGTAGAACGAACTGAAGACGATAAATCAGTACAAAGGCCGGTGTATTACCTAAGTGAGGTACTATCCGCTTCAAAACAGAATACCCACATTATCAGAAGATGGCTTATGGAGTGTACATGTCGGCAAAGAAACTTAAACATTACTTCGAAGAGCACCCCATCAAAGTGATTTGTGAAGCACCCATAGCTGACATATTGAGCAAAAAAGATGCAAGTGGCCGAATAGCAAAATGGGCAATTGAATTGTCACCTTATGCCCCGCAATTCGATAGGAGAGATGCAATCAAATCTCAGGCTGTGGCCGACTTCTTCGTAGATTGGGCCGAGGTGCAATATGAGCCACCATTGCCAGATCCGAACTATTGGACGATTCACTTTGACGGTTCCAAACTGAGAAATGGTTTGGGGGCAGGAATAGTGTTAACCTCGCCAAAAAGAGATCAGCTGAGATATGTGCTGCAGATAAATTTTGCCGCGTCAAACAATGTAGCCGAATATGAAGCACTAGTCCATGGATTGAAGGTGGCAAAAGAGATTGGCATACGCCGAATCTTATGCTATGGAGATTCAGATCTAGTAGTACAGCAAGTCTCAGGCAATTGGGATGCGTTGGATGATAATATGGCTTTGTATAGATTTCATGTGCAAAAACTCAGTGGATACTTCGAAGGATGTGAATTTCACCATGTACCTCGGGCAGAAAACGACACCGCAGACACGTTGTCAAAACTAGGATCAACTAGACAGTCAATTCCCCCAGGTATCGCCCTAGAGAACCTAAGGAAGCCATCAATAACACCGTCACCAGAGTCTGAATCTATCTTTATTCCGGCAAAATCAAGAGAAGATAATATGCCGATGGAAATTGATAAGCAATATAACCCGGAATTCCCAAAAATAAAGACAGCTGATGCAAGCATGAGTATGGAGAAATCCGAGGTAGTTATGTCGGCAGAAAATATGGAAATAGATAGTGAGACTACACCAGAGAAAATCACACCTATATGGGCGCAACCCATATTCTCTTTCCTTAGAGATGCGATTTTGCCGAATAACGAGGTATTGGCAAGACAGACAGTGAGAAGAGCTAAAGCTTATACAATCATAAACAATGAGCTGTATAAAAGGAGTGTCACAAGTGTATTGCAAAGATGTGTGAGCTCGGCAGAAGGCCAGGAGATCCTCCTAGATATACATCAAGGAGAATGTGGACATCATGCCTCATCCTGAGCCTTAGTGGCCAAAGCGTTCAGGCATGGATTTTATTGGCCAACAGCGTTGAAAGAAGACAAAGAACTGGTCGAAAAATGTAATGGTTGCCAGAGATATGCAACCAAGATACACATGCCGTCATCCGAGTTAAAAACAATACCAATTACCTGGCCATTTTCTGTATGGTGCTTAGATATGGTGGGACCATTTAAGCCGGCCCGAGGTGGGATGACCCACATATTGGTCATGGTGGACAAATTCACAAAATGGATTGAAGTGAAACCAATAAAAAAATGTGATGGGCCCACAACAGTGAAATTCCTCAAAGATATTATCTTAAGATATGGATACCCACACAGTGTTATTACAGACAACGGTACAAACTTTGCAGAAGGAGCTTTCGCTCGATTTTTCCAAGAAAAGCACATAAGATTAGACGTCGCCTCTGTGGCTCACCCAACATCCAATGGGCAAGTGGAAAGGTCTAATGGACTAGTACTGTCCGGGATAAAACCACGACTCGTCGAACCACTGCAAAGGTCGGCAGGATGTTGGATTGAGGAACTACCAGCAGTACTATGGAGCCTCAGGACTACCCCAAACAGATCAACAGGTTATACACCATTTTTTCTAGTGTATGGGGCAGAAGCTGTACTTCCAGCCGACATAATACATGACTCGCCAAGGGTTACCCAGTATACAACCGATGAAGTAAATGCGGTAGCTCGGCAAGATGATGTCGATCTGCTAGAGGAAGCCAGAGAGCTGGCGTTATCAAGATCAGCCATCTATCAGCAGGACTTGCAACGATATCACAGCAAGAAGGTGAATCCAAGAGTGTTCAAAGAAGGAGATTTAGTTCTCCGGCTGGTGCAACGCACGGCCGGCATGCACAAGCTGTCGCCTCCATGGGAAGGACCATTCATTGTGAGAAAAGCATTGCACAATGATGCATATTACCTAATCGATGCTCAATCACCAGGAAAGAACAGGGCAGACAAAGCCGGCGAAGAATCGAAAAGACCATGGAACGTAGCCTTACTTCGTCCATTTTACTCGTAGGAGTCATCCATGACATATTGTAAAATGGTGCTTCGGAGGAAGCACCAGCTATGTATTGAACCTCGGCATCCAGAGCAGTGACTCGGGGACTGCCATATGTTGTTTTTAAATTTCATGTTATGTATCAAACCTCGGCACCTTGAGCAATGGCTCGGGGATTGCACTATGTTATTATTAACTATGGTTTATTTATTCAACCTCGGCGTCCAGAGCAGTGACTCGGGGACTGCCGCATGTTATTTTTAATTTCATGTTATGCACCAAACCTCGGCGTCCAGAGCAGTGACTCGAGGACTGCCGCATGTTGTTTTTAATTTCATGTTATGTATCAAACCTCGGCACCATGAGCAGTGACTCGGGGACTACCCCATATTGTTTCTAAGTTTGATTCAGGTATTGAACCTCGGCGCCAAAGCAATGGCTCGGAGACGGACACATATTAAACCTCGGCATCTTGAGCAATGACTCAGGGACTGTCCTATATTGTTTCTAAGTTTGGTTTATATATTCAACATCGTTGCCTTGAGCGGTGGCCCGGGGACTACCCTACGTTATTCCTAAGTACGGGTTATCCTTTGTCGCAAGAGTGGGTATCAAACTTCGGTTCCCAGAGTGATATTATTTCGCTCCCCCCAAATACGGTCTTCAAGCTTTACACCCAGATTAACAGTCCAAACCACAGTGGTCAAGTGGCAAAGTTTATCAAAATTAGGAGATATTGCATGCCGAACTACGGGAGCACAAAGGAAAATATATACTCCAAACTCAAGAAGTTGAAGGCCACCAAAGCAAGGATTCGGACAAACCAGTTAAACAAAGTAATAACGATTACAACCATATATGTCTCAGCGGCACACGACAAAAGAAATTCATACCGTACAAAAGACGGACAAATATTCCACGTACATCTCACGCCCGGCATACCAGGGGTAAGAAATGACTTAGAGGTTTTTAGCTGGAGAGGCAATAACTTGTTCAGGGGCTGGGCACTCCGAGGTAGGGGGAACTTCGACCGAGGTTGCCTCGCCCTCCACAGACCCAGGAGCGACTTCGGAGGAAGCCCGAGGCTGCTTAGGAGCGTCAGCTTGCGCAGTAGAATGCCTAGTCCTTTGGAGGAGGATCGCGCGTCGCCGTTACCATCTGAGCTCGAACTGGAATCACCAGAAGTAGCCGAGTCACCCTCATCTTCTCCTTGTTCAGCGGAGTTGTTATCCGAGGCATCCTCAACTACGACCTCGTCCTCTGGGTTAGGAAGGAAACTCGGACCTTCGTTCCAGGTATGCACGTCGGCATAATCAACAAGCTGGAAGGCACGAGCTTGCCGAAGAGCGACAAAGTCTGGGTCCTCAACCCAATGGGAACCAGTGGGCAAATTTCTCAAAATATCAAGAGAAATATCTTCATACCATGACATGATGACAGTGAGAGCCATATCAGCACCAGCTCGTCCGGTCGATTCCCTCCAAAGACTTAGCTGCCTCTCAGATGCCATTAATCTTTCCACCAACAATTTGACCTCATCAATATTAGGGGTCCCAGAAGTATTCGGCCAGAGAACATGGTAAGCTCGGATAGCTGCTTGCACCAAATCTCTGCCCATAATCTTCATCGGACCAACTGCAGCGCCAACAGCAACCAGGAAATCTTCCATCAAGTACTTCGAGTCCGCATCAACAGGAACACCTCGGCGCACACGAGCACTAATCACCGCTTCAGAGCTCACGGGCTTAGCTTCTGGAAAATGGTCTGCGCAGAACACAAGTGCGTCAGTAAGCAGTAAGTAAGGGAAAAGATAACTCGGCCGCGGTCAAAAGCTTACGATGAATATAGTTCAGCATTATCTGAAGATCTTTAGCCCAGTCAATCTTGCTCTTCTCAAAGCGGATGATCTCCTCGCTCATCCCCCGTGTCTTCAGTTCGGCAACCTAGAGGAGCTCTTTATTTTTCTGCAATTGCAGAGCTAGACGTTTTTTCTCCTCGGAGAACTCCTGGTCAACCTTTTCTAATTCAGACTTCTGAGAGAGATTAAGGGACTCCACCTCGGCACGCAAGCGAGCTATCTCGTCATCTTTTTCTTTCAGCTGCGCCGAATGAGTAGCGCTTTGTTCTAAAAAATACAGCATCACATCAGGCATGGGCGTGCAATCTTGGTGAGATGCTGCAAAGGTTTGTAACTCGGCTTTACCAAAGCCAAAAGAGTTAAAAGAAACTTAGTGCACATTTCAAAGGGGAGTATATAAAGTAAAAGAGTAACTAACCTTCCAGGGCCTTAACCTTCTTCTCAAGACGGATGTTAAGATTATTGATATTCCCTGTTTACCAACAAAGTGAGCCAACATCTCGTATACAAAACAATGAGAGCTTCAGAGATAACGCAAGAGTTTGTCGACTTACCAGCTTTCTTTACCACAGGAATAACCTTCTCGTACTTTTCTTCCAATTTCCTATGCGCAAAAAGTAGCCTTTGGAATTCGGCAGTCCGCCGATCATGCGCAACCTAAGCAATAGAGCAAATGGTAAATAGGTATTTGAGCCTAAGAAAGATCCGAGTCAAGCAAAACTTAACCCGGATCTAGGTGGTTGGATATTCAAAGCCTAAGACAAATCCGAGTCAAGCAAAACTTAACCCGGATCTAGGTGGCTGGATATTAAAATCTTAGACAGATCCGAGTCAAGCAAAACTTAACCCGGATCTAGGTGGCTGGATATTCAAAGCCTAAGACAGATCCGAGTCAAGCAAAACTTAACCCGGATCTAGGTGGCTGGATATTCAAAGCCTAAGACAGATCCAAGTCAAGCAAAACTTAACCCGGATCTAGGTGGCTGGATATTCAAAGCTTAGACAGATCCAAGTCAAGCAAAACTTAACCCGGATCTAGGTGGCTGGATATTCAAAGCTTAGACAGATCCGAGTCAAGCAAAACTTAACCCGGATCTAGGTGGCTTGATATTCAAAGCTTAGACAGATCCGAGTCAAGCAAAACTTAACCTGGATCTAGGTGGCTAGATATTCAAGGCTTAGAAAGATCCGAGTCAAGCAAGACTTAACCCGGATCTAGGAGGCTGGATATTCAAGGTTCAGACATACCCAAATCAAGCAGAATTTAATGCAGATCTAGTTGGACAGAGGTTCGAACTCTAAGATAAAACTGAACTAAGTAAATCATCATAAAACTTCCAAACGAATAACAAGTTATTCGCTTGCAAGCTTAGGGGACTAGAGTATATATAATAGTATCCAGAGAACTAATCAAAACTCCATAAAAACAATTACCTCATTCATCTTGTTACTTTCAAGAACGATCTTGGCAGCGATGATGCGGTATGCGATGTCGGAGAGTTGAAACGGCTGGCTGCTTGGATTACCCTCGAATTGATCGGCAGCATTCCAATTATTGGCATACGCAACCAGCGAGCCGAGGCTGTTCCCACTCTCCGTGCGAGTTAGGACTTTACCTCGGACATGCTGTGTAACCACCGCGGCCGCAGGGCTTTTGTGAAGAGCGAGCTGGGTGCTGGCGGCCGGGGCAACAGAGGCTTTGGCAGAAGCAACCCCTTTGCGCAGCGCATCGGCAATACTAGGCTGAGAAGAGCCAGCAAGACCTTTCTGAGAGGAGGAAGCCTTGATGACGACAACCTTTCTTGTTTTAGAAGAGGCATCAGTAGGAGCTGATACCTCGGCACTAGGAGCGGCGTCTTTAGGAGCCAGAGGAATCACGGTTGCAGAGGGCGCCAAGATATTGACGTCCTCTGCCGGAGTAGGGGTCACTATAGAGACCGCGAGGGTCGAAAGAGGCTCAGTGGAGACATTAGGGTTCACAGAGGAGGCAGCAGGTTCGGTGGAAATGTCTGTTGGCCGAGTGGAATCGACATCAACGAGAGGAATCTCAGGCGCATCATGGCGAGGTGGCGTCTGATTCGGAGCTGGAGGAGATGCAGCGCGAGCAGGACTCGGAATCCTGGTATCTTCAGTAGGCGGAGGGGACGGCTGCCGAGTCGTACGACTCGTCATGCTGGGACCGCTGGGCTTAACAGAAAGTGGAGCACTGCAAAAACAAAAAAGGTCAAGTTAAAAAGCAGAAAGAGAAAAGCAAGAAATACGAGCAAAAGAAACTCACCCAGTGACCCCGGGCATGGTCTTGCGCCTGGGAGGATTTAGAGCTAACTTTTTCATTCGCTTCTTGGGAGCCGTTTCGGAGGCACCAGCGGGAGCACCACGTTTCCCCGAGGTAACAGGAGGCCGGGAGGCAAGAGGCTCGGCGTCGTGAACCTGACCGGCCGGATTAGCTGAGAAAGTAGAAGCCGGAAATGCATAAGAAATTGGCATTGCGGCAACTACCTCTAGAACTTGGACCTCATCGGAATCACCTTCCTCCTCGTGGGCCGAGGTCTTGCCACGAGCGAGCCGAAGCAAGATCAGACTTGGGGACGAACTCTTATGAGTCCGGCTCCCCACTATCCGAAGTATTCCGATCTGCAGGCCACGGGAGTGACAAAACCTCGGCGTCCTCATTCTTCTGCTCCTCAAACCTCTACAGGACAAGAAGGAGAAAAAATAGCAAAGAGAATTACGAACGCAATTAAGGAGCAAAACACTAAAGAGTAAACTTACTTCGGGTGGGGGACGCTCGCGGGTGAACGACTTCAGTCCCCAAGCCCAATCCTCCAGCATCTCCGTTTTAAAAATAGCCCGGACACGCTTGAAGATGAGGTAGTTGTCCAACTCCACCGTCGAGACTCGGTTGGGGTCGAGGGGACCGCTCATATAGCAGAGTTTGTGTGTGCGTTTCTGGAATGGGAAGATTCGGCTGCTGACAAAGGTAGTCATCAGATCCTCGCCGCGTAGCCCGGAGCGGATCAGTTCCTTCAGCCGAATCTCAAAAGCCTCGGCCAAAGCATGACTCTTCCTCGGATTATAGGTCCAGTTCTTCTTGGAAGGAGTACCAATGGAGAAGGCAGGGAGACGAATCTTATCCCCGTTCTCCGTGTTCTTGACATAAAAGAAGGACTTGTGCCACTTCTTACATGATTCTAGCCCCGCGACACGAGGAAATTCGGATTTCCTCCGAGGTGTGATGGACGCTGCTCCACATTGGGTGAGCAACTTCTCGGAGGGGTGCAGACATTTGTTCGGGACGACATTGGAACGAATTTGGAAAAACTTTGACCAGACATGCACGGACGGCCATAGGCCGAAGTATCCCTCCGAGGCAGAGATGAAGGCAGAGAGAGAGGCAATGGTGTTGGCGGGAAGATGATGCGCCTGAAGGCCGAAATAATCAAGAAACTCCCTAGCAAAGTCACTGAGAGGGAGACCAAAGCCGCGTGCGAAATGCGACATGCAAACTACATACTCGCCTTCCCTAAGGTCTGGAGAGGACTCGCTGCCGGGTAAGCGACAAGCTACCTCGGCAGGAATACGGCGAGTCCGGATTAGCCACTTGATCTCACGGCGAGTGACGGAGGAGCCCTGCCACGAGCCCCGTTCAGGCCCAGATGTAGTATCGTCGTCCTCAACAAGCGCTCCGCTGACCAAGCTCGACATGAGATCGCCGGAGAAATTCACGGAGGAGGAGATAGCGGTGGAGGAAAATCTAGAACTGCAAGGCCCCGTCGTGGTTCTACCCAAAAACGGCGGCGGAGCAGAGAAAGAACTGCCGCGCGAGTACAGAAGAAAAACAGAGATCTCTAGAGGAAAAGCTAGGTGATTGGACTGATGGAACTCACCGGCAACGGTGCCAGAGCGAGCGAGCAGGGACGAAGGCGACGGAGCAGTACGGCGGGATCCCTGTCATCAAGGACTCAGACGAGCCCACGACGGCGGAAGCACGAACGGACGCAGAGGCGAGAGGTAGGAGAAGGGCGCAGGTGAGCGAAGGGGGAAAGTGAATCCCCCAGCACCGTGCCCCTCTTTATAACCGAGCCACCCGCGAGGTAGTGGGATCGTGGGTGTGGCGGTTGACCATGTAGATCGTGTGCGCCGCATGAACGCACGCCTCTAAGTGGAACCGCACCAAGGACCACACCATGGAAGAGAAGATCACGATCCCCGACGAAAACGGCTCACGAGGCGTCATAATACGGCGACAAAGCAGTAACGATGTCTGCGCTGTCATGTAGAGGAACAAAAAACTAGAGAAACAATGATGAGTATGACACGTAGGACGAGGCGTACACAAGAAGATACGATGATACCTCGAACGAGAAAAGTAAAACTCGGAAACAATGCAGAACGAATATCGTGAAACTGATACGACCCGGCTGAAGTTATCAGCGGGGTCACACCAGCTTCGGGGACTAATGTTGGGGAGGTGACCTCGGATAGGGTAAGGATGGGGAAAGACGAAAGGATGTCCTCCATGCAGTTTCCGAGTTACAGTCTGAGTCGGCCGAATCCAGTAGAGGTCGGCCGATATAGGAAAGGGCAGGACCCTTATAATAATGGCAAGGCATTACCCGGCCGAGGTACTGCGTAAGTCGGCCGGGTTAGCCCGAATAATCTTAATGCAGGTGAAGGACGAGCCGAGTTACGCGAGGCAGAGCCGAATGATGCGAAGCTTGCAGGGGAAGGAGAAGCCTAAAGTCAAACTCTAGCCGCAGGCTAGGGAGAATCTGAGCGGAGCCAAGCGCAAGGGACAAATCTTGAGGCTGACAGAGGCGGGAAGGAGGTCACGGAGGTGACAGTACCGAAGCCCGAGGCACGCAGGAGGGGCCCTCTGGAACCTTGCCATTGTTAGAAGGGCGATAGGGAAAGGAGGCCGCCGAACTACTATTTTGGGACAAGCATATTCCTCGAATATGCTTGCCACGTCAGCCCTAAAGGAACCCAAGGCTCTCCTTTATAAGGGGAGGCTAGGACCGTGAAGAGGGCATCGGCTCATTTAGTACTGTTAGGCTGGTAAAGTTCTTCCTTTCTCCTGGTATACAGCTCAAGGAGCACTTGTAGCCCAAGGAAGGAGAAATAAAGATCTTTGCCTTAGTCTTTTGTGTGTAGAATCAACTGCATCTTCCCTCCCCAGATCCCACTAGCATCCATTGGCCCCTTACTTTAGCCTACCCATGGCATCTGCCGTGTCACCACCACGACACGAAGAGGCTGACGCCCTCTCTCGCATCGGGTCAGCTTGCCACACGCCACCCGCCGGTGTCTTCCTCGACACGATCTCCAAGCCATCCGTCTCTCCCCCGAGAGAGATCGACATCGGGATACCTCCGCAACCAGAACCAGCCCTGGTCGCCATGATCGTGGAGCCAAGCGACTGGACCGCGCCATACATCGCCTACCTTGAGGGAGGGATCCTACCCGCAGACAAGACGGAAGCCCGCATGATTGTGCACCGCTGTAAGTCCTTCGTCATCATCAACGGCGAGATCCACAAGCGCAGCGTGACTGGCGTGTTCCAACGCTGCGTACAACCCGCAGAAGGTCACAAAATCCTCCAAGACATCCACGCCGGCGACTGCGGCCACCATGCTGACGCCCGGTCCCTGGTCGCCAAGGCCATGCGACATGGCTTCAACTAGCTCACCACACATGCCGACGCGGTCGACATCGTCCAACGCTGCGTCGGGTGTTAGAAGTACGCCTATCAGACGCACGTACCAAGCTCGGCGCTCAAGACCATCCCCATCACCTGGCCATTCGTCGTATGGGGCATGGACATGGTGGGACCCTCCAAGAAGCCCCCCTCCGGCTACACCCACCTCCTGGTCGTAGTCGACAAATTCACAAAGTGGGTGGAGGCCAAGCTAGTCCGCAAGTGCGATGGGAAGACCGCCACCAAGTTCCTATGCGAGCTCATCTACTGCTACGGGTTCCCACACAACATCATCACGGATAACAACACCAACTTCACCAAGGGAGCCATGGCCGAATTCTGTGAGGAGCACAACATACGGCTCGACGTCGCCTCAGTCGCCCACCCAAAGTCTAACGGCCAGGCGGAACGAGCTAACCAAAGCATCCTCCACGGCCTGAAGCCACGACTGCAAGTTCCCCTCGAGCGAACTCTAGGGTGCTGGGTCGAGGAGCTTCCCTCCTTCATCTGGAGCATCCACACCTCCATCAACAGGTCAACTGGGTTCACCCCCTTCTTTATGGTGTACGGTGCTGAAGCCGTCATGCCGATCGACCTCGAGCACGACTCGCCTCGGGTCGTCAACTACGCGAAGGCCGAGAACGAGCTCGCACGCCAAGATGGAGTCGACCAGCTCGACGAAGCACGCCACTTAGCTCGCTCTGGCACCACCATCTACCAACAAGGACTCCACCGCTACCACAGCCGACGAGTCCGAACTCGCACCTTCCAGGAAGGAGACCTGGTTCTGCGACTGATAAAGGACAAGAAGGGCATGCACAAGCTCTCTCCCCGTGGGAGGGACCATTCACCATAGGGCGAGTCCTGGGCAACGACGCCTACTAACTTATCGACGTCCAAGGAGACGGATAGCTCGACGTCAAGCGGCCGTGGAATGTAAACCTACTTAGGAAGTTCTACACCTAGAACTCTGACATGTACTCCCCCGCTATGAAATAAATAAGACCGATTCACACAAATTGTGTCTACTCTCCATATCTTGTGCCACTCGCACTCGTAAAAACAGCATTACGCTAACCGTGGAAGTCAACCCTTGGTTACAAGACCAGCACTACTAAGTAGTGTGGTACAAGGGCACCGACAAATTTTGGGCCTTGTTTTATCCACGAAAATGCCAACCCGGAGCCCCATCGGATCCGCCTCGCTCGATTGGCTCGCCGGGCCAAGACGACCGCATTCTCTTCCCACAGTGACCCGGTCCTCCACATCCTTGGCGCAGCGACTCGAACGGTCAAGTACCACGCTCGGGGACTGACGCCAGTCCAAACCCACGCGGCTAGGGAAAACACCAAGTATGAGAGCACGTCCTGGACTCGCCACGCGACTGATTCTCCGAATTAGGTGGAGCGACGTGCCAAACACAACGCGATTCGTCCTCACCTACCTTGGGCATGAGACTAGAATGGCGAAGTACCACGCTCGGGGACTCACCCAACCGACCCCGTCCGCGTCTGGGAAAACGGCTAAGTATAGAGCACCCCTTGGGGTCGCCATGCGACTAGCTTTCCAAGCCACGGCGAGTCGACCTCAATTAACTAACAATACAACAACAAGCATTCACAAAAAGATACAAGGTAAACCCCACAAAAGGGTGGACGCGCTCGGGGACTCGCACAACAAAATAACCCAAACTCAAATCAAAGCTGACAAAATCATACATGCATTCCTTATGCCAACAAATTTTGTTCGCTTACAAGGGCAGGCATAAAATATTTACAACTAACGCCAATCGGCAAAGTGGTCTACTCCACAGGTTTCGACGACGACGCGCCACCGCCACCGCGGACACGGATGAAGGGAACCCACGGGTTCGACGGATACGTCGTCAAGGCGCCCGCCATCAGAGCTCGGAACGGCTGCTCCACCTTGAAGTCGTGGTTCGTCGGCTCGGGGTCATTTGGGGCGACAATCGTCTCCTGATACGGCAGAAGATCGCCCATCGCCAACACTCGATCGGAGTAGACCGCGGCCCGGTCAGTCAGCTTTAGCACATCGGATATCTCGACCGAGCCAGTCGACGAGGGGTACCCGCTGGTGACATCATCGAGGTCGAAGTCGTCGGGGAAATGTGCGAGCCCAAGGCTAAGCGCAATCGCATCCCCATGGCGGAAAGTTGACCATGACATGAACTCCACAACCGCTGGAGCCTTCTCCAGGTAGCGCCAGACTTCAGTGAGTTCACTGGGAATCACCTCCGTCGGCGAGATCTCCTAAAGATATGCGCGAATACAAGTCGCCGAAAGAGTGGCAGAGTTCACCAGTGTGGTGAGACACTGCTCGCATCGTACGACTGCGCCTCGGCCTCGTTGTCAAGAATATTCCCTACGAAGCACAGACAGTTCAAAGTCAGAAGGAGGCATAACCGCAAAGGCGACCCACATGCTCGGGGACTCGCCAAACCAACCAAAACATAAGATAAAGGGGCTCACCAATCAAGGTACGACAGCGCCTCGTAACGAAGTCCTGAAGCTTTGACAAGTCAGTCTACTGCCCCGCGACGAGAGCATCCGACACCTTCCGCTCTTCGGCCGCGGCAGCGACAGCCGCTTTATCCCTCTCGTCTGCCGAGCTCGCCTCTTCCTTCGCAGCCTTGAGCTCTCGCTCCAGCTCAGCCACTCCCTTCTCCGCGGCGGTCAAAGACGACTGGGCAGCCGTCAAGTCGCTAGAGGGGACCAAACCCTCACGAGCCTTCGCCATTGCGGACGAGTGACCCTCTATAGCAACATGAGCGTGAGTATAAAATCAGGAAAAAGACGGTTGTGGAAAAGGGCACCTCGAAGACCTACCGACAGTCGCTTGCAATTGTTCGTTCACCTCTTGCATGGAGCATAACTCTTTCTCCAGACGCTCCTTGGCGGCCAATCGCTCCACCGACTCGCGCTGGAGGCCTTGCATAGACATGGAAAACGTTAGCAAACAGTGAAGAAATTCCTAAGTGCCTAGCCGCTGAAATTCAACGACTAGCCACTCGGAGACTGGACAGTGCAAAATTTCCTAAGTGCCTAGCCGCTGAAATTTAGCGACTAGCCACTTGGGGACTGGACATTGAAAAACAATAAGAATCTACTCACTGAAAATCAGCGACCAGATCCTCGGGGACTGGACATACCTGGATAGCCGCACCCGGCATACCATGCAGCTCGACCGCATCCACCGACAGGAGCACAAGAGGTGTGCGCCCATGATGCTGCTCGACTTCCGAGCCCAAAACGTCGGGCACCTGGGACGACTGCCGACGCACTTACGGTGGAGGCCCTCGCCATAAAGCGAGGGAAAGTCGCCATTGCCGCTCCAGTAGCACTCGTCGAAGGGCCTATCGCCCCGACCGATGCCGCATGTTCCACCTGTTGCGACCCCGCGTCCACTACGGCCTTCACGACCGCATCCACTCCAGTCGAAGCCTTACTGGAGGCATCGATCGGCTCGTCCGAGATCGTGATGACCTCGTCGCCCTTCACCTTCTTCGCGCCCTCAGCGGGCGCCTCAGAGTCGTCACTCTTCCTCTTCTTTGAGGGATCGGCCTCCGCCCCTACATCGTCTATTGGAACTTTGGCCACCGAGGGGTGACCGATCTTCTTCACGCCAGTCTTATAGAAAGGAGTCGTTAGCGAGCTTACCTGACAACTGCACCCTAGTAAACCAAGAAGACACGTCAAGACGGTTACCTGCGACTGGGATGAAGCGCAGGCCGGTGCTGATGTGCGCCGGTTTCTCCAACTCTGGCTCCAGCTTCTGGTTGAGGCCCGTCTCGAGCAGGCTCGGAGCCCACGACATGGAGGCCTTCTTTGAGGATGAAGCCGTGACAGGAAGCTCCCCTGCAGTCGACGCGGGTGCCTCCCTCGTTGGTGATGCCCCCGCTGGTGGAGCACCCCCGAGCCCGGTGACTGCGGAGAAGGGTGGTGGGAGTGATGCCAATGGCACCTCGTCTTCCACCACGGCCGCGCCAGCCGCCGCAGTCGCCTGCACCAGTGCGCTGGCCCCGGCCTCGTCAGCCGCACTGGTCTCCTTGGAGCTAGTCGCGGATTGAGGCAGCAACACCGCTTTGGTCACCCCCTTCTTCTTCTTCTTTGGCGACTTCTTCTTCGACGGCGTAGCCACACAACATGAAGTGTGTTCGAGGGCCTCATCTTTGACCCCGTCATGAGCCTCGAGGCTCTTGCTGGCCTCGAGAGCTCGCGCTACCGTTACCTGCGGGTCTTTCGAACCGCGGGTGCGGCGACCTCTACGGCATCGTCGTCATCATCACCTCCAACATTAACCCTGCCAGAGGAAGACTCGCTCTCATCCTCAACAGACTCGTTCGAGCTTTCGTCATCAGCGGGTGGAAGCCAACCTTCCACCAATTGGAACTGCTGCACAAACAGAACATGATCAACAAAACTGCGACTGCATGTCTGCGACTGCGAAATGGACAAGGAAGAATAGACTTACCGGTGGTTCCTTGCACTTCATGGTGTACGGGGGAATCCTAGCCTTCGCGTTGAGATATTCTGCATCAGTGATCTTCTTTAGCGCGAGGGCGTAATCGTCAGCACTCCACTCGACGGTGCAGGACTTGGTCGCGTCGTCCTTGCCCATGTACTCGTACATCCAATGGGCATGGATGGCCAGAGGCACCAGCCGCCGCCCGAGCCAGCAGTTGGATTGAAGGCGTTCTTCTTTAGTTGACGAATCGTCGTCAACATCTCGTCGACCACCATCCGCTGGTCGAGCTGAAGCTTGGCGACTTGAAGCCGGCGTGGCTCGGGACGATCGACGGAGTACATCGGAAGCGCCACCTCACCATTCGGCATCGATTCGCTGACGTAGAACCAATGCTTCTTCCACTCGTTTGTCGCCTTCTTCGGCAACATGAGGTCGAGGAAGGAGGCCTTGGACTTCAGCTGGAAGGTGAGGCCGCCCGATGCTAGCATTGGGCCGCCTGCCCCTTCACGTCCGACCCGCCCGTGGAATAGCTCCTGCCACAGGGGGAAGTACGGGCGGCAGCCCAGATAGCACTAGCAAAACGACTAGTTTGACCAGATTGACGGTCCAACTTCGTCTACTCGACTCGCCAGTCGCAGCGATTCGACTACTCGCCGACCCATTCGCCATAGCTACGATTCGACTACTCGCCGACCCATTTGCCATAGTTGTGATTCGACTACTCATAGACCCATTCGCCATAGCTGCGATTCGACTAGTCGCCGTTATTGCGACTGAAGAAGCATGTTAATGATTCTTTCTCTCATTGAAAGAGTCCACCGCCGATTCGACTGGGTGTCCAAATTGCACTCGAATACTTTGACTGCCAAAGAACACCTGCGACGAATCAACGACAGCCTCGGGGACTACTGTGTAGGGGTTCGTAGCATGGAAAACAAAAAATTTCTACCGCATGCACATAAACAAGGCAAGATCTATCTACTAGATTGTAGCAACCAGTCGATAGGAGCACTCACCCTCTAAGATTCCAAAGCGGTTAACGAGAGAAGATTCTCGTGGTTGATGTAGTCATACACTTGCCGATCTCAAGATAGCGTAGACGATCCTTCCGGCGCTGTGTTCCGACAGTGCTTCGGCAGTCGGTCACACGTTCGGTACTCGATGAAGACCTTCCTCTCCATGTTCCAGTAGGCAGCGGAGGTTGTAGTTCTCCCCTCACGATTCCGGCAGCACGACGATGTGGTGTCGGAAGTAGAGGGAAGATCCTGCAGGGCTTCGCCTAAGCCGGTGCGAGTTATGGTGGATCTAGGGTTTCCCGGTGATCTAGGGTTTAGAAGACCAGGAGGAGGAGGTGTCGGCAGTGGCTAGGGCGGCAGCGACGACGCGAGGCGGTGGCACGGCGACGGTGTACGGCTGCGGCGCACGGGTGTGGGGAAGGTCTAGGGCCTGTGTGTTTGGGGCAGCCGTCCCCCTCTATTTATGAGAGGGGGGCAGCCTTGGGAGGGGTGGGTTTAAATCCAAACCCAAACCCAAGTTGGATTGATAGAAGGACTCCTTCCTTCTTCCACTAGGAAACCATTGTTCTAGTTTGACTTCCAATTTAGAGCTTTAATTCTCTCTTGTAAATGCCCAAACCAAGCGACCTAGGATATGATCTAATAATTCCACTTACCAATGACACATTCATGGTTCATTCCCCTTCCGGTCTGGTGAACCTTCTAGAACCTCTCTGATGAAAATATCGGAATCTTTGTCAAACTCCGGAATCGGACTTTCCTTATATGAATCTTATTCTCTAGACCATTCCGGATCTCCTCATGATATCCCGGATCCCATCCGAGACTCTGAACAACATTCGGTATCCCTACTTACATTCCATATCTACTAAACAACATCGAATCCTTAAGTGTGTCTCCCTACGGTTCGTGAATTATGCGGACATGACCGAGACACTTCTCCGATCAATAACCAATAGAGGAATCTAGAAATTCATATGGCTCCCACATATTTCTACGATTACTTTGCGATCGAATGAACCACTTACATACGATACCAATTTCCCTTTGTCTTACGATAGTTTACTTATCCGAGGTTTGATCGTCGGTATCTCTGCATACCTAGTTCAACCTCGTTACCGATAAGTACTCTTTTTTCGTTCCCGTGATATGTGATCTCTTGTGAGCCAGTCACATTCTTTCAAGCCAATTGGATGACTGTCAACATCCGGATTTTTAATCCCAGATGCATGTTATGCCATACATCGCAATCCTAGGATTACCATTTTTGCGAGACATAACAGTATTGGATACCATAGTACATCATCCATTACAAACCATACACAAGGTTTTACACAAATAAGGATCTCATGATCCAGTTCTTAATACAACTCAAGCAGTAGAATAACGTAATAATAAAGGTAGCGTAGGCGAAGCTCCATCTTCGGGGCAACAGGCAATGCTGACGATGGGAGATGATCCTAGTTGTCGTAACCTTCCTAGGGTCCATCATCCTGGTACTCCTCTTCATAGTCTGGCCACAGGAATAGCCAGGGACAAAGCCATGAGTACTCTTTAAGTACTCGCAAACTAATACTAACAAGTGAAGGGGGGGGGGGTTATAATAGGATACTAAGCTCTAGGGTTGTTTTGCAAAAATCCAGATTTACCTCTACTAAGTTCAGAAGCAAGAAAAGATAGTTAAATTTTATAACACCTAAGTGGGAACTTGTATCTCATGCCACAACTCTGTTGTGGTCAAGTCAAATTCTCAATTCATTTCACAATTCATTTTGAAAACATCTGACGGGGGAACAACATGGCCACTCCAACTGTCCATAACCGCGGACGCGGCTATTCGAATAGTTTGACACTCTGCAGAGATTGTACACTTTCACCACAACATTCGATACATCCGTCAGGAACAAATCCTGAATTCACCATACTCAGTATGTGGATAATCAATCCTAACCTTTCAATTACACGCTCTAGTATAGGCACTTCTCCTGTGAGTTTGGCCTCCCAACCATGACCAACTGTCATCTTGGGTACTGCACAGGTGGACAATCTTCACAAGGTAGCCTCAGCTCAGACCTTGGCCGTGAGGGAACCCATACTAAGGTATATAAGTTTCCAGTCAAGTCCTACCCAATTTTCGGGTATTGTGGTTGTACGGTAAAATTGGAATGGTATCGCATCCAGACAACCATCAGTTTTATAAAAGGGCTAAGGCTCATGCCTCAACGTTTTCATCATCAAAATCATCTGGTGTTTGGCAACACATGTCAAAACATCTCAATAGAATGATCCATCATTCCAAGGTTTTCATAACCATTTTCCACCAAGTATTCCCATCTAAAGTTGATCAAGTTTTATGCTTAGCACTAGCATCTACAAGTGGGGGTGAGTACTAATGCGGGGTGGTAAACTAGTGGGGTTTAACTAAGTTCAATTTCATGCCTTAGGATGCCATGAAGATTATCTAGCTTAGGCCAAGTCTTTTGCTCTTTATGCAACCTTCAATTATCTTTCTAGTATCTACAATTTACTCAAGTAAACTCTAAGTAGTAGCTTTGATAAAGAAATAAAGTAGAAAGCTTGCAAGTAAAACTAGGAGGGGGTATCAGCAAATGAGTAATATCATATATGCTTAAGGCATATAGTTGGCATGGTAACAAGCAAGTATTGGCTTGCATAGGTAAAGTATCTTGAAAGTGTTAACTTACACAATCAACTTGTAGTATTTTGCTTGCATCAGTATCAGTATAAGCTTGCCTTGTGCAGAGTAGTGGTTGAAGTTCTCCTCGGCTTCTTCTTCGTAGTATCCTCCTTCCTCCTCGTATCCTTGGTCGGTACTAGCGTCTATGAATAAATACGAGGTACACAATCACCAAACAATACTTAACTACTTTCAATCATCACACACAATGGTTCTATAGATGATCTAGCATCATCACTAACATTACAAGATTAAAGCATTTGTCTTATTGATTTCATTTTTAGAAAAGTAATTTCTACTCATTGAAAAACTACTTAAGATTTAATATTCTCCAAACCAAACATGGGATCATGTTGACACATGTCATCACCACACATTTCAGTACATGGGAATGTGATTTAAAGTGGTGTCACAATTTAATAAGATTTAACCTTTTATTTTAAATAAAAATAAATGACTAGAAATGCCTATGTGGCATTCTTTTATGACTTGAACATTATTTCTATAAGTAAACCCAAATGTTTTTATATATTCTGAAAGGTATGGTCAAATGTGATTTTTGAGAGTTGGAATCAACTCAAAAGCTATTATAGTTTAAATTTGAAAATTGTTTGAATGCAGAAAAGGTTCTGCCTTGTTATTTTTACCAAGGTTGATCTATAGATTCAAATGATTTGAACCCAACGGGCTTGGATTAAGCATTTCAAAACCTTTCTAACAAAATTGGTTTCATTCAATTTGGTTCACTGAATCGAGCTGGGTTGATTTTTGAAACTAGGTACAGAACTGTGTTTGAATGAAAATGGAAAAATCCAAATTCAAACGAGTGGGATGCGCGGGAGACGATAATGGGCCGGCCTGCTACGCACAGCGCTTACGCGGGCTGGTTAAGTGGCTGTCCCCACGTCCGCTGAGACGGGGTGCTTGATGCGGGCAACGTGATGCGTTGGATCTAGTTCTAATCCAACGACTCTGGTTCATCGTCCACGTCGGGCAGCGCCGGCGAGACAGAACCCTAACGCGGCATGTGGGGGTCGTGGGAGGCTCACCGGGGCTCAGGCGAGGGTCGGCAAGGCGGGCGAATGACGAAGTATACGACGGCGAACCTCCTGGTACCGGCAGCTTCTCCCGGGGTGGACGAAATCGACGGCGCCCTTCTTCTCCAGAGGCGGCCTGCTCTGGCGCAATTCCGGCGATGCGCTGCTCGCCTTTCTTCGGGACTAAGGCAGGGTGGTTCTGGGTGAGAGAGGAGTGGAATGGTGTGATGAATTCGAGCGGGGGAGTCCTCCTTTTATAGGCTCGACGGCGAGACCGAACGGGATGGGCAGGCGACGGTGGCGACACGGCTACGGGCAGCTAGATGCATGGCCGAGGGTGGCGATTGATCGGTGGTCTCCTGCCAATGCTCTATGGCTTTAATGCGCGTGTAGGGGCGGTGGCAAACGGTCTGGAACACTCAACGTTCTGCGCGGCAGATGCGGCGTCTTCAACGGCGAGCGTTGACTACGGGGTACGAGCGGTGAAATGGGCATGTCTGGCGGTCTCCTAGGATGGTGGGGAGCATGCTGGCGGGCGGCGAGGGCTCGAGGTGGTCTGGTTGAGTGGGAACGGCGCGTGCTCTGCGGCGCGGGTCGGCATGGTCGACAAAGACGGGCGCGCGTTCTGGCGGTTCTAGTTCTTTGTCTGAGGCAGGGCTGGTCGAGAGGGGGCGGTGAGGCATGGGCTACCTCCCAGACAAGGTTGGCACGGCTAGTTCTTCCTCTAGCCTGCTGTCCACACTGGGGTGACATGGGTGTTCTCGGCTGTTCACCATTGATGACATTGTCAAGCTTACAGTGGTGCTAGGGATTAGTTGGGTCGTTAGATGATCTACTAAGGCTAGTGGTGTCCAGGGAGGGAACAAGTTAGGCCCAAAACACTGCACACTATAGTGTTTTGATTTTGTTTGATTTGAATCAGCAAGGTGTTTGATGAAATGGCCGCATGAATTCAAGTTTTGAATTTTGAAAAGATTTTTGGTGGGTGTGCTAGGCATGTGCTGGTGAGTCTGTGGATGCTTGGGTTTTGAAAGTTGAGCTTGTTTGAGTGGTTTTTGAAAAAGTGGGATCTTCCCATATGATAAAGATTCAATTTTAAACTGTCATGTAAACCATGCATTCTAATGTTTTTGGATGATCACAAAGTGGGCCTTGGTACTTTGTTATGAGTACTATCAAGGGGTGCAAAGATCCAAACAAGTTTCTGTTAACTTCTGAGAGTTAGAGATAGCCAAAGTAGGCAGGGGAGTTAAATTGGCCAAAGTGACCATTCACTCATTTTGTTTGTTTTGATTTATTTGTTTAGATGATGTTTAATTCACCTAAGAATCACTTTCCAAGCAAAGAAACACACAATCATGGCAATTCAAAAGAATCCAAATTTTAATACACACACATGTGAATGCTTTCATATTTTTAATTAGAAAAGTTTTTGTTAACCCTAAATTTGATGATTCTAGTTTAATATTTTTGGGATGTTACAATGACATTCCACCGAGAGGGCCCAGAGTATATCTATCCGTCATATGGATGGACAAATCCCACTCTTGATCCATGTTCCTCAACACATACTTTCCGAACACTCAATGCCACCTTTATAGCCACCCAGTTACGGTGTGGTGTTTGATGTCATCAAAGCATCCTTCCGGTGATGGTGATTAGCATGATCTCATGGTCTAAGGAATTAGGTTACTATGTATCAGAAAGCTTATAGCAAATAAACTATTGAAATGACTTGATCTTTATGTTACGCTTATCTATAGGAGTATGTCCATCATACCATTCTCCTAATGATATGATCTTGTTGTTAACAACATATCAATTTTCATGATCGGGAAACCACGATCATCTATTGACCAACAAGCTAGTATTACAAAGAGGCTTTTACTAGGGACTCTAATTTAGTTTACAAATCACACAAGTATTTAAGTTTCCGGTTTAATACTGTTATAGCATGAATGTAAACATTTATCATAAACACAAAGATATAATAATAACCACTTTTACTATTGCCTCTAGGGCATATCTCCAACAGTCTCCCACTTGCACTAGAGTCAACTAATCTAGATTACATGGTAATATACCGAACACCCATGGCAGTTTGGTGCTGGTCATGTTTTGCCCTCGGGAGAGGTTTAGTCAATGGATCCGCCACATTCAGATCTGTGTGTACTTTGCAAATCTTTATGTCACCATCTTGGACATGCTCTCTAATAGCATGAAAACGTAGCTTGATGTGCTTCAGCTTCTTGTGTGACCTTGGTTCTTGCGCATTGGCTATGGCGCCCATGTTATCACAGTAGATAGACATTGGGTCCAGCGCACTTGGAACCATACCGAGCTCTGTAATGAACTCCTCCATCCATATCGCCTCTTGTGAAGCCTCCGAAGCAGCTATGTATGCCGATTCAGTTGAAGATGTCGCCATAACGCTTTGCTTTGCACTCCTCCAGCTAACTGCTGCACCATTCAAAGTAAATACGTATCCAGATTGAGATTTAGAATCATCCGGATCGGTGTTCCAACTAGATCCGGTGTAACCATTAACAACGAGCTGTTCATCACCTCCATAAGAAAGAACCATATCCTTAGTTCTTCTCAAGTACTTAAGGATGTTTCGACCGCTGTCCAATGATCCACTCCTGGATCACTTTGATATCTGCTAGTCAAACTAACAGCATATGCAATGTCGGGTCTAGTACATAGCATGGCATGCATAAGAGATCCTATGGCTAAGGCATAGGGAGTCTTACTCATTCTTTCTCTATCTTCTGCCATTGCAGGACTTTGAGTTTTACTCAAGGTTGTATTGGGCAACATGGGAAAGAACCCTTTCTTGCTATCTTCCATTCCAAACCTCTTTAGAACGTTGTCCAAATATGTACTCTGTGACAATGATATTAGGCGTCTCGATCTATCTCTATAAATCTTTATGCCTAATATGTAAGCTGCTTCGCCGAGATCTTTCATTGAAAAACTATTATTCAAATAATCCTTGACACTATTAAGAAGGTCTACATCATTACCAATCAACAATATGTCATCTACATATAGTATTAAGAACGTTGCAGAGCTCCCACTCACTTTCTTGTAAATACAAGCTTCTCCATAAGTTTGTATAAATCCAAAGTTTTTGATTACCTTATCAAAACGTTGATTCCAACTTCGGGATGCTTGCTTCAATCCATAAATGGACCGTTGAAGTTTGCATACCTTGTTAGCATCTTTAGGATCGACAAAACCTTTGGGTTGCATCATATACAACTCTTCATCAATGTCTCCATTGAGGAACGTGGTTTTGACATCCATCTGCCATATATCATAATCATAATATGCAGTGATTGCTAACATAATCCTCATAGACTTTAGCTTCGCTACTGGTGAGAAAGTCTCATCGTAGTCAACTCCTTGAATTTGTCGAAACTCTTTTGCGACAAGTCGAGCTTTATAGACAGTAACATTACCATCAGCATCTGTTTTCTTCTTGAAGATCCATTTGTTCTCGACAGCCTTCCGGCCATCCGGTAAGTCCACCAAAGTCCATACTTGGTTTTCGTACATGGATCCAATCTCGGATTTCATGGCTTCTTGCCATTTATTGGAATCTAGGCTCATCATCGCTTCCTCATATGTCACAGGGTCATCGGTGTTGTCCACCAACATGACACTCATAACGGGATCATACCAATCAGGGGTGGTACTAGTTCTCGTTGACCTACGAGGTTCCGTAATAACTTCAACCAAAGTTTCATGATCAACATCATTAGCTTCCTCTCTTATTGGTGTAGGCGCCACATGAACTACTTTCGGTGCTGCGCTACTCGCAAGTTCGAGAGAAGGTTCAACAAACTCGTCGAGTTCTACTTTCCTTCCAGTCACTTCTTTCGAGAGAAACTTCTTCTCTAGAAAGGATCCATTCTTGGCAACGAAGATTTGCCCTCGGATCTATGATAGAAGGTATACCCAATATTTTCCTTCGGGTATCCTATGAAGACGCATTTTTCCGCTTTGGGTTCAAGCTTGTCGGGCTGTAACTTCTTTACATAAGCTTCACAACCCCAAACTTTAAGGAACGACAATTTAGGTTTCTTCCCAAACCATAATTCATACGGTGTCGTTTCAACGGACTTAGATGGTGCCCTATTTAAAGTGAATGCAGCTGTTTCTAATGCATAACCCCAAAACGTTAGCGGTAAATCTGTACGTGACATCATAGAACGAACCATATCTAAGAGAGTTCGATTGCAACGTTCGGACACACCATTACGTTGTGGTGTTCCCGACGGTGTCAATTGTGAAAGTATTCCGCATTTCTTCAAATGCTCGCCAAACTCGTAACTTAGATATTCACCTCCACGATCAGATCGTAGAAATTTAATCTTCTTGTTACGTTGATTCTCTACCTCACTCTAAAATTCCTTAAACTTCTCGAAAGTTTCGGACTTATGTTTCATGAAATAGATATACCCATATCTACTCAAATCATCCATGAAGGTAAGAACATAACGATAGCCACCGCGTGATGCTACACTCATTGGGCCACACACATTGGTATGTATGATTTCTAATAAGTCCGTAGCTCGCTCCATCATACCAGAAAATGGAGTCTTAGTCATTTTACCCATCAGACATGCTTCACATCTTTCAAGTGATTCGAAATCAAGTGATTCGAGAAGTCCATCGGAATGGAGTTTCTTCATACGCTTCACTCCAATATGACCAAGACGATAGTGCCACATATAGGTCGAGTTATCGCTAAATTTCAAACGTTTAGCTTCAATGTTATTAATGTGTGTATTTCAACAATCGAGATTCAATAAGAATAGACCATCTATCAAAGGTGCATGTGCATAAAAAATATTACTCATATAAACCGAAAAACCATTATTCTCAGACTTAAACAAGTAACCGTCTTGCAATAAACATGATCCGGATATAATGTTCATGCTCAACGCAGGCACCAAATAACAATTATTTAAGTATAAAACTAATCCCAATGGTAGATTAAGAGGTAGCGTGCCGACCGCTATCACATTAACCTTTGATCCATTTCCAACGCGCATCGTCACCTCGTTCTTCGCTAGTTTCCGTCTATTCTGCAGCACCTGTTTCGAGTTACAAATGTGAGCAACCGAACCAGTATCAAATACCCAGGCACTACTACGAGTACTAGTGAGATACACATCAATAACATGTATATCGGATATACCTTTCTTCTTGATGTTGCCGTTCTTCAAATCTGCCAAGTACTTAGGGCAATTTCGCTTCCAGTGACCTTCTCCCTTGCAGTAAAAGCACTCAGTATCAGCCTTAGGCCCAGCCTTGGTATTCTTCGCCGACGCGGTAACTTTCTTATCACCCTTCTTGAAGTTTCCCTTTTTCTTAGACTTGCCTTGCTTCTTGAATTTGGTGGTCTTATTAACCAACAACACTTGGTGCTCTTTCTTGATCTCCACTTCTGCAGACTTTAACATGGAGAAGAGTTCGGGCAACGACTTGTCCATGTTTTGCATATTGTAGTTCATCACAAAGTTCTTGTAACTTGGTGGTAGTGATTGGAGGACACGGTGAATCCCCAAAGCATTAGGAATCACTATACCCAAGCTTTGAAGCTTGCTTGCGTGCCCAGACATCTTAAGCACGTGCTCACTGATGGAGCTGCCCTCTTCCATCTTGCAGTTTAAGAACTTTTCAGAAGCCTCAGAACTCTCAACTGCCGCGTGAGCCTCAAGTATCATTTTGAGTTCACGGACAATATCATGTGGGTCATGGTTCTCAAACCTTTTCTGAAGCTCTGATTCCAAACCATACAAGATAGCACACTGAACTGTGGAGTACTGATTCTTCCGAGCGGTGCATTCTTTACCTCATCGGTAGCATTAGTTGCAGGTGGGTCACCCAGCGGTGCATCCAGCACATAGGTCAAATTACCAGCATTGAGGACAATCCTCAAATTGCGGAACTTATCCGCGAAGTTGCTTCCATTGTTTTTCAACTTTTCTTTCTCTAGGAACGCATTAAAATTGATGGTAGGGGCCGCCATTGATCTACAACATATTTGCAACAGTTTAGACTAAGTTTATGACAAATTGAGTTCTAATTAATAGTTAAATTAATCTAGGTGAACTCCCACTCAAAACAATATCCCTCACATTGCTTTAGCGATCACACGAACCAAATCAACCACATCAAAACCGATCATCATGAGAGTTGATGTAGCTTCAATGGCGAACAATCAACATGTTCATCATATCTACTATATGACTCATGCTTTACCTTTCGGTGATCCGTGTTCCGATACCATGTCTGTACATGCTAGGCTCGTCAAGATCAAACCTTAGCTTCCACGTGATCAAATCTGGCTTGCTCATGTTGTATACACTCGCAGAATCTAACACACCACATCATCACGTGGTGCTTCGAAACAACGAGCTTTAGCAACGGTGCTTACTAAGGATGAACACTTTATAACTTGAAATTTTTGTGCTTGAGGGATCATCTTATAATGCTACCATCGCAAACTAAGCAATACAAGATGCATAAAAGGATTAACATCACATGCAATTCATAATATGTGATATGATATGGCCTTTCTTCTTGTGCTTTCGATCTCCATCTTCAAGCATGAACATGATCTCCATCATCACCGGTATGGCGTCAAGGTCAATGGCACCGCTTCATGGTTGTCTTCCACCAGCATCAACTATTACAACTACTTTGAATAGATACACATGTCTTGATGGAATTAAAAAAACCATATGGCTCCTGCCGGTTGCCGACTTACAATAAGGAACATTGCATACATCATATATAATCACAATCATGGCCATATCACATCACAACACACCCCTACAAAACAAAGTTAGATGCCTCTATTTTTCTTTGCATGTTTTACGTGGTTTGGGGCTTTCAATAAGTGTTGTTCTTACGAGAAAGAACCACAACGTTGATGCTTGAACTATCAAGTGCCCGTTTTAAATTGAATCTATACTATGATGGGAGAGACAGACACCCGCAAAGCCACTTATGCAATACAAGTTGCATGTTAAGCGTGGAGCAAGTCTCATGAACGATGTCATGTAAGGTTAGCCCGGGCCGCTTCATCCCATCATACCGCAAGATGCAAAGTACACAAAAAGCAATTGATAATAAAAGCACCACCGCCCACAATGACCATTGTGTTCTACTCAGGCAACATATCTACATATAGACACGGCTCTGATACCACTGTAGGGGTTCGTAGCATGGAAAACAAAAAAATTCTACCGCATGCACACAAACAAGCCAAGATCTATCTACTAGATTGTAGCAACGAGTCGATAGGAGCACTCACCCTCGAAGATTCCAAAGCGGTTAACGAGAGCAGATTCACGTGGTTGATGTAGTCGTACACTTGCCGATCTTAAGATCGCGTAGACGATCCTTCTGGCGCTGTGTTGCGGAAGCGCTTTCGTAGTCGGTCACACGTTCGGTACTCGATGAAGACCTTCCTCTCCCTTGTTCCAGCAGGCAGTGGAGGTTGTAGTTCTCCCCTCGTGATTCCGGCAGCACGCCGACGTGGTGTCGGAAGTAGAGGGAAGATCCTGCAGGGCTTCACCTAAGCCGGTGCGAGTTATGGTGGATCTAGGGTTTCCCGGTTATCTAGGGTTTAGAAGACCGGGAGGAGGAGGTGGTGTCGGCAGAGGCTAGGGTGGTGGCGACGATGCGAGGCGGCAGCGGTGCAGCGGCACTAGGCGGCGGCGACAGCGCACGGGTGTGGGGAGGGCTAGGGCTTGTGTGTTTGGGGCAGCCCTCCCCCTCTACTTATGAGAAAGGGCAGCCTTGGGAGGGGTGGGTTTGAATCCAAACCCAAACCCAAGTTGGATTGATAGAAGGACTCCTTCCTTCTTACACTAGGAAACCATTGTTCCAGTTTGACTTTTCAAACCTCCCGTTTGACTTTCAATTTAGAGCTTTAATTCTCTTTTGTAAATGACCAAACCAAGCGACCTAGGATATGATCCAATCATTCCACTTACCAATGACACATTCATGGTCCATTCACCTTCCGGTCCGGTGAACCTTCTAGAACCTTCTAGAACCTCTCCGATGAAAACATTGAAATCTTTCTCGAACTCCGGAATCGGACTTTCCTTATATGAATCTTATTCTCTGGACCATTCCGGATCTCCTCGTGATATCCCGGATCCCATCCAAGACTCCAAACAACATTCGGTATCCCTACTTACATTCCATATCTACAAAATAACATCGAATCCTTAAGTGTGTCTCCCTACGGTTCGTGAATTATGCGGACATGACCGAGACACTTCTCCGATCAATAACCAATAGAGGAATCTTGAAATTCATAAGGCTCCCACATATTTCTACGATTACTTTGCGATCGAATGAACCACTTACATACGATACCAATTTCCCTTTGTCTTACGATAGTTTACTTATACGAGGTTTGATCGTCGGTATCTCTGCATACCTAGTTCAATCTCGTTACCGATAAGTACTCTTTTTTCGTTCCCGTGATATGTGATCCCTTGTGAGCCAGTCACATCCTTGCAAGCCAATTGGATGACATTACACCGAGAGGGCCCAGAGTATATCTATTCGTCATATGGATGGACAAATCCCACTCTTGATCCATGTGCCTCAACACATACTTTTCGAACACTCAATGCCACCTTTATAGCCACCTAGTTACGGTGTGGTGTTTGATGTCATCAAAGCATCCTTCCGGTGATGGTGATTAGCATGATCTCATGGTCGAAGGAATTAGGTTACTATGTATCAGAAAGCTTATAGCAAATGAACTATTGAAATGACTTGATCTGTATGCTACGCTTATCTATAGGAGTATGTCTATCATGCCATTATCCTAATGATGATCTTGTTGTTAACAACATCTCAATGTTCATGATCGCGAAACCACGATCATCTATTAACCAACAAGCTAGTATTACAAAGAGGCTTTTACTAGGGACTCTAATTTAGTTTACAAATCACACAAGTATTAATGTTTCCGGTTTAATACTATTATAGCATGAATGTAAACATTTATTATAAACACAAAGATATAATAATAACCACTTTTATTATTGCCTCTAGGGCATATCTCCAACATACTGATGGGGATATGCCAAGTGGGTTGTACCCGGCAGGACGTTTCCTACTGGCCCATACTGCCAGCGAGTGGGCCTGCAGGACGACGACTGGATCACGACCCAAGGAGGAGCCAGGCGACTGGAAGCTGGAGGCCCAGAAGCATAGCTAGGCCCAGTCGGATTAGGTCAAGGACCCTCCGAGTCCTTATCCAACTCGGTTGTAGATCTGTAAACCCTAGCGAGGTGACTCTATATAAATCTCCCTAGGACATGCATATAACTTACGTTCCATCATATACCCCCTGCAACTCGCCGCCTAGCCACCGATCTCGCCCTTGTACTCTCTATTCAATACAATCTAGCAGGAGTAGGTCTTTACCCTCCGGGGGGCCGAACCTGGGTAAAACCCTGTGTCTTTGCCCTCATCTCACACCGCAAATGGCTGGCCGTCCTTTCCCTTTGTTCTACTACTCGGTGCCGATTGCAGCATCTGCCATGGCCATTCCCACGATAGTTCCCATCATAGGATTTTTTTTGTTTTCTATGCTGCGAACCCTACAGTGGTATCAGAGCCGGATCTATGCGTAGATGCTTTGCACGGGTAGTACACATATGAGTATGTGGGCGATGATGATCATGTTATTGCTTCTTGGTTGTACTTTGGATATTGGTGGCATAGTGGGATGAAGCGACCCTGACAAACTTTACATGTCCTCACACATGAGACCCGTTCCATGCTTCACATGCAACTAGTTTTGCATAAGTGGCTAGCGGGTGTCTGTCTCTCCTACTATAATCAATATATAATTTACAACGAGTTGTTAATAATTTGGTTATCCTCGTTGTGGTTCCATGTTCATAGGTAAGAATGGTTCTTTCTCTGAAAGCCCTCAGCCACGTAAAAATTTGCAATGGATAAATTAGAAGCATCTAGTTTAGATTGTTGCTGGGCTAGTGTCATGATATGGTAATGTTGTAAGTGAATGTATAGTAGATACTCTTACAACACACCTAACGTGTAAGTTTCATAGACCTTGGCCTTACACACAAAGGAATGATAAAGATCATACCACGATGCACATGATGGTGATCAAGTGTAAGAACCCTATCATTTCACTTTTTACATATGATGTTTGTTGCATCTTAGATTGCTTGTTTGGAGGTTTATTAGCATTATGAGATGATCCCTCATTTATATATCAAGATAAAAAATGTGTTCTCCCTTAAGTATGCATCGACTATGTTTTGCCGCTTCAAGACATCACGTGATGATCGGGTGTACTTGAATCCATGATCATACATCGGGTGTAAGACAGTTTTACACACGCGAATACTAAGGTTCTTACTTGGCGAGCCTAGCATGTACAGACATGGCCTTGAAACACGGACCAAAAGGTTAAGCATGAGTCATATGTTTGATACGATGCCCATATAGATGCTCGCCTTTGAAGCTGCACCGACTCTCGTGATGATCGGACTTGGTGTAGTGGATTTGGTTCATGTAATCACAAAAAAGACACGAGGGATGTTATTTTTGAGTGGGAGTTCATTTCTAATTTGAATTAGTCGAACTCAATTTATCATAAATTAAATCAAAGTGAATTTGCATAATTTGTTCTAGTCATTGGCATCCGTTCACCACCTTATGCTTAGTTGTAATTGAGATAATAGAACTATAGAATTCTGGATATTTACTTTACGAACTGGTATCGTATTGTTTTGAGTGTCAATTTAAATTTTAAAGTCCTATTGCAAACTTTCAGCAAACTTTGTTTACTCCTGAAATTTAATAATTAGTATTAAATCAAGAGTGATAATTTCAGTGTTAGTATCTAAAGTATCATGTTTGCCTCCATGATTCTTGATTTAAATATCGAGATTATCTAGGAACTAAAAGAATTGTTTTAGAAACCATCATGTGTGACAGATATTATGATATCTGAAACAATGTTTTTGGTTCCAATATGATAGAGTATAATATATATTCTCATATTGGATGAGAATTTGCATAGGTTGGAGATGCTAGACATCCTAATCATCCAAAAAGGTTTTGGAAAGTAACATTATACTCACGATTCGCCTTTATAAGCTACATTAGCTTGATCATGAAAGTTGTCATGATAAGGATGAATAGAAGATGTAGGTAAAGTGTTTACTACACTAAAAGATTACTAAAGAATGTATTTTGAAAGAACGCCATACATTTGATGATGGTGATCAACTTCAAAGTCCAAGTTCAAAGGTATTATTATTTTACTATACACGCTTTGGACAATGTGTCATGTATATGGTGCCACTTTTGATGTTGATATATTCTTTTAAAAGGAAAAGCAAATGATGAAAGAGAATCTATAAAATATTTGGCAGAAAAGGAAAGACTGGAAATATCCAGCTTAGGTATATAGATGATATACATGTTATGGCTGTATTCTTTGCTTGTTAAAAATGTGGTTCTTCGATATTGGATACCGAATTGGTTAGTATGAAATATCATATAGAACAACACAATTCATGAACTACAATGGCCTAAGTACCTAGCAAGAGAATATGTCATGATGTTCATTGAAAACAAACAAACAGTTGTTTGTATTTCTTGTTGACATCAAAGCTTGCCTTCAAGATTTGTTTTAATAGTTGTTATTTAAATCAGGTATTATGAGAACAAAGATTGTTCAAATAATTACCATATTCCATAAAAGATGGATGATTTACAAATCTAGTTGGAGAAATCACATCCATAAAACTAATGCTAAAATGTCGCAAGACAAATGATTGAAAGATCACTTATGAAGTGACATCGCCATTTAAATTATATTGGAAAGAAAACATGAAGAAACTCCATATTCATGGATTTTTTGGAGTCTTTTGATTTGATCAAATGACACTTGTGAGACTTTCCTCGGGATAAATAAAACTTTGTTCAAAGGCCAAAGAAGAACGATCGACTAAATTATTGGAATTTATACATATCGATGTATGTACTCCATTATGTGTAGTTGTAAGCGATGGGTTTCAACTTCATATGCTTTCTCCGGGAATTTGAGTGAATATTCACTTAATGAGGAAGAAGTATGAAATATTTGAAAATGTTCAAAGACTTTCAAGATGAAGTGGAAAATCATTATAACAAGAAAATAAATAATTTATGATTTGATCATAAAGGGATTTATTTGAGTTGCAAGTTAAAACACCTAGATTTGCATCTCCTAAAACACCGTAGGAATATGGAGTGTTTGAGATATGTAATGAAACCTTGTTTGACATGGTAAAATCAAAGGTGTAATTTATAAAACTGCCATTATATTTTAAAAGATTAAAGCTTTAGAGACTAGCGCTTTTACACTAAAAAGAGCACCATCGTGATCCGTTGAAATGACACCATAAAGTTTATGGTTTGGGATAAAACCCAAGCTATCCTTTCTTAAATTTTGGTATGCTAAGCATAAGTAATATGTTTAGAACCAAAATAGGATGAGAATGTCTTTGTAGGTTATTTCAAATTACCATTGGGTATTCCTCCATAACACCGACGACAAAAGAGTTTGTTGCTTAGAACGTCAAGTTTCTTGAGAAAGAATTTTTCGTAAAAGTTAAGTGGGAGGACAATAGAACTTTGATAAGGTTGATGAACCTTAGCTAAATGTGTTGAGTTGCGTAATGCCGGAAATTGTTCCGGAGGCAGCCATAATGCTCATAGCTTATGTGCCTCAAAGGTTGTGGTCACGGAGATCTAAGTTCCTATTGAACCAAGTAGGTCGTGTAAACAATCAAATACTAAGATTTGAGAGTAAATCATTGTTGTTTAACAATGATGAACCGACTGCATGCAAATAAGCGATGATGGGACCTGACTCCGTCAAATGGCTTGAAGCCATAAAATCTGTGATAGTTCCATACACGACAAATCAAGTTTTTTGAACTTGGAAGACCCTCCGGAAAGGTGTAAAAACCTACCGGTCGTATTTGGATCTATAAAGAAACAAACATGGATGTTTCACATCTTTGAAATAGTCGACATTTCATAATGTATTTTAAGATAATGTTTAATGAGTTGACTTTGAAAATATTTGATATTTCATAGCGATATTTAGTCTGGACGGATTAATGTAGCAACCACTACATATAATTTGGTATATGGTAGTTGAACAAACAAAACAAAATTCTTCTAATAGAATGGTTACCTAGGACGTGTGCATGACATGATCCAAAGGGTTTTGTTAATTCAAAGGATGCTAAAAAGGGCATGCAAACTTCAATGGTTGAAGTAAGCATCACGGAGTTGGAATCTTCACTGTGATGAAACTGTTAAAGGAGTTTTCATCAGGATACGATGAAGATGCTTGAATTTGCAAGAAATTAAGTGGGAGCGCCGAGACATATTTCTAATACATTATGTGGAGGAAATCTTTGTCAACTCACGGATTTTTAATCCTAGATGCATGTTATGCCATACATCGCAATCCCAGGATTACCATTTTTGTAAGACATAACAAATTGGTACCATAGTTCATCATGCATTACAAAACCATAATAAAGGTCTTAAAAATATAGGATCACATGATCCAGTCTTAATACAATCAACACAACGGAATAATATAATAAGGGTAGAATGGTCGAGGCTGCATCTTCAGGGTCACAGGCAATGCTGATGATGGGTCCTAGTTGCCATAGACTTCCTTCTGTCCATCATCCTGGTAGTCATCCTCATAGTCTGGCCATAGGAATAGCCAGGGACAAAGCCATGAGTACTCTTTAAGTACTCGCAAACTATCACTAACAATTAAAGTGGTTTAAGTAGGAATTCCAAGCTCTAGGTTGTTTTGCAAAAAGCCAGATTTATCTCTAACTAAGTTTAGAAGCAAATAAAACTAGTTTAAGGTTTTATACACCTAAATGGGAACTTAAGTTTCATATCACAACCCAGTTGTGGTCAATTCAAAGTCATGATTAATTTCACAAGTCATTTTGAAAACATCTGACGACGGAATAATATGGCCACTCCAACTATCCATAACCACGGACGCGGCTATTTGAATAGTTTGACATTCTGCAAAGGTGGTACACTTTCACCACAACATTCAATACATCCGTCAGGAACAATCCTGAATCGCCATATTCAGTATGCGGATAATTAATCCTAACCTTTCAATTACACACCCTAGTATAGGCACCTCCCCTATGAGTTTGGCCTCCCAACCATGACCATCTGTCATCTTGGGAACTTCATAGGTGGACATTCATCACGAGGTAGCCTCAACTCAAACCTCTTCCGCAAGGGAACCCATACTAAGATATATAAACTTCCATTCAAGCCCTACCCAAATTCGGGTATTATGGTTGTACGGTAAAATTGGAATGGTATCGCATCCAAACCCAACCATCGATTTTATAAAGGGCTAAGGCTCATGCCTCAATATTTTCACCATCAAATCATCTTGTGTTCATAACACATGTCAAAACATTTCAATAGAATGAATCTTCATCCCAAGGTTTTCATAATCATTTTCACCAAGTATTCCCATCTAACGTGATCAACTTTTATGCTTAGCACTAGCCACTAAAGTTGAGGGTATTCACTAATGAGGGGTGCTAATCAAGTGTGACTATCCAAATGAAGATCTCATGCCTCAGTACGACATCTAGTTCTATCTAAATTAGGCCAAGTTTTATGCTCTTTATGATACCTATAATAACTTTCCAAAACTCACAAATCACTAAGTAAAAGTAATAAAGAACTTTGATAAAGAAAGAAAAGAATAAAGCTTGCAAGTAAAACTAGGATTTGGTGTAATCAAGGTTGCATAACCAAAGTATGCCTAATGCATCTTGCATAGGTTAACTGGTAGGGTTAGGCTTGCAAGGATGGCTTGCATGGTTTAGCTTAGCTTGCATGGTTAAGAAACTTGCAAGTGGTAGCTTGCATAATTAACATGCAAGTGTTAGCTTGCCTTGAGTAGTGCAGTGGTTGAAGTTTTCTTCTTCTTCTTCTTCTTCGTAGTACTCCTCCTCCTCGTAGCCTTGGTCGGTACTAGCGTCTATAAATAAATACGAGGTACACAATCACCAAACAATACTTAACTACCTCTATTTAGAACACAAAGGTTCACACTAGATGATCTAGCATCATCACAATCATTGCATGGAATAAAGACTTAGTCTTATTTATTTTATTTTGGAAAAGTAATGTCTACTCATTCAAAACTACTTAAGATTTAATATTCTCCAATTAAAATATGGGATCATGTTGACACATGTCATCACCACATATTCTAATACTTGGGAATGTGATTTAAAGTGGCGTCACAATTTAATAAGTTTAAAATTACTATTTTAAATAATTATAGTGACTAGAAATGCCTATGTAGCATCCTTTTAGTACTTGTCCAAGATTACTGCACGTAAAACTAAATATTTTTACATATTCAGATAGATCTTGTCAAATGTGATTTTTGGGAGTTGGAATCAACTTAAAAGCCTTTATGGTTGATTTTTGAAAAATGTTTGAATGTAAAAAAGTCTCTGTCTTGTTATTTTTTACTATAAGTGATATATAAATTCAAATGGTTTGAATCCAACGGGCTTGGATTGATAATTTCAATACCTTTCTAATAAAATTGGTGTCATGCAATTTGGTTCAGTAAATCTCCTTGAATTGATTTTTGAATCTACTGACAGAACTAGTTTTTGAATAAAATGGAAAATCTCTATTTAAATCTCCGGGCTGAGCAGGGGAACTAAATTGGGCCGGCCCAACTGCACCGCGCATGCAGCGGGCTGCTAACAAAGAGGTCCCACACGTCAGTGGCTCTATCTACGCGAAGCGGTAAGTTTCAATCTGGGCCTTACGATTAGCCTTGGATATACGACTCATGTTCATCGTCTCTGCCGAATAGCTCTGGCGAGACCGAACCCTAATTGCGACGGTGGGGTACGCGTTGGCTCACCTGGGCTCCAGCTAGGGTCGGCTATGGGGGTGAACGATGTTGTCGATGACGGCGGTTCGGACGGTGGTCGCGGCGGCTCCTGGGGTGGCTCCAATCAACGGCTCCACTCCTCCTCTCCAGCGGCGGACTCCGATGAAATTCCGGCAGGCTGGAGCTCGCCTTGCTCCGGGGAAGGGTCGGGGGTGTTCTGTAAGGAGTAGGGAGTGAGATGGTGTAAATAATTGAGGCGGGGGTGGCCTCTATTTATACACCGGCGAGAGGGGCAGTGCAGGATGGTCAGGGCTCGTCGGTGACGACGGTGCAGTGAGCTAACGACATGGCGAAGGGCGTAGGCCGGTGCGATGTCTCCTGGCGATCATCGCTGGCTTAATAGCACGGCACGGGGCGGTCGAGAATGGTAGGAAAAGGTCGACACTCTACGCGGCACCGACATCATTTGAGACAGCATATATGTGCTACTGGTCGCGCGGCGGCAAACGGGCATGTCTGGGGGGTAGCTAGGGTCATGGCGCGAGTAGTGATACGCGGCAAGGACAAGGCGCGGCGTGTGCGAGCGTGTCGGCTGCGGCGCTCTAGCGCGCTCTCGGCATGGTTGTAGAGAAATGGGCATGGTTGTTCTCAGTGGTCCAGGGCCTGACTGTGCTCAAGGGTTGGACAGGGGGTGGCGGTGGACGGTGGGCTGCCTCATGGACATCATGGACAGGTGCGGCGCTGCCTCCTGCATGCTGGCCATGGTCGGCCGACAATGGTGGCTTCGGGTGCATCGCACTGGTGCAATGGGTAGGAGGCTAGCTTGTTCAATGCAGTGTTGGGTTCTGGGGGTGACAAGGGGAGTAAGTTGGGGACAATGGTTTGATCAAACACTGCTCAAAACAGTAGAAGTTAGGAACGTTTGATCTGTGCTCATGTGTTTGATGAAATGGCCGCATGAGATTTGAATTTGAATTTTTGGCTGAATTTTGGTGAGTGCTTTGGTTACATGCTTGGTAGACTCTGGTTGCTTGGGTTTGCCAAGGTGAAGTGGTTTGGTTGGTTTTTGAGAAATGGAGATCTTAGTACCTATTAAGGATTCAATTTTGAATTGTCCTTTAAACAGATTTGGAAATTGTTTCTATTGGTTTTTAAAGTGGGCTTGGGTTCTTTTTTACTTGGTCTAGTAAGTGGTGAAAAGAATTGGATTTTTTACTGTTAGAAATCTTGGACTAGGAACACTCAAAGTGGTCTAGTGGTAAACTTTGGTCAAAATGACCATTTGCTTATATTGTTTATATTTGATTTTCTCTTCATTTGATTCTGCTTGGAAATGATCTAGATGATATTGTTTTCATCTTTAAACCAATCCTTGCCATTCATAGCAATCAAACATGGCATTGCAAGAATTCATGCATTCATCACACACACACATACATTCATATTGATTTTAATAACAAAAGTTTTTGTTAACCCTAAACTTGAGTGATTAGAACTTGATAATCTTGTTTAATATTTTTGGGATGTTACAAACCTTCCCTCCTTAAACAAAATCTTGTCCCGAGATTTAAGAAAAAAAGAAAACTAGGAACTAAAGAGATCTAGGAACTCCGTCCTAATGTAATCTTCTCGCTCCCAAGTAGCTTCTTCTTCAGTATGGTTACTCCACTAGATCTTGAGAAACTTGATACTCCGGGTTCTGGTGGTTCTGAAGGCTTCTTCCAGAATACGAATGGGTACTTCGCGATAAGTTAGGTCATTGTTGAGCTCTATGGTCCTGTGATCAATATTCTTGAAAACTTTTGTCTTCTCCGGGACTTCTAGGCATTTGTGAAGTAACGAGATATGGAACACATCATGCACGGCTGACATCTCCTCCGGTAGTTCCAGTTGATATGGTACTTCTCCTCGGTGATTCAAATTCTTGAAGGGTCCAATATATCTGGTGGATAACTTTCCTTTCGGTTGGAAACGCTGTATTCCTTTCAAGGGTGATACTTTCAGATACACAAAATCTCTAATAGCGAAGGCTAGATCTCGATGTTTCTTGTCGGCATAACTCTTCTGTCTGGATTGGGCGGTCTTAAGGTGCTCACGGATCTTATGAACTTTCTCTTTGGCTTCTCTTAGGATGTCGGGTCCAAAAATCTGACTCTCTCCTACTTCCGACCAATTCAACGGGGTACAACACTTCCGTCCATACATAAACTCAAATGGGGCCATTTGCAAACTGGCTTGGTAACTGTTGTTGTATGAAAATTATGCAAAAGGCAGACAATCTTCCCATTTAGATCCATATTCCAACACACAAGATCTCAACATATCTTCGAGTATCTGGTTTACTCGCTCCGTTTGTGCATCCGTCTGAGGGTGATAAGATGTGCTAAAATCCAGTCTAGTTCCTAATCCTTCTTGGACTTTCTTCCAAAATCTCGAGGTAAACTGGGTTCCTCGATCCAACACAATATTCTTGGGGATTCCATGTAAAATGAATATCCTAGCAATGTATAACTCTGCTAGCTTCGAACTCTGGTAAGTGGTCTTGACTGGTAAGAAATGAGCGACTTTGGACAGTCTATCCACTATGACCCAAATAGATTCATTTCCCCTACTAGATGTAGGCAAACCGGTGATAAAATCCATTCCTACTGAATCCCATTTCCATTCCGGAATCTGCAAAGGTTGCAAAAGTCCTGTGGGTCTCTGATGTCCCGCTTTGACTCTCTGACAAATATCACATTTGGCTATGTAGCTGCCGATTTCTCTCTTCATCTTGTGCCACCAAAATTGCTCCTTCAAATCCTGATACATCTTCGTTCCTCCATGGTGGATAGAATAAAGAGTATCATGGCATTCTTGCAAAATAGCTTGCTTCAATTCTGAATCTACTAGCACACAGATACATCCTTTATACCACAAAACTCCTTCTTCATCTTCGGTGAATCTGGGTACCTTCCCTGTATCGATGTGACGTTTGATTCTGTCGATACTAGCATTTCCTTTCTACGCCTCCTTGATCTGACTGATCAAAGTGGGTTGAAGTTCTATGCTAGCCAAAAATCCTTCACTTACTAGTTCCATTCTGAAATTCTCCATCTCCTCATGCAAACTTGGTTGGGATTCTTTTATCATGTTGTTCAATCGACACGGCAATCTGCTAAGAGCATCTGCTACCACATTGGCTTTGTCGGGGTGATAGTGAATGTCAAGGTCATAGTCCTTGATTAGCTCTATCCATCTTCTTTGCCTCATATTTAGCTCCTTCTGGGTGAAAATATACTTCAGGCTCTTGTGATCTGAATAAATCTCACAGCGGTTACCCATGAGGTAATGCCGCCATGTCTTCAAAGCTAAAACTACGGTTGCTAGTTCGAGGTCATGGGTAGGGTAATTCTACTCATGTTGCTTCAGTTGTCGGGACAGATAGGTGATACGTCCAAAACGTATCTACTTTCCCGAACACTTTTGCCATTGTTTCTCCTATAAACTTGTGTGATTTGGATACAGCTAACACGGACTAACGATGTTTTTAGCAGAATTACCTTGGTGTCTACTTTTTGTGCAGAAAATAAACTATCAGGAAAAATCCTAAAAAATAAGCCAAAAATTATATTTCACAAGAAGATCCACAGAGACAGAAGACAAGATGGATAAGGGGCCTGGGGGGGCACACCCCTGCTAGGCACGGGCCCACCACTAGCCGCGCCTAGGGGGTGCAGCCACCCCAGGCACCCCCTCGGCCTCCCTCTGCTCTTATAAGTTGCCTCTTGACCTAAAAACCGAGGGGGTTTTCAATAGTTTTCCAGAAAGAGTTCTGCTCCGCCGCCGCCACCAGAAACCAAGATCTGGATCTAGAAACTCCATTCTGGCACCCTGCTGGGACGGGGAATTTGGATAGGATCATCGCCATCGTCATCACCAACGCATCTCCATCGACCATCAATGTTTCCCTCATCCATGCGTGAGTAATCCCCCGCTGTAGGCTTGGGGATGGTAGGGATTGGATGAGTTCTATCATGTAATCAAATAAGATTGTTAGGGCATAGTGCCTAGTATCTCTATTAGTGCTATTTGACTTTGTTGCAACTTGTTGTGCTTAATGCTTGCCACTAGGGCCCGAGTGCCATGATCTCAGATCTGAACTTATTATTGAATCATTATGATAGTATTGTTTGTGATCTTATCTGCAAGTTGTGTACACATATCATTGTCTGGATCCAAAGGCCCCAAAGTGACAATAATTGGGACAACTGGAGGGGATGGCTGTGGTGTGAGCAACACATGTGTTCATGGAGTGTTAATGCTTTGCTCTGGTGCTCTATTAAAAGGAGCACCTTAATTGCCAGTAGTTCCCTAGAGGCCCTGCTACCACGGGATGGCTGGACAGAAGATGTTGTGCAAGTTCTCATTGCGAGCACGTATGACTATATTTGGAGCACATGCCTAGGATTGTTTAGTACTTGGATGCTTGTTATTATTTATCTACAATGCCCTAGATCTTGAAGTTATATGTTTAGACTCGTTCATGCAACGCCCGTCCATCCATCCCTATGCCTACCGCACTCGAATCCCACTGCTTACTGTTACTGTTACTATTGCTCTTGTTCTACTATTGCTGTTGCTTTGCTGTTGCTACTACCAAAATGTTGCTACTAATAAAGTTCACTTGGATCTATTATTGTTCACTGCTACTCCTTCCATCATGGAGAAGTCTCGTGATGTAAAGTTCCCTATTTTACCATCCAGTACAAGAAGAGGTACAATCCTAAGCACCTCTGCTGCTCTTGATTCACTGTCTGTTATAAGTAAGCTTGTCACACCACCACCACATACACATGTTACACACACTACTACTACTGCTGAGTCTGAAACTGCTTTTGATACTCATGATGTTACTTCTACTGTGCTTGATGCGAGTGGTTCATTAGTACCTTTTCTAGATGCTACTATGGCTAGTCTAGGAAATACCAAAACTCCTAGTGAAGACACTGTTACACCTGTTAGCTCACCTAAGTCTAGTGAGAGTTATGATATTAATGATGGTTACATTGAGTTCACCGATGATTTTGTTGAAGAGTGCCGAAACACACATGGTACTAGTGCTATTAAGAGTCTCCTTGCTAGACGTACTATTATGCCTAAGTTGTCCTCTGATCCTAAGTTTGCTACCTCTCCCATAGATATTAAAGATAAAGATTATGATTTCTCTCTTGATTTATCTTATTTGGATATTGTTGAGAAAGAACCTTTCTGTGGGAATGAAAGTGAAAGTGTTGTGGCTCATAGGAATGAGCTTTCTACTATGAGTGCTTTATTCTCTGATGATTTTAAGATGCACAAGTACTTTGTTACTAAGATCTTCCCTTTTTCACTAAAAGGAGAAGCTAGGGCTTGGTTTAATAGATTACCTCCTAGTTCCATTGATAGCCCTGATTGCTTGATTGCTTCTTTCTTCCAGAAATACTTTCCTCCCAGTGCTAGACATGCTGCTTTGCAGAGACGTTTTGATTTTAAACAGGGAGAAGAAGAGAAATTGCCTGAGTCATGGACAAGGTTCTGTGCCTTGATTCATGCACATCCTGGATGTCCATTACCTAAAAATGAGCTTCTTGATATTTATTATAATGGACTAACTGATGATTCTAGGACCTACCTAGATAGCTTTGCTGATTGTGTTTTCAGGAAAAGGACTCCTATAGGTGCTGAAGAATTAATGGCTAAAATAAGCAAGAATTAAGATGATTGGACTTCAACTGAGCTGAATACACCTGAGCCTATTACTCCTGAACCAGTTATGCCTAAACCAGTTCCAACACCAACAACAAAGAAGAGGGGAGTTATTGCATTAAATGATGAAGTGACGAAGGAAGCTAAGAAGTGTCTAAGAGAGGAAGATATTAGAGCTGAAGATGTGAAGAATCTATGTAAGATCCCTCCTTTGTAAAGTAAAAGGATCCCTGTGATTGCAATGCTAGTCCCTGGATCAATGCTAGCATCCACAGTTTAAGATGAAGTACACAGATACAAAGGTCTTTTATTACATTCATTCCAGAGATAAAACATAGTCTTTTACAACTCAGGGCCACAGGCCTAATACAAGAGTTTTTGGAATAAGTAAATAAACATAAGTCTTCATCTTCATGTGCCACAGGCAAGCATGTTGAGTGTAGACTCATGACTCATAATCATCATCGAAGTAACCTGCAACATCACAAGTTACAGCCACAGTGGGTCAATACTTTGGAATAGTATTGGAAAGTGATACCTTAGTAAATTTTAAGTGGACTATATTACTATATGCATTTTGGCTAATTGTAGCTTGGCTTGCTTTGCTCAAAATAGGTTTTTCCTATTAGTTGAAATCACTAAGTTTTTCTTTGTCAAAAACTTTCCCAAGAAACCACCAATAGACATTGGGGTCCTTCACCCTTGTTCACCCACGAATTTTTACTGAGAAGTTGGAGTGATGAGATTCTTGTAGCTTCCATGTCTTGATGCTCAAATTGTCCATTGCCGTGGACTTGGCTAAGTACTTAGATTTTTCCATCTGCAGAGGTTGTGCACTTTCCCCACCAGACTTGGTTTCCCAAGACAGGACCTTTCAGAAGCCTTCCCTTAGCCAAATGGACGCGTTCCAACCTATCATCCCACTACCACCAACTGTCCAAATGACTAAGTTCTAGCAACCTATATGATCAAGGCAGAGCCCATATTGCCAAGTGGCTGCACTATAAGCTTCTCAACACTTGGCCTCCAAATCCCTTTGTGCCTGGGTGGCATACCACAAGTGTGATACACAAGGTAAACCATGTCCATGGGCCTTGTGTAACCACTCAACCAAAAACCACCATTCAAGTCCCATTCCACCCAGGAGGTTCATTGACTTAGTTGTTTTATTAAGAAAAGCATAAGTCCAAAAGACTTAGAATTATTTTCATCATAGCATGTACATACTTTACCAACCCTTGTTTTCTACTAGCTAGGCTAAGCATGGCATAGTAACTTAACTTAGGAAATTCCCTAGCAATTCTACAATTCTACAACTACTTAGGATTTCCCAACATAGCATTTGGCAAAAAGTAACATGCAAGACTTAGAAAAAATAATTCTAATGCTTATTAAAAAAAGGGATGAAAATATCATGAAGTATCACTTGCCTTGGTAATGGGGAGAGTAGCACTCTTCACAATCACAGTTACTAGCAAAATCTACACAAAAATTTGTAGCATACAATTACACACAATTCATATACAAACAAAAATATGAATGCATGTATGCAAGGAGATGCTAAGTGATGATTTTTGAAAACTCCACCAAGCAAGTGCATGAAACAGAAACATAACCAAGTCAAAAACTTGCTAACTAAACTTATTTAGCACTAAAACCATTTGCTAAACAAATTCTATACTCAAAATGGTCCTAAACATGTTTCTGCATAAAAAGTCATTTTAACAGAAACTTTTTGTTAAACACATTGCAGATTCAGAAAGGGCTTGACTCACTGATTCCAACGGTATAAAATTTGCAAAAATCTAACGTAGGAATCAAAAGTTATAGCCATTTGAAATTTGGATCTAAATCTGATTTGAATTCTATTTTTGAATCTAACCCTAGCCACGCGTCGTGTTTCTATTGGCGCGTACCGGTTCGGCCGAATCGAGCTCTGCGGGCCGTAGGATCTAAGTGAGATCTGGCGGCTCAGATGCGCGCTTACCTCTTCGCTCACTTCTAATCTCAGCCGCAGGATCTGCATCTAACGCTCCTAATCGTTCTGACCAAACACGAGCGGCGCTAGCGGCGGCATGGCGACGTCGGCAATGGCGGTCTTTGGCGCTCTAGGTCGCGTGGGGGTGAGGGAAGTAGCTTACCAGATCCACGGTGGTGTGCTGAAGCTCGAGGTGGCGTTGGCTCGGGAAGGGGCGCACTGGCACGGTCTCAGGGGCTCGTCGGAGTTGCGGGCGGCGTCGGTCGCTTGCAGACGTGGCCACTGACGAGGTTTGGCGTCGCCCTAGCACGAACCAGAGGCATCAGGAGTTGCGCAAGACGCAGGCGAACAAACTCGCACTAAGGAGGGGGCAAGGGCGCTCGGGTTTTACCTGAATTGGTCGCCGGAGTCTATCAATGGCTTGGGCAGTGGTTTGATGCGTGCACGGAGACGACGACCTGGGTCACGAGCAGGCAAAAGAAAGGCGTCAGCGTATGCGCAAGATCAAGCTAGGCATCCTCGTTTGAACCAGAGAGAGGGGGGCGGTCGAGGCTCACCGGAATTGGTCGCCGGAGTCATCGGTGCCGCAGGGCTTCGAGAGCAAATGCGCGTAGCCTGGTGGCGGAGTGAGCGAGGAGAGTGGGGGGAAATGCTGCATGATGCGGCTAATTACGTCGGCGCCATTACCGCCTTGACAGCGGCGGCGACGTCGCGGGCGGTTTGGGGAAGACGAGGGCGACGTGGAGAGGGCCCGCTCGTCAGCGAAACGCGCGAAGTGGAGGTGGGGTCTGGTCGGTCGTCAGGTCTTG